>JAPPVO010000019.1:137557024-138155118 GCA_030407325.1 Camellia japonica
GCTCAGACTGGCTCACTGATAAGATATATCCGCTTGGATCATAGGCTCTTCCAGCTAGATTCCCAGACTGTTCCATCCCAGACTCACCAATTCTGCTCTCCTCTGAAACCTGCCCCATTCCATCTTCGATGGTCACCACCTTTGGCTTAGATTCGGTTGTGAAGGTGTCCAACATGCACAAGTCAGTGCAATCAGGAAGGATCACCTCTGGCTTGGGTAGGTGAGAGGGAGTAATATAGATACTAGGGTCGTAGGAAACGTTCCCAGTTTGGATAAGGTTGACTCTTTTGGGTGGTGGGTCTTGGTTATGTGTGGGGAGTGGGTTGGTTGTGACGTTGGGTCTTTTGGGAGGTAGAATGATATTCTTGTCAACGAGGTCTTGAATCTCGTGACGCAGCCGGAAACATTGATCTGTATCATGGCCATGCTGTTGGTGGTACGCACAGTACTTGCTGGGTTGTGGGAAGGGAGGAGTGGATTTGGTAGTGGCCTCGGCTCTAGGGGTTTCAGATGCCCCTTTTTGATTAGAACGCCGAGAGCCTTGGACAAGGGCATGTATAGTGGAGTGAAGGTTCTTTGGCCTCTGGATTGATATCTCGGGGCTTGGTTACTGCTCCCGGAGGTACTAGAAAAGGGTGTGGCCGCTGCGGGCCTTGGTTGGGAAGGGGGAGTGGTGGTGACCATACCGACCTCCGAAGTCCTTGTGTTTGCAGCGCCACTCGGGCCTGCGTTGTTATTGCGGTTCAATGTCCTTCGGGGCTGCTCCCGGTCCTGGTCGATCAAACCTTGCTTCATCGCATCCTCGATCTGTACCCCCATCTCGTGTAAATCTGAGAAGGTGGGAAAAGGAAGTACGATCATTTTCTGCATTAACTTCGGTTAGAGATTGCGTACAATCATCCGAATTTGATCTTTATCTGTTGGCCTCAAGGTCATCATCGATGCCTTTGCTCTCCACCGAGTTACAAAATTAGAGAAAGTCTCTTTTTGTTCCTGCCTCGTTGTTTCGAGATCACGTGTTGTAATCTCGATCTGTGTATTATACGAGTATTGTGCAACGAAGGCCTCAGCCAACTCATCCCAGTTTCTCTTCACATCATCTTCTAATTTTGCGTACCAGATGGCCGCCACCCCCGACAAAGTTCTGCCAAACAAAGAAAGCTTTTGCGGTCGGGTTAGGCCCATTGGTCTTAGGACGTCTGAAAATAGCCGAAGATGGACCATGGGATCTCCGGACCCATCAAAACGGTCAATCTGTGGCATCTTAAATCTGTCTGGCAATGTCACGGCCACATCAGTGTATCCATCTTCGATGTCTGGGATGGCCTTCACCCCCTGTGATTTCTTGAAAAGCTTTTCCAGCTTACTCAGCTTTAGAGCTGTATGATCTACCTCGAACTCAAATGGAGAGTCCGGGTGGTTGGGTGTAAGATTCTTAGACAGTTGCGGCAGAAGCGGGGCGGAGCCAGCCCCGTTGGAAGGTTTGTGTCCTCTTGAGTGTTTTGGACATTGGGTGGGGCGTTCTGGCTGTTCGGAGGAACATTCTGAGGATTTGGCAGGGGATTCTGACCAGTAGGTGCCTGCTCAGGTAGTGGAGCCGTTGGCGGAGGAGGAGCCTGATGTGAAGCAGACGCTGCATTCTGCTGTTGCAGCCTAGTAATCAGCTCGGCCTGCTGGGCCATGACTGCGGCTTGTTGCTTAGAAAATTCCGCTTGGCGGATGGCATCATCTTGCATCTGTTTCATGCTCTCATGCATCTGGCGCATCATCGCCTCCATCCCTGATGTATTCTGCTGTTCCATCTGAATGGCCGGTAAATGTATCTCTACGGCAGACACGGAAATTTCAACCTGACTGTTTACTGTCAAAGCAACCCTCTGTTCCGGTAATCCTTGTTCTGACACACTGCGCCTCCTCAGCCTTCTTTTGATAACTGGGGGTAGAGAGTGGAACACTGGATGTCCGTTAACAAGATCCTCGGATCGGTTGAGTCGACGACCTCGTGTCCAAAGTGCTTGGGGAGTATCTACTGGTTCGGAAGCAATCGTGCTAAAAACTGCCCCTAGCAAAAAGATAATAAAGCAAAAAGGAAATAAATGACCAGAAAAACGGGCAGCATAACGGCTTAAATTAAATACACACAACGCACAGTCGGGCATACAACACACAATTGATAAGCTGAAAGTACACTGTCCTCAATCACTGGTCACTGTTCCTGTATCACTGTTCCCCAAAACCCAAAACTGAATCGGATATCCACAGACAACTGATTCTCAGATACTGACTGGTGCCCGCAGGCCTGACACCTAAACTCAACTGATACATGCATTCCCTATAGAGACGCACTCTAACAAGCACATAACAGATAAGTGAGAGCCAAAACACCCCTATGTTGGGGTAAGGTTTCCCTGTCCTATTTTGTCAGGAGCTAGGGTTTCACTACGCACGCAGCGGCTTCAAACAACCTATAAACGGGTAAGCAACCTGTCCTAGTTTGGAATGGTCACTATGGATCCGAATATGCACTAGGTCGAATGGTCAAAAAGGGTGCCCCGGTAAACCGGGGTTTGTGCTCCCATGCTGGCAGAGCCCGTAACCGGTCAGCCTTATGGACATGCCCTGACAAGACAAGCCTCCGGCAAACCGCTCAGGAATAGCAGATGACAAACACGGTGTCCTAGGCGCACCAATGCAAATGCAATGCAAAGAAACACACAAGTGTAGTCAAAACCAGATATCATGAGTTCGAGTCAAGTTCTCTAGCTCCCCAGCAGAGTCGCCAGAAACTGTAGACGTCCCCGAACGCATCCCGGGGGAAAGGGCTGCGAATCCCCCCCCCCCGGTTCTGGTTCGATATTGGGTCACTACAGTTCGAAGGACTCAAATGTCACGGTTCTTAATCTTGAACCAAAGAGTCCAAATCCGGCAAATCGTTTTGAGAAAACTGATTTTTGAAAGAAGTGCCAAACATGGACTGCTTTGCCAGATACAGAGTCGCCACCTAAATATTTTAAAATGGGAAATTTAGGAAACCCTGACTTGGTGCCAAAGGCCACGTGTCCGTCATCACCAAGTTGCCTCGGCTCGGGAACTTGGGTACGATTGGGGAAGGTCACTTCGTGAGCACCCCCGCTCGCCCGGTCAAAGACCGGCCTCTACTAACCATGATATCTGTTTTTGAAAACATTGTGAGTTCTTATTCCGGTTATTAGCCTAGGTTACTATGTGATGCGCACAGCATAAAAGTATAGACTGGATCGCCTGAATTGGAACAAAACACTTCATGTTTCTTTTTGAAAATGGTTTGATGGTGCTACCCGCAGGTAGGCTAAGACGTGGATTTGCCACCCTCAGGTGGGCTTAGAAGAACAATGGTGTTGCCACTATCTAGTGGGCTTAAAAAGCAAACATTTGATGAATTGTCCCAATTTAAGTAACTCAACCTCCACCCACAGGCATTCAAGGCAGTTATATCACATAAGCACATAGCCTCATGGTAAGCATGCTATTCATGGCAATGCTCACACGCATGCAAGGATGCTAAAGCATAAAACTTACCGAGTACTCCAAGCCAAAACAGAAGCTCGTTAGAAATCCATGCATGGACCTAAGCATACTGAAATGTCTAATGCAACACATGCAGAGATGCAAACTATAGCAGGCTCGGCTGTCCTAAACATGGTATATGGAATGCTACAGCTAACACGTATTCAATTTGGAATTGAAATACAAATGCAGTTTGTATGATGCGCCGAGCCCGGTGCGTGCGAAACAGATGAATGATGCAAACATGCTGTCATACTGTATGCTAATATGCCCTATATCTAACCATCGTAAGCGGGTAAATAAAAGGGAAGAAAGACGTGGGGTTGGAAGACATACATCACACTCACCCACACTTATTACAATTATGCCCTCGCGCAGAGGGTCCGAATAAATATACAGTTCGAAATAAAAGAATAATACAGTCCGAAATAATATAGTCCGAATAATATACAAATTCCTAATTAATTAACAGATTAACTAAGAAAAACTGTCAACTGGCATGCAAGCCAGGGGCTGCCTTGACTCTGCTCCGGATAATAAAATGATGCATGTTTCAGCTTCCTTGCGCAGAAATCCACTGGGATGCCCCAATTAGCCTCTGTTTGCGATGTTTCTCGAAATACGTGCCAGACTTCGGAAAGACTGCTAATTCTTTATTTTGCTGCAACAGAGAGCAGGAAACGGGCATAGCAATGTATTTCACAAATATATGCATGCCTCGATCCTCGTGCCACCAATCACGCATCTCGATGCATGATGGCCGAGGAGTCGGATTGCATAACTCAATATAGAATAAATGCAGATGAATGCTACGACAAAACCTAACTCCATCACGGGTAATCCGGAGTGTCGGTGACTTGGGAATTGAGACCCGTTCCGTCACTCGGAGTACGAAACGCGCCTCGTTTCCCGTGCCCGGGCTAACTCCTATCCTGAACACGATGCAATATGCATGATATGCATGAAATGCAGCTAATATGCAATCCTAGCATGCACAATGCTATGAACATGAGATGCCTCGAAATGCGTGCACGCGGGCACGCAAACCGAGGCGATGATCCTAAGGCATAAAACGGCATACGCAATGCAATTGGACTTACACTAACATGAGAGAGCCTCAGCCACACTCACATAAGAGGTCGTCGGATAAAAGTAAAGTGCCTCGAAATGCGTGCACATGGGCACGCGAACCGAGGCGATGGCATAAAGGCATGAAATGGCATGAAATATGATATACAATGAGACTAAAATGTGATGTCTCGAAATGCATGCCCACGGGTACGCAAACCGAGAAAATGGCATACGGAATGTAACAGGACTAAAATGAGATATGTGATGCAATATGGGCTTATACCAACATGAGTGAGCCTCAGCCACACTCACATAGGACGCCGGAGGATGAAAAATGAGATGCTTCGAAATGCGTGCCCGTGGGCACGCAAACCGAGGCAATGGCATAAAGGCATGAAATGGCATGCAAATGCAATGATGGGCTTATACCAACATGAGAGGGCCTCAGCCACACTCACATAGGACGCCGGAGGATGAAAAATGAGATGCTTCGAAATGCGTGCCCGTGGGCACGCAAACCGAGGCAATGGCATAAAGGCATGAAATGGCATGCAAATGAGACTTGGCATATGGCATATGGAAAATGCAAATTTCAGCAGCCAAAATGATGTAAAAACAGCCCCCGAATTATAGCAAAATTACACCCGATGCCCGAAATGCTATGCTAAGTACCCGAAATGACTTGCAGCTATGCCAAACATGCACAATATGGACATGAAGTGTAAAGACAGATGCTAAGCAGTCCCTAAACTAGCATTTTTCCAGTACAAAGCATGGCCAAACAACAATCACAAGTATGGCAAAAATAGCATGCAAAAATGGGGAAAAAAAGGAACAATGAAGCAGATGGTATACGCGATGCTCAAACTGAAAAATACAGTTCTACAACACTGAAGAGGGACCAAAAATATGAACATTTACAGCTTATGACAACCCCCGAAACAGTATGTAGATATGCTCAACATAGCATGCAAAATATGAGCCAAAAGAGGGCTATAAAGAGAGGTATACCAAGCATTCATCAAACAGCCTAAGACCCTTAACAAAACATGAAGATTGGGTCATTTTAAGACTATTTTCAGTTCTGATCATGGCCAAAAACAGAAGCAAGATAGGCCTAAAAGTTATGCAAAATGGTGGACCGAATAGGGGTATAATGATAGGTCATGCATGGAAGCACCAAACAAGGTTGAGCCCTTCTACAATGTTGTAGAGGGTCTCAAAATAAGCTCAATCATAGTTTAAGGCATGCTCCAAAAACAAATGTACATAAGCCAAAATTACTATGCAAGATTATGGCATATAAGATGGATATTGAGACAAGTAGTATATAGAAGTGCCAAACAAGGTTGAGCCCTTCTTCAATGTTGAAGAGGGGCTCAAAATAGGCCTAAAATCAGTTAGGGTCGGAGCCCAAAACCACAAGAAAATAGGGTAGAAAAATGATACAAAAAAAGTGCTAGAAAAGGGGAAATAGTGACTTACCCTTGAAGACTACACTTTGGTTGCTTCTTGGCTTGAGTTTGTTGCTTCTTAGCCTCTGAAAAACCTTCCCTTGCTGCTGGAATGGAAGTGGTGAAGGTAGTGCTTGGTGTTGATGAACAAATGAGGCCAAAACTTAAGGATTTTGGAGGTTTTTGGAGAGGGAGATGTAAGCCAATGCATATGAGCTCTTAAGGGGAGTTTTTCTAACCCTAATGAAGGAGCTGGCCAGCCACTTATAAAGGCTAAGAAGGGGGTGTAAAAGAGGAGGGAAATGCACCCAAGCTTTCCCTCCCAAAATATCCCCCGGATGCAAAGATATTTTGGAGAAACAGCTATACAGCTGTAATGAACTCAAATTGAGGATGCAGGTCGGCTAGCCACCTTTATTGGAGGTGGCCGGCCGGCCACCCCCCATGGCCGGCCGGCCAAGGGCAAAAATGGAAAGTGGGAATTTCTGGCCGGCCACCAAAGGTTGGTGTCCTCCCATGTGTGTACAACAAGACCCTATGGTTGGAAATTGGCAACTTTGAACTAGGAGAAACAACAATCCACTTTTAGGAGAGGCTCAAAAATGAAAGAAGGAATTACTGGCCGGCCTGTTATTTTTAGGGTCCTCCCATGTGTGTACAACACAAATACGTGGTTTCGGCTCGAAGAAAATGGCCCTAGGGTGTTCAACATTAGCCCGGAAGTGAGAAAAACGGGCCCCGAGGGGGCGCCGGAAGAGCATAACTGGTTGCTGAGACAATTGCTGGCCTCCCACCCTCCAGTGACCTTCCTGGTGATAAAACAGAGGTACCTGCCAAAAAGGAACAAAAACCGATGCGAAACGAATGCTCGGGGACCAAAACACGCGGTTCGAGGTCCCGAAAATCGGCCGTTAAGCACCGAAAGCGGTGTTTGGCCACGAAGTGGGTATCTAAGACCCCAGTGTCCCTCGTTATGATAAAATAGAGGTACCTACCAAAAATGAGCAAAAACCGATGCGAAACGAATGCTCGGGGACCAAAACACGCAGTTCGAGGTCCCGAAAATCGGCCGTTAAGCACCGAAAGTGGTGTTTGGCCACGAAGTGGGTATCTAAGACCCCAGTGTCCCTCGAAAGGGAGTAAATGAGATGCATGCCAAAAACCGGAGGAATCGGAGATGGTTAGACGGTCCCGAACCGAGGCACACGGCCTGACGGCTCCGAAATGGGCAAAATGGCCTACGGCCACGAAATGTAGCCCACGGCCACAAAATGTAGCCCACGGCCACTGAGTGATAGTCTACAGGACCTCTCCCTCCCCTCAGGAAAGAAAACAGAGAAAACCGAGTCTGGTTCGCAAACCGAGGCAAGGCACAGAAGAGGGTTCGGAAGTCCGGAGGCAGGGCGCACGGCCGCGACTTTGAGACTTCTGAACGAGCACAATATGCAACATCACCGAGCACTCAATCGGTGACGTCCGAGTCTTAAGGTCAGTCAAAAATGAGGTGTCTACAGCCCCCACAAGAGCTGTCAGGAGTTTGGTGTCCCACCTTATAGAACAAACGCTAGCATTTCCCCTCTTCATTATAAGCGCCACTATGATTTTCCTTATTTTTGTGCAGATAATTATACATCTTTGTGGTAATTTTTTGTTATTAATCATAGCAATGTAAGTATTAGGAGGTCGAGCATCCTTATGGTTTAGAGATGAGTTTTTGTTATGGAACTGCGAATCAACATTACTGGCAGATGAGCTTTCGGGAGAAAAAATTCAAAATAGCCCCCGAACCACTATGTGGCTCTCACAGACAACATCCCCATGACAAATAGGACTTGTGACAACTGACGGAATGTAATTCGGACCTGTAGGTTGGGAGTTAAAGTCGAATAAGCCCTAAACTTAGTCGAAAAAAGGATTTCTGATGGCGAAAATTCAAAACAGCCCCTGAACTACTGTGTGGCTCACACAGATAGCTTCGCCATGACAAATAGGACTTGTGAGAACTGATGGAACGTAATTCGGACCCATAGGTTGGGAGTTAGAGCCGAATACGCCCTAAACTTAGTCGAAAAAGGGCGTTTTGGGGGCGAAAATTCAAAACAGCCCCCAAACCACCGTGTGGCTCACACGGACAGTTCCCCCATGACAAATAGGACTTGTAACAACTAATGGAACGTAATTCGGACCCGTAGCTTGGGAGTTAGAGCTGAATACGCCCTAAACTTAGTCGAAAAAGGACTTTCCGGGGCCAAAAATTCATAACAGCCCCCAACCACCGTGTGGCTCACACGGCCAATTCCCCCATGACAAATAGGACTTATGAGAACTGACGGAACTTAATTTGGACCCGTAGGTTGGGAGTTAGAGCCAAATACGCCCTAAACTTAGTCGAAAAAGGGCGTTTCGGGGCCGAAAATTCAAAATAGCCCCCAAACCACCATGTGGCTCCCACGAACAGTTCCCTCATGACAAATAGGACTTGTGAGAACCGACGGAACGTAATTCGGACCCGTAGGTTGGAAGTTAGAGCCGAATACGCCCTAAACTTAGTCGAAAAAGGCGTTTCGGGGCGAAAATTCAAAACAGCCCCCAAACCACCGCGTGGCTCACACAGACAGTTCCCCCATGAGAAATAGGACTTGTGAGAACTGACGGAACATAATTCGGACCCATAGGTTGGGAGTTAGAGTCGAATACGCCCTAAACTTAGTCGAAAAAGGACTTTCTGCGGGCGAAAATTCAAAACAACCCCCGAACGACCATGTGGCTCACACGAATAGCTTTGCCATGACAAATAGGACTTCTGAGATCTGACGGAACATAATTCGGACCCGTAGGTTACTTGAAAAAGGGCTTTCCGGGAGCGAAAATTCATAACAACCCCCGAGTACGCCTTTTATTTAGTCGAAAAACTTGCAACATTTAGTCAAAAAAGCAACAACTTTATTAAAATAACATCTACATATTCTAATAATTGTTTTTATATATTTATAAGATGAAGAAATTACATATTACATTGTTTGTGCAGTTGGTTGGAATAAATATTGCATGATACATATATATACATATATACTTTCTTTTATTTCCAAGAAGACATTTCTCGATTGTTCTACCTTAAATGCATGTTAGAACATGTTCCATATGGCTGACTAAATTGATATTTTGTAACCAATTCTAATGTTTCGTTTTTTGTTTTTCTTTGTAGATGGCTTGCTTGCATGGACTTGTGGATAATCCATATTGGTGTATGGAGATGAATTTTCACTTTTGTGTAGAACTAATATAATACTTTTGCTGTCCTTAGCTTTTGTGTAGTTCATTATTATTGATACAGAAAATTTTTGGCAATCAACAGATAACGACTGTCGTGGTACATAGATCACCTTCTGTCGTGATACATATATACCATTTGTTGGCGTACATATAGGACGTTTTGTCATGGTCCATAGAAAACTTTTGTCGTGGTACATATATCACCTTTTGTTGTGGTACAGATTACGATGGTAATTTGTACCATGCCAAATGGCAATTTCGCTTGGGCGTAAATGTATTTTTTTTTTGTATATGGAGGGTTTTTATTTTTGTATGATATATTTTGTATGGAATTATTATTTTAATTTGGACAATAGTTGATTTGTATGGACTTTGATATTTAATGTCATTTATTTTTGGTATATGGATGCAGATTGTGGAATGATTGATAGTATGTATCATTTTGTTTTTATACGTATTAGAGGTTGCATTGTATATAGACAGGTTGTGGAGAAATTATAATTTTGCAATAAAACATAATATCATATTTTTGGCGACTAAACAATTAGTAGCTAAAAAGAAATTGGGAAAAGACATTTGGTGACTAAAAGTTTTGTAGCCAAAAAAAAAAAAAAAAAAAAAGAACATTTGGCGACTAAAGCTTTAGTAGCCAAAAGAAAATCAAACATTTGGCGACTAAAATATTTCGTAGCTAAAAACAGAAAACTAAATTATAAACACACTTTTGCCGACTAAAATTTTAGTAGCAAAAAATGTAGAACTTTAGACGACCAAATATTTAGTAGCCAAAAGAGGAACTCTTTGCCGACTAAACATTTAGTAGCCAAAGATGGGTACTTTCGGCGACTAAATTTTTAGTAGCTAAAAAAGAACTCTTTGCCGACTAAAATTTTAGTAGTTAAAAATGTGGGACTTTAGGCGACTAAAAGTTTAGTTGCCGAAAAGGGTTTAATTTAATGTAATGTCCAACCTTTTGGGGACTAAATATTTAGTCAGCAAATAAATACATTTGGCGACTAAAATAATTTTAGTCGCCAATTAGCTTTCCCGACTACTCTTCGGCTACTAATTTTACGACCAAAAAATTTAGTCACTAAAGCCCTTCAGCGACTAAAAATTAACTTTTGGCAACTAAGAATTTAGTCGCCAAAAGTGAAAATTTTTGTAGTGTATGTAGTTAGGAGAGATGCCCTTGATGAACAATTTCATTTTTAGATTAAGAATTTCATACCGAATATGTAGATGATATTTTAGAAGATAATATACATCCTAGTAAAATATTTAAAACACCTAAAAATTTTAACGTAGACGACACCTTTTCTCTAAATACTCAAGCACTCCCTCAAACAATAAGAAGCACAAGAACTAGCCATCCGCAGCCTACAATAGAAAAACTAGTAGAACCAATGCAATATGAGGTAGGAGGAAGACAGCCATTAGCCAATACAGGACCTAGTAAAGCAGATCCCAATAAACATAATAGGTTTCATGGAAAACGTAGACAACCAGATATGAGCATTCAATTACAACCAACTAGTAACCAAGGAACCCTTTTAGACTTAGCTAAATTTGACCCACATGTATGGCTAGAAGTGATAGAAAAATGGGAAAAAGATGCAATGAAAGCCTGGATGAATACTCCCTTTGAAGGAAATGATATATGGGAATATATGAAAACACTTTTAGGAGATTCAGCTTTTAATATATATTTAACTTCTAAAGGAAAATACGAGAATACCATTAGACAACTTAAACGATTAGGAGCTAACCTATAGAATTTTATTAGTTTTATAAGAGAAATGCTTATAGGATACGACCCTTCCAGAAGAAATGATTATACTCAAAGCATAGCATTAACTGGATTAGTTCAGATTACATTAGGAAGTTGGAAATATATTGTACCTTTTAGTAAGGAATATTTAGCTATAGTAGCCAGAACAGGAAAAAGTTTTGATGAAGAAATAAGGAATAAATATTTTAGAAAGTTACTTGGAGAATTAGGAAGAGAAATAGAGAATTAATGATCAATTTATTATACAACCTTACCACTAAGAATAGCCACAGGAGAAGCAAATATAAGAGGAGCTTTAGGAATAGGACCTAGAATAGTTTTTACATTAGAAGGCTTAGAGAAAAATATACAGAAGTCAAAACACCAAAAGATTTGAAACAACAAAACTATGGTTTTTGTAGAAGTATAATATGTATACTCCACAACAATATGAATATAAATATACTAGGAGAAAATATAAAAAATATGAAAAATATGAAAAGAAACATTTTGGAAGAATAAATATATAAAACCATGGAGAAAACAAAAATTCATTAGAAAGAGTGGAACTTTTAATAGAAATAATTATATCGTCTACCTAAGGAAGAGAAAGATAAAAGCAAACAAAGATATGTTAGAAAACCTAGTACGAAAAATGTAATTGTTTTATATGTGGAGAACCTAACCATTTTGCAAAAAACTACCCAAAAAGACATAAACCTAATATTAATAAATAGATAGAAAGATTACATCTTATAGAAGATTTAGAAGAGGATATCGTAAACATAAACAGTGATGATTCAAAATTATATAGCATGGTTAGTGATTGTGAATATCAAATAGAAGCTATGAGTTCAGATAGTGATTCAGAGAGTGGTACCGATATAGATAATCTTTTAGGACAACTTAACCAAGAAATGAGAATACCCTCTTCCCATAATAGTTTTTTATGATGATGGAATGCAATCCAGATACTGAATGTCAACATAACTTTAGGATTGGACTAGGATTCAATACCACTCAATGCAGTTATTATAATTGGTTTCCAGATAAAAATAAGAGAGCTCATTGTTTATTATGCAATATAACTTATTGTATAATTTGTTTAGAAAAATTGAATATGACACACAAAGTAATACTAGAAAGTAAAGAAGAGATGCAAGAAAATCATAGTCTAGAAAATAAAGAATTATACCTACTAATTCAAGAATTAGTGATACAAGTAAGAGAGCTTAGACTACAAATGCTTGAGATAGAAACTAAAGCTAATCTGGACATCGAATTTTTAACGTCGAAAAATAAACAGCTTAAACAACAGTTAGAACAATTTCAAAATAAATACCCCTTAAAAGATAAACTTGTTGAAGAACATATGCATTCGTTGGAATTAGTCAACCTAGTTGATTCTCAACCCTTTAGTCAGTATTCCCAAGCATAGTCTAACAAAGCTTACTAACCATTCAATTACCCTGTCATACCTAAACTAAATTCAATTGAAATTTCTTGTGTAATCAAATTTGCAGAAAAAAACTCTTAGTATAAATGCCATGATAGATACAAGCGCTAGTAAATCTTACATTGAACAACATATAGTTTCACCATGATGGAGTTCACCTTTAGTTACCCCAACTTTGGTCAGTATAGCCAATGGCACTAGACAAACATATACACATTGCATTAATGGAGCATAAATTAGTTTTCATTATATAAGCTCACAAGCTCAACATATTAAATGGTTCCCTTTGCCCTAAGTTTGGATTAGAAATACTCGGCAAAACCATCCTTTCATCTTAGGACTTAATTTCATACTCAGTCTATGAGGTGGTATGTTTATCAGCCATAGTAGTGTAAGTTTCTTCAAATGTGCCGTGCATACAACTGCCGCATATGCCCTTAGCACAATCACCTATTCATCAGAGTTGCATGTGAAGCGTGGTGGTATCACAAGAGTAGATTCTGTTTCCGCCTGTCTTTTATTTCCTAGTAGAAATATTTTTCCTGAGTTAGCCTAAAAGTATATACCTAGTGAGGAGATAGCCAACAGTTATTTAGAAGATTTAGTATTAGAAGAAAAAATTGACTCTTGGAGCTTAGAAGAGTTTAACCAAATTGTTAATTTAGAATTATTTTTCGCAAAAATAGGAAAGTTGAGGCAAAACCCAACACACAAAAGAACATTAAACGATTTAGATGAAATAATAAGATTAGCTGAAAGAACATAAATTTTAGGAGAACATCCCATGAAATATTTTGAAAGAAATAAAGTTTTACATAGCTTAGATATAAAAAATAAAGATTATAGGATTACATCAGCACAAATAGATCATACGCCAGCAGATATAGAGGAATTTAAAATGTAGATTAAAGAGTCATTAGATGTAGGAGTAATTCAACCCAATAATAGTCCATATCGAAGTGCCTCATTTATGGTAAGAAACCATGTAGAGATAAAATGAGGAAAAGCTCAAATGGTTATAAATTACAAAAGGTTAAATGATAACGTAGAAGATGATAAGTATATTATTCCAGATAAAGACCAGCTCATAAATAGAATAGAGACAACTCAAATTTTTAGTAAATTTGATTGCAAGTCAGGATTGTGGCAAATAAAAATAGATAGGGAAAACATACCTTGGACAACCTTTTGTTGTCCACACAGACACTATGAGTAGCTAGTTATGCCTTTTAGACTTAAAAATGCACCTTCCATGTTTCAGCGTAAGATGGATAGTATATTTAAAAAATATAATTTTGTATTGGTATACATAGATGATATATTAGTATTTAGCTTAGATAAAAATAGCCATATAAATCATTTATAGGTAGTATTAGAAGAATTTATAACCAATGGAACAATAATTAGTAAAAGAAAAATGGTATTAAATAAACCTCATATAGAATTTTTAGGAATAGAGTTAGGATATGAAAAAATAAGACTACAACCACACATAGTAAAGAAAATTTTAGACTATCCAGAAAAATTAGAAGATACAAGACAACTTCAATCATTTTTATGAATTCTGAATTATACAAGAATGTACATTTCTAACCTTAGTAAGATAATAGGACCATTATATAGCAAGACCACACCCACGGGAAAAAAGTATTTTAACTAACAAAATATAGCATTGGTATGGAAAATTAAAGATATTTGCAGGAAGCTGCCCGACTTACAACTTCTATCAATCTGAGTATATAGTCGTAGAAACCAATGGAAACCAACTAGGATGGGGAACAATACCATTAGCTAAATTTAGTAGATATGATAGTAAGAATAAAGAGCGTATTTGTAAATATAGTTTTGGAAAATTTAAAGAAAAATATACAACTATAACTAGTTTAGAGTTTAAAATATTGGGAGTAGTATATGCAATAAATAAACTCAGATTATTTTCACACAAACTTGTTACAATTAGAACTGATTGCGAGGCTATAGTCAAATTTCACAATAAACTTAATGAACGTAAACTTAGTAGCAGAAGATGGGCAAAATTTTCAGATTGTATAGTAGGACAAACACATAAAGTAGAATTTGAGCATATTAAAGGGAGTGATAATAAGTTAACAGATTGGCTAAGTAGGAAAATCTATTTATAAAAAGAAAAAAAATCAGTTTAATTTTTGTGCAAATAATGGAGAACAGCAATGAACTTTGGGGGATTTGATCTTCCCATCTATGAGGGCAGAGCCAAGTTCAAACCATTAACAGGAATCTTGCTAGACCAGGTTCAACAATATCTTTTAGATAACCTTTGGAATAACCTTAACCACCCAGCTAAACGTTTGTCAGTCCTAAACTCTCTCAGTATATACTTTTCAAAAATCCAAAATAAACCTTTGTCTAAAAGTTTTTCGTTCTATGTTGTAGCTAAAAGAGCCAAACCTGGCATATACCATGACTAGATAGAAGTTGAGCTTTTAGTTAAAAAATTTTCCTTACCCCAATTTAAAGGATTTTATGATTTTGAGTCAGCCAGTACATATGCCTTCAGGCAAATAGGAACAAGTTACGTTATTAGCCAAGCAGCTAAAGATTATCTAGACACATTGGACAAGATGCAGTCATCTATTCTTGCTACAAGTGGAGTTCCAATCAGCTAGATAAAATGAAGTTGTAGTACTAACCCTTACCCTAATACAAAATCACAAAATTCTCCTCAATTGTGCAGACATTGTGAAGGCCTTACCAAAAATTTCAAGAAAATCACGCATAAAGGCAAAAGAGTCAGTGAAGAGCTAGACCAACTCCATGACGAAGAAAAACAATTGAGAGGAACCATTCGAACCCTAACCAGCTAGCTTAAACTAATAACTTCAGATAGATCACCCATTCCAGATCAAATCCAAGACATCAAACAACTCACTAGTAAGGAATTTGGTCAATTGAGTGCTAGAATTTATTTCTGCAGGCATTCTATCATTCAATCTTTTTGTGAGAAAAGCCATGAATTTGAGGATATTGAGCCTTATATATATATATACCCTAGCCAATGATAGTGAAACTAATGAGCTAGTTACTATAGAACAGTTTCTCTAGGACCTTTCTATAGCAGGAGTTCAGTGCTCTGGTATAGCATATCAATGGACTTATCTCTACAATGATGAAGAACAACCATTTATACAAGAAAGACGATGTAGAGAAATGCCAGAATGTTTTGGAAGATGTTAGTGTAATCTCGACTTCGGAATCTGTCTTTGCCAGATAAATCTAGCCACTTTTAGCC
Source organism: Camellia japonica (assembly GCA_030407325.1). Taxonomy (NCBI): domain Eukaryota; kingdom Viridiplantae; phylum Streptophyta; class Magnoliopsida; order Ericales; family Theaceae; genus Camellia; species Camellia japonica. The sequence goes on from JAPPVO010000019.1 coordinate 137,572,864, forward strand.
ACTAGATATAGCAATTAAAGGCAAAACTCGTCATCGAACAACAGCACAATTATTAGATTACGTTTTGGTCTCTAGAATAATTTTTTCAAAACCAGATCAGACAGATAATTTTGGAAATAAACTTGCTCATTCAGTACTTTGTATAATGGAAGAGCTTCATCCATTTGTTGAAGTTTTAATTGATAGCAAGCTACCAAAATGGAAATGAATAAGGTGTATTCCCGCCAAGCATAAAATGTACTTCAGAGGAACTTCAACATTTCCAGGATACCTAGGACTTCTCAACCAAAGGTCTTGGCCATGCAAAAACTTTTCAATCAGCTTAATATATTGAGGAAATTTGCTAATAATCCTTTATTAGCTTATAATGGAAACTACGAGCATCTCGTCTGTGAGAATAAAAACTAGAAGATCTACTGTAATCTGGGTATTCCAAGTTTCCCCTTCAGCAAAGAAACCTTTTTCGATGAAAGTCAGTATCCGGACCATCAGCATAGCGTCTCCCATAAGTCACCAATACTTGAAGATGATGGACAATAGGAAGATGAACCAAACAATGGGGCAAATTTTTATAATCAACTTTCAACAGCAGATCTTTATGACCTTTTAGATAGAATGTTTGGGTAAAAAAATTTTAAAAATAGAAAGAAAATAAATAAGAAGATTAACAAAGAAATATAAAAAAAATAAATGAGAAGATTGCAAAAACTCACCTTTGGAGGAAGTAATGAATTTTTCTGATTACAAACTCTTTTCCTAACTCCCTCACGTTATGGAATATGTTTTTGAAATCCCAACTAGAAAATTCAAAATTTTGGCTTTAATGTTGTTTTTGGATAGTTTTGCAATAAAGGGTCATATATTAGTGAAGAGGTTTTGAACATGAAGAGCGAAATATTAGTGAAGAGGTTGAGAACAAAATGATATTCAGAGATAGAAAGAGTGAGAGGGGTGTGTGTTCCAATTTTTTATTTTATTTTTTTAATTTTTTTTTCCTTCTTGAACTTAATTTTTCTCTCCCTCCCATTCCAATTCCCTCACCCTTTTTTTTAAATCAACATCATTCCTTTCCCCCGACAACAATCCAAGACCCTCCAACAACTCCTTTCTCCTTTTTGAAAAACAAAATTAAATCATTCGTTTCCCCCGACAACATTCCAAGACCCTCCAACAACTCCTTTCTCCTTTTTGAAAAACAAAATTAAATCCTCTCCTTTTTGAAAACCAAAACCAAATCATCTTCTTTCTCATGGGGCAGCTAAGGAAATTGATAAGTTAAAGGCTACTTTCTTATGGGGCTGCTCTGAGTTACGAAGAAAGATTTATATGGTAAAGTGGAAAGATGTAACACTGAGTAAAGAGCAAGGAGGGCTAGGTATAAGGAAGGCCAAGGATACAAATGATTGTATGTTACTAAAGTGGTGGTGGAGGTATGGAGTAGAGTATGAGTCATTGTGGAAAAGGGTTATTGTGAGCAAGTATGGGGCTGATGAGGGCAGGTGGTTACCAATGAAGAATGGGAAAGGTAAGGAATCTATTTTGTGGAGTGATATTCTGAGTGTGGCTGGATTTAATTCTAAGCTGTATCAATTTCTTGTTTCAAAACTTAAGATTGTGGTCGGGGATAGGTGTAGGATACAATTTTGGCATGATAGGTGGTGCATGGGTTTGCAGTTGAAAGAGGAGTTCCCCAGATTATTTAGGATTGCTGTGGAGAAAGATGAAAAGCTGTGTTACTTTATGTAGAGGAAGGACAGTGATGGTCACTGGCGACTAAAGTTTAGAAGATCTTTGTTTGCTTGGGAGGTAGATGAGGTAAGGAAGCTATAAGAGATGACAAATGATGTACCCAAGCTGAATGATAATCTATGTGACGTTGTAAAGTGGACATATAACATCATCATCTGGTGTGTTCACAGTGGCTTCTGTAAGAGCTTGGCTTCAACAAAAGTTTGGTCCTACTCTACAGGTTCCTAGGATGTTATGTAAAAATCTAGCACCACCTAAAGCACAATTCTTGAGTTGGTTGGCTTGGAGAGGAAGGGTTAAGTCAACAGTTGTTTTGCAGAGGTTAGGGGTGTTAGGTGGTAGTGTGAATGTTGCATGCTCGTTCTGTTTAGCTGCGGAAGAATCTGTAGATCATCTTTTTGTGCAGTGTCCTAAAATTTGGAAGGTTTGGGGAAGGTTGTTGCAGTGGTGGAATTTATGCTAGATATCTCCTACTACAGTGGATGGAGTGCTTTCTTGGTGGTTGGGAACTAAGCACATAAATTAGTAAAGAAAATCTGGGTGATGGTACCAGTGGCAATATTGTAGTCAATGTGGAGGCTTAGGAATGAGGTTGTGTTTAATGGTCATCAGCCGGATATGATGGAGCTTGGTGAGTTAGTAAAAGTGAGGGTGGCATTGTGGGTTAGAGCTTCTTTGCCTATTATCCATTACTCAGTGCATCACATTGTGGAGAATTTGAGTCAGGTGCTGCTATGCATTTGAGATGTATGGGTATAGATGGCTACTGTGTTCTGCAGATGGATGGGAGGTGAGAGGCTGTTTGGCATAGGAGGTCTGGTGGAGTCTAGAGATGATATGAGGATGCAATGTTGTATACTGTTTTGGTGTTGGTAAATTGTTTTCATGTTATTGGATTCTGTTCTCTTTTAGCTACTGTAATGGAGTGCTGTGGATCTATATGGGCAATGATCATTTGAGTTGTTTGTTGTTGATGTAATTCTCTGCTGCTGGTCTAATTAGGCTAATATGGTTTGCAATTGATCTGTGTGGAAAGTGATCCTTTAAAGTTGGCTGCTGTAGATTAGTACTATTGGTGTTATCTTGTTTTTTTGGGTGCTTATTTCTACTCTGATGCTCAGCTCTATATATTATAGTTGATGATGCTGCCAAGTCTACTGGTGTATGGCTTATTATAGTTGATGATGCTGCCAAGTTTGTTGGTGTATGCTGCTACCAAGTTTACTGGTGTATGCTGCTACCAAGTTTACTGGTGTATGCTGCTGCCAAGTTGCTAGTGTATGGTTGATTAGTTGATGTTGCTGCAAAGTTACTGGTGAAGTTTGCTGTAGGTGGTTGGGCAGGCCTTGTTGTATAGCTGGGGGGGTATACTTTTTATGTACCTTGTTTAGTTGCTCTGTCTTGGATTGGTCTCTCACCAATCTATGGGTTTAGTACTAACAGATGATTGTGCTTCCTCCTTAGTGCCAACCTAGTTGGGATTGTGGAGTGATGGCTATGATGTGTTTTGCACTTTCCCTCTTTTATTGATGTTTATTATTGCTTGTACTTGCTCATTTCATTAATAAAAGTTTACTTTTTTCTTTGCTGATCCAAAAAAAAAATATATATATATATCCCACCTTCTTTTCCTATGTAATATATATGTATATGATTTGAGTGGAGAAGGCGATTGCTGACCACTCTCTAAAATATCTAAAATATAATATTTATATCAATTTAAAGAGAAAAAACACCCAAAATATATACAAATACATAAAATTATGAGAAATTATAAAATACTAAACTAATAAAATATGTTTTAGTGATCTAAAATAATTTCCAAAATAGGTGAAGGTTGGATTAAAGTACCCAAGTTTTAAGGCCGGTCAAAATGGGGTGTCTACACTTTTTTGTAATGAATTGTTTAAACTATTGCTGAAAGTTGAAAATTAGTTACTTTTTTTGTGATAATTTTTTTAAACTATCGCCAAAACTTATAATTAATGGCATTTTTTATAATAAAATTTTCAAACTGTTATTGAAAATTAATAATTAATGGCCTTTTTTTAATAGTGTTTAATAAAAAATGTCATTAATTATCATAGGACCTATTGGATAACAAATTCACCTATAAAGACCTACATGTAAATTTCCCTTTATTAAACTGATAATGAACCCTATTCAAGTTAGAGAATTTCAATCTAAACTTTGAAGCAACTATCCAAATAGTAAAAAAAAGTCATTAACTTTTTCATGAATATATAAAGATGACATATGTGATCATTATACAATGGAAGAGCTTAAAATATTTTTATAACCTTTGCTCAACTCATTGACTACCATGTAGATATAGTTTAAGTTTTAAAATCTTGAACACAAAATTTGATCTAGAATTCAAAACTATATCTTACCTCCTATCTCCTTTGTCTTCCTATTTTGAACCAGTAATCATCTCTACTCCATGAAATAACTAAAGCGACTCATCATTATAAAAATGTTGTTTAGAATGGAAGACATTAGGACAAGGAAGAATAGAGACCCATGTGCCAAATTTGTATGTCTAGGCACATATTATTTTACAACAAAATAGTAACAACTCCACCAATAACCACATATGTGCTCTTTTCTTCATCACTCATGAAGGCATTCTCTCATGTTGAACAATATGGAGTTGCGATTACAAGTAGAGGGTTCTTTCTATGGATGGTAATACCAGTAGCTTCCTTCATGTCCAAATCTTTCTCCATTGATCCGTCAGGCAATGAAAAGTCAAACTTGTGTATAACATTTGCTAATGCAAGCTCACTGACGTTCATAGCGAATAGGGTACCTGGGCAACCTCTCCGACCAGCACCGAAAGGAATCAATTCATAGTCATTTCCTTTGACATCTATGGAATTATTCAAGAACCTTTCTGGCTGAAACTCATCTGGATCTTCCCATGAGAATGGATCTCTGCAAATCGCCCATGCATTGATAAGTACTTGTGTTCCAACTAAAATGTCATGGCCCATTACTTTAACATCCTGGGTTGATTCATGAGGAACCAGTAATGGAAGTGGAGTATGCAATCGCAAACTCTCTTTGATTACTGCTTTCAAGTAGTACATTTTCTCTAAATCTTCTTCAGTTATGTTAAGCTTGCCTCGGGCTATTTCTTTCACCTCATTTTGCAATTTCTTCATGATTTTTGAGTGCCTTAAGAGTTCCGCCATTGTCCAATCTAAAGTTGTGTAGATAGTATCAGTTCCACCAACAAACATGTCCTATGAAAAAATTAACAAAAATAGATAACTTAGTGATAAAGTCAACCATGTTTGTCTAATTGAGTGGCTATTCTTGCCACAACGTATCCCCACACACAAAATTTTTCATATTTTGTACTTTAACTACTTCAACAATTTCATGTGTACAAATCTATCAACTTGAAGTAGTTTTATACAAATCAATACACACTAATTATATCACCTTTTCTTTTTTATTTTTAGTAATCAAGGTAGAGTCAATGTAGATTAATAAGGGAATGTTTGTAAGAAGAACATTGTTATCTTTAATATTAGCTATATTGTTACCTTTAATAAGGGAATGTTTGTAAGAAGAACATTGTTACAATATTAGCTATATTGAGTTTTTAAAATAATTTGAATCACTTTTAAATTTATAACTATTAATCTTTAATATCAAAATGAACGTTTCTTTTACTATGCTATAATTTGATGTCATATAAAAAGAGAAGCTAAAGCCAACTAAAATAACGAATTTAAATAATTTCTTAAACTATCTCTTTTCCCATAAAATTTTGTAGATAAAGTAATTCCTTAATTCTTTTATCTCTCAAATGAAAGACAATCTCCATGTACTTCTTGGCAAAGTTGTTAATCACGTATTGGACAAAGTATTATTTTTTTCAATTGGTATGATAGCTATCGGTACCAGTATGTTTCTGGGTACTATTTTAGACTTATCTCAAAAATATGATATTTGTATTAAAAATATTATCTAATAGCAAATAATTTAATCATATAATACATTTGAGCACATAATTTAAGCATTCAAAGTTGTATTGCATTGCTTTGTTTTCTTAGGGCTATAACGTATATGAAATAATATGTTTGATATAATATATATAAATAAAACAATAAATTTAAAATTTCACTTTGCTTATGTACCATTCAATTCCATCAAAATTATATTGTTCGCCCGATATTGTCTGATATTTATTGAATTAGCCAGAGTTCATAGAGAAATTAATCGGAACGGTATTGACCTATTTGTATTTTGTTTTCTCTTAGGTATAGTACATGCTAGCCTGTACCGGCTGGTGTAGTACGAGATTGACAACTATGCTTCTTAGGTTGATTGTAGGGTTATGATACTCATTTCCAGGACATGTTTGGGAAGTCACTTTTTTAGTTATTTTTTAAATTTTTAGTTAAAATATGAGATGAAGAAAATTAATATATTTGAAAAAAATAATTTTTTATCGAAAAAAAAGTGTAGAAGTAGAGTGAAAGTGAAATAAGGTAAACTTTTTGTATCAGTTAAATTTTCTTTTTTTTTTTGACTTTTTTAATACTATTTTGACCAAAATAACATATTTCCAAACGAATCTTAGTACATTTAAACACTTTCACCATTGTGATGTAACCTCGGTGAAATATAATTAAAAAGACCATGGTTTGGTTTTGATACGTAAACTTATTTAATTTATTTGTTTAAAAAGCTAATTAATGGCGTTTGTTAAAATTTTTAATTATCTTTCATTTGACATTTTTAGTTTATGTGGCCAAAAAAAAAAAAATTTCTTAAATGCAATTTGTACCTTTTTTTTAAATTTATTTGAACCTTTAAGTATGGACAAAAGAGTTACATCTCTTTTGACTTATTCATAACTTTTGAGCGTATTCTTGATATTTGTGCAATAAAAAAAATTAGAGATAATTACACACACATAAAATATATATATATATATATATATATATCAAGATCTAACTTTTGTAAAAAAATAAATAATGAATTTTTAACTTTATTAATTTAAATATTAATCTTTTGATTTGCTTTTAATTTAAACCATTCACTTATTTTTATTAAGTAAAACTTATCAAAAAAAATATTTTAGGCATTAAACTTGATGTGTATAGGTATATAATGTCTAAAATATAGGGGAATACACCAATAAATCCCAAATTAATAACTTATGCACTGTTTAGTCCTAAAAATTTTCTTATAGACTGAAAGGTCCCATTACAATGTTAATAACATCAGATACAATGTTAATAACATCAGAGTCATGTTACAAACATTAGATTTCAAACATCTAATGTTCATCAAATTTCAATAATGTTTGAAAATATAGGATGAAAAATATCTAATGTTCATCAGATTTCAATAAATTTTGAAATTATAGAATGAAACATCAGATCATTTACATCATTTACATCATGCTGATGTAAAAATGGGACTAAATGGAGCATAAGAAAACTTTTAGGACTAAATGGTTCAACGTTTCAAAAACTAGGACTTATGGGTAAATTTTCCTAAAATATATTTTTCATTGAGTTTAATGACTAAAATAACAAAATTTTCATCAATTTTACTTAATGAAAATAGACAAAATTAAAAATTCATGATTTATTTTGTTACAAAGCTCAAACTCCGAATTTTTTTTTTTTTTTTTTTTAATTGTGGCAAAAGGTTGTAGCAAGTTGTTTAACCAAATAAGTTCAACTATATAATAAATTATCAAGAGTTGTACAAATTATTTTAATTCTTTTAAGTTAATAATGAGCCTGTTTGATACCGTTCATTGTAAGTTAAAATAAATAATCAGAAAATGAAAACTAATAGCACCCCTTTTGTAACTTCAAAATAATCATTTTTTTTTTTAATTTATTTAAAATACTTCTGTCTAATAAGTAAAAATTATACCAAACAATCTAATACAGACTCATAACATAAATAAATAAATAAAATGACAAGCAACTCAACTAGAATAGAACAAACAATCACAATCTAAAAAATTATAATCATAAAAACTAAAAAATTATAATCTCTCTTGATGCATGTCATCTTCCTGTATCTTTAATTTCATGCTGTTAATGAAATTTTTCTTTGCTGATAAAAAAAAAAAAAAAAAAACTAAGGATACCAAATGGGAATCTTTGCAACAAGAGAAACTAAATAAAAATTTTATATTATGAGATTTGGAATCTTAAAATTTAATTTTAAAACAGAAAATCATATCTTAAGAATTTTAAATTCACATGTGACTTTTGAACTTGGGATTTTATAAATCAATCCAAGAATTGTCTTGAGTAATAAAGCAATGTTGAGACCCAACAACAAAAGAGCAATCAAAACAAAACCTCTTCTCCATATCCAAAAGTAGTGATATAAAAACAGAACAAATCAGAATTTATAGAAATGCCAATTAATTAACATATTCAAAAATATCTATTTAAATAATATTTAATTATAAAAATGTCATCACCGCATTATTTTTTGTATAAATAAGATTTTCCAATATGAAATTAGGCAAGGAGTAAAAACCAATTAAAAGGAAAATAATTTACATACAGAAAGATTATATGAAAAAATATATATATATATGTTTTGTACGAAAATTCTATTTTAATATCATTACTCATTAACTTCTTGTCAACAAAGCATAGAAATGAAAAAGAGAACACATGAGTGATGTATTTACCAAGATGACAGCTTTGATGTTATCTCTATCAACAAGAGAGCCAGCCTCTTTATCTCTTTGAGTTTCAAGCAAAACATCCACAAAGTCCTGTGGCCTTTCACCTTCATGACCACCACTCCCATTGCTCTTCCTTTCACTTTCACTTTGATTTTGACTGATCATATGCTCTTCAACTATACCCTCTAGTAATTGGTCAATCTCTTTAGCAACTTTGTCCACTTTACCATCAAAGCCATTGATCCTATTCAACCAAGCAAGCCATGGGATATAATCCTCTACATTAAAAGTACCAAGTACCTCCAAAAAAGTTCCCAGCAACTCCATGAACTTCCTTCCCCCTTCCCCTCTATTGTACTTCCTCCCCAAAGCAACCCTACACACTATATTGTTTGTAAGAGACACAAACATTTCAGACAAATTCACCGGTGTAGAGGAAGAACAAGACTCTGTGATCTTTTCAATCATAAGGCGTGTCTCTTCTTCTCTCACGCTTTGAAACGATTGGACTCTCTTGTTGCTTAGAAGTTGAAGAACACTGATGCTTCTTATCTGCTTCCAGTATTTTCCATAGGGAGAGAACGCCACATCCGTGGGGCCATAGAAAAGTCTTCTAGTAATGCTTGATTTAGGCCTGCCTGAGAAGATTAGGTCATGGGTTTTCAATACCTCACGAGCTGCAACTGCAGATGAGACAACGAGGACTGGGACACTGCCTAGGTGAAGAAGCATGAGAGGTCCATGTTTAAGGGCCATTGATTGGAGTGAGCGGTGAGGGTAGGAGCCAAGTTGGTGAAGGTTCCCAATAATTGGGAGCTTTGTGGGAGAAGGCGGTGGGTTTTTGTGGGCTATTTCTGGAGTGATAATATTGGACAACCACTTGGTAAGGAAGAATAGTATGTAGAAGAACAAGGGAAGAAGAGAGAAGACTATGGGATTCCATAACAACATAATTGGTTCTTGCTCCAACATCTACAAAAGAAATTAATCCTGTGTGGTTTTTTTAGTTTGGAGGAGTGTATACCCATCTTCTTTTATGTCCTTTTATACTATTTTTGAGCTGCGTCATCATTGTACTCTCTTAGGCCACAAAACAAACAATAAAAATCTATGCAAGGTGGGGTAATTCAAAAATCAATGTTTCATGTTCATTGCTTGTTTTTATTAACAAAATTTTCATTTTTTTAATATATATATATATATAAGGTAGGTAAGTATTTCATACAGGCTTATATATCAATATGGCTGCATGCATATTAGGAATGCAAAATATGTACCAATCAGGTAATTTTTTTTAAATAAAAAAAATTAAAAGATCGGTATGGCTTGGGCGCATTACCTTTTAGGTAATGAAATTCAATAATTTACGATCATAGTAATGAAAATCAAATACAATACAAATTTTTTTTGCAAAGAAACTTTCAAAGTGAGAGAAAACCTCAATTAAAGTATGGGTAATAAGACTCATACGCAAATGGGGAGATTAGAATTACTGACCTCCTAATAAGATGCAAGAGTTCTGACCAATCGAGCGAACCCCGTTGGTTCTTTGTGGGTATGTACCTAGACGTATAAATTTATTATTATTATTATTATTTTAAATATAGGCATTGAATAAATTATTATGTGTATTTTTAAAAAATCTCCAAAAATAAAAAGACATTTCTAAAAATATGATAAAATTGGGAGAACACTTTAGGTTGCGATTGATAGAGTTTTCTAAATATGATTTGAGAATAGAGTTGTATTTTGAGTTTGTGAGTTTTGAAATTATGATTTGAGTGTGGAAAATTTGTTCGGTGAATAAGTTTTAAAATGAGCTTTGACTCGAGTGGGGAATTTTCGATGTGACATATAATATTTGATACAAAAACTTACAACTAATAATCAAACACAGAACTCAAAATTCTATTCAAAACTCATAAAAAAAATTTAAAAATTTGAAAAATATTTTTTATTGAATATATACAAATTAACATGTGTTAATTGCAAATAAAAAATAAAAAAAATCACTGTTCCAGTCAACCGGCCGGACGACCAGTGGGACGTCCGGTGGGACAATCCGGTTAGCCCAAATTTTCCCGCCTTTTAAGTGTGGAATTAGTTTTTGAAAATCCTAAACAAACATCATGTGCAAATCAAGCTCTGGAACTAACGTTCCAGAAATCTACCAAACAGAGCCTTAGTCTTTCAGATTGGCCAATCATTTTTCTCTACCAGTCCATTTTTAGATTGGCCAATCATTTTTTAGATTACTGTTTTTATCAATTTTAATATATCTTAGGATTAGTTTTATATTTTTTGAATCATAACTATAAAAAATAATAATAATAAAGTCAAAACCAAATATTACATAAGAGATAACCAAAGATCTTACGAGTCATAATTAAAATATTATCATAACTAAAGAGGAAAATTGGTCATAACTAAATAAGAAAATGGCATAATTAAGAATGCATATGATACACCCTTTTCAAGGGGTGTGTATAATAGAATTTCTCCTTAACATGTATTCTCTATTTTATCTATATAGTAAAATTTTCTTTTGTGAAGGTAAATAATTAGTTTCAAAATGTGTAAATCTATTTAATTTTTCTCTTTCGTGTATGTATAGTGTGTTTGTGTTTGCATTTAGGGAATATAAATAAAGAGTGATGCTAGATCCACACAAATTTTGTCAGCCCAAAACTGCCTTAAATGACTAGGTACGGTGATGTGGCGATGATGTGAAACAAAATAATATTTTTTACACATGATGTGGATTTTTTAAAAAAATAATAATATTTGCAATAAAAATAGAAAATACTGATTATTTATAAAATTATCTTAAGATTTTGCTTTTCCTTGTCCATCTTGCTTCATTTGTTGTGAATACTTTTCAAGCATTTCAACGAGTAAACAGAAAGAGTAATCTCTCACTCTCGATGAATATTACTCTGCTTGTATCACTACTCTCTGATCTCTAGAAAATTAAAAGACAGTAGACAAAGTATATATGGAAATAGAAAACTTTTATTGAATACTTGAAAACTACAGTGTTCACAAGAAAGATAGAGAGAATACTCTTGTACACTTATAAGACTCTGCTTCTTAACTCTACTTCTACAAGACACAATCACACCTTTTTATAGGCAAATAGTAGACTTCGACTTCGGAATTGAAATGCATAAAATTAAAAGATAAGGTTCTTGTAACAAGACAAGAAACCTTTTACATTTTGATTTATTGAAACTAACAAAGTTAGTGGTAGTATCTCCACCACTTTGATTTTATTCAACATGTGACTTCTTTGTCTTCATTCACTATATGATCCACTTTGTTATGTCTCCTTAGCTATATCTGTCATGTGAGCTCTCTTTTGGCTTCTTCTGTCATGTGAGCCTTCTTTGGCCTTATTCTTCATATGACTTGTCTAAAACATTCCTACCTTTTTTGGCTTGATTTGTCATATGAACATCTGCTCAATTTTTAGAACTATAGAGGTCCATGTCTTGTATTGATTCAGAGTGAATTTGGGCTCTCTTCTTGATTTTGTAGAGTTCCCAAACAACTACAGACATGTCTGGTGCTTCAATTATCTCTTCTTGGAGCATCTTGAGTATTTCCTTTGCTTTGTCTTCTCCTAGCTTGGCGGCTTTCAATGCAATGAAGACTTTGTCAATTCTTACCACCACAACTCTCTTCCCATCATAGTAGATTGCTTCTGAATGTTGGAAAAGAGTTTCCAATGTGTTATGGAAAAACAAGAGCTATTGGATCATATCCCTTCTATGATCTTTCTTTTTTACCATGGTAGAAAGGATTTCTACTGGTTACTGAGTATAGATACTAGATATGATATGGTTAATGAAACTAAGTTCAGTTCTTTTAGCCAAAGTAGACACAATTTGTACCGTAATAAGCATCGAGCTTGCTCCTATAATTGTAATAACATATTTAACTATTTATGGAAATTCATTTAAGAACTCAAAATCATCTTTCAAAAATCAACAATTCGCTGTTCAATCTAGTGCATATTATTTTATCCATTGATAACTTAAGACTTAGCCAACCATAATCCCAATTTAAGGATTCTGCTAAGGATGGCATATGAAGTTCTTTTTTCGTGTTCATCTTGTTTTTTAGCAATTTGTTTAATTTTCTTGGCAAGCTCTTTTGGGAGGGAAAAAATATATATATATTTCTTTTAAAAAAAAATTATTTTTTCTTCATTGCAAATGGTGTTAGGTTCCTTTTCTAGAAACCCAACATAATCAGTAAGAGAACTGATAATTCTACGCACATCTTTTCGTTTATTGTTGCGTAGAGCAAACCAAATTTCTTTGAAAAGTTTGCTAGTTTCTAGTGCTAGTCTAGGATTATAAAATGATTTTTCGATTATAAAAGGGATTTCTGCTATATCTATATCTTCGAGTTCGAATGTTTACTCACTTTTTCACTCCTTTGATGATTCTCCTTTTAAGAATCCCTTTGAATTTTTTGGTTTAAAGTTCGAATTTTTTCTCTTTGCTATTTCGCGGTTTCAACCGCATGCACTTTGTAGTTGAAGAATTTTTTAAATCCTTCCACCAACAGTTTTAAGCTTTATGACTTGGTGTCACGACCCCATCCGGCCCTAAACAGGATAATAGTAATGACCGACTAATAGTATCTGACTACCAAAGGCCTGGCATGATAAGACAAGACTAAAACAATAACATTGGGGCTTATGCGGAAATATTTGTCTAATAATTACAAAGAATCCATTCAGAGCATGTGCATAAGTCATATGAAACAAAACAAGAAAGCTTCTCATTTTTATTATCTTTGACATTTACAAGTCTCACAACAAAAGAAAAAGTACAACATTAACAAACATACTCCAAACAAAAACCAAAACATATATACAAAACTGTCATCTCTAAACCACCGCTCCCAAAAGTACAAAAAAAACAAGAAAAAAAAAAAAAAGACTCTTAGCTTGACCCCTCTTCTTGAATTTGTTCTTCATCATCACCTACATACATATAGGGGAGATGGGTGAGCCAAAGCCCAGTGAATAGTAATACAGTAGAGTGGTAATGAATGAACACCAATTATTTTAATAAAATCAAGCACGAGATCATATTTTGAACATAATATAGTTTAATCGAGGCAAAACAAGTTTAACTTGCAAACATATATATATCAATGATCATTCCAAGGCCTTCACATCAAGAATCCACGACAGGTGGCTAGAAGAGCTTAGTTAGCTAGAGGTTATTGGCATGATTCCCAATAACAAGCAAATACCAAGATGTCATCTTATAATCCATGATATAAAAACATAGGATGTTCATCCTTTACAAGCAATATCATAGTTTTCTTAAATATATCGTACGTTTACATTTCCAATCATAGTTTAATAAATATAACTTTACTACACTACTACTCACAAATGGCTCCATAAATGAGGGTTTATCTTCTTTAAAGCTTAACCTACACAAAACAAGAACAAAACATTGAAATTCCTAGCTTACATGTACAAACATAACAAAGCTTTCATCTAAGCTTAGTTAAACATTTTCTTAAATTCTCTCAAGTGTTTAGTGTTATTCTAGGTCTAATTCAAGTCTTAACTAAGTGTCAAATGCATACAAGAAGTGTCCTATGTGAGAGAGAACAAACAAGTGCATGAAACAGGGAACTACTGCATGTGTGGGGATCAAATCACACGTGTGGAATGGCTAGGGCATGTGTGGGCCGCACGTGCCTTTTTTCAGAATCAAATTTGGTTTTGGTAAATCTAGCCACACGTGCGGTTCTAAGAAAAATAGAGCAGTAGAAATTTTGTTGTGTTCTAAGTGTTCTTTTTTTGGTTCCAAACTAAGGTTCAAGCAAAATCAATCTAAAACATGTAATTTTAAAGGTAAACATGGGAGTACAATTGTTTTCCAAATCAAAAACATCAAAACTTGGTTTGGTTTCAAGAATCCAAGATCATACTTCAAGATTTGTCATGGATATCAAGAATCAACTCCTTTTCCAAACCCTTTCATTTCTTTCCTCTGAAACATGATTTCAAATATGCACAACTATTGAAAATCAAAACAAGATATGGAGATAGAGATTTACATGCATTAAGAATATCAAAACAACTTTAAGATGATATAATTAATTGAGGCTAAATTGTATATCACTGGGGCCGATAATTAAGAGTTCTTAACCCTATTCTTGATTCAAGTTGTACATTTCACTATTATTCAATGTCAATCAGGTTTGATTTCGATGCGGTTGAAGCATAAAATGAGAAGAAAAAAAAATGCAGTTTTAGCCGAAAAACAAGTCAACCCCGCACGTACGGAGGGTTATTCATGCGTGTGTGCCCTCTCATCCCGAAAGCCCATGCACTCGGAAAAAACCGCACATGCGGAGGGCTTTTCCTGCACGTGGAGAGCCTTTAACGCACGTGCGGTGACATTTCCTGCACGTGCGGTCATACCTTAATTTGTGTGCGTGTCATTCTAAACCTTTTTTTAAGAAGAAAAAGCTAAAAAAGGGTTCTAGGAATTTCTAAAGAAAATTAGAGGCTAGAGTTTGGGAGAGAAAGAAGTTTGGAGTTTCGAAGGATGTCTTCCATGGTGGCTACTTCCTCTACATCTTCCCACTCCTCCATGAGTGGCTAGTTCTCCACTTTCTAGGGTTTTGATAAAACCCTGGCCAAGTAAATAAGTTTTTTCTTAGGTTTTATTTATTTATTTATTATTGTATGGTTTGAACATGTTGTATGGTGTTTAAGAAGTTTTCTAACATATTTTTCTTTAATTTTCTTTAATTAAGTGTTCTTCTTTCTATGATTGTTGAATACTTTCCATGCAATTATTATCTTTTCTTTCATATTCAAAGTGTGAGACAAGCCAACGAGAGATGAGTCGTGTTGCTACCCTTGTTTAGAGAAAATGACTCATTCTAATTGAGATGGTTTGTGCCAAGCTTGTAGTTGCAAAGTATTGGATGGATCGAACCATAGCACAATCAATTTCAAATTTTAAACCTTATTTACGTAACTAGCGATGAATTCAATGCCCTAGGATTTTTCCAAAATTTGTGTCTTGACCCTTACTTTTCATTTTCAATTCATTTTCTTAATTTCATTTTAATTCTCATTTAGTCATATGATCCATCAATAATTTTATCAAAATTAATTTAGGAACCTACTAATTAAATTAGTTTAATTTCACATTTGTCCCTATAGATCGATATCTAGACTTGCCATTATTCTAAGGAATTTGGGCGTAGTTTAGATCTTTTTTTCTTTTTTTAGTATGCAAAATGACCCATCAAATTTTGGCACCATTGCTGGGGAGACTTTCAAGGTGGGCTTGTGCTATGAGACTTTGAGAATACTAGATGAGATACTATATGGTAATTCGCTGATTGTTAAGCTTCACATTACACACGAGGTGCAAATATTACTTTCAATTTGATCGCCTCTTGATGTTTCATATGTTCATATTAATTGATCTATGCCTAGCACTAGTATTGAAAAATCCATGAGATGAAGTGAAATATCTGTCATTAGATGGTGTGAGATATTGGGCAGTGTTATTTGAGCGAATCATTCAAATGTTGTGAATGAGGTGTATGTGTATTGAATATTTGTGGGTATCATTTCTGGAAACCCTCATAAGACTATACTCGTCCTCTTAGGGTAACTTTGTGGTTTAAAAGCTTGTTTCTTACACTAAATGCAATAGTTCTTCCCACGAAAGAGGAGGTCTTTGTTTTCTTTCTTTATTTCCTTACTCGAGGACTAGCGAGTTGTAAGTTGGGGGCGTGATTGAGGCCGAATTGTATATCATTGAAGCCGATAATTAAGAGTTCTTAATTATATTCTTGATTCAAGTTGTACATTTCACTACTGTTTAATTTCAATAAGGTTGGATTTGGAAGTGGTTGAAGCACAAAATGATAAAAAGCATAGAGTTTTAGCTAGAAAAAAAGAAAAAAGAAAAAAAAAAAAAGCCAACCTGTAGACCTGACTTTCTTCTCGCGCCCCCCTTTTCGGAAAGGACGCGAATTGGTCTTACTACAGTTCGGACTCCTGTAACGGTTTTGAATCTAATCTCACAAAGTGCAATGTGAGACTGATAAATAACAAAGAGTCCAAATCTGGCAATTGGTTTTGGAAAATCAATTTTAGATCAAATAATACCAAAATTGAACTGCTTTGCCAGATTACAGAGTCACCACCTAAATGTTTTGTTTTGGGAAATTTAGGAAACCCTGACTCGTGCCAAAGGCCATGTGTCCGTCATCACCAAAGTTGCCTCGGCTTGGGAACTTGGGTACGAGAGAGGAAGGTCCTGAAATGAGCATCCCCGCTCGCCCGATCAAAGGATTGGCCTCTACTAAACATGATATGTTGTTTTATAAGCACATGTGTTCTTATTCTGATTATTAATCTAACTTTACTATGTGATGCGCACAGCATACAAGTATAGACTCAATCACGAGAATTGGAACAAAACAATTCATGTTTGTTTTCGAAAATGGTTTGAAAATGCTACTCGCAAGTAGGCTAAAGCGCGGATTAGCCACCCTCAAGTGGGCTTAAAGCATGATTTTGCCACTCCGTAAAGTGAGCTTAAAAACTCACATTTAATGAATTGTCCCAATTCAAGCAATCAAGCCTTCATCCACAGGCATTCAAGTAGTTAAGCACTTAAGCAAATAGCCTCATGGCAAGCATGGTAACATGGCAACACTCACACTCATGCAAGGATCCTAAAGCGTAAACACTTACAGTGTACTCCGAGCCAAAACAAAAAGCTAGTTAGAAATATGCATGATCCTAACTATGCAAGATGCCTAATGCAACACACGCAATATGCAATTAAATAGGCTCGGCTATCTAAGATGGCATATGAATGCAACAATTGATACATGTATTCAAATAGGTATTAAAATACAATGCAGTTTGAATGATGCGCCGAGCCCGGTGCATGCAAGACAAATGAATGATGCACGCATGCAAGCATAAGACATGCTAATCGAAACGTGCCCTAATCTAACCACCGAAAGCGATAAATAAAAGGGAGAAAGAAGTGGGGTTGGAAGACATGCACACACACACGCACGCTTATTACAACATTGTGCCCTCACGAAGGAGAGTCTGAATAAATACGCTAAGCTAAACTAATTATACAAAACAACTAATTAACTAACTTAGCTAATTACTCATTACAACACAAGACTTGAAATTAACTAACTATTCTAAGTTAGATAAATATTACAAAATGAATTAATTAACTAAGCACATTAACTAATTAATTACAAAAATCGGCGAATTAACTAGCTAAGTAAAGCAATAAAATGGCCTCGAGGGGAGGGAGACATGCATGCTCGGTTTGCTTCGCCCGAAAATGCATTGCCTTGCCATGAGTTGCCTCTGTTTGCACTCGCGGTGATCTTAGAACATCATATGAACTTCCAGGCTGCATCTACCGCAACACAGGAACATTTTGGACAATTTCTCCTTCAGGTGGTCGGTCGACCACCTCAACTGGTCGGTAGGCTACCTTAACTGGCCGGCCGGCCAGTACAAGTGGTCGGCAGGCTCGTGCAAGTGGCCGATCGGCCACTTTTCTATCCAGCATTCTGCCTTTGCTGCAACAGAGAGCAACAGAGCCAAGACAATGTATTTGGCATGAAATGTATGTACTACCACCCTCCTCATCATGTCTCAAGCTCAAAGGAGTGTGGTACTTGGCTCTCAAGCCACCAATCAAGCATCTCAATGCATGATGGCCGAAGAAACAAGCTTGTACAAGCTTAGTGAATGCGCACATAAGACTCAAAGTGTCGTCAACCTATCATGCATGCTCAAGGGTGACAACGACCAAGAAACGCGACACGTTTCATCACTTTGAGTATGAAACGTGCCACATTTCTTGTGTTTGGATTAACGTCCGATCCAAACACATGCAATGCAACACACATTGTTATCTTGGCATATTTTATTTGATTCATTTTCTTGTTTACACATTTTAGCTTACCAGTCCATTAACCGGTTAAGTCCAATTGTGAAAAGTCCTCTAATTTGAAAGACGACCTAAGCTTCGAGTGCCTTGAGCATGAAGAAAGTATCATGCTATTGGTTAGTAGAAATCCTCAAGGGAGGATTAAAACCATTAGGCATGAATGCCTCAAGTTCATGCTCAAGTCAACAAGGGGCTTAAGGCCACTTTCAAGGTGAATGAAAGTTTAAAACAATGGAGTGCAATGACACATATTTCAGCACTGAAATAGCATGCTAAGTGACTTAAAAACGATGCAAACAACTCATGTAATGCATGCTCAAAAGCCAAATACATTAAGCTAGTAAAGAGCATCACTCTAGAAGTATGCAATATCAAACTCAAAGGACCAAACCAACTATGGACAGACCTCAAATACGTCAAAACAGAGGCTAAAATGTGCTGAGATGATAGCATGAAAAGCAAGAAAATCATGCTCAATTATTGGCTCACAAACAAGGCATAAGGCACAACTCACAAAAGCTATGAAAGAGTGGAATATGTGAGAATATGACTATGCTATATGCACTGAAATCATGTGAGAAATGAGGCTAAGGCATGCAAACAACTCGAACAAAGCATGCTAGGGACTTTGAAACTCAAAGCTAGTCAAGGGCCTTTACACTACAACCATGCAAAGCAAGCCTCAAAGGGCCAAGACCACTTAAAACAGAGTTAAAACATGCCAAAACATTAGCAAAAATGTGCTGGAGTTAAGCTAACACATGCTAGAATGATGGACTAACTCATTAGGCATTCAAGGCTATTAAGCAAGATTACACTACAAGTGTAAGATATAAGCAACAAGTGGCCAAACCAGCCAAAAATAGAGTTAGAGTAGGTCCAAAAAGTCACAAAAACATGCTTGAACTAAGCTTCAAAAAGGAAGAAACACATGCTCACTTGGTAGGCCATCAACACATGCAAACAAGACATGAGGAAAGGGGACCACCCCCTCCCATTTTGGACCTCAAGACCACCTTTCCACCACTGAAATTCCTCTGGAATTCAGTGGTTAAAGGGCCAAAAATAGATTGTTTCAAAAGCTTAGAAAGGTAGCTCAAGAGGCTTTACAAGCCAAAGAGCAAAAGAGGGGAACCACCCCCTAACCACACAAGGCTCAAACCAACATTTTTAAGCCTTAAAAAAATAGAAATTTTTGAGACTAAAACCAGCTTCAAAGTTGCATGCAAAGATGGCAAAGCAATGAACTACAACAAAGCTTAAAAAGGGTGAAACTCTTACCCTTGAAGCACGGCAAGGAGATAGCAAGCTTCTGAGCCAAAACCAAGCCAAAACTTCTCCAAGGAGCTCAAACAAGGCCTCCAAGATCCTCAACACTAAGATGAAGGCGTTTGACTAGGTGTTTTAGTGCAAATGTATGAAGAAAACTCACTTTTAAGCTCAATATAGCACAATAGAGAGAGAGAGAGAGAAAGAGAGAGAGAATTCTAGAGAGAGAGGGAAATTTCAGCTCTGAAATTTTTGTAATCCCTCTAAAGGGGGAGGGACCTCTCCTTATATAGAGCAAGCAAGCAAAAAGCTTGCTACGTGTATGGAGGATGTATTTAGTGAGCCACAACTGACTCAAAAGATTTAAAAATATCTAAAAAGGAGAAAAATTGGCCGCCGGCTAGTTAAGGTGGCCGGCCGGCCACTTCCCCTAGCCGGCCGACTACTTGAAGTGGCCTACAAGAGAAGAAAGTGACCAACAAATGCCACAAGTGGCCGGCAACACCTTCTTCCCCCCCTAGGCAAGAGGTACCAAGGTTTGGCCCAAAAACAAGGCTAAAACACAAAGTGTTAAGAGGCTCAACGACAAGGCATTCAGCCGAGATCTTCAAGCGCTTAAAATAAGCATAAACATGCGCGATCATCGAGTGCACAACTGATGACGTCAAAGTCTTAAGGTCGGTCAAAAATGGGGTGTCTACACAACCCTGCACATGCAGAGGATCATTCTGCATGTGCGGCCTCTCCTCCCGAAATCCATGCATTTTGAAAAAGTCGCACGTGCAGTCGTACCTCGATTAGCATGTGCATCGTTTTAAACCTATTTTGAAGGTTGTAAGGTATAAAAGGAAGAAGAAAAAGCTGAAAAAGAGTTTCAGGATTTTCTAAGGAAAATGAAAGGCTAGGGTTTGGGAGACAAAAAAGTTTGGAGTTTACAAGGATGTCTTCCATGGTGGCTGCTTCCTCTACCTTCTCCATGAGTGGCTGGTTCTTCACTTTCTAGGGTTTTGATGAAACCCTAGCCAAGTAAATAGGGTTTTTCTTAGGTTTTTTATTGTTGTAATATTTTGAACAAGTTGTATGGTGTTTAAGAAGTTTTCCAATACATTTTTCTTTCATTTTCTTTAAGTGTTCTTCTCTCTGTGATTATTGAATATTATCCATACAATTATTAAAAGTGTGAGATATGCCAAGTTACGAGAGACGAGTTGTGTTACTACCCTAGTTTAGAGCAAACAACGCGTACTACTTAAGATGGTTTGTGCCTATACATTGAACACGATAATCTTCTTCAGCAATACTTCAAGCTTGTAGTTACGAAGTATTGGGTGGTTTGAACCATAGCACAATCAATTTCCAATTTTAAATCTTATTTATGTAACTAGTGGTGACCTCATTGCCCTAGGATTTTTCCAAAATCAATAACTTAACCCTTACTTTTAATTGTCAATTCATTTTCTTAATTTCATTTTAATCCTCATTTAGTCATATGATCCATCAATATTGTTATCAAAATTAATTTAGGAACCTACCAATTAAATTAGTTCAATTTTGCATTTGTCCCTGTGGATCGATATCTGGACTTGCCATTATTCTAAGGAATTTGGGCATAGTTTAGTTCTTTTTTCTTTTTTTCTTTTTTTGGTGCTCAAAACAGCCCATCAAATTTTGGAGTTGTTGCTAGGGAGACTTTGAAGGTGGGGTTATGCTATGAGACTTTGAGAATACTTGATGAGATACTGTATGGTAATTCACTGATTGTTGAACTTCACATTACACATGAGGTGAAAATATTACTTTCAATCCGAATGCCTCTTGATGTTTCGCATGTTCATGTTAATTGATCTATGCATAGAACTAGTATTGAATAATCCATGAGATAAAGTGACATATTTGTCGTTAGATGGTGTGAGATATTGCGAAGTGTTATTTGAGCAAATGATTCAAATGTTGTGAATGAGGTGTATGTATGTTGAATGTTTGTGGATATCATTTCTAGAAACCCTCACGAGACTATACTCATCGACTTGGGGTAACTTTGTGGTTTAAAGGCTTGTTGCATATGCTAAACGCAATCGTTCATCCCACGAAAGACGAGGTAGCTAGATTTTTCTTTGTTTTCTTTCTTTATTTCCTTGCACGAGGACTAGCAAGTTGTGAGTTGGGCAGTGTGATTGAGGCCGAATTGTATATCATTGAGGCCAATAATTGAGAGCTCTTAACCCCATTCTTGATTCAAGTTACATGTTATTACTGTTTAATGTCAATCAGGTTAGATTTGGATGCGGTTGAAGCACAAAATGAGCAAAAGAATGGAGTTTTAGCTGGAAAAAAAAAAAAGCCAACCCCGCATGTGTGGAGGATCATTCCCGCAAGTGCGGCCTTTTCTCCTGAAAGCCATGCATTTTGAAAATGCCGCACGTGCGGAGCCTTCGCCACGCATGCTGTGACATTTCCTATACGTGCAATCGTACTGCGTGCGCTTCATTCTAAACCTGTTTTGAAGGCTGGAAGGTACAAAAAGAAGAAAAGAAAAGTTGAAAAAGGGTTCTGGGAATTTCTAAAGAAAATAAGATGCTAGGGTTTAGGAGAGAAAGGAGTTTGGAGTTTTGAAGGATGTCTTCCATGGTGGCTGCTTCCTCTACCTCTTCTCACTCCTCCATGAGTGGCTAGTTCTCCACTTTCTAGGGTTTTGATGAAACCCTAGCCAAGTAAATAGGGGTTTTCTTACGTTTTTTTAATTGTTGTAATGGTTTGAACAAGTTGTATGGTGTTTAAGAAGTTTTCCAATATATTTTTCTTTCATTTTCTTCAAGTGTTCTTTTTCTGTGATTGTTGAATACTTTCATACAATTGTTATCTTTTCTTTCTTATTCAAAGTATGAGACAAGCCATGCTATGAGAGACGATTCGTGTTACTACCCTAGTTTAGAGCCAACGACTCGTACTACTTGAGATGGTTCGTGCTTATACGTTAAACGTGATAATCTTCTTGACCAATACTTCAAGCTTGTAGTTGCGAAGTATTGGGTGGTTCGAACCATAGCACAATCGATTTCCAATTTTAAACCTTATTTATGTAACTAGTGGTGAATTCAATGCCATAGAATTCCAAAATCAATATCTTAACCCTTACTTTTAATTGTCAATTCAATTTCTTAATCTCATCTTAATTCTCATTTGGTCATATGATCCATCAATATTTTTATCAAAATTAATTTAGGAACCTAGTAATTAAAGTAGTTTAATTTCACATTTGTCATTATGGATCGATGTCTGGACTTGCCATTATTCTAAGTAATTTGGGCATAGTTTAGTTTTTTTTTTTTTTTTTTGTATGCAAAACAACCCATCAGATTTTGGTGTCGTTGCTGGGGACTTTTGGAAAAATTAATTAATTTAAGGTTAGATTCTTGTTTTAATTTTTAGTTTAGGATTTTACGTTGTTATGTTATTAAGTGTGCAGAATTTGTTGTTAGTGGATCTATTACCGAAGTGCAAAGCGGAGCACAACCGAGCTTAAAAATAAATTTAAAAAAAAAAAACACCTGCAACACCAATGTGCTAAAGCAAACATTTGCAAGCAAAGCACCAAAGTGCTAAAAAATTGAGAGCTAAAGTGGAGGTTGGAGCCAACGGTCTACAAGTCAAGCACCCACAAGGCGAGTAAAGTGTTTTCATTAACCATTGTGAGTATTTCTCTCTTTAGTATTTTGTTTTTGTAGATTCCACACAAGAGTCAGAACTTAATGTATGTGAGTGGTGTATGCACGGGGGCCATTCTTGCCACCCAAAACTTTGGAGTTTGGATCTTGAACTAAAAAAGACTCTTAGAAATCTTAAAGCCTCTTCCTGTGTTCCTAGGCTTGAATATCCATATCCATATCCATATTCAAAACCAATAGAGATGGCTGAACCAAAACTTCTCCCCGAATGGGCCCAACCGAACCCTTAAGGATTATTTCGCACACACTGTATACACTTCACCATCATGCATTCAGTTACCAGACACCACTGCTACCCACTATGCGATTAAGTCCAGCACTATTCAAATGCTTCCATCATTCCATGGACTTGCTCATGATGACCCTTACAAGCATCTGCATGAATTTTTGAAAATTTGCTCTATAGTGAAGATCCAGAATTTCACCAATGAGGCCCTTATGTTGAGACTATTCCCATTTTCACTTAAGGATAAGGCTAAACACTAGTTAAACTCCTTACCTACTAATTCTATCACAACATGGGACCAATTACAGTAGAAGTTTTTGGGGAAGTACTTTCTCATTGATAAGACCAACCAATTGAGTCGAGCCATCACAAATTTTGCTCAAATTGATCGCGAGCAATTCCACAAAACATGGAAGAGACTTCGTGACCTTCTCAAACAATGTCTTCACCACCAAGTGCCCGATTAGCAACTTGTCCAGACCTTCTATTATGGCTTAATTGAGCCTCACTGCCAAATAGTGGATTCATCTTGTGGTGGGACATTTATGTAAAAGAGTGATGCTGAGGCATGGCAATTATTTGAAAACTTGAGTGATAATTCTCTTCACCATGCCTCCACATCCTGACAAGTCTAGCAACCTATTACTGCAGCCTCAAAAAGAGGGGGCATTTATGATGTTGGGCATAATGTTGAGTTAGCTCAACAAATAGAGGCATTGTTCTACAAAATTGACCAGTTGTTAGCTTCAGGCCATGCCTCTACACAACAAGTACAACCTCAATTCAATGAGGCTTGTGCTATTTGTACGAGCCCTGCTAATGACTTAAGTGAGTGCCCTTCAACATCTCAATTCCAGGAGTTAGCCCAAAAGCATGTGAATGCGGCTCAAGGATTCTCCAAACCAGGTAATGATCGATACTCCAACACATACAACTTGGGATGGAGAAATCACCCTAATTTTTCATGAAGACCCTCACCACTAGGTACTTCTTACACTCCTCTACCACTAAGGCAGAATTTTAATAATTTTACTAATCAAACTTCATACTGCATACCACAACCTTATCAACAACCACAACCCCCGCTTGCTCATCAAGGCAATTCAACGTTTGAGACTTAGGTGTTATAAGTTCTCTCGGAATTTAAAGGGCTAGCACCAGTAGTTCATTCCCATACTCATTTCATTGCCAAGCTTGAGGCCCAATTTGGCCAAATGGCCAATAACATGAATAAGAAAAAGGAGGAAAAATTACCAAGTTAGATTGTGGCCAACCCTAAGTGACAATATGGGGTAGATGGGTTGAGTGAGAGTGGAAAGCACCATGAACAGGTGCAGGCAGTAATTACTTTGTGAAGTGAGAGGGAGTTAGAACCTCAACCAGTTGCTTCTGATACAATTAAGGCTAAGAAGGGTGACCACGATGAAAAACTTGAAAAGAGCAAAGGTGAGGGAGAAACACAGAAGGGGGATGAATTGGACCCTAGTACTTCACATGAGCCTAAAACACCATACGTTCCTAAGACACCCTTTCCCCCAATGCCTTGACAAACCATCCATTTTCAATAAAAGGAAACATCCATGGAGACGATGATAGAGGTTATTAAACAAGTGAAAATCAACCTTCCCCTGTTAGAGGCGATTAAATAAGTGCCCTCCTATGTGAAATTTTTAAAGGACCTATGTATACAAAAGCGTAAATCTATGACACACATGTCCTAAAAGGTCCAACTCGCGAAGCAAGTAAGCTCCATCTTGTTGATTGACATACCTCCAAAGCTTAAAGACCCGGGTGCCCCAACCATTGCATGCATCATAGAGGACCATTTCATTGATAGGGCCTCTCTAGATTTAGGAGCAAGTGTCAATTTGTTGTCATATTCTATGTACGAGGAATTCGAGCTTGGCGAGTTGAAGCCCACCATTGTCACACTCCAATTAGCTGACCGTTCCCTCAAAGTGCCTTGTGGTATGATTGAGGATGTTTTTGTGAAGGTTGATAGGTTTTATTTTCCTGATAACTTTTTGGTTTTAGATATAGAACCGGTAGCTAACTCTAGGAAGCAAATCTTGGTAATTTTAAGCCGACATCATAAAGTTCACCATCATCTGTTTAGCGATCCTGATTTTGACCCGTCTCTTGTGGTGTTTTGGGCTTGGGTTGGTATGGTCTTGAACGGTGTTACATATCTTAGTTTCCCTTGTATTCCCTTTATTTTTGGTTATCGAGTTATAGTGGTGTGTTTGGAACAGGTAATGTCTCCAAACCTTTAGATGCGAATCCAACCCGAATTGTGCCTTGCAGAGTTGTATCGAAAGTTAATTCTTTCATGTTTTGCCACTTTGTTGAGTATGTCGGGGGTCGAGTCACCCTATACAGCTTACAGGGGTCAAGCTGCCCGGTCAGCTCGCTGAAGCAAAAATGCAAAATGCATTCGAAGTTGCTTGTCCGCTCGAGCAGCTGTTTATACGCTCTCGAGCGAGCTTTCCACGCTCGAGCGGACCATGTTATATCAGTTCATGAATCTGATATTTCAGATCACTTTTGTATATATCTCTCTCTAAAAACATTTCCTCTCCCTTCTCTCTGCATTTCTCTACACAAACTAGATCAAAAACCTTGATTTCTCAAGATCCATTTGAGTTTTGCCATTGTTTCTTTATCAAAGTGGGTTATCATCTTGAGGGCTTCGTTGTACGCAGTGAAGATCGAGTTTCGACACCATTGATTTTGGGGGTTTCATCTCATTTCTTCTTCAAAACTTGAGGTAGGGATTTTTTTAGAGTTATATATATATTTTTGCAAGATCTATATGATTTTCGAAATCATCTTTCGATAGCTTTGAAAATTGATTGTTGATTTAAGAAGTTGAGCGATTTTGAAAGTGGGTTTATCTCTTGTTCTTTTAAAATGATCTTATGAGTTTTGATCTTCGTTGATTGAAAAAAAAAATGATTTTGGAAAGCTTTCTTTCAAAAGATTTGAGTTGTATAGTTTTGGTGAGAAAAATTAGAATTTGGGAATTTTTTTAAAAGATACTGAAAATCCATGAATGATATTGTTATATTTATTTTGTGTGTCAAAATAAATGGATGTTTGGAAAATTTCTTATTTATATTTATATAAATGATGAATTTCAAGGAATATGAGAATTGTTGTTCATTTTGGAAATTATTGTTCACAATGTTGAAATAGTCTTGAAATGACTAATTGTTGAGGATATTTGAGAAAAGAGAATTGTGTTATTCCTTGGATGATGAATAGGAATAAAAGTATTTATATTCATCTTGTGTTATTGGCATTACAATTCATTTGATTACATTAAATTTTGAAAGTTGATTTGAAAACTTGCATTGAGAAAAAAGTGTTGAGAAACAAGTTTTCATGAAATGATTTTGGGGTAAATACGTTGGTAAGTTTTGATAGGTGATGTAGATGACATTGAATAAGTTGGCCTGGGAGTCCGGGGTAAAAGACCGAAAATCCGCGCGGATAGGTGTCGAGCCTTCCGGTTAATACCAGTAAAAATGACAATTTGGTAGTACTAGTATAGTCTATTTGCAGACACCAACCTAGGGATTACTAGAGTCGTATTTACCACCCTTGAAATAAATTGTTAAGTTTTGAACAACTGAAATTGCATGACATCATTGAGGATAATGGTTTTCAAAAGATGAAAATGTAATTTATCTTCAAAAAGGGTATAGCATGGCATGTGCATTTCATCTCTTGAGACTTGTATAAAATGTATATACTTTGTTAAGGATTTCCTACTGGGCTTTATGCTCACCCTATGGGATTTTTGTGCAGGAAAAGATGTGGTGATACCGCCTAACTAAAGGCGAGGAAATGTGTGTTGAGAGTACGAGACTCTTATTTTGCTGTGACTCTGTGTGTAATCCAAGGGCTATATGTGTGTGGGTTTGAATTACCGTTTTGTGTAACCAGGCTCAAGCCTTGGAAACTTGTAAACCCTTGGGGGTATTTATATGTTTATTTACTTGTTGTAGGATTAATGTATTGTTGCATGAAAAGCTATTGTATCATGTAATGTAAGTTTGGAGATTTATATTCGATTTTCCTTGAAAAAATCATTATTGTTGTATTATCATTTGGGCTAGAAATTTGGGGCGTTTCAATCTATAGGTTCGTCAATTTGGCTGCCAAATCTTTCACCTCGTTATCCCTCCATATGCACAGGTTCTTCTAAACCTGGAGACCACTCTCATTGTAGTACTCTTTTGGGTCCTGCTCCCGTCTGCTTTCGTTGCCCCTCCTCAAGCTATTGCAGCCCTTGGTGGCATTATTTGCTTCTAGATTCGCCTCATGTACTTCTTCACAGCCTTCCTCCTCTTCTTCGTAGTCAAGACTGGCATGTTCCTCTTCCTCGCTACGCATATCATCTTTGACTCGATCTCCTTGTCCGATGTTGGCCATCTATCCCTACTAAGTTCCCACATTGGTGCTACATTGTGGGTTCTGATTTTTGAGCTCACAACCGAACTAGATCTCCTCACCGAGATCTAAGGAACTTAGTCATAGAGCACACGAAAGAATAGAAGAGCCCAACACTTGCACACAAAAAGATAACAAACACCACAGTAGGTCACTGTAGACACCCCATTTTTGACCGACCTTAAGACTCAGACGTCACCGATTGAGCGCTCGGTGATGTTGCATATTGTGCTCGTTCAGAAGTCTCAGAGTCGCGGCCGTGCGCCCTGCCTCCGGACTTCCGAACTCTCTTTTGTGCCTTGCCTCGGTTTGCGAACCAGACTCGGTTTTCTCTGTTTTGTTTCCTGAGGGGAGGGAGAGGTCCCGTAGACCATCTCTCAGTGGTCGTGGGCTACATTTCGTGGCCGTAGCCCATTTTGCCCATTTCGGAGCCCGGTTCCCGGTTTTCGGAGCCGTCAGGCCGTGTGCCTCGGTTCGGGACCACCCAACCATCTCCGATTCCTCCGATTTTTGGCATGCATCTCATTTACTCCCTTTTGAGGGACACTGGGGTCCGAGGGACCGACTTCGTGGTCGAACACCACTCCCGGTGCCCAACAGCCTATTTTTGGGACCCCGAACTGCGTGTTTTGGCCCCCGAGCCTTCATTTTGCATCGGTTTGGGCTCATTTTTGGTGGAGGCCTTATTTTCATGGTTAGGAAGCTTGTACGAGGGTGGGAGGCCAGCAATTGTTTTGACAACCAACTTTTTGTTTGGTCAAAAGTGGTTCAGCATGAATTCGAGAAGGAGAAAAGTCCGCGCGGCTTCACCGAAATGGGCGTAACTCTTTGCACAAGAGGAATTAAAATATAAGGCCACCACCATTGGAAAGCTTACTTCCGGGGCTTCATTTTGCACTCAAGAATCTCCTAAGTCCAAATCCGGGGGGAGGAGATATGGTTGGTTGAAGTCCGGTTGGACTGAATCTGCGCGGCTTTACGGAAACTGGCATAACTTTTTCTACAGGAGGAATTTTAATGCAAGGTTTGCGGCATTGGAAAGCTAACTTCTGGGGCTTCATCCAAGGGGGTGGCCGGCCATTTTTCTCCTGTTGACTGGCCGGCCGGCCACTTACCAAAAAAGTGACTTTTTCTTTTCTAGCCAGCCATTTTCCTCTCCCTCAGTGTATTCCAGCTGTGCTAGCTGATTTCCAATTGGACCATCCTCCATACACGTGTATGGAGGATTAGAGAGGTCTTGGAGATATTTTTGATGCCTCTCCTCTATAAAGGAGAGGCTTGGCTTCTTGGATGGGGGTTGGACATTGTTAGACACATTTTGGGAGAGTTCCATACCTTCCACCTTCCATTTTCTCTCCATTTCCAAGCTCCAAAGTCATTTTCTTGCACCATTTCTACATCAACCCCTAGCACAAGACCCCCACACTCCATTCCAACACTTGGAGCTGATTTCCAGCAGCTAAGAGGCAGCAAATTTGGTCCAAGAAGGCAGCCAAGACTTGTCTACAAGGGTAAGTTGCCATTTCCCCCTTTTGTAGCTCTTTTTTGCACCATTCTTCTAGCCTATTATCTTGTTGTTTTGAGCTCCGACCCTAACTGAAAGGGGCATTATTTTGAGCCATTTTACATGTTTGTTGAAGGGTTCAACCCTATTTGAGATCACTATCTTGCACTTGTTTCAATACCCCTTGGTATGCCTTAATCTTGCATGATTTCTTTGGCCTATGAGTGATCTGTTTTCAAGCATAATGTAAACTGTAAGTGGGCCTATTTTGAGCCTCTCTTCAACATTGAAGAAGGGCTCAACCCTGTTTGGCCTCTCTATCATGCACTTGCCTCACAATTCCTCCAATTTACCGTAAATTTGCATGATTTGTTTGGCCTATATGTAAATTGTTTTGGAGCATGTTATGAACTGTGAGTAAGCTTATTTTGTGTCCCTCTACAACATTGTAGAAGGGATCAACCTTGTTGGGGGTCTCCATGTTGTGCTTGTCTTTATATCCCTCTTTGACCCCCATTTTTGCATGCTTTTTTAAGCCTATCTAGCTTCTGTTTTCGGCCATCATCAGAACTGGAAAGAGTCATATTTTGATCTTATTGACATATTTCATTGAGGGTCCTTGCTGGTTTGATGAATATTTGGGGTACCTCATATTATAGCCTTATGTATCCTAGTTCTTGCATGACATTTTTGGCATGCTTTCATACTGAGTTGGGGGATGTCATCTACTGTAAATGTTCATATTTTTAGTCCCTCATCAGTGTTGTAGAAGGGTACTTTTCCATTTGGGCATCGCATGCATCACTTGCTTCAATACCCCTCTCTTGGCCCGTATTTTTGCATGCTATTGTTGCCCTATCTATGCTTGCTGTTTGGCCTTGTTTCTAGACTGAAAAATGCTATTTTGGGGCTGCCTTGCTACTGTTTTGCATGTCATGTACCAATTATGCATGTTTAGTATAGCTGTAGGCCATTTCGGGCGCCTAATATTGCATTTCGGGATCATTCCATGCTTCGGGTGCACTTTGGCCATCTTTCGGGACTGTTTTCCCCCATATTTCAGTGCTGAAATTCATTTGTATGTACGTATATCATTTCCATGCCATTTCATGCTTTATGTCATTGCCTCGGTTTGCGCGCCCGTATGCACGCATTTCGAGGCGCCTCATTTTCATCCGACGGCCTCTTATGTGAGTGTGGCTGAGGCTCACTCATGTTAGTGTAAGTCCATTTTGCATTCTGTATGTCATTTTAGTCTCATCGCATTGCGTATGCCATTGCCTCGGTTTGCGTGCCCGTGTGCACGCATTTCGAGGCACTTCATTCTCATCCATCGGCCTCCCGTGTGAGTGTGGCTGAGGCTCACTCATGTTGGTATAAGTCCATATTGCATCACATATCTCATTTTTGGTCCCGTTGCATTCCGTATGCCATTTTCTCGGTTTGCGTGCCCGTAGGCACGCATTTCGAGACATCTCATTTTAGTCTCATTGCATATCATTTCCATGCCATTTCATGCCTTACGGCCATCACCTCGGTTTGTGCGCCCGTGTGCACGCATCTCGAGGCATCTCATTTTTATCCGACGGCCTCTTATGTGAGCGTGGCTGAGGTCCACTCGTGTTAGTATAAGTCCAATTTGCATTGCGTATGCCATTTCATGCCTTAGGATCATCGCCTCGGTTTGCGTGCCCGTGTGCACGCATTTCGAGGCATCTCATTTTCATAGCATTGTGCATGCTAGGATTGTATTTTAGCTACATTTCATGCATATCATGCATATTGCATCGTGTCCGGGATAGGAGTTAGCCCGGGCACGGGAAACGAGGCACGTTTCGTACTCCGAGTGACGGAACGGGTC
Source organism: Camellia japonica (assembly GCA_030407325.1). Classification (NCBI taxonomy): domain Eukaryota; kingdom Viridiplantae; phylum Streptophyta; class Magnoliopsida; order Ericales; family Theaceae; genus Camellia; species Camellia japonica. Next base: position 137,604,339 of record JAPPVO010000019.1, read on the forward strand.
TCAATTCCCCAGTCACCGACACTCCGGATTACCCATGATGGAGTTAGGTTTTGTTGTAGCATTCATCTGCATTCATCCTATATTGAGTTATGCAATCCGATTCCTCGGCCATCATGCATCGAGATGCGTGATTGGTGGCACGAGGATCGAGGCATGCATATATCTGTAAAATACACTGCTATGCCCCTTTCCTGCTCTCTGATGCAGCATATGAAGAATCAGCAACTTTTCGGGGTCAGGCGCGCTTTTCGAGAAATATTGCAAACAGAGGCTAATTGGGGCATCCCAGTGGATTTCCGCGCAACGCAGTCCAGCATACATCATTCATCAGAAGCGAGGCAGCCCCTGGCTTGCATGCCAGTTTATAGCTTTCTTAGTTTAATTTGTTAATTAATTAGGGATCTGTATTATTTCGGACTGTATTATTCTTTCATTTCGGACTATATTATTATACATTCGGACCCTCTGCGCGAGGGCATAATTGTAATAAGTGTGGGTGAGTGTGATGTATGTCTTCCAACCCCACGTCTTTCTTCCCTTTTATTTACCCGCTTACGATGGTTAGATATAGGGCATATTTCAATTAGCATACAGTATGACAGCATGTTTGCATCATTCATCTGTTTTGCATGCACCGGGCTCGGCGCATCATACAAACTGCATCTGTATTTCAATTCCAAATTGAATACATGTTAGCTGTAGCATTCCATATGCCATGTTTAGAATAGCCGAGCCTGCTATAATTGCATTTTGCATGTGTTGCATTAGGCAATTCTGTATAAATTAGGATCATGCATGATTTCTAATCAGTTTTCTGTTTTGACTTGGAGTACTCGGTGAGTTTTATGCTTTAGCATCCTTGCATGCGTGTGAGTGTTGCCATGAACAGCATGCTTACCATGAGGCTATATGCTTATATGATATAACTGCCTTGAATGCCTGTGGGTGGAGGTTGAGTTACTTGAATTGGGACAATGCGTTGACTGTTTGTTTTAAGCCCACTAGATAGTGGCAAAATCATGTTTTCTAAGCCCACCTGAGGGTGGCAAATCCACGTCTTAGCCTACCTGCGGGTAGCACCATCAAACCATTTTCAAACAAACAAACATGAAATGTTTTGTTCCAATTCAGGCGGCTCAGTCTATACTTGTTTGCTGCGAGCATCACATAGTAACCTAGGCTAATAACCGGAATAAGAACTCACATTGTTTTCAAAATAAGATATCATGGTTAGTAGAGGCCGGTCTTTGACCGGGCGAGCGGGGGTGCTCACGAAGTGACCTTCCCCAATCGTACCCAAGTTCCCGAGCCGAGGCAACTTTGGTGATGACGGACACGTGGCCTTTGGCACCGAGTCAGGGTTTCCTAAATTTCCCATTAAAAAACATTTAGGTGGCGACTCTGTATCTGGCAAAGCAGTCCATGTTTGGCACTTCTTTCAAAAATCTGTTTTCTCAAAACGATTTGCCGGATTTGGACTCTTTGGTTCAAGATTAAGAACCGTGACAACAAACCGAGTCCGAGCTGTAGCGAGGTCCCCCGCAGGCTTGTTACAGTCATCCACCTAAGGGCACTTCGACGATCAAGTCAGTCAACTTATCTCACGAGATATCAACACAAATGAACAATTCATAAGTGAAAGCATACCTTAGACCCATGGGATGCAAACACTCCATTTTGACTGACCCTAAGACTTCGGGCGCGTACAAGCCTCCCGATGATGAAATGGTACTTACTTCATCCTTAGAATGTTTAAAGTTATTTAGAGTTGTAATATAAACCCGTTTTGGCCAAAAATTAACTTTTTTGCAAAAATGACATTTATCCCTAGACCCTTTTTTAACCAAAAACCAACTTCTTAACCCCAGAAAGTCCGATTGTGCTTTAATTTATCATATTTCCAAAAATTAGTGTTCTATTTTATCAAAAATATTGATTAAAATGCAATTCAGGCTTACTTGTGCTGCAAGCAAGCCAAGACTATAGGACCACGTACTTGTGCATGCATGCATGGCACGTGTACCAAGGAAAAATGTGTGTGATGTTAGATGTGAGTGCGCACATTGTTTGTACATGCACACAATCGTTACGCGTGTGCACTTGGTTTGTAGCTATGCACATTGAAGCATCGCAGAGTTATTTTTGGTAACTTAATTTTGGTGCAATTTTTGGTGGGAACGGCGGAGGAGGAAGCGATGAAACCCTTGAAGGGTTCCAGAGGCTCCCCCTAACTCTATAAATAAAGCCCCTCCATCTCTCTTTGAAGAGGTTAAGACTTTGAATCATTTTTGTGAACTTTTGAGAGCGAAACAACCACTCTCTCTCTCCTTTGCCCTAATTTTGAAATACACACCACCTACAGCATCTCTAAACCTCTAAGAGCCTCTAAGGACTGAAGAACTTCAACCCTAACTTGGAACCTAAGCTTGAGGGAGGCTTGCAACCAAGGAACTCGAAGCTGCCATGTGTTCTTCAGTTGATGAAACCAGCAGGTAAAACTTACCTCTCTTATTTCAGTCCCTTTTTGTGTTATTTTTCAATATCTATTTATGCTAGGTTGTTATCTTCATCATTCCATCATTTAGTTTCTTGGTTTTTCTCACTTTCTCGCCTTCTCTTGCATATTTTCTTTCTTCTAATTAAAACAACATGTTTTAGGTTTTTTTTTAATCATATAATTACCATGCATAGCCCATTTTGATCATCATATAGGTAGTTCGTATTTTTCCTTTATACTTTTACATGTTAGTTGTCTTTGTATGCATGTCCATCATTTAGTAGCCTCAAACTGGACCTAGATTCATATCTTGTATGTATTAGTCGCATTTAGGTCATATTTAATTTATATATTGCATGTAAGATGCATGAAGTGGGCAATCGGGTAAGTCCTTTGTTTTTCCTTGGCATATGAGTGTTATGAGCATTATTTTTCAATAATCCAAATCTATATGCTATTTTTATGCAGAATTGCTCCTTTTTTTATGAGTATTATTTATTTTAGTTTATGTTTAAGGCTATGGGTTGTTAAAAATCTATTTTTAACAAAAAAAAAAAAACCACCTTTTATGAAATATATGGCCTTATTCATTCAATCTAAAATAAATGATACTTATTTTTATTTGAATCATCTAGTTTTAGGTTAGTTAAAGGATTTAGGTCTAAAATGAATTTTTGTGAACAATTAACCACTAAAATCATAAAATAGAGAGTGGGTAGAGGCCAATCTTCAGATTGGGCAAAAGGGGGTGCTTCCATGCAAATGGCCTTCCCCTTTTGTACCTAAGCTCCCGAACTTGGAATTTTCTTGGTTATGACAGACTATGCCTTAACTTAGTTTTCATCGTTAAAGGTTTTTTGATTCCCTTTTAAAAATTAAGTGGCGACTCTGTCAATAATGCAAGTCGGTATGGAAAGTAATGCCTTAGATTCGAAAAAGGTACGGTGCCCACACAGGGGTGCCTTATTTTTATAGTTAGCAGTGCCTTCGTCCCCTAGAAGTATCACTTCATAAGACTATTCTTTACAAGGATAACATTTATCATAACTCACATTATTTAGATTAAGATGAACCTCCTCAAGATTCCCATCTCTATTCAAACTGGTTGCTTGATATCATCTAGGATTCATGTCCTTTGTCCGAATACCTCGGATTCTGATATAATCGCATCATATCTCAGTAGCTCGATTCATCCACGTGGCATCTTGTCTAACAACATCAGCCACATGGACAATCCAAAAAAATATGTCCCCACACCACGATACATGTTAACACAAGAATATGTCTTTTCTGCCTAAAAATAAAGGACATATACTACCTTGTATAAGTCCTAAATGAATATAATTATATATTTTATTACGATATTGTTTAATCTTATTCATATCAAACAATGGTATATGTACAAATGTTTCTTCTCTATTACCAACTGAAGTTCTTCCTTCAAAAATTTCTACACTCAGTTTGCTTCGAGGTTCGAATATTGAGTTTTTATAAATTTTCTAAATTGGAATTTTTGGCATTTTTCAATCGTTCTCGGAAAATTCTTATTCTTTAATTTCAAATGATTCACTTTCTCCTAACTTAGGAAAATGGGTCATTTCATTCTCATCATCTGAATATATTTTCATCAAATAGTTCCAGTTAAAGCTTCTTCTAAGTTTTGTTCATCGTTTTCATCAGAACTATATTCAGATTCTAATTCATATTCTAACATAAGTTCCTCTACTTCATCGTCAGATTCTATTTCATATCCCCATACTAGTTCATATTTTTCTTAAAAAGATAATATTTGTTTAACTTGTTGTTTTCTTGATTTGTTAGGACATTTATTTGCAAAATGTCCTTTTTCTCCACAACGTCAACATTTACATTCTTCAGGAGATTTTCCTATTGTGCATGGAGGCTTTTTATTGTTTTGTGAATTTAGTAGATTTCTTTCTGATATATCTACCCCAAATTTTGGTTTTTCTTTATAATGATTAAATTTTCGTTTATGAATTTTTTTTATATTATTTTTTCACAAATTTCTTCTTCTTAACCAATGGTTTAGATTTCTTATCACAACCATAACTTCCTATCGTACCTTATGTTTTTAAACAACAATTATATTTCATATATGCATTGTTCATATCTTTTATAATTTGTCGTTCTGCACAATATTTATTTATAACTTCTCACACAAAAGATATTCTTCCACCTAAAGAATCACAGATTTGATTTGTTTCTAATACCTTTCAAACTCTTTTTGAGATAATTCATTCCATGATTCAGGAATTTTGGCTATAAATTATTTTTGCCAATGAATAGTATCTTTTAGGTCTAGTTTATAAAACCATTTTTTATATTCACATGTATAATTTTCAAAATAGCACATATCAGATATTCGTATTGTAGTTAGATTTGTAAATACTATTTTTTCCAAAATGTCCAATTGGCTAATAGTTCTTCCACAAAATTCTCGTTTAGGATTATCTACCATAACTATGATACTCTCTTCAGCAGTAGTTAATGCTAACTATTGAGCTCTTATATTAGTATCTCAAAATTTAGTAATTTGACCTCTTTGAGTAACTTTTACAAAAGCATTTAAACTACTGGCGTCTATTGCATGTCCCGTTACAACAATTCTTACTACTTGAACTCAATTATGTATAAACTCTTCTATGTTAGTTACACAGTTGAAATCAAGATATATTCCATATTTAGCAACTTTAGGAATAAAGCCATATTTTATATGAGTTTTTAATGGCCCTTTTTGTAAAATTTTATTTTCTTCTTAGAAGTTTTTCTTCATTATCTCCAAAGATATTCATAAAATCGGAATTTTTCCAAAAATTAAAATTTTGAAATGTTTTATTTAATTTGGATATTTCAACTTTTCTTTCTGATTGATAGCGTTGTTGTTTTAACTCGGTTAGATCAATTGAATCGCTTATTGATTTTTTAAGCGCTTTTTCTCTTTCATATTATTCATATATAGATTTAAATATTCTTGAAGATCTTCTAAAAATATTTCTTCTAGAGAATTTTTTTCTGCGAATGTACTACTACCATCTTGATCTTTTTCATCTTTTGTAGTTTTTGTAATTTGTTCAATAACCATAAAAGAAGTTCTAAATTTTTTAAAAAACTTTCTTTTTAATTTTTAAGAAAAATTTCTTTTATTTCTATTACTCTTTAGATATTTCAGTAATCATGATATTTTGATTTCTGCAAATATTTAAAGTTTTTTTAATCACATCCATTAAACTATTTAATAGCCTTGTGATTTTAGTTTACTATTTCTATGATCAAGATGTATAAAAAAATTTACATCTATTATATCTTTCATTAAACATTGAATTTCCATATTTAAAATTATTCCTAAATTCAATTTCTAGGTTTTGATACCAAGATTGAGAGTCTCACAAAGTCATATAGGTGAAAACTAAATTTTTCAAAATTGTGCTAGGTAAAAAAGTTTAACTCTAAAATTATATTAAAGTTTTGAGGTCACTTTATAATTTATGAAACAAATTGATTATAGGAGAATTACTTGACAATGGGATAGAGAATAAAAATTATAAAAATATGAGGAATACAAATGAATCTGTGATGGGATGTAAGTGAAAGCTGCGAAGGTGCAAGTCTCACTTACACACTTGCACCCCTTTATATTTGTTTTTTTTTTTCAAATCTAACTGGTAACTAAGAACATCCACAATGGGATGACTAAAATTGTTTGTTAAAGTGTGGGCTATATGACAAAAGGTGATAAAAGTGAGGCCCAAAATATGTGTTAAGGTGTGTTAAAAATTTATTAATTTTAGAGACTAAGTGGTAGCGCAATGGATGTGTTAAAGTGTGTGTGTTAAGTGTGTGTATATATATATTGAAAAATCTAGAAACCTCCTAGATGTTGATTTGTGATTATGTAACAATTTTAAGCAGAATATAACAATCCCAATCAAACAATCAAGAGAAAGAGACACAACGATTTTTACGTGGAAAAACCACAATTGGACACCTCCAACTGTGATTAAAAAACCACGGGCAACTGCCACAAGACAATCCACTAAGAAGATATAAAGGAATTACACAGGTATACTCTCAATTATCTAGCGAATCCACAACGCCTAATTGAACCAACCTCTATGTGCCTCTTCTAACCCCATCTTCACCACGGAATTGTCTTTCTGATGAGCCACTCCGGATTCCACCAAAGCTTCAGGCTCGAATTCTTCAGAATCCACAACTGAAGAACAACTCACTCTTTTGTGTATAACAAACAAATCTTTGATGTACTCTCTTTAGACCATGAGTTGAATACTCAATAAAACATCAAAGAAAATAACAAAATATCCCCAGATATAAACCTTTAAGCACCAAAAAGAAGATCTGGAGGAATTCAATCAATCAGTAGTTTAGTTTTGGGAGAAAACCAACTACTTATAGAAAATCCAAAGCAATCCTAGTTGGGAAAGAAAACCAACTTCTTGTTTGTAGAAACCCAACTTCTTGCAGAACTCCAAAGTAATCCCACTTCTTATAGAACTCCAAAACAAACCTTGTTTCAGAAAAAAAAACCAACTCCATAATGAATCTGGAAATCTGGGATCGCGCGGTCCGCTCGAGCGTGGGTCTTCCCGCTCGAGCGGAGACTTCATATTTTGTGATTTCATGTAGGCTCCCCGCTCGAGCGTCCGTTTCCCCGATCGAGCGGAGAATCACACATTCCAGTATTTTTTCAGGCAAAACAGAGATACTGTGAGCTTGCAAACCCCGCTCGAGCGCCCATTTCCCCGCTCGAGCGGGAAGGCCAAAACTGGAAAATCTTGAAAAGTATAACATGAACGGACAGGCAACTTTGAATGCATTTTTGCATTTTGCTTTGGGCCGCGAGCTGACCGGGCAGCTCGACCCCCGTAATAATCAACGAAGTGGCAATCTTGAAAGTATTGACATCACAAACTTCTCATCAAAGCACGATTCGGGTTGGATTCGCATCTAACAACTCATAACCTCACTGAAATAAAAATGCGAATAAAATTACAACTTAAAGGAGTTTTGACAAATGGGATTGCCAAGAAATAAAACCTAACATATATAAATAATAAAATAAAATAAATAAATAAAGCCTCTATGATGAAGGCTTTCTCTCACAATTGATTCTACTGAAAATGAAGGCGGCAAGGAATTGGGCCGGACATCCGGCTGATCAATCGGCCAACACAATTTTTATTTTTATTTTGTTTCCTTGAAGGGTCCGGATGTCCGAGGGACGACCAACCGGACATCCGGCCGGACGACCCTACGACACTTCACACGTCTCCCTCTCTCTCCCTCTTGCTGGCTAAAACGCTAATCACATGTTTGGGATGACCTAAATAAGTGCACTTTTTGTCTTTTACGAAAAGATGTGCAGAAAAGTAGAGAGGTGATTTGATAGAAAAAAGATAAAAAGTGTGTACTTATTTTGGGTAGCCAAACTTGACCTTAATAAAGAAGTTAACAACTGACACTAAAAAAACCCACTAACACACTACGTAACGCTTCCAATGTAAATTTAAAAATTATTGCATCTCTCTTAAATTTTGACCACTGACACTAACACACTATTTAACTCGTCTACTGTGGATGCTCTTAACCCACCTCGATCATATGGCTTGGTGATATAGACTATTCTTTGTGATAGGACAAGTCCACCTCATTGTGGCAATTGTGTGCACAGTAGATTTTTGTCGACGAGAAATTTTCCGTGAATAAATTCCAACTATTATCATAGTAAAAAATAGAGCACAGTGAACTATAATTGCACCAAAGACAAGGGAGGGGCCCTCACGTGCATTATTATTTTTTTGGAATCCAACTCAACTTTCTTCCTTGAGTATTCTATCTTCTCGGTGGACAAACAAATCAGCCAGATTCTGTCTAGAAAATCGTACGCTCAAATAATTTTTAATTATGTTGCCCTTGTTTGATTTGTATATAAAAATATAATTTTTTTAAATAAATCACTCATGTGGATTCTGTCTATAAAATCGTACACTCAAGTCAAGTAATATTAGTTGTTATATTGCTCTCGTTTGATTTTTATATATATAGAGATATAATTTTTTTTTAATAGTAGTTGTTATGTTGCCCTCGTTTGATTTTTATATATATAGAGATATAATTTTTTTTTTGAAACAAATCACCCATGTGGATTCTGTCTATAAAATCCTACACTCAAATAATTTTAGCCACTATGTTGCCCTCGTTTGATTTGTATATAGAGATATATTTTTTTTAAAACAAATCACTCAGGTAGATTTTGTCTATAAAATTGTACACTCAAATAATTTTAGTTGTTATGCTGTCCTTGTTTGATTTGTATATAGAGATATATATCATTTTTTTTTAAAATAAAATTTTAAATTTTGTTTGATTAATTTTTTTTTAAAATTTTAAAATTACTTTTCTCTCTAATATATATATCAATCAATTATTTTTTATCTCTCCCTTCTCTTTCTCTCACATCCTACACATCAATTAATCTTTTTTTCCTCTTACACCCATTTATTCAAAAAAAACAAAAATTAAATCATCCAAAATTCCAAAACTCTTCTCAAAACATGTAACGAAACAAATTTTTTAATTTTATAAATTATTTTTGAAAAATTATTCTTTTAAATTGTTTAACAAATATAGTGCTGTTATGTTTGGTTAATTTTAATTTTTTTTTTTATTTTTATTTTTATTTTTTGAACGAATGTTTGGTTAATTGAAAGAGCAATCAGTGTGTTTGATTTGAGTTTTTTGGATTAAGTTTTTTGAAAAATGAGTTTTTTGGTTTTCTTGTTTTTTGTTTTTAGTGAATATTTTTGAAATTTTAAATATTTTTTTTTACTTTTTTAGATGCACCTTACTTAGATGTATCTAAAAAGTAAAAAATTTGTGAAAAAATATTTTAAAAAATTAATAAATACATAAAAATACAAAAAAAATGTACTGAATTTTTGTAATTTTTTTGTATTTTTGGTATTTAGTAAATTTTTAAAAGATTTTTTTTACAATTTTTTAACTTTTTAAGTGTATTTATGTTAAATGTGTTTAAAAAATAAAAAAATTGCTTAAAATATTTAAAAAATTCAGTAAAAACAAAAAAACACGAAAAATAAAAAAATAAAATTTTCTAAAAACTGTTTTTGGAAAAATGGAACCAAGCAATGCTACGGACGCCTAAGAAACTATCGACGTAATGACACAATGTCTATTTTAGCTTGACAAGTTGATTAGCTAACGCCTACCGAGAAAGATTAAACAAATATATATGTGGGTGTTTGGGAAGTGGGTTTTTTTGTAGTTTTTTTAAGGGGCACTTACCAGCCGGTCCCTTGCAAACAACTTAATACCCACCAAGTCCTGTACTATTTTAGTTTCCAATTTTACCCCTGAATGTCACACCACACGCGTGAATCAAAGACCATATCACGAGGTCTACCCTGTGCGCGTGAAACACACGCTCCTTCTCAATTGTTCTGATTTGGAAACCATTCTAAGGCGATTCGCAAACCACTGGCGATTTGCGATTTCGAAATCGGAACAAACAAAGAGTTTTCCCTGAATCTCCCATCGTTTCCAGGGAAAATAGCTCTGTTTCGATCTGTATTCTGATTCCGAACAGATACCAGCAAATCCTCCACCGTTTCCATCTATATTCCCTGCTTCATTCATCTTCAACAAACATGCGAATCAAACGTGAGTGATATTCATCTTCCGTTCTTCTTTTATAACTATATTTTGCCAATTCAGTGAGAAAATTTGCTATAACCATGATAGATTTGCTTAATTTTCTTAATTGAGTCATAAAATTTGTTCTAATGATAGATTTGCTTCCTTTCTTCTTTCATAACTGTAATTGAGTTATAAAATTCGACTTCAAGCTACTTTGAATGTGTATCATATAGTATTAATTTATCATTGATATTCAACTTCATAATAATCACAACTTCATGTCCATTTGTTAAACAATGATGGATTTGCTTAATTTTGCTAATTCAGTGATAAAATTTGATATACAATAACAGATTTGCTTACTTTACCCAATTCAACGATAGGTTTGCTTAATTTTCCTAATTGAGTGATAAAATTTGTTATAATGATGGATTTGTTTCTCTTCTTATTTTATAACTATGGATTTGCTTCCCTTCTTCTTTCATAACTATAATTGAGTAATAAAATTCAACTTCAAACTACTTTGAATGTGTATCTTACAGAATTAAGTTATGAGTGATACAATTTGGCTTGAAGCTATTTTCAATCTGTACCATACAGTATTAATTTATGATCATGCTCAACGTCATAATAATCATACCTTTATGTTCATTTGCTATACAATGATGCATTTGCTTACTTTTGCTAATTCAGTGATAAAGTTTGCTATACAATTGTTTTCATCTTCATCTTCAACATCATACTTCATGTTCTTTTGCAATTTGGAATCTAAACTTTGCTATACAGTTATATATTTGCTTAATATACATAACAGATAGATAAATTCTTCTTAGTTTCCCTAGTTCAATGATAAAATTTTTCTTAATTTTCAATGTTTATGTTCAATGTTTTTGTACAGATGTTGCCAGTCATTCTAAAAGATTACGTCGCGGACAAACAAGTTTCTCAAAGAAGAAAAAAATTGAAAAAGTCGACTTTGTTATAGAGCCAACAACACATGACAGTGAAAATCAAGTACAAGTTAAACCTGAATCTAACATTGACAATGAGAAGCCCAAACAAGAACAACTCAAACCAGCTACAAAGCTCCACAAAGCAAGAGGGAAGAAAAAAATTGATGGAAGAAAAACTAGGACTGAACAGATACATGATAATGAAGCAAAGTATGTCTACCGTTCTAACATTCAATCTCTTATCAAATTTTTCAAGACAACAAAACTCAAAGAGGAGCATTTGATATTATTGAGAAAGACACCTTTTTCACTTTTGGTTGATACATTGAGTAAAAACAAGGTTAAAAGAAGAGATTCAATTAAATATGATGATGTGGTTGCAAAAATTTTGCAAACTTACCAAATGGATGGAACCACATTTGAAATTGCTGGCAAGAAGCTGAAATTGAAAAGAAATGACTTCAAGTTAATTTTTGGGATTGCATGTGGACACAAGAAGATGAATCTTGCATATGGAAGAAAAAATGACGTAGCTATGGTGCAAAGAAGAAAAATCACCGAGAGCAGAATGACAAGTGCTTCAATCCAAAACTTGATAACGAAACTTTTGAGAAGCACCAACAATGAAGATATAGAAGATGTCGTTAGGCTTGTGTGCCTTCTGGTTTGTTTGCTTTTGTTGTTTCCGGGTACTGGGACAACAATTGGTTGGGGGTTCATGAAATACCTGGAGAATATTGATGAAATGAAATCTTATGATTGGTGTGGCGCAGCAAAACATCATCTTACAACATCAATAGCACGCAACATCAACCAAATTGATAAAGTGTGCGGATGTGTGATCATCTTGTTGGTAAGTAAATACCTCACTTACAACTTATAACCTACAATATCTACATTTACTAAATACTAATCTACAACATTTTTTTGGTCCTCAACAGTATTGGATATGTGAGCATGCAAAGATCATCAAACCAAATGAGAAGAATCCAATACCAAGATTTGCAAAATGGAACATTACTCATCTCGGAGAACAATTGGCAAAGTCATCCTTGCATGATCTGAAACATATTGAGGTATGCATTCATATCCTTTGTTTTGTTTAAACAAATATTAAACTTTGTTATGCAGTGATAAATTTTAGCAAGACTAATAAATTTTCTTAATCTTAATGCTGTCGCATTAGTGGTAGAAAAATTATTTACGCATTTCATCTGTGCTAGGAAATTATTCAATAAACAATTTTTATCAATGTTTAACCTCTATTTCTTTAATTGAGTGATGAATTTTGCTATGCAGTAATAAATATTCATATGCAGTGATAACTTTTTGCTCACAGTTATAAATTCTCTTAGTTAGCTTCATTGACTTATAAATTTTGCTTAGTATTGCTAATTCACTAATAAAGCTTGTTATCATGAACCAAATTACCATTCTTATTATAAATTTGAATCACCGAATGATAAATTATTACTTAACTCTGCCTCATAACATTTTTTTTAATAATTTTCATTCATGTAGGAGAGTAATTTGAAAGACACAATTGAAGAACAGAACATATACAAACAATTGCAACCACAAACAGATGATGAGCATGATGATGAAAAATGTAACTTTGAGGAACAACAGGAGACCGAATTATCTGAAAAGGAAGAAGAACCAATTATCAGAAATATATTCAGTCTCAGTCCTGGAAGAAAATCACAGAATCCCAAGAATCAAACAGGTGCTCCAAAAAAGAGGAAATCAACAACACTGCAATCAAAAAAGAATGCACGAAGGAAAGCCAACTTTCAGCATGAAACTCAAGAAGGTCCACTTCATGTGCAAACAAATGACCTGTCTTTTGACAACCTACAAAATGATGAAGAACAAACAATGATCAAACAGAAAAATGGTCCAGCAACTTCCCCGGGATTGAAGTATGAAACACCGGCTGAAAAGAGGAAAGCAAAAAGGAAACTTGCCTATGAAAGAAATATCTACCATGTCAAAATCAATGAACATACTTTTCAGAAACTAGAAGAGAATGTCCTGATAATCCAAAGGCTAGAAATGGAGAAGGCAACAATCCAAGCAGAAAATGACAAGCTTAAGGACCAACTCATGAAGCTCAGTAAACAAATGGAAGAACAAAGCAAGAAAGCAAAGACACAAATGGAAGTCAAAGATGTGGAAATAGTGCTACTTAATGAGAGAATTGCAATGTTGGTTGAATCAAATCTCTACCTGGACACTGAAGAAGAACAAATCCAAGTTGAAGTTGAAGCCACCACTCCCAAAACATCGCCTCTTGTCAGCTCAATGATAAAAAGGGTCAAAAATAGAGAAACAAGAAAAGAGCACAAAGATCCAGATTTTTGCTACATAATGAAAAGACAACCAAACCAGAACAAGACAGTTGATCAAGTAGAACCAATGCTTGAAGAAAATCCAAAGACCAGAAAAGAAGAGCGCACACAACATCAACATCCAACAAAACAAATTAACACTTCCTATCCAGTGTTTCACAAATTGCCAAAGAAATCAAGGATGAAACTCACTAGTCTTTGGGCAACAAAAACCAGCAGGTATACAGTATATAGTCATGCATTTAACAACGTATAACTTTCATTTATTTCACTCATTGATAAAATTTGATATACAGTGATAAAATTTGCTACATAATGATAAATTTTACTTAATTTGTTTGGTATAGTGATATATTTAGCTAATCTTCCTGTTGTCTCATATATGGTGTCAAATTATTTAGGCATTTGGCTTTATGATCTGTACTTCATTTCATGCTTCATATTTGATACATGAAGTAAAATTTCATGCTCAATTTGTTCCCCTAACCTTTGATTTGTTAATTGACCAATAAATTTTGGTATACAGTGATAAATTTGTTTTCACATTTCCAGTTATCCAATCTTACAAGGAAAGGAAGTAGGCAGCTATTTGTACTTGGATGACATTGACAAAATAGTCAAATGCGAAGAACTTTCTGGAAATGTAAAATCAAAACCCTGTTTGTGCATATATCAATTGTAATACCAAACAATAATTCTCTCATTAACCTTGTTTGCTTTTGTTTTTAAAACAGGCAATAAATGCATACAAGGAAATCTTAATGACAGAAGAGCAACTGAAACCAAAATTCAGCCTCAGCTCACAAGCAGGAACAACATATATATTTACTACATCATGCCATGTAAGTAAATTACATATATATATATATATATATATTTCATTATGATATCATCCATTCCCCTTGTCTAAATCAAGTGCATAAGTTCTCATTCATCCAGTCTAATAGTGATAATTAATGAATTACATTGTAATCAAAACTAATATATTTTGCAAAACACAGTATTTGTTCACCACAAAGGATGAGGCAGAAACAAATCAATTGTTGAACAAAATGATGTTAGAAGCTGTCAAGGAAAGATATCTTCTTTTCCCAATTTTCAATGAAAAGCATTGGACGTTGTTGGTACTCGACACTGAAAATGGCTCATGGAAGTTTTACAATTCAATGATACCAAGCACAGAAACAGATAACCACTTAAATGAGGCAAACAAACTGGTAAAACACCAATTAATTGTGATATCATCCATTCCCCTTGTCTATATCAAATTTTCTTATGCATTTATTTGTCAAACACCAATTAATTATTAATATATTTTGCAGAGAAAGGTTATTGAAAAATACCTTCAACATCACAATCCCAAAATCATTGAAAGTAACAAGTTTCATGAAGAAACAGAAATTGCAATGAATTGTCCCCAACAACTTGATCATTCGTAAGTTTCTGCAAACCAATACACATTACATAGATAAAATTATCGTTGATGACTACTAACTTTGTTTTTCCAATCTCATTGTAGACTAGATTGTGGCGTCATAGTTTGTTACCTCATGAGAGAATATGTCTGTAACAAAGACATCTTTCCCAACTTAACAAAGGAGGAGTGCCACCAAATCAGAGCAGATATCATAGATGCTTTGTTGACTAACCAACAGACAGACACCCAGCAAATCGTTGATGAGGCAATAGAAGCGGTGCTTGAAGACAAGGAGTTTTGGGACACAATACACAATGACAACCATGCTTGAATAATTTTCCAGAAACATTATAAACATTTTGGTTCTTGCTTTGCTTCAATGAATATTACAATGCTTGGTTGTTACAATGTCAAATTTGCTTCAATGAAACATTCAGTCTTTTTTAACCAGATTGTTACCAGATATAACTTTTTGATATACGTCTTCTTTTATGCAAATATCATTCAAAAAATTAATTATGATCTGATTATTTGTGTCAAATTTAAAGCTTAATAACAGGTTTGGAGTCACTATACTAATAATTTTTTTTTTTTTATAGTGTTTTGTTTTCACTCATAAATTTATCCATGTTTCAACAAATTTATCACACAGACCCTATTACATTGTTTTGATTATTTTGGTTCTTCATTTGCTCCAATGAAACATTTAGTCTTTTTTATCCATATTGTTAACATATCTGGCTTTGGATATCAGTCAAATTTCATTCAAAAAATTGATTATAATCTGATTATTTGTGTCAAATTTAAAGGTTAAAAACAGGTTTGGAATCACTATACTGATAAAATTATTTTTTTATAGTATTTTGTTTACAATGATAAATTTATCACTGTTCTAACAAATTTATCACTGTTAACACTGACAAATTTATTACTGCTCAAAACAAAAAACCACTACCATTCTCTCTCTCTCTCTCTCTCTCTCTCTCAATCTTTTTTCCAAACTGAATTAAACAAGGCACTATAAACAAATTAAAATTAAAACACATACACTATTACATTGTTTTGATCATTGTAAAATTTTTAAAAATAAGATATAAGTACAGTTAGAATAAATTTGTAAAAAAGAAAACCCTTATTTGTAGTTACTTACACATGAGCTCAAAAATATTGAAAAGTCATATTATAATGTTACAATAAAAAATACTAATATTTAAGAATTAGCTGTTATTAAAATGCTCAAGAATGCTCAAGAGTGTTCTCATGTTTATAAAATGCTCAAGAATGTTCTCATGTATTACATTTCATCTAAACATGAGAACACTGAAGCATTCCCTAGACTGAAATTTTGAACAATTTAAACTGAAAATAAATTATAAAACTCAAAATATCAAGCCACTGTAGCAACATATTTGCCACTGATAAAAACAGGTACTATTGTAAAATCTCTCTCTCTCTCTCTCTCTCTCTCTCTCTCCCTCTCTCTCTCATTCTTTTTTCCAAATTCAACTAAAAAAAACACTATATATAAAAAAAAATTACATAAAATAAAACATAAATAGTATTACATTGTTTTGATCATTTTCCTTCTTAATTTGCTGCAATGAAACATTAATGTTTTGTACATCATTACAATCAATGTTTAGAATACATTCATCAAAAAAAAAAAAAAAACAAATTATTTCTACTTAATTACACATGAACTCAAGAATGTTAAAAGATCATACTATAATTTTTAATTTTAAGAATGTAACTTATTAATTTTAAGTTGATAGGTAATTTAATTTTTTTAAATTTTTTTCATAAGTATTACAAGTATTTTATTTCAACCCCAAATATAATATGTTTATATTTCATCTGAATTTGAATATGAATTTGAGAAAATTGAACAGTTTTCTAAACTGAAATGTTGAAGAATTTAAATTGAAAATCAATATGCGAAACCTGAAACATTTTCTAAACTCAAAATATCTTGCTATTGTACAAAGATATTTCCCATTTCTAAGCATTTCTAAGCATTTTCTAAATTTATCACCGATAAAAAAAAAGAGTACTTTCTAAACACAATATATCTGCCAGACAGGGGAAACAAAAGCGTGAGTCACGCGATTGAAGTCCTGTTTTCTCAGTCTACACCATTGGCGAATCCCTTCCACTCTCAGGCAAAACAACCAACCCAACTCAGGCGATTCGAAGCATTACTTGGAGGAAACATGCCTGTAAAGCGTAAGCAACTGAAACCCTTATTTCTCTCCCTATTCAACCACACTTTCAAAAACCCTAGATCTCGTTCAACTACAACTTGGAAAATTTCAACAATATTAGGGCATTTTCGGAAAATAAAACTTGTAAATATGTAAAATGTTAGTTGATCAACTGATAAAAGTGTTGGTTTTGAAGTTCAAAATTACGTTCATTTTGATTTTTTTTTTTTTTTTTTTTATACAAAAAAAATCAGTTAACAGGGAGTCGGTTCAAGACACTAAAATAAACAGTGGGTTCAAGATATCAAAAAAAACTTGTTCACATATATATACTAATTAGAACGTTGCACACAGTACATGTGTGTAATTTTTTTATAGATTAAATTTTGTGTCACTTTTGTTTCATATTTGATTCATAATAAGTTGTATCCTCCTTTTGATATATTTTATTTTATTTTTTATTTGGTTATTCCACTATGCCCAATTTCTCAAAAATTGCAATTTTTTTACACCTTATGGGTTAATTTTTTGTCTCATTTTTCTTTAATATTTGATCGATTATAAACTACACCTCTCTTTGGTAACTCAATGATCTTTACCAAATTTAAATATACAAATCATGCTCTTGATGTAACCTACAAGAAGAACCTTGCAATACTTTTACCTTATAATAATATAAGTGCATCAAATCAAAGCATCTACCCCTGATAAACTTTTTTTTCTCTTGTAGGAGTCAAACCAATTTATAGATTTGACAATTAAACCATACTATAAGGTGTGGTTCTGTGACAGATTGTTCCCATAGGAGAGTAACTGACATCAACTAACTGACATCAACTAAAATTTGATTAGTGTTTTTTTTAAAAAAAATTATGTAAATGCCACTGGCAAAAGTTTCAATAGATACTAGTATAGATAGTATACACAGTATAGATAATAGTAACAATAGATACATAAATAAACATACAACTAGTAAGTTTATCACACCAAGTCATAAGTTTGCTACACATACCAAACCAAATGAAAAGTTTATCACTTACACATCCATCCCATTTCTATATAGGGATACATTTACATAAATTTAATGTACGTAAAGATGAATGACACAGTAGTCAATAGACTCACCAACTTAAACAAATTTCATCTCTTTTGGGAAAGAATTTGACTCACACTATTTTTCTTCTAACTAACAAAATGAAAACACAGGAATTATGAATATATTCAACTTTTATCAGTGTTTCTTTGCTTAATTAAATGATAATTTTGTCATATATCCATAAATTTTGCATGCTTTGCCTAATTCATTGATATACCTCTTTGACATAGATGTTGCAAGTTCTCGTAAGAGATTATCTAGGCCTGCAACAAGATCTTATACTGCAAAAAGACGAAAGCGAGAAAAGCAAGACAACAAAGAGGAAACCACAACAACAGCAACAACAACCAAAAAGCAAAACAAGAACCTGTAGATGAAGCCATTGAAGGTAAAAAAATAGCAACTTATATAGATGTCACACGTTAATTGCTACACTGAATTCCTTCACAACTATTGTGACATGCATCTGACCCAACCCAATTGACTGCTCTGTTTTGCTATCATTATTACAACTCTTCACTGTATAAGCTTTGTTTGCTTAATTACATAATAAATTTTGTCATAATTCTTCTTATTCTTATTTGATTGTTTGAATTATTTTGTTTGCTAGCTAACAAAATCGATACAGATGACTTATAAATATATTCAAGTTTTATCAGTGTTTCTTTGCTTACTTAAATGATAAATTTTGGTGGCACTATAAACAAATTAAAATTAAAACACATACACTATTACATTGTTTTGATCATTGTAAAATTTTTAAAAATAAGATATAAGTACAGTTAGAATAAATTTGTAAAAAAGAAAACCCTTATTTGTAGTTACTTACACATGAGCTCAAAAATATTGAAAAGTCATATTATAATGTTACAAAAAATACTAATATTTAAGAATTAGCTGTTATTAAAATGCTCAAGAATGCTCAAGAGTGTTCTCATGTTTATAAAATGCTCAAGAATGTTCTCATGTATTACATTTCATCTAAACATGAGAACACTGAAGCATTCCCTAGACTGAAATTTTGAACAATTTAAACTGAAAATAAATGTAAAACTCAAAATATCAAGCTACTGTAGCAACATATTTGCCACTGATAAAAACAAGTACTATTGTAAAATCTCTCTCTCTCTCTCTCTCTCTCTCTCTCTCTCTCTCTCTTCATTCTTTTTTCACTGTGAAAACTGATAAATTTTACCAATGTTCAACCAAAAAAACCAGCAACTCTCTCTCTCTATTTCTCTCTCCCTCTCATTCTTTTTTCCCGATTCAAGTAAACAAAACACTAAAATAATAATAAAAAATTTACTTAATTGAAAATTTAAACACAAGCACTATTACATTCTCCAGATTGAAAATTAAATACTGTTACAATTTCTAGATATTCCCAACTTTGAGAAGTGAATGTAAGAACTTGCCATCCTTCGTGATTTCTGAATAATCAAAACCATTTGATACTTCAGTTTAAACAACTCAAAATCCAAAGCTACCTCTGAGTGACCACAAAAGAGTACGCAAACTGAGAACTTGTTGCTATAACCAAATAAACATGGTAGTTCATCCAATTTTTGATTTTTTAAAGCACTTAACACAGCAGATATACAATTATGTATTCTAGAGATTTGTATTACACCTTTGTATTGTGGAAATTTTTCCTGGGAAAACTACATTACTCCAGACAATGAAAAATTTTTCAGTGTAGAAAATAACATTAGCTTGGATATCACAGTGATAAATTTATTAACCACTGACATATATGTAATAACCCATCAACTCTTCGAACACAAAAAATCATAAATTTATCATTCTTCCAAATAACAAAATTCAAGAACCACATCAATGGTAAATTTATCATTCTTACAAAAAATAATCCATCAACTTGTCCCAACCAACCAGTGATAAATTTATCACTGTACAAAACAGCAAAAAACAACAACTACATTTAACCCAAATCAACTAATATAAATCTGTGAACTTAATCCTGTAAAAATATCAGCAAAAAATATAATTTCTGTTCAACAAATTCCTCAATCATTCAATGCGAGTACCAAAAATGATACATCTTTCCAAAAAATACTCAATCATTCAATGCAAGTAACACCTCTCAACTCTCAAACAAAGTAATTCAATTAAAATCAATACAACTAAAGCAAAGCTTCTTTACATGTCTTCCGATTATGAGTTCCCATCTTTCCACACCTACTGCATCTAATTCTCTTGATTTCGCCCTTAGAAGGTATTCTCTCTGTTCTTGGACGTCCAGCTGGTCTCTTACAAAGAGGAGGTAAAACAACGTCATCATCAACAACTACATTTGGCTTCCACATACTAGGAACGGATAGATAGAATGTGAATAAGAATCACAATAACTACTAACACGGTAGTAATCATCAAGAAAGCAATTCAGATCCTTCCCACTCCTCTTTATAGCACAAAAACCATGTTTGCAAGGAAAAGAATCAATTTCCCACAATCGACAAGAACAACAACGTTTCCCAATATCAACCATAACTGAATGATCCAATTGGATTTCATAAATGTCATCGCTACATTTCTTAACTATCCATGCTTTTGTATCATTAAAAGCTTCTTCCAACTTTTTCTCTGCAAAAGGACAAACAATACGATTCCACTTATTCCCAACTTCTCTCCTTCTTGAAAATTGCTCCATTAGTTTCACCCGTATAGCATCAACAAGACTAGTTGAAAACAAATGGCGTTCATCCCTAATCCATGAATTAAAAGATTCCGCAGCATTTGTGCACATTTCACCATACCTCTTGCCTTGAAAATAAGCGTTACACCAACACTCATTAGGCAAATCCTCAAGAAACCTCTCAACACTACGACCACAACGACCCTTAAATTCTTCAAATAGCTCATTAAACAACTCAATAGTAGGAGCATATGCACATCTACCAAAAAGAGTAAGCAAATACTCTTTTGATTCACGACTCTTCACTGACAAATAAGTCTTCAAGTTTGTCTTCAAATGCATTAGACAAAAAGAATGAGAAGAAAACGGAAAGACCTCAGCTAAAGCTTTCAGCAAACCTCCATGTCGATCAGTAACAAACGCAATATCCCTCTCTGGAGTCAAAATACCTAATAACTTTGACAAGAACCAATGCCAACTCTCATAACTTTCACCATCAACAATCGCAAAACATAACGGATACAAACCTACAAACAAAATATATATATACAAGTTATCAGTAACAAATCAAAAAAGATTACAAAAAGAAAATCAAATTTATACAGTACAAATTTATCACTGTATAAATATAAATTTAGCACCAGCCATAGATAAATTTATCACTGTATAAATATAAAAATTTAACAAAAAGTATACACCACAAATTTATCACTAATAGATTGACCATACTCAATTATCAACACTCTCCAGTAACAAAAATGATAGAATTATCACTATTTCAATAATAATAACACATACACACAAAATATACCTTGGTTACCATCTTTTGCCGTAGCAGCCAATAAACAACCTTTGTGTCTTCCTTTCAAGAAAGTTCCATCAAGCATCAACACAGGCCTACAATACTTGAAACCATGAATACATGCCTCAAAAGCGAAAAACAAGCATTTGAAATGTCTTCCTTTACTATCAAAATCAAATTCCATATCAAAAACACTCCCCGGATTGCAAGCATTAGCAGCATCAACATACCAACGAAGATCGTCAAATGATGATGAATAGTCACCAAAAACAAGACCCCTTGCTTTTTCAACACCCATCCAAGCTCGCCGATAAGAAACTTCTGTTCCATAATAGTCCTTGAAATCACAAACCACCTCACTAACCGATGTCAAAGCCTTCTTACGAATATCACTTGAAATTAACCCACCAATCATACTTGAAGTCATCCTAGCATGTTTAATTGTACGAAAAGAAGATCCACAAGTATGAACATCATCAAATTGTTTAATAACAAAAGCTTTACTATAATTTTCCACTCTAGCATGCACGCTCCATAAACATCCCAAATCAGCCCTTCTCTTACAATGAACAGTGACACGATCCTTATCATTCTTAACAAAATCAAAATCAAAACCGGAATGAATAGAATACTTTGACAACGCATCTCGAAATTCAACAACTCCTTGAGCAAACCTTTGTCCCACTCCTTTCAAACAATTAACCCACCCATCGGAGAGTAAAGGTTTCCGTTGATTTGAATAAAATGAAGGCAAAAAAGCAGTTTCACAAATACACTACTACTACTACTACTACTACTAGCTTCACCATCACAAAGCATATAACCTTCACCCAAAGAACAACACTTTACAAAAACATCAATACAATGAATATCACAAGAAAGTGCCAGTCCAACCATAATCTCCAAATCCTCTTCACTTTGTAGACCACAGGAAGAATGTCCAGGCATTGAATACGATATATTCAAAGAACTACCAACTAACTCACTCCACTTTGCACACAATTTATATACTAAATCCTTGAAATTAAATCCATCATTATACTTGATAACCAATGTCACACCTCTAAACTTGCACATAAGAAACAAACAATTCTCCATCACTATAAATCCTGCAACAAACAACAATTACATATCAGCAAACAACTCAAACACCCTAAAAACAAAATCAAATACAGTGATAAAATTGTCAACCAACTCAAACACATCCAAAAACCAACACTCATAACTTTAACAGTTAACACCACCAAAGACCAAGAACAGTAAATAAGGCTTACACTTATTAGACATGGTAACTCGATTTGAATCTTACCATTACATTATGCAACCTTTTCATATCCTATTCCCATACTCATAAATCTATCACTGTTAAAAAGTTAATCCAACATCACCCCCAAAATACACAGCCATAAAATTATCACTGTATAAAATAACAAACCAACACCTCTGTTCAATCAACACAATTTCTTAACCAAAAAAAAATATAAATCTAAAATTCAATCAACAAATACATATCTCAAAACTTTCAATATCATGATGAAAACACAAATTCAATCGCAACAAAAACAACAGAGCAACAACAATTTCACCACAAAATCAAAATCACAAAATCAATTTAAAAAGAAACAAAACATTGAAATTGAAATCAAAATCAAACAAACCAGTCGACCTAAACACCAAACGCGAAATCGCAAATAAGAACAATCACCAAGCACGCAATCGCAAATCACAAATCGCAAAAACACACTAAACACGAAATCGCAAATCGCAAAGACACACCAACCGCGAAATCAGAAATCACGAAGCTCCACAATAATACATTACCAAATCGGGAAGCTCCACAGAAATCCAAACCACAAACAGAATATTTTGATGGAAAATCCAAACAGAAACGCGCCAGAACACGAGAGGGGTAAAACGGTACAAAAAAAAAGTCTCAGGACCTGTTGGTGCACAAGATAAAACCTCAGGACTAAGAGGGTAATAAGTGCAAAACTCAGGACTGGCCAGTAAAAAACCCTTTTTTTAATTGTAAAATATTATTGGAGATAGTTGAGTTTTTGTGGTTAGATGTAATATTTGTGAGAGAAAAAGTGAAATGATTATGGAGTTTGATGTGATATTTTTGTTTGGATTTGTTTTTTTTTATTTTATAAAACATTTGTCTTGTAATGAAAAAAAATAAAAAAAAAAAACTCAAAAACCAAGTTCCCAAACACCCCTTATACTAACAATAACAACGACTCTCACGTGAGTCTCTTTTGATGAGAATTATAGAATAAGCCAAAGATTGTAAAAAGTTAGTTTTTTTTTTTTTTTTTTTTTTTTTTGTAATTTTTTAGTGTTAAAAAATAGAGAGGTATTGTGACTTAAAAAAATTAAAAAGTTAAAAAGTTGGCTTTTTTTGTGCTTGAAAATGTTATTTGAAAAAAAAAAAAATAGAGATGTATGCGGTGCAATTCGTGTGATTTAAAAGTAAAATTATAAATCAAATTATGAACGATGGATTGACAAATAATCAAATCGCGGTTTGAACAGTTTCAATTTGTTAATTGATTGAAGATTAATCTTAAACAATTATGAAACATTTGCATAATATATAATACTAATTTGTATAATATTTTTTACATATTGTAACAGCGCTCGCGTGGGACCTCGCTACAGCTCGGACTCTCCTTTTGTGTTGCGGTTCTAAATCTGAACCAAAGAGTCCAACTCTGGCAAACCGTTTTGAAGAGAAACAGATTTTTGAAAATTAGTGCCAAACATGGACTGCTTTGCCAGATTACAGAGTCGCCACCTAAATATTTTTTAATGGGGAATTTAGGAAACCCTGACTCGGTGCCGAAGGCCACGTGTCCGTCATCACCAAACGTCTTGGCTCGGGAGCTTGGGTACGATCGGGGAAGGTCAGCTATGAGCACCCCCTTTCGCCCGGTCCGAAGACCGGCCTCTACTAACCATGATATCCGATTTTGAAAACATTATGCGTTCTTATTCCAATTATTAGCCTAGAATTACTATGTTATGCGCACAGCAAACAAGTATAGACTAAATCACCTAATTCGGAAAGAATCATTGCATATCCGTTCATTTTAAAAATGCTTCGGGTTTTGCTACTCGCAAGTAGGCTAAAATACGGATTTTAATGAGTTTTCCAACTCAAGCAATCCAACCTCCACCCACAGGCATTCAAACAGTTTATCTCATGTAAGCACTTAGCCGCATGGTAAGCATACTGTCATGTTAGCATTCACACGCATGTGGTATGCTAAAGCGTAAAATACTTACATCGTACTCCGTGCCAAAACAAGAAACTAGTTAGTAAACATGCATGCCCTAGTTCATGTTTAAGATGACTAATGCAACGCATACAGAGTGCAATTAGACAGGCTCGGCTATCCTAAAATGGCACATGAAATGCTACAACTATCACGTATTCAATTTGGAATTGAAAGTACGATGCAGTTTGTATGATGTACCGAGCCCGGTGCATGTCAACAAATGCATGGATGCACGCATGCATTGCATAAGGTATGCTAATTTTAAATATGCCCTAATCTACCATCATAAGCAGGTAAATAAAAGGGAAGAAAGAAATGGGGGTTGGAAGACATACACACACTCACCCACACTTATTACAAATTCGCCCTCACTCGGAGGGACCAAAAGAATATACAAATTAATTAACTATGCAAGCTAATTAAAATATTACAAATTTCACTAAATTAATCAAATAAATTAATTAATCTAATTAAAGCAGTAAACCGCCTCGGGATGAGGACCGGATGCAACACGCGCTCGGGACTGGCTCGGAACCGCACTGCCATGCACGGATTGCCTCTGTTTCCTCTGCTCTCTTCCTCAGAAAATTGCC
Source organism: Camellia japonica (assembly GCA_030407325.1). Lineage (NCBI taxonomy): Eukaryota > Viridiplantae > Streptophyta > Magnoliopsida > Ericales > Theaceae > Camellia > Camellia japonica. Next base: position 137,629,878 of record JAPPVO010000019.1, read on the forward strand.
AAAGTCCCAGAAGTACCTCTCAGGGAACTGGGGAGTACCACCGGCTGGGGTATAGCACCACCGGCTGAAAGAGGAGGCCACCGGCACAAAATTCATCCATCGGCAGCTTGTTTACTGCCGATCGGCACTAAACACTGCCGGCCGGCACTAAATGCCTGCAAAACCTGCAACTCACAGCAGCAGAGGACAACAACATGCATGGCAATGTGATTCAAGGTATTTATGCACTACACACACCCCTTATCATGTTTTGGACTCAAGGAGGCATGTGCCTCGATTCCCGGACCACCAATCACGCATTTCCATGCATGATGGCCCAAAGAACCAAGAGTGCAACTTTGATTTCAAATGCATGCAATGCAAACAAGCAAACAAGGGTGCTAAACCTCTATCATACTCCACTTCAAGAGGTCAAACATGCACAATGCAAATGCAACCCTAAGCATGTCAACTAGGCATGCAACATGGACTATGCAACATACTTATGCAAAGGGTTCAAGCAAGCATTCAAGACAAGCATGCAAACCAATTAAATGATGATCTTACACATGACTTAGGCAACTCAAATAGGCTTAAAATCAGTGGCCAAAATGCTAAATCATGAGGGCCAAACACACATGCACACATGCACAAGTTAAGGCACCAACACTTAAGCATAATTAAGCAACTCTTAAACACACCTAAGAGGCACAAATATGGACCATTAGTATGCATAGTAAGCTCTGAAAAGCATGCAAAACATGGTGCCAAACCAACTAACAAAGCAAGCCAAACAAGGGATACAAATGGTCCAAGCATTAAAGCAAGCCAATGAGGCTTTGAACCCCACCCAGTACAACCATACATGGCAATACTTAAGCAACTAAAATCAGAGTTTTAACACATAAAACTAAGTCTAAAGGACCACCTAGATGACATCTAGATGACATGAAACCAAAGGCATGCATTAAGGCCAAAACCTGGAGCATACAACACATGCTTTTCAAGCACTAAAGAGGCAACTAAGGCAAGCATACAAGCACACCAAAGAGACTGAAATAGCATGCTAGGTGGTTCCAAGCCACTAAAATGATGCAAACAAGGCATGCTATACATTCATGCTCTTAAGGCCAACAAGCCAAATACAAAGAGGCTATCTAAAGCATGCTAAGATTGACCAAAATGACTATGGATAGATCTAAAACACGGCAATATGAGCACAAAATCTTCACAAATGCAAGCCTAAAACATGCTAGAAACTAAGGCACACAACTTAGGCATGTTAAGGGACCAAAGAGGCATTACAAGGCAACTACGCTAATCATGCATAGGGGACCAAAACCAACTTATAACAATGTCATATTAGGGCATAATAAACATAAAATGCAACCAAGACATGCTCAACAAACAACCAAACATGGTGCTCTTTTGGAGGCCAAAACGTGCCCTTTCCAAGGACATCAAGGAGAGGGGGTGGCCCTCCCCTTTTGAAGACTTCAAGGCACCATCTCCACCACTGAAATCCCTCAAGATTTCAGTGGTGGAGAGGCCCAAGCACCAAAGTCTCGGATCTCTCACAAAATAGCACAAAAAAGGGCCTTTTCAAGGCCTAAGGGTGGTCAAACTTGCCCAAACCACCAAGCACTCTTAATAAACAATAAAGAGGCTTAAAAAACAGAACTTTTATGTGTTAAAGACTAAGCACAAAAACAGTCCAAAACTAGGCAAAAATGGAGTGCAAGAATGGGGTAAAAAGAGCTAGTTTCTTACCCTTGATGACCACCTTCACAAAGGTTGATGTTGTTGCTTCCTTGAGCTTCAAATCAGCCAAAAACTTCAAGAATAAGCTCTGATTTTTGAGGACACCAAGGAAAGGTGGAAGACTAGGTGTTTTAGTGCAATAATGTGAACCAAAACACCTAGAATACAAAAGAGAAAGAGAGAGATAGGATGTGTATCTATTCTAACCCTAGAAACCAGAGCTTGGTTCTCTCTAAAAATGGCTAAGTCTCTCAAGAACTTCCACCCTTTAGTCAAGAGAAGAGGCTTTTTCTTGTATAGGCACAAAACTTACAAGTTAAGCAAGCCTAAAGGCTCATCCCTCCATACACGTGTATGGAGGGGAGCAAAAAGTGATACAACTGTCTAAAAATATCTGATAAAGCAGCTGTACAGTAGTCGGCAGGGCAAAATGGTCATTTGCCAAAATTGACTGCCGACCGGCACAAAAGAGTGCCGACCGGCACAATATAGTGCCGGTGGCAACACCAACCAGCCGGTGGCCTCTAGCCGCTGCCAGTGGTGTGTGGGGATGCCTCACAAAGCATTCCCTGCCCCTACAAGGCAAAGCACAAGTGTTTGGTGCAAAACCAGACACAAAATGGTCAAGTTCGGAGATCCTGAGGCAAGGCGCGCAGCCGAGAACTCCGGGAACTCCAAACGAACACGAACATGGATAATCACCGAGTGTTCCAACGGTGACGTCCAAGTCTTGAGGACGGTTAAAAATGGGGTGTCTACACATATACAACACTAACTAATTTTACATAATATTTTTCATAAATATAACACTAATTTGTAACAAATTTCACATTTTCAATGTCCCTCACACTGATTTTTATTTTGATACTTTATTAAAACTAAAAAAAATGTATTAACTATAGTGGAGCGGAGTGATTTCAAAAGCAAATTTTAAATTTTAAACAGCAGATCAAACTAACCCGCTATTAGTTGGGGGAATTAGTGTGAATTGAACGATATTTTACACTACTTTAATTTATTTTCATCAAAATCATAACTATTTTTTGAAGAAAAAATTACAAAAATATTTTGAAAACTTAACTCAATATACTATTAATTTTAATTATGAACCTTGCTACAAGATCAATCTATTTACATAAATGAAATCGATATTCCAATCCAACCTGGCTAGATAAATCCTGCCAGATTACATTTTTTCAAAAATCCACTTGTTCAACAAAATTGGCATTATATTTTATTTTTAAAATTTTTCTCTATCCTCATCTCGAGCATGCTAAATTAGAGACTTTTTGGGGTTTGGTATCGTAATTAACAAATTTTATTGTTTTTATTTTTTCAATATTGAGTTTGATTTAGCATGGTCTTATATGGGCTTCTCTTTTTATTTTGAATTGATAGATTCATCTTGACAAACTGAAGTCTGTGATTTTTTTTTTAATTTTAATCTTGAAAAATTGTTATTTTTTTTGTTTTATTTATTTATATATTTTAATTTGGCAGGATTAATCTTAATAAGGTTTATAATCAAAACTAATAGTTACAAATCGTATTGGACTGAGTTTTTATTTTGATTTTTTTCTCCAAAAATTGATATTACTTTAATCAAAATAAATGCTAAAAACATTAATTTTGTTTTAAAAATAAAAACATATAAAATGATGAGTATTTTTATTTTTATTTATTTTACCAAACTCACTTTATTTTTATTTATTTTTAAATATAATTTATAGGTTGTTTGGACTTATGTTATAACCTATATCAAAAGAGGTTTACATGAGAGTAATTGTTCCTGTCACTATATTTGTTTAGGCCAATTTTGGAAAGAGGTTTATAAGCCAGCTGTGGACGTCCCCGAACGTCTTGGGGAAAAATCTCCCGTTTTGTTCATTTGGGGCTTACTACAGTTCGGACTCAAATGTCATGGTTCTGAATCTAATCCCGCAAAATGCAATGCAAGATCGATAAATCACCAAAGAGTCCAAAACCGGCAAATCGTTTTGAAAAACAGATTTTTAGAAAGAAGTGCCAAACATGGACTGCTTTGCCAGATACAGAGTCGCCACCTAAATATTTTATTTTGGGGAAATTTAGGAAACCCTGACTCGTTGCCTAAGGCCACGTGTCCGTTATCACCAAAGTTGCCTCGGCTCGGGAACTTAGGTACGATTGGGGAAGGATATCTATGAGCACCCACGCTCGCCCGATCAAAGATCGGCCTCTACTAACTATGATATCAAGTTTTGAAAACATTATGTGCTCTTATCCCGGTTAATTAGCTAATCTTAGTATGTGATGCGCACAACACACAAGTATAGACTAGATCGCCTAATTTGGAACAAAGCATCGCATATCCATTTGTTTGGAAATGGTTTTGAATTTTGCTACTCGCAAGTAGGCTAAAACATGGATTTCGATGAATTATTCCAATTCAAGCAATCCAACCTTCACCCACAGGCAACCAGGCAATCATATCACATAAGCACATAGCCTCATGGTAAGCATGCTATCATGGCAACACTCACACTCCTGCAAGATGCTGAAGCATAAAAGCTTACCTAGTACTCCGAGCCAAAACAAGAAACTAGTTAGGAATCATGCATGATCCTAGTTCATGTTAAATTGGCTAATGCATCGTAAGAAAAATGCAACTAGAATAGGCTCGGCTAATCTAAGAATGGCATGTGAAATGCGACAACTCGATACACGTATTCAAGTTGGAATTGAAGTACTATGCAATTAGCATGATGAGCCGAGCCCGGTGCATGCAATACTGATGAATGAATGCAAACATGAAAGCATAAGGTATGCTAATTAAAACGTGCCCTAGAACTAACCACCATAAGCAGGTAAGTAAAAGGGAGAAAGACGTGGGGTTGGAAGATATGCATCGCACGCACGCACACTTATTACAAACTCGCCCTCTCGCGGAGGGACCGAAAGAATAATACAAATTAATTAACTAACAAGCTAATTAAATATTACAGACCCTTAATTAATTAAACAAATTAATTAAACTACTGAAAGCAGTGAAGGGGGCCTCGGGAAGAGGGATGAATGCATGCACGCTCGGCTTCGCTCGGAAAATCTATCGCCATGTCACATGTTGCCTTTGTTTACACTGCTCTGCACCTCTGAGGACTGCACAAGTCTCAAGGATGCTTCTGAACTACTCCATGAAGGTTGTGGGAGGCACCGACCAAGAGATGAGGCCACCGACCATGGAAAACTGGTCATCAACCAAACATGAGGCCATCGGCCAACAATACATAGCCGGCCGGCACTAAAGATGGCCGATCGGCCATCTCTTCCTACAGAACCCTGTTTTGCTGCAGTAGAGGACAGACAAGGCATGGCAATGCATTTTCAAAGCGATGTTTGCACGACCACCCTCCCTATCACGTTATGAACTCAAGGGAGTGTGGCTCCCGACCCTCGGACCATCAATCACGCATTTCAATGCATGATGGCCCAAGAGGCCAAGTGTGCAACTTTAATGTCAAATGAAATGCACACAAACATACAAATGATCCTAACCTTCATCATAATTGATCAAGAGGCAAGGGATGCCAACATGCACAATGCCATGCAACCTAAACATGCAAGCATACTAATGCAATGTGAGCATGTGAACAAGCATGCAAACATGTAACAACATGTCAAACACATGACAAAATGCAAGCTAACAAGCATGCAAAATGCAACTTAAGCATACAACAATATGCAATAGGCCAAGTATGCAACAACATACAAGGCAAGCATGCCACAACATGCAAAGGATGGGCTTACACCAAGATGAACAGCTCTCTAATAGGTCCAAAACAGTGGCCATTATGGTGCAACAAAAGCATGGAATTGATATGCGAACATGCATGCACAAAGGCCTACCATCTAAGGCATAAAAGAAGCAACTTTTAAACACGTTTAAAAGAGACTATTATGGACAAATGGCAAGCATACTAAGCTCTGAAATCACATGAAAGATGATGCCAAATCAACTAATCAAGACAAATATAGCATGTTAATGGACTTAAAGCTCAAAGCTAGCCGAAGGACTTATACCATGGCCATGTCAACCAAGCCCCAAAGAGCCAAAATGACCAAAACAGTCCTAAAGGACACCAAAACAAGGCTAGAACATGCATTGGATGGGAGGCAAAACATGCTACAAAGGCAAGTACAAAACAAGATGCATGCAAGGCCTAGAAGGGCAAATGCACTACGCCTTTTGCAACCAAACATGGCATGTTTTAGGCAAATAAAATCAGAGTTGTAACACATCAAAATAAGCCCCAAAACCTAATGAGAAGGTCTTCCAAAGACCAAATCATGGAGGCGCATGCAATGGTCTATTCTTAAGGTATGAAACACAAACTACCCCAAGCATGGAATGGATGGTAAATGCAAGTGTGTGGCCATGGAACATGGACTGAAATGGCATGAGAAGTGATTCCAAATCACTGAAATAAACCAAGGGAAGCATGCTAATGACTCACACACCCGAAGCTAACAAGCTAGAATGCAAAGAGGCTATATAAAGCATGGCAAGCATGACCAAATCGACACCCAACAGAGCTTAAACATGTTAAAACATGACCAAAAACTTCACAAAGCTAAGCTAAAACATGCAAGCATGGTGGTCCAAATGCATGATGCATTTCTAGGCAAAATAGAGGAATGCAAGGCAAGTGTATGGTGCATGCAAGGCATGTCTAAACCAACTTGAAATAGAGGTATAACATGGAAAAACAAGGCCTAATACCTACTGAAATGAAGCTAAAACACGCTAGGCATACAAGCCACAACACAAGCCATTTGTGCAAACATCAAAGACAACATGGAGAGGGGATGACCCTCTCCTATTTGGGACCTCAAAACCACCTCTTCACCACTAAAAATCCTTTGGATTTTAGTGGTAGAGAAGTCATGCAAAGCTCAAAGCAAGGGCCAAAATGGATGACCTAAAACAAGGCCTAACAAGGCCTTGGAGGGGGGAAACAACCCCAAACCTCAAAGAAACCTTAAATAAAGTTCTAAAGCACAAAAAATCAGAACTTTTATCAGTTATAGTCGAAGCTTAAAAACAGATGCAAGGTAGGCAAAAAGCTTGTGCAAAAAAGGGGAATCTAAAGCAAGGAACTCACCCTTGTAGAACCTCTTCAAGAACCAAGATCCAGCAGGTTTCTCTGATCAAAATCAGCTCAAGGACCTTAACAACAATCCTCTAATGCCTCAGCAACCCAAGGGTGGTGTAATGCTAGGTGTCCAAGTGCAAAAGTATGAACAAAACAAACTTATACACACACAAATATGCAAAGAGCGGGAGATATAGAGATAGATAGATACAACTCTTTCTAACCCTAATTTTAGAACCTCTGGAACCCCTGAGGAGGGAGGAGAAGCTCCCTCTTTATAGAATTCCAAAATTGCAAAGCTTCCAAAGCAAGCTAAACAAGAGGCAAATCCCTCCATACACATGTATGGAGATGGGGTATTGTGGATGCCAGCTGTTACAACTGGCATAAAATATCTGCCAAAAGTAGATGGAAAGGGGTCGACCAGCATAAATGGCCGATTGGCCAACAAAAGGGGCCGGTCGACCAAACATAGTGCCAACCGGCCAAAACTCTTGGCCGATAGCAAGAAAACAGGGCCGGTAGCCTCAAGCCATGGCCGGTGAGTTGTGGGGATGGTCAACAAGCCATTCCCTGCCCTTAGAAGCAAAAACACAAGTGTTTGGTGCATAACCAAACACAAAGCAAACAAGTCGAGAGGTCTTGAGGCAAGGCGCGCGACCGAAACCTCCGAGAACTCAAGACGAACACAAACATGGATGATCACCGAGTATTCAAACGGTGACGTCCAAGTCTTGAGGACGGTCAAAAATGGGGTGTCTACACCAGCTTATTAGTTTTTTGACGTATTTGGGTTACATTACCCTTCTATTTTTTACACGTCTTTTTGTAATAAGAAAAAAAGTCAGCTTATTTAGCACTTACCAAAACAACCCTTAGTCTTTCATGATGGGCCCCAACTAATCAACGTGTCAAGCCAAATAGCCATTTGGTCATTTCTTCGATCGTTTCTTATGGTCTATAGCACTATTATAACGGTTCCGGTCTAAACCTGACCGTTCTCATGTTCTTAGATCTGGAATCTCATATCTTTAATTGTTGTTTATAACCTTTTTACCTTGTTGTTAGTTGAGTTTGGTCGTTTGGAAGTTGTTGGTTATGTTTGAAACAGATTGGGAGTTAGTTTTCTAAACGAGTTGTTGTCCAGTCCATTTCTTCTTCGTTTGAGCGGTGTTTTGGTCGCTTAAGCGGTCTTTGAGACCTCCCAATACTTTTGTAGGTCTACAAAACTTCTGGGAGTCGGGTGATCTTCGCTCGAGCGGTGTTTTTTGCGCTTGAGCAGTCTTATGAGAGGAGGTCATTGTATGCTCAAGCAGTGTCACTTATTGTGTCTGACACTTGAACGGTGGTTTGGTCGCTCGAGCAGTCTGTGCATATATCAGTTTGGAAAAAAGGGATTTTTGTCACTTTTTCATTTCCTCTCTCTCTCTCTCTCTCTCTCTCTCTCTCTCTCTCTAAAACCTCTCAAAACCTAATTCATTGCCATTATCTCTCTAGTTCTTATTTAAAACCCTCCCATACACCCTAATCCTTTGATATCACCCCCATTGTGCTTTGGAGTAAAACATAGAGCTCGTCGAGGAGGTCAATCTAATTAGAATAGATTTCATTTTCGGCTCCGCCAAACTTCAACACTTGCTCCTTTTGTCTTCTAATATTGAGGTAGGGATTTCTTCAACCTTTTAGTATGATTCTTAACGTAGTTATGTGTTCATTGTCAAGTATTGAGATTTGGGAAATGGGGATTTTGACTTAGGATTTAGATTTTGAAATGTAAAATAGAAGTTTTCAAATGGGTTCTTGAGAAAGGTTGTAGGGATGTGTTTATTGTTGACTTTTGTTGAAATGTTGGAAATCACTTCTTTAGAAGTGTTTTTGGAGATAGCGATTCTAGTTTAGACCCAACCATTTGATGCTTTGGATCCGGGTTTCATTTCCTTATGTAGTTGTTCTTGTCTAGTTTCCCCTTAATTCTCTTTGAGTTGGCTATTGGGATGTGTTGGTTGCGTTTAGAACAGGTTGGTAGCTTGTTTTCCAAACTGTTGTGGCCCAGAATTTTATTTCTTCGCTCGAGCGACACTTCTTGTGCTCAAGCGGTCTTTGCGAACTTGTAGTACTTTTGTAGGTCTCCAGAGATATTGGAAGTTGGTATTTTTCGCTCGAGCAAAACTTCCTGCGCTTGAGCGATGTTGGCTCGAGCAGCCCTTCTTAAGCTCGAGCGTTGATCTTCTGTCTATAAAACTTTTGGAAGTTTGTATTCTTCACTCGAGCAAAGCTTCTTATGCTCGAGCGATGCAACTTATTGTGTCTAGTCGCTCGAGCGACACTTCTTGCGCTCGAGCAATCTATGCGTATATCAGTTCGTAAAAGGTCACTTTTGAGTCACTTTTTTTATATATCTCTCTCTAAACTTTCTAAAAACCCTAGATCTACACCCTCTCTCTAAAACTCTAGTTCTCTCTACAAATACACCTAGATCCGTCGAGTTCTTCAGCTGTGTCCCTTTGGTAAAAAGGTAGAGCTTGACGAGGGCTTCGTTTTAATCTAAGCAAAGTTGATTTTCCACATCTTTGAGTTTCCATCACTCCTTCAATCATCTTCTAAGCTTGAGGTAGAGATTCTTCGCACCTTCTATGAATTTTAACTTAGTTGTTTTCTTTTTTCTAAACAATATGGTGATTTTCAGGGTTTTTGAAATAAACCTAGGGTTTTTGGGTAAAAATAAAAAAAGAGGTTTTCAAATGAATCCTTGGAAATGGTTTTGGAAAGGTAAATGAGGGTGAGTGGTGATAAAATAGTGTGTTTTTATTCTTGGGATTGATTTTGGAAGAAAAAAGGATTTTACCCTAAATGCCTCAAATGTTGATTTTATATAAATAATGAATTGATGTTGGAAAAGTGGAATTGGGTTGATATTGGTGAGGATAGTGGAGTTGGATATGTATTATCACTCAAACATTTGGAAAGCTTATCTTTATTGAAAATTATTTATCTATTTAGAAATATCTATTTTGGGCTATCGATGAAGGATAACTATGATTGTTGTAGAAATTGCATGAGAATTAGGAGAATTAAAACTATTGCGTTACCATATTTACACATTGGAAATGTTTATCATTTTAAGAAAATGAGTGAATCTGGGAACTGTGTGTTGACTCATTAAAATAAGTTGGTCTGAGTGTCCATGGTGAAAGTCTTAAAAACAGCGCGTATACATGGGTGCCGATCCCATGGATGAAATTTTCATAAAGTGGCAATAGTAGTGCTTTATAGCCTAACTTTACATGGGTGCCGGTTTACGGTTTCCTGTGGACCAAATTTCTGTGAAAGGTTGTATTTGTTTTGAGATTCCCAAAGAGTGATTTACTACCCTGTTTTCTATTGTGAAGGAAATGATTTATGAACTATGATATTAATTTGGCATTTCATGGTTTTGGAAAAGGATATAAAATGTTTTGACACGAGCATTGCGTATGCATTCACCTTATATCTTTATTAAGATTCATTTACTGTGTTAGATTATTTCTACTGGGCTTTGGCTCACCCTATGTGGGAAAACCATTTTCAGGTGCTGATGATATGCCTCTGCCAAGGCAATAGCTTGGGAGAATTTGGAGCAAGAGCATCATTTTTGTTGTTTTGTTGTACCTATTTTGTACAAGCCTAGGGCTTAAATTATATTGGATTTAAATTCACTTTTGTTGTAACCAAGCATCGTCTTGGAAAGTTATAAGCCTTTAGGGAATGTATTATCTGTTTTACTTTCATATCATATCTCATGTTGTAACACATGCTATAAATTCAAAGTTAGAGCTTATGAATGTGTAAATGCATGTATTATCTTTTGTATAATTCAAATCATATATGAATGGAAAGAATATTCATTTTGGAATCGCATTATCTTATTTGATTATACGTCATGGGTTATCGTTATATTTTCGAGGTGTTACATTGGAAGTAAAGAGTATGTGATTTAAAATCATAAATGTTTGATTTATGAAAGAAAAGGAAATGATGTTGGGTTTTTGAAAGGATGAAATGAATGTATATGTTGATAATGAGGGTGGAGTTGGATATATGTATCACTCCCATTTTGAAAAACTATGAGATTATACTTGTTGTGGAAATTATCTATTGAGTAAAGATATTTGTTTTGGACTATCGGTGGAAGATAACTTTGATTGTTGTAGAAATTGTATGAGAATTAGGTTAATTGAAACTAATTACTTATACATCTTGCATTGAGCATTATTTCACACTTAAACATTGAAGATGTATTGTTTTGAAAAAAAGGGGTGTATACCTTGGTAAATCTAGTTAGGGGATGTGGTTTTATTATGTTAGCATTTGTGTCCTTAATGAAAGTCCAGAAATCCGTACTATTAGGTGTTGATCCTTCCAGTTAGTACAGGTAGTGCTTGTATAGCCTATTGGCAGACACATACCTAGGGATTATCAATATTTTGTATCAACTGCCCTGTTTTCTAATTTGAAAAGTATTATTTATTAAATTGAATCACATATAATTGAGATATGGCATTGTTTTGAAAGAGGGGGTATGATGTTTTGGAAAAATGACATGGCATTGCATTGCATTCACCATATGATTTTGTTAAGCTTCATACATTATGTTTAAGTGTCTCTACTGGGCTTTAGCTCACCCTATGTGGAAAACAACTTTCAAGTGCTGATGATATGCCTCCACCAAGGACATAGCTTGGAAGGACTTAGAGCCAAGAGTTTCTTTTGGTGTAATTATTTTTGTACAAGCCATGGACTTTAACTACATTGAGTTGAACTCACTTTTATTGTATCCAAACATTGACTTGAAAAGATGTAGCTATTAGGGCATAAACTTACCTGTATCTCTTTTTATTTCAATTCATTCACACATGTCATATTCTATAGATTCAGGATCTTGGATATATGAATGAATACACGCATTTGTCATCTTTTGCACTATTAAGGAGTATTAATGAAATGTTAAATATATTGTGAGTAGGCCTGCCAATGGGTCGGATCCGGGTTGGATCCTTCGAAATCCGATCCGATCTGATTAACTATTAATCCGAATCCAAATCCGATTATTAAAAATCCGATTACTTGCAATCCGATTCGATCCGTATAATCCGATTTTTTTCCCTCCCCTCTCTCTCTCTCCCTTCTCTCTCTCTCTGGTTAGCAGCCATAGCCACTACCAGTAGTAGCAAAATGATACACAATGAGAAACCCAATAAAAAAAATTTACATGAAAAGTTATAACCTTTCACAATATCATAAACAATTGTCATTTTTATAAGCCTGAAATTTGAAAATAAAATTTACAGTTAAAACATATTACTCCAATCCAACATTGCCATTTTTCTTCAAGGTTTCATTAGTTTCATCCACCTGTAATATCACAATAAACACATGCATAACAAAATGTCCATATGGTTATATACAAATAAAAAAACAATGTCTGATATACAAACAATTTGACCCTCTTCACATACAAACAAATATACATTAAATTTTTATCCTATAAGATTTTGATATCAAGTTCACTAAGCACAAAAGCCACCTGGATTAGATATAGCACCTAATTAATAGACACACACACAAACAAAAAACAAAAAAAGACGAAAATTCTTTTGCAAAAACATTTGATATGAGATAGATTTCTGTGTACAATAACAGGAAAATGATTCTTACTTGATGTATTTTACCTTTTTACTCAATAACAATAATACATATAGAACTGTTTTAATAGCTGTAAATCAAGCTAGCCTAAAGCTAAAACAAAAAAACTAAACCCTTAATCATCCCAAAGATGATTAAAAACAGGACCAGAAGAAATAACTGAAATGGCTTCTGCTATTGAAACAGTTCCAACAGAATTAACTGTCACAAAATACAACCGTGAAGAAGAATAACTGACAGAAAAGGTCATCAAAAATGCAGAAAATTTGAAGGGAGAGACGATAGAACAGACTATGCCTCAATCTGACAAGGTTGATTACACAAATAGTTTAATTTCAGCATATTCTTCTCCTCTTCTAAATTTGTAGGATCAAAAACAGGACACTGTAATTGGATCAGAAACTGTCAAAAGCAATGTTGTGTTGTCAACAGAGTCAAAAAAAGATAGTTACAGGGAGGTCTTAGTCATTAAAGCTTCAATTGTGGAAATTATATAGATTTGTTTGCATGTGATCAATCTACTGCAAGGGGGAGGGGGAGAATGAAGTTCAAGCTAATTCACAACCCACACCCCATTTCCCCTCTATAAATCCAACGCCAAACATAGCATAACTGAAATAAATTAATTTGGAAGTTACTATCCAAAAGTCAACAGAAAAATTTAGTCTCAGATTCATAATAGAAAAAGACTTTTCACAGCAATTGAGCCATATGTGAAGCCCTCCATTACTTGGAAAGCACCAGTATCCTATGCATAGAATTGAAGCCTAAATGAGTTCAGATTATTAAGATGGGCTAAAAATGAACCCACAATGAGATGGACTGAATAGTTCAATTAACTTAATCAGAGACAATAGGGTCTGTTTGGTTGAACCTAATTAGATAATTAACTGTTAATGACAGAAGGGAGAAGTTGCCAGATGCGCAGCAGCAACATATAGGTTTAAAAGAATCCTGGACTTTGTTCATGAAGGTTTCAATCAATCTAAATACAAACTTCTAGCAGTCCCATTTTGCAACCACCAACACATCAAAATCAATATGTGCAACCTCCAAGCAAAAACACCATACAACAACAATTGAAATGCTAATGTCAATTATCATCATTTTGTCCATATCTCTGCTTGTGCAGATAAAATGATAGTAAGGCTGTGTTTGGGTCATGGAATTGGGGTAATGATTTGGAAATGGAAAGGAAAATGTGAGGGAAACAGTGGAAAAAAACATAGCCTAATAGACAAAAAAACACAGCCTAATAGACAAAAAAACACCAAGTTGAAACTGCTTAAATAAATCAACCGACCCACTGATTTAGAATTGATAACAAATATATGATATTGCATTCAAACAAACAACCCAAAGTACCCATCAAATAACAAATATATAGTGTCCCAAAAACATCCAAGAAAATGTTTCAGAATTTATTTTCCATTTAAACAAACAAACCAGACCTCTTATATAAAGAAGAAACACAAGGCAGCAAAAAGCAGAAGAATACCTAGATCAGAGAAGTCAGAGAAGAAGACGAAGAATAAGTATTAAAGGCTAAGATATCAAACACAAACGGATCAGAGAGCTCAACAAAGAATACCTAGATCAGAGAAGTCAGAGAAGAAGACGATGATAGATAGATTTGATACAGGCCAGAGAGCTCACCGAAGAATACCTAGATCAGAAATAGCATAGAGCTCGATTTGGCTAAGTTCATCGGCATCAATCGAAGCAGGAAGAGACGATGAGAGAGAGAGGGATTTGATTATGAGAGAGATCTAGGTTTTTTTTATTAGAAATGATGAAGAGACGATGAGGGGTGCCTCTATTTACACACCATAATTTATCTCAAGGCAAACCACTTCTAAGAGCACACCTTTAATAATTTGGTAAATATATATTTTGCTCATCACACACCACAAATTTACATATTTATCCTTACTCACTGTAACGCCCTCAGAATTCAACCCATTAACAAATAATATAAACATGCATTATTATATTAAAACAATAATATAAATCCATCCATCAGAGTATTATGAAATAAAACATCAGAATAAATGCCCTACGGGCTTACATCTTGCCAAGCCAACACTTGGACACAATTCACTGAGTTCTAACTCAAAAACAGATAAAGCCCTAGGCTTGAAAGATTACATTGTTCAAATAAAACAAATAGAAATAAGACAAGTCTTCAAATTCAATTCCTCACAAGCTAAGTCCTTGGAGGGAGTGAACCACCTGAACCTGAAAAATAAAGTTCCCATATAGGGTGAGCCACAGCCCAGTAGAGAAATACTAAATCAAGCATAAGAATTAACTAAAGTATTAGCATCTGATACATGGTTAACACTCTACAATCAAGTTACAATTTTCATGACACAAATGTCTACATTGCCTATGACACACTGTCTATGGCACATTTTACTTTCCACTTATGGCTCAGAACCTGGCCAAATAACTCAACGGGGTTTCATCTTTTAGTAACAATACCTCCAATTCAACAGGAATAACAATTTAAGTTAGACCTAACCATAACAAATACACAAGTTGGTATTGTATCAATCATAACCAATTCACTTCCATACTTCCCAACTGATACACATTTTAGTGATGTATCATGTCAACAATAAATAGAAATATATCTATTAATCAATAAGCACACATAAGAGTGATGCTACTGGAGTCCATCCCCTATCTCCTCCCAATAAATCCAGTTTAGAGGTCCATCCCCTATCTTCCCCTAAACCGTGGAGTTCATCCCCTATCTCCTCCAAAACCAATGCATATGCAATGAAACACACAATTGCCATATACAACACATAATTAATACACAATTGTTCTGTATTAACTCAACAGTCAAACAATTGACTCAATTCCAGTTATACCTAAGCCGCATGCAAAGTCTACAACAATCAATGGCTATCCTCCACCGATAGCCCAAAACAGTTATTTCTAAACAAGAAATAAATACAGCAATGAATGTAAATTCAACATTCCCAAAGGTAAATATTTAAACTACCCCAAATATATATCATCAATTCATTAAATTTCCCAATTCCATGAATTAAACCAAATTCCACATTATTCCTTTAAATTAATTATACAAATTAATCTAAACCAAAACCCTAAGGTTTCTTCCAAAATTACCAAACTACCCCCACATACCAAAATACCAACACTTAGGATTAAAGCGTATAAATGGAGTAGGAAATCCCTACCTCGAATATATAACTCAGAAAGAAGAAGAAGAAGATGATGCCCAAACTTCAAAGTGCTCCAAAACACGAATTTCTCAGATTAAATGAAAGCCCTCACTCCCCTCTATCTTATTTGTAAAGCAACTAGGGCAAAAACCCACCCTAACTAGATCAAACCTAGGAGAGAAGGTGTTTAGAGAAGAAGAGAACTCGGAAACTAGGGTTTTAGAATCAAAAGGGGCTAAAAAACTGTTTTAAAATACGCTGCTGCGTATTTATACCTGATAGGCTCGCTCGAGCGAAGACCTGGTCGCTCGAGCGACCAGACACAGAAAATCATCGCTCGAGCGAAGAAATGCTCGCTCGAGCGAATAACAAACCAGCTCGCTCGAGCGAAGAAAGCTCGCTCGAGCCCACAAACACTGCTCTCAGGTCTAAGTACTGGACGCGAAGCTCGCTCGAGCGAAGGGACCCTGGCTCGAGCGAAGGACCAAAATCAAAGACCTCGCTCGAGCGAAGAAGAGCTCGCTCGAGCGACCAACCCAAAAACTGAACATGAACTCTTGGTTTCAAACCCAACCAACCTGTAAACAACCTGCCCAACAAATCCTATAACTCAAAACTGAAGAATTAAAGGACAACAACAACAACAATATGATAATATAATCTACGGAACATAAGTCCGGATACAATAATCAAATGGGAAAAGACCGGGGTCACTATACTCACACACCCATCCACAACAACATACACACAAACTCCCATATTTACCCTTACTCACTTACACACCCACCTTCTTCCATCTCCCCCTCCCCCTCCATTCTCAATTTCAACCAGTGAACACTGTGTTGGTGCTCAACACAGAGTTAAGCAGTGGTGAAGACGTCGTTGGTGCTCAAGTAAAGCAGTAGGTGAGTTCTCATTCCACGGATGCACAGTTCTAAAAAAAGGAAAAAAAAAATTATAACTGTTCAGCAGTACAGAGTCGAACAAATGTAAGTTGTTCGATTGTAGTTTGTTGAACAGATGTAAGTTGTTCGATTGTAATTTGTCGAACAATGACATATTTTTCACCTCTGGTTAATCGAACAACGATTTACCACTCATAAAAGAAAACGAAGACAAAAACAACAAAAAATAACCTTTTCATTGCTTCATTGTTCCGAATGAGAATTGTCAGATGCATCCTTCATTGAATCCAATCAAAATCTTCAATAATACTATATTTTTGATTATTTGTTGAAGGGTTTTTGACTTTGGTTTTAGGGTTTTTGGATTCTTGACAGAGAAGATACGTAAGGAAAAAGTTTGAAATTGATGATTTATATTATGTTTATTCTTGTCCTTTATGGTAAATACACAAATGGTGTGTATCATAATTTGTCCTCTATAGTCATTTCACTGAAGGTTAAAATTGTAATAAAAAATAAATTAATTAATGATTTGCCTTGAGAGGGAAGGTGGTGTGTAAATAGAATGGCCCGACGATGAGAGATCTAATTTGGCTTTTGAGAATTCAATGTAATCGGATTGGGCAAACAAATGGACCGGATCAGATTTATCCAAATCCGACCCATTTTTAAATCAGGCTATGCGGATATGGACTAAACAGATATTTGGATTCGAATTTGTGTAAATGAATCGAGTTAATCGGGTCGGATTCGAATCGGATTCAGGTCATACCCAATCCATTGACAAGCCTAATTGTGAGTTATACATTATACGGAATATTATGTTATGAGTTGTTTTTATTATTTCGGAGTGTTACAATTATTAATTTAGAGAGGTAATCACGTTAAGACTTCGTTAATAAGTAAATATCATTTTTTCCTTCTCATCTATAAATTCATACATTTATTTACATAAATTATACAATTACAGTCTTTTTGGAAGTGATCTACAAGGATAAAAGTAATACTCCCTCCGTCCCAAAATAAGTCCCTTTTAAGAAATCTAACTTTTTTTTGTTAGTACAATTATTACACTTTAAAAATATTAATTTTTCAAAATTACCCTTTGATAGTACATTTTTTTGGGAATATCAATTGTCATAATTATACTTTTTGTGTTGTTAATGAATTTAAAAAGAAGGGGTAAAATAGAAAATTCATATTATTTTAGTCATTGATTTTTGAAAATGGACTAATATTTTGGGATAATGAAAAATAGAATAAGGAACTAATATTTTAGGATGGATGGAATATATTTTTATACTTAAAAATGAGGTCGGCCCTGAGGCAAGGCTAGAAAGGCGGCCGCCTCGTCCCCCCGAATGATTTACTTAGGTTTAGTTCATTGAAATGAACTGAAACAAAACATTTATTCCATCATAATATTCATTTTCATGTTTGGATCATTACAAAAATAATAAAAAAAAATATATTACAAATAATATCACTATTTATTGTGAGAGAATAATCATATTATAAAAAGGAAAAAGAATAACTATTCCATCTGATTCCAATGAATTAAACGCTACATTATTGTATTAGTATAGTTTAAAAGTGAAGTTTCACCTATTTCTTTTTAAATAATTAAAATGGTAAAATATTTAATAGTAATGGATGATTATTTCTTAAATGTATAGATTGTTTATAAATATTGTAAAATTGTACCAATTACAACTGCCTCTCAAGAAATAAATTTTCTTTTAACTTGAAGTTGATCAAATTATATATTTAATTAGCTATGTCATAAAAAAGTTTGAATAAATTAATAACGCTACCCATCGAAAATGTCCGCAATCTATTGTTAGGGAATTTTCAAAATGGGTTTTCAAAATTTATCGTTTAATTTTTGGGTGTTTTTAAAACCTTCCTTGTTTTTCTTTGGAAAGCTTGAAATAAGCTTGGGGACTTTGTCCCACATCAGAAAGAGAGGAAAACATGAAACACTTAATAAAGCGCTACATGGAATATTCCTTTGAATATGGCATTAAGGGATGGATACTAGCGTGCATGCACTCACACCGCAAAGATAGTGTGAACGCACACGTACAATCGCATACGCGTGGCATGGGCAGTAGGCTATGTGGCATTTGATGGCGTACTTTGCCCTTAGCACGGATGCATCGGCGCTATAAAGGCGCTTTCCTATTTGCATCAAACAGGTTGGAGCAATGACGTGTGTAGACACCCCGTTTTTGACCACCCTCAAGACTTGGGCATTACTGATGGTTTGCTCGGTGTTGAGAGATGTGCAGGGCACAGGTTCAGTTTCTTCGACAAGGAGAGAGGCAAACCCTTCAAAACACTTTGTTTAGGGGTTTGGAGTTGAAGAAAAGAGGAGAGGAGGGGAGAAAATAGGTTGGAGAAGAAGTTCGCCATGAATCCGGGTAGAAGAAAGTCGAGCGGCTCTCGCTGAATCAGGCTTATTCAATTGCATACTTGGAATTTAGCTATGAGGCCACTACCATTGGAAAGAAGACTTCCGGGGCTTCATTTTTGGTTCAAGAATCTCCTAGAGCCAAGTCCGGGTGGAGGAGATATGATGGGTTGAAGCTGGGCATCATCCCGGTTGGATCGAGTCTGCGCGGCTTCACGGAAAAGGGCATAACTTTTTTCACAGAAGGAATTTTGATGCAAGGTTTGCGCCATTGGAAAGCTAACTTCCGGGGCTTCGATTTGCATACCCACCGGCCTTTTTTTGACCAAGGAATCATCCATCGGCACTCTATTTAGCCGACCGACACTATATAGTGCCGACCAGCACTTTATTTTGGCCGATGATCGAATTTTCTGGCCGGTTTGCACCCTTTGCACCCCCCAAGCCTGGTGCATACCAACTGTGCCAGCTGGGATGCACAGAATCAAATCCACGTGCATCCATGTGCCTATTTTGCACCCTTGACCACCTTTTGGCCATTATTTTGCACCCTTTGCTCAAGGCTTCTTGAGGAAGCCTACCAGCTGTCCAAGCTTCTTTGATAAGCCAAGACCCTCTTGCACCTCTTGAACCTCCCTCTTTTGCTTAGCCATTAAGTCTTCTTTTCCTATATAAGCACCATTCCTTCTCCTTTGTCTAGGGTTGGAGACTTTGGAACAAAAAACCAGAGAAATATATGTATATCTGATATATACATATACATCCCTCCATCTCTCAATATATCTCTCTCATTCCACCTCCAAACACCCTTGATCTTGGGCTATTTCTTCACCACCACCTAGCACCACCACCACCACTCCATTTCCAGCACATTGGAGGTCATTTGCAGAGGCTAGGAGTTCATTTTCTTGGATCAAAACCTGCTGGTTCATTGGTCTTCAAGGGTAAGTGTCTATTTCCCTCAAACTAGCATTTTCTTGGTTCATATCTAAGCCATAGTTCATGTATTTTTGAGCTTCGATGTAAACTACAAAGTTGCTTGTTTTGAGCCCTTCTTCAACATTGAAGAAGGGCTCAACACTGTTGGGGGTCTCCATGTAGTACTTACCATTATACCCCCTCTTTGGCCCCCATTTTTGCATGCTTTGTTAGCCTACCATGCTTCTGTTTTTGGGTCTTCGACAGGCCTGAAAAGGGTCTTATTTTGACCCCCTCTACATGTCTCATGAAGGGTGTTTGGCTGTTTGGTGCATCCTTTTGGTACTTCATGTTATACCCCTTTGTGGGCCTTAATCTTGCATTGCATTTTGAGTATGTGTGCATACTGTTTTGGGACTTGTTATCTACTGTAAATGTTCATATTTTTGGTCCCTATTCAGTGTTGTAGAAGGACATTTTTCTGTTTGAGCATTGTATCTATCACTTGCCTCATTGCCTCCCTTGAGGAGCCATTTTTTGCATGCCATGTTAGTCCCACTTGTGCTTGCTGTCTTGCCATGATTTTTACTATGAACATGCTTGTTTTGGGACTGTCTAGTTGCTGTCTTCATACTTCATGTTCATATCTTGCATATTCGGCATAGCTATAGGCCATTTTGGGTGCTAAAATTCATGTTTCGGGACTATTCCGTGCATCGGGTGTACTTTGGCCATGATTCGGGGCTGTTTCGCCCCTCATTTAGCTACTGAAATTCCATTAGCATGTTTGCATATCATTTGCCATGCCATTTCATGCCTTTACACCATTGCCTCGGTTTGCGTGCCCGTGTGCACGCATTTCGAGGCACTTCATTTTCATCTCACGGCCTCTTATGTGAGTGTGGCTGAGGTCCACTCATGTTAGTATAAGTCCCTATTGCATTGCATATGCCATTTTAGTCCCATTGCATTGCGTATGCCATCTCCTCGGTTTGCGTGCCCGTACGCACGCATTTCGAGGCATCTCATTTTCATCTCATGGCCGCTGATTTTGGCATGCTTGCGAGTTACCCGTGTTAGTTTAAGACCACCATTGTATGTTTTGTTGCATGCCATACTTGTTAGTTTAGGTTGTGTGCCTAATACATATTGCATGTTTGTATACTTGCCTCTATGTTCATGTTGCATGTTTAGTTCACATGTTTAGGTTGCATTTGGCATGCATGTCTTGCCTCCTGAATCACCATGATAGAGGTTGGGCCTCTTGTTTGTTTGTATGCATTTCATTTGATATCAAAGTTGCTAACTTGGCTTTCGGGCCATCATGCATTGAAATGCGTGATTGATGGCCCGGGGGTCGAGGGCCATGCTCCCTTGAGTCCATTGCATGATAGGGAGTGTGTCCATGCATACATTTGCCTAGAAATTCTATGCTATGCACTGCTGGTTTGCTGTTTGCTGTCAAAACTGTCTCCTGCAGGAATTTAGTGCCGACCGGCACTCTTTAGTGCCGACCGGCAATCTTTTTGTGCCGATAAGCTCCCCAGCAGCCGGTGGCCACCTCAAGCAGCCGGTGGTTATTTCCTCTAGCCGGTGGTGCACTGCAGTGAATTTGGAAGGTGTTCTGGGACTCTGGCAATTTTCCAGGGAGGCAGGACAGTGAAACAGAGGCAGCAGTGGTGCGGTGTGGGCTTTCCGGGCAAGTTGGATCGAGCATGCATCATTCGCGCATCCCGAGGCAGGGCTGAGGCCCCTTTTCCTTTATTCATTTGGTTTAATTTGGTAGCTAGAATTCTGTAATAATTTATTTATTCGTTTATTTTTCTTGGACTGTATTATTATTTTGGTCCCTCCGAGTGAGGGCGAATCTGTAATAAGTGTGTGTGAGTGGTGTGCATGTCTTCCAACCCCCACTTCTTTCTCCCTTTTATTTACCTGCTTATGATGGTAGATTAGGGCATATTTATTTTAGCATACCTTAAGCTATGCATGCGTGCATCCATGCATTTGTTGACATGCATCGGCTCGGCACATCATACAAACTGCATCGTATTTTCAATTCCAAATTGAATACGTGATAGTTGTAGCATTTCACATGCCATGTCTAGGATAGCCGAGTCTACCTAGATTACATCTTTGCATGTGTTGCATTAGACATTTCAGTATGCTTAGGTCCATGCATGGATTTCTAATAAGCTTCTGTTTTGGCTTGGAGTACTAGGTGAGTTTTTATGCTTTAGCATCCTCGCATGCGTGTGAATGTTGCCATAACAGCATGATTACCATGAGGCTAGCTGCTTATGTGATATAACTGCTTGAATGCCTGTGGGTGAAGGTTGGATTGCTTGAGTTGGAAAAACTCATTGGAATCCGTGTTTTAGCCTACTTGCGAGTAGCAAATTCCAAAGCATTTTCAAAACAAACGGATATGCAATGCTTGTTTCCAAATTAGGCGATCTAGTCTATACTTGTTTGCTGTGCGCATAACATAGTAATTCTAGGCTAATAACTGGAATAAGAACATGTAATGTTTTCAAAATCGGATATCATGGTTAGTAGAGGCCGGTTTTCGGACCGGGCGAAAGGGGGTGCTCATAGCTGACCTTCCCCGATCGTACCCAAGCTCCCGAGCCAAGACACTTTGGTAATGACGGACACGTGGCCTTTGGCACCGAGTCAGGGTTTCCTAAATTTCCCCATTTTAAAAATATTTAGGTGGCGACTCTGTATCTGGCAAAGCAGTCCATGTTTGGCACTACTTTTCAAAATCTGTTTTTTTTCTCAAAACGATTTGCCGGATTTGGACTCTTTGGTTCAGATTAAGAACCGCAACAACAAAAGGGAGTCCGAACTATAGCCGAGCTCCCCCGCGGGCGTGCTACAGTTTCTGGCGACTCTGCTGGGGATTTTAGAGAGCTTGACTCGAACTCGTGATATCCTGTTTTGACTACACTTATGTGTTTCTTTGCATTGCATGTGCATTGGTGCGCCTAGGACACCGTGTTGGCCATCTGCTATTCCTGAGCGGTTTGCCGGAGGCTTGTCTTGTCAAGGCATGTCCATAAGGCTGACCGGTTGCGGGCTCTGCCAGTATGGGAACACAAACCCCGGTTTTACCGGGGCACCCCTTTTTGACCATTCGACCTAGTGCATATTCGGAATCCATAGTGACCATTCCAAAACTAGGACAGGTTGCTTACCCGATGTTAGGTTGTTTGAAACCGCTGCGTGCATAGTGAAACCCTAGCTCCTGACAAAATAGGACAGGGAAACCCTACCCCAACATAGGGGTGTTTTGGCTCTCTTTACTTGCTATGTGCTTTTAGAGTGTATCTCTACAGGAATGCATATATCAGTTTGCGCGTTCGGGTATCCGGCCTGCGGGCACCAGTATCAGTACTTCGAGAATCAGTTATATCTGCGGGTATCACATTTAGATTTGGGGGCAGTGATTTCAGGGAACAGTGATCAGTGTTAGAATACAGTCGTTCAGCTTTGCTCGTATCAGTTCCAGTGAAGTTGAGCTGAGATGCTGTCTGTTTTCTCTTTTGCTAGGTAGTCTTGGAACTATAGCTTCAGAAAGCTCCAATATCCCCCGGGTGCATTGGACTCGTGTTGATAGACTTTGTCAGGTCAGAGATTCAGTTTGCCAAAGGCAGAGTAAAAAGGGCCAGTCAGGCACGGGTCACCGGTTCAGCAGTTACCAGATTAGTGGTCCTTATCCCCCTACCAGTGAATTGTCAGGCCGAGGTCTCAGTTTTCACCACAGGGATAGATATACCAGTTAGTCAAATGGATCAACAGAATACGTCGGGGGTGGAGGCAATGATGCGTCAGATGCAGGAAACTATGAAACTCATGCAACAAGACGCTGTCCGCCAAGCGGAATTCTCCAAGCAGCAGGCTGTAATCATGGCTCAGCAGGCTGAACTCATCACCAAGCTACAACAGCAAAGCGGCGCGTCTGCTTCACAATAAGTTCCTCCCCCAGTAGGAGCTCCAGCACTTGGGGAGACGCCAAATGTCCAGGAAGGCACAGACATTCCGGTAGGGCCGGCTCCGCCCCCAATTTTACCCCAGTTATCAAAAACACCCACCAACCTACCGGACTCTCCCTTTGAGTTCGAGACGGATCCCACAGCACTGAAGTTGAGCAAGCTTGAAAAGCTGTTCAAAAGATCCCAGGGAGTCAAGACCATCCCTGACATTGAAGATGGATACACGGACACAGCTGTGACATTGCCAGACAGGTTCAAGATGCCTCACATCGACCGTTTTGACGGGTCAGGAGATCCCATGGTCCACCTGAGTTTGTTTTCAGATGTTCTACGCCCTATGGGCTTGACAAGATTACAGAAGCTCTCCCTCTTTAGCAGGACCCTGTCGGGTATCACGGCCATCTGGTACGCCAAATTAGAGGACTCAGTGAAACGAAGCTGGGAGGAGATATCCGAGGCCTTCGTCGCACAATATTCATACAATACCCAGATCGAGATCACAACCCGTGATCTTGAGACAACCAGGCAAGAGCCGAAAGAGGGCTTCTCTGACTTTGTAACCCGTTGGAGAGCCAAAGCTTCTTCGATGACCACCAGGCCGGTCGACAAGGACCAGATACGGATGATTGTGCGCAATCTCCAACCCAGGCTGATGCAGAAGATGATCGTCCTCCCCCTACCCACCTTTGCAGACCTCCATGAGATTGGGGTACAAATCGAGGATGCTATAAAGCAGGGCCTCATTGACCAGGAGAAGGAGCAGCCCAGGAGGGCGTTTACCCGCAGTTCGAATGTGACCACCAGTGGTGATGCAACTGCAAGACCTTCTGAAGTGGGCATGGTCACCAACACCACATCACAAAAAGCTACCCCATTCATCGGTGCGTCCGGAAGTAGCTCACAGAAAACCAAATATCCACCTCGAGTCAAGAGGGTTTTCACCCCACTTCATATGCCTTTGTCAAAGGCTCTAGAGGTCTTAATCCGGAAGGGACATCTGAAACCATTGGAACAACGGCCTTTACCTGATCCTCTCCCTTCAAAGCATGACCGGACTAAGTACTGTGCCTACCATCAACAAACCGGTCATGAGACCGATAGCTGCTTTCGTCTGCGCCATGATGTACAAGATTTGTTTGACAACAACGTCATCGCCGCACCAGCTCAGTAAAGTCTATCGTCACTGGATCAGCAAACTTGGGGGATAGTACAAGTATGTGATCGGGGGACAAACCACCTGCGGGCAGTGCTCAGTTTACTTCAGATGTGACGTATGGCACGCACTGTTTTGAGAATTTGCGAATGCTAGTTTTTGTATGCTCTGGCTTGGGTACTGAGTCAGTTCTGTCGTTTTGCTTTGAGCCTGTCTCTTTGTTTTGAGTCAGTCTTTTTGATTAAGGGTCTGTCTTGTTGTATCGAGTCAGTCCTGTTTGTCAGAGTCGGGTGATTTCGGGGGAGTTACCTCGGACATCACTTGCTTGTTTTGCGTCTGTCTTTTCATTTTGTTTTGAGTCTGTTTCTGCCAGGGAGTCAGTTATGCCAACAGATTTTGAATGGAACAGCAGTGATTTTCACACTCTTGTGTTTGCTTCTGCCGTGTGCCAGTTGTGCCTAGAAATTCTAAATGAGATGGAAGTATTTGACTAAGAACTCTGTCTTTTCTGTGCCTTGAAGCCATTGCATTGGCCTAATTTTTCAAAACTTTTTCAAACACTGTGGTGAAAACGAAGAGGAAGGAATTCCTTGGGATTTGCAAAAATTTGATCAATTGAGAGAAAGAGAGGCGTGCTAAGCCCTTAATGAATGAAATCATGCTTGTTAGTGTGAGTACTGAGAAGGACCCTAGCTTTGATCCAGATTGGTCCTACACTGTCTTCAGCGCGAGCGATTTGTCGCTTTCTTAAAAACTTTCAAAAAATGTTTTGCGCGGTCCTGCGAAGACATGTGTGGAATCGCTCTTGAGATTGTGCAGCCTAGGATCGCTCTCAGCCTCGAGACTCGACCCTCATTTTCGAACCTTGGACTCAAACTCAGAATGTTCAACGGTTAACTACAACGTGAGGCCTGTATGGCCAGATTTGAAGCAGCCCTCGAACAAGAGGCACCAAAGTCAGATCAAGAAGGATCAGATTGTCAGAAAGAAGCTTGCAAAGCTAGATCAGAAGCACCCTCGAGCTAGGGGCAAAAAATGTCCGATGTGCTCGAAGAGTCGAAGATGAGTCTCTTGCAAATCAACAGCCACTCTCCTGGATATGGACGGCTTCAAAACCTTACAACCATTTGGCATGGACCAAGCTACACTTTTACCCTTTGAGAGGCTCGCTGGGCGAAAAACCCGAAGGGCGACCCAGGCAAAAAGTTAGAGCAAAGAAAGAATGAAAAAAAGAAAAAAAAGAGAAAAAATTCAAAGATACAAAAAAATGAAAAGAAAAGAAAAAAGAAAGAAAAATGCAAAAAAAAAAAAAGAAGAAGAAAAAAAAGGAATGAAAGAATAAAAAAAAAAAAGAAAAGAAAGAAGAACAAAGCTCGCAAGGTCGAAAACCTGCAACAGGCGCCTTGGCAAAAGGTTAGAGCATAAAAAGGAGAGGTTAATACCCGAGTGTACCTTAACCCCGAACTACGTAAGGCTTGATTCCCATGTTTGGATACGTAGGCAACTTCACTTGAAGTCCAGCCACAAACACTTCAAATTCGATGTGTCCATGTAATGGTTTTGACCATCTTTGCCTTCTCTGTATCCGAGAGTTCGGTTGTAATCATCGCTCTGAGGACTGATCACAATGCGCCGCGGTGCCATTCACACAAGGGGCAACTTTCCGTTGCCATTCAAAACGTCGCGGTGTCACTTCAAACAAGGGGCAACTTTCCGTTGCCATGCAGTGTCTTCAGACAAGGGGCAATTTTCCATTGCTATGGGTCCGAGGTTGTGCATCTCAAGAGTTGGTTCCTGTGTTGAGCAGTGGCCGTTTGCAAAAACAGTTTTGAGAATTTTTACTGAGGTTGACTATTCTCTCAAAAATCATTCCATTTTTCCAAAACTGGACCATTTTCTTGGACCCAAAAAAGGAAAATTTTCAGTGCTTACAACCTGACTTGCATGATTTCAAATCAAAAATCGAAATAAGCATGTTAATCTAACTTTCATGTTGGTCAAAATTGTTTTAAAACAAAAAATGGTCGAAATGATGAACTAGGGGCACAATTGAGTCAGGCTTCCTGTTTCCCCCATTTTCAACATACTTGCCAAGAAAGGCACTCTACCTGCCAGAAGAGGGCACAACTGAAGTTAGCAAAAAGGGCTGAAAGCTCTCTCGTCCTCCAAGTAGCGAGGTATCAAGCCATGCGTGAAGCATAAATTGGAATGGGGCGAGATGTTCTACTTCCTCATCTGGACAGATCTAACCACGTCCAAACTCCCCAGCAAGGCATCATCAACCGATGTTAGCTGCAGATTTGCTACACACCCAGTTGTGGCACAACCCCTCTGTGGGGGAAGTTCACTGTTGTAAGCGGAAGAAGAGAATCTAGCAGAATGCTAGGGGCAAGAGCCCGCAACTTCTTGTCTATCCACAACCACTCTGGGGAGGGATGAAAAATGAGAGATTGAAGAATAGAGAGATGTGCGCTGAGAGAAAAAGTGAGGAAAGGGCTTTTTTCAGAAAAACAGAGCTTGAGGGCCGAGTGATGTGAGAATCACAAATGAGAAAGGGTGGGAAATAATACCCGGTGAAACAGGCTCCCTGTGCACGTCTGTGTGTCGTGTCCTTTGTTTCGTTTATCTCGATTCTTGTTTAAGTCGTGTCGTCGAGTGTCAATAGACGTGTTTAGGTTGTTTACCTTTGTTTTCTTTTGTTGAGTCTTTTTCGCTGTGTTCAGTCGTAGGCTCAATACCCGGTTAAGAACTCATTTCTTAATTTCAAACAAAATCAAATCATCTTGTGCTCAGAGTGCCGTGCCATTCTCCACATTTGTGCAAAACAGATTCGTTCTTTCATAAAACTGCAGGGCCACCCCCGATAAGTGTGAACAGTAAAACCAGGACCTATCTGAAGCTATGTGGTTCCGGACTGCAAAATAAAAGCAAAAGAGGGAAACGTCGGGTATCTGAGTTGTTTCAACTTCAGTAAGTTCCGAGACTACATCCCGTGTGTACCTCTTCAGGCCTTGCCAGTGCTCCGAAGTATGAGTGTACTCTACCTCAAGCTCAAGATCAAGTCTGCTTCAAGCCAGAATAGTGTATCAATCACCACCTCATTCCCATAGTGTATCAATCACACTTCATTCACTTAGTGTATCAATCACACTTCATTCATTCAGTGTATCTAGCACACTTTATTTGCTTTAGTGTATCAATCACACTCCATTCACTTCGTGTATCTATCACACATAGTCATTTGCTCCACTTAGTGTATCTAACACACTCCATTTGCCTTGGTGTATCAATCACATTCTTTCATTTTGTGTATCTATCACGCACATTCCTATTTTGTGTATCTATCACACACATTCTCGTTTTGTGTATCCATCACGCAATTCACTTTTGTGTATCTATTACACTCTCACTCAGTGTATCAATCACACTTCACTCACTTTGTGTATCTATCACACCATTATTCTCTTCATATCACATGTTTGATGTGTGTATCAATCACACTCTATGCTTCATGTATCTGTCACATGTTTATTTAGTGTATCATCACACTTCTCTCATTTTGTGTATCAATCACACACATTCTCATTTTAGTATCTATCACACCCATTCTCACTTTAGTGTATCAATCACACACTTTATTGCATTCAGTGTATCAATCACACACTTTATTGCAAGTGTATCAATCACACATTTCATTTCATTTAGTGTATCAACCACACACTTCGACATCCGTGTATCAATCACACTCTCTCACTTAGTGTATCTATCACACACATTCTCATTTTCTGTATCTATCACACAATGTTCACTTCAATTACTTTAGTGTATATCCATCAACTTCATTACCTTTTGTGTATCTATACGCACATACCCACTTTATTCCCTTAGTGTATCAATCACACTTCATTATCCAGTATATCATCATACTCCTGTTCACTAAGTGCATCTATCACACTTTGTGTTCACCTTAGTATATCAATCATACTCCTGTTCACTGAGTGCATCTATCACACTTCGTGTCCACCTTTAGTATATCAATCATACTCCTGTTCACTAAGTGCATCTATCCCACTTTGTGTTCATTTTCAGTATATCAATCATACTCTGTTCACTAAGTGCATCTATCCCACTTTGTGTTCACTTTTAGTATATCCATCATACTCTTGTTCAATAAGTGCATCTATCACACTTCGTGTTCACCCTTAGTATATCAATCATACTCCTGTTCACTAAGTGCATCTATCACACTTCGTGCTCACCCTTAGTATATCAATCATACTCCTGTTCACTAAGTGCATCTATCACACTTCGTGTTCACATAGTATATCAATCATACTCCCGTTCACTAAGTGCATCTATCACACTTTGTGTGTCACCTTCAGTATATCCATCATACTTGTTCACTAAGTGCATCTATCACACTTTCGTGTTCACCTTCAGTATATCCTCATACTTGTTCACTAAGTGCATCTATCACACTTCGTGTTCACCTTCAGTATATCCATCATACTTGTTCACTAAGTGCATCTATCACACTTCGTGTTCACCTTCAGTATATCCATCATACTTGCTCACTAAGTGCATCTATCACACTTCGTGTTCACATTCAGTATATCCATCATACTTATTCACTAAGTGCATCTATCACACTTCGTGTTCACCTTTAGTATATCAATCATACTTGTTCACTAAGTGCATCTATCACACTTCGTGCTCACCCTTAGTATATCAATCATACTCCTGTTCACTAAGTGCATCTATCACACTTTGTGTTCATTTTTAGTATATCAATCATACTTGTTCACTAAGTGCATCTATCACACTTCGTGTTCACATTTAGTATATCCATCATACTTGTTCACTAAGTGCATCTATCACACTTTGTGTTCATTTTTAGTATATCAATCATACCTTGTTCACTAAGTGCATCTATCACACTTCGTGTTCACATTTAGTATATCCATCATACTTGTTCACTAAGTGCATCTATCACACTTCGTGTTCACCTTTAGTATATCAATCATACTTGTTCACTAAGTGCATCTATCACACTTTGTGTTCACCTTTAGTATATCCATCATACTTGTTCACTAAGTGCATCTATCACACTTCGTGTTCACATTTAGTATATCAATCATACCTTGTTCACTAAGTGCATCGATCACACTTCGTGTTCACCTATTGTGTATCCATCACACTTGCTCACTTAGTGCATCTATCACACTTTGTGTTTGCCTTTTGCGTATCCATCACGCTTTGCTCACTTCATTCATTTAGTGTATCAATCACACTTAGTTCATATAGTGTATCTATCACACACTCGCTTTGTATCCATCACACACATTCGCTTTGTGTATCAATCACACATGCCCCTTTGTGTATCCATCACACACATTCGCTTTGTGTATCAATCACACATGCCCCCTTTGTGTATCCATCACACACATTCGCTTTGTGTATCAATCACACATGCCCCCTTGGTGTATCCATCACACACTTTCGCTTTGTGTATCAATCACACGCTCGCTTTGTGTATCAATCACACACTTTCTCTTTATGCATCTATCACACTATGCTCACCTTGTGTATCCATCACACTTTGCTTCATACAGTGCATCCATCACACTGCACTCACCTTGTGTATCCATCACACTTTGCTTCATATAGTGTATCCATCACACTCGCTTCACTTTGTGTATCTACCACACACGTTCACTTTTTGTATCTATCACATGCTCCCTTTGTGTATCCACCACACACATTTGCTTAGTATATCTATCACATATTTGCTTAGTGTATCCATCGCACTCGTTTTGCTTTGTGTATCTGTCACACTTTGCTTCACTTAGTGTATCAACCACACTTTGTTCATATAGTGTATCCATCACACTCTCTTCAATTTTGTGTATCCATCACACATGTTTGTCCACTTAGTGTATCTATCACGCTTTGTTCGCTTTTGTGTATCTAACGCACATGTTCGTAAGAATTGCATAATTCTCTTACATCCTTTCTGCATTGTAATGTAGTTTGGTTTTTGCTTGCTTAAAACTGTTGCATTATTATGCTTCGTTACAGCATCCTTCGCATGATCATAAGTTATGCACTTGCATTGTGCATCACTTTGCATCTTGCCCCTGAACTACGCTGGTTTGATTCCTTGCAAAGGGATACGTAGGCAGCCTGCGGGCACAACCATTTGTCTATCTATATTTTGTTTGTTTGTCCAAGTCTTCGGCCCTGTCAAAAATGGGTCGTCTCGGGGCTTTGACATTCACTCCCGTCATTGTTATGACTTTCGAGTTCTGTCAAAGAGGGGCAACTGTAGACACCCCGTTTTTGACCGCCCTCAAGACTTGGGCATTACTGATGGTTTGCTCGGTGTTGAGAGATGTGCAGGGCACAGGTTCAGTTTCTTCGACAAGGAGAGAGGCAAACCCTTCAAAACACTTTGTTTAGGGGTTTGGAGTTGAAGAAAAGAGGAGAGGAGGGGAGAAAATAGGTTGGAGAAGAAGTTCGCCATGAATCCGGGTAGAAGAAAGTCGAGCGGCTCTCGCTGAATCAGGCTTATTCAATTGCATACTTGGAATTTAGCTATGAGGCCACTACCATTGGAAAGAAGACTTCCGGGGCTTCATTTTTGGTTCAAGAATCTCCTAGAGCCAAGTCCGGGTGGAGGAGATATGATGGGTTGAAGCTGGGCATCATCCCGGTTGGATCGAGTCTGCGCGGCTTCACGGAAAAGGGCATAACTTTTTGCACAGAGGAATTTTGATGCAAGGTTTGCGCCATTGGAAAGCTAACTTCCGGGGCTTCGATTTGCATACCCACCGGCCTTTTTTTGACCAAGGAATCATCCATCGGCACTCTATTTAGCCGACCGGCACTATATAGTGCCGACCGGCACTTTATTTTGGCCGATGATCGAATTTTCTGGCCGGTTTGCACCCTTTGCACCCCCCAAGCCTGGTGCCAGCTGGGATGCACAGAATCAGATCCACGTGCATCCATGTGCCTATTTTGCACCCTTGACCACCTTTTGGCCTTATTTTGCACCCTTTGCTCAAGGCTTCTTGAGGAAGCCTTGACCCCTTGTCTTGGCTTCCTCAAGAAGCCTACCAGCTGTCCAAGCTTCTTTGATAAGCCAAGACCCTCTTGCACCTCTTGAACCTCCCTCTTTTGCTTAGCCATTAAGTCTTCTTTGCCTATATAAGCACCATTCCTTCTCCTTTGTCTAGGGTTGGAGACTTTGGAACAAAAAACCAGAGAAATATATGTATATCTGATATATACATATACATCCCTCCATCTCTCAATATATCTCTCTCATTCCACCTCCAAACACCCTTGATCTTGGGCTATTTCTTCACCACCACCTAGCACCACCACCACCACTCCATTTCCAGCACATTGGAGGTCATTTGCAGAGGCTAGGAGTTCATTTTCTTGGATCAAAACCTGCTGGTTCATTGGTCTTCAAGGGTAAGTGTCTATTTCCCTCAAACTAGCATTTTCTTGGTTCATATCTAAGCCATAGTTGCATGTATTTTTGAGCTTCGATGTAAACTACAAAGTTGCTTGTTTTGAGCCCTTCTTCAACATTGAAGAAGGGCTCAACACTGTTGGGGGTCTCCATGTAGTACTTACCATTATACCCCCTCTTTGGCCCCCATTTTTGCATGCTTTGTTAGCCTACCATGCTTCTGTTTTTGGGTCTTCGACAGGCCTGAAAAGGGTCTTAGTTTGACCCCCTCTACATGTCTCATGAAGGGTGTTTGGCTGTTTGGTGCATCCTTTTGGTACTTCATGTTATACCCCTTTGTGGGCCTTAATCTTGCATTGCATTTTGAGTATGTGTGCATACTGTTTTGGGACTTGTTATCTACTGTAAATGTTCATATTTTTGGTCCCTATTCAGTGTTGTAGAAGGACATTTTTCTGTTTGAGCATTGTATCTATCACTTGCCTCATTGCCTCCCTTGAGGAGCCATTTTTTGCATGCCATGTTAGTCCCACTTGTGCTTGCTGTCTTGCCATGCTTTGTACTATGAACATGCTTGTTTTGGGACTGTCTAGTTGCTGTCTTCATACTTCATGTTCATATCTTGCATATTTGGCATAGCTATAGGCCATTTCGGGTGCTAAAATTCATGTTTCGGGACTATTCCGTGCATCGGGTGTACTTTGGCCATGATTCGGGGCTGTTTCGCCCCTCATTTAGCTACTGAAATTCCATTAGCATGTTTGCATATCATTTGCCATGCCATTTCATGCCTTTACGCCATTGCCTCGGTTTGCGTGCCCGTGTGCACGCATTTCGAGGCACTTCATTTTCATCTCACGGCCTCTTATGTGAGTGTGGCTGAGGTCCACTCATGTTAGTATAAGTCCCTATTGCATTGCATATGCCATTTTAGTCCCATTGCATTGCGTATGCCATCTCCTCGGTTTGCGTGCCCGTACGCACGCATTTCGAGGCATCTCATTTTCATCTCATGGCCGCTGATTTTGGCATGCTTGCGAGTTACCCGTGTTAGTTTAAGACCACCATTGTATGTTTTGTTGCATGCCATACTTGTTAGTTTAGGTTGTGTGCCTAATACATATTGCATGTTTGTATACTTGCCTCTATGTTCATGTTGCATGTTTAGTTCACATGTTTAGGTTGCATTTGGCATGCATGTCTTGCCTCCTGAATCACCATGATAGAGGTTGGGCCTCTTGTTTGTTTGTATGCATTTCATTTGATATCAAAGTTGCTAACTTGGCTTTCGGGCCATCATGCATTGAAATGCGTGATTGATGGCCCGGGGGTCGAGGGCCATGCTCCCTTGAGTCCATTGCATGATAGGGAGTGTGTCCATGCATACATTTGCCTAGAAATTCTATGCTATGCACTGCTGGTTTGCTGTTTGCTGTCAAAACTGTCTCCTGCAGGAATTTAGTGCCGACCGGCACTCTTTAGTGCCGACCGGCAATCTTTTTGTGCCGATAAGCTCCC
The DNA here is from genome assembly GCA_030407325.1 of Camellia japonica. Taxonomy (NCBI): domain Eukaryota; kingdom Viridiplantae; phylum Streptophyta; class Magnoliopsida; order Ericales; family Theaceae; genus Camellia; species Camellia japonica. The sequence continues at coordinate 137,664,017 of JAPPVO010000019.1, forward strand.
CAGCAGCCGGTGGCCACCTCAAGCAGCCGGTGGTTATTTCCTCTAGCCGGTGGTGCACTGCAGTGAATTTGGAAGGTGTTCTGGGACTCTGGCAATTTTCCAGGGAGGCAGGACAGTGAAACAGAGGCAGCAGTGGTGCGGTGTGGGCTTTCCGGGCAAGTTGGATCGAGCATGCATCATTCGCGCATCCCGAGGCAGGGCTGAGGCCCCTTTTCCTTTATTCATTTGGTTTAATTTGGTAGCTAGAATTCTGTAATAATTTATTTATTCGTTTATTTTTCTTGGACTGTATTATTATTTTGGTCCCTCCGAGTGAGGGCGAATCTGTAATAAGTGTGTGTGAGTGGTGTGCATGTCTTCCAACCCCCACTTCTTTCTCCCTTTTATTTACCTGCTTATGATGGTAGATTAGGGCATATTTATTTTAGCATACCTTATGCTATGCATGCGTGCATCCATGCATTTGTTGACATGCATCGGGCTCGGCACATCATACAAACTGCATCGTATTTTCAATTCCAAATTGAATACGTGATAGTTGTAGCATTTCACATGCCATGTCTAGGATAGCCGAGTCTGCCTAGATTACATCTTTGCATGTGTTGCATTAGACATTTCAGTATGCTTAGGTCCATGCATGGATTTCTAATAAGCTTCTGTTTTGGCTTGGAGTACTAGGTGAGTTTTTATGCTTTAGCATCCTCGCATGCGTGTGAATGTTGCCATAACAGCATGATTACCATGAGGCTAGCTGCTTATGTGATATAACTGCTTGAATGCCTGTGGGTGAAGGTTGGATTGCTTGAGTTGGAAAAACTCATTGGAATCCGTGTTTTAGCCTACTTGCGAGTAGCAAATTCCAAAGCATTTTCAAAACAAACGGATATGCAATGCTTGTTTCCAAATTAGGCGATCTAGTCTATACTTGTTTGCTGTGCGCATAACATAGTAATTCTAGGCTAATAACTGGAATAAGAACATGTAATGTTTTCAAAATCGGATATCATGGTTAGTAGAGGCCGGTTTTCGGACCGGGCGAAAGGGGGTGCTCATAGCTGACCTTCCCCGATCGTACCCAAGCTCCCGAGCCAAGACACTTTGGTAATGACGGACACGTGGCCTTTGGCACCGAGTCAGGGTTTCCTAAATTTCCCCATTTTAAAAATATTTAGGTGGCGACTCTGTATCTGGCAAAGCAGTCCATGTTTGGCACTACTTTTCAAAATCTGTTTTTTTCTCAAAACGATTTGCCGGATTTGGACTCTTTGGTTCAGATTAAGAACCGCAACAACAAAAGGGAGTCCGAACTGTAGCCGAGCTCCCCCGCGGGCGTGCTGCAACGTGGAGCGTCTGTTGGCGATGAGTCAACCAACCGATCGAATGGTTGCGTGTCTAATCTGGAGCAGTTTGATCATAGCCGTTGATTAGAGATGCGCGCAATCGTACGGATGAGATGGCACCCGATCGTGATCAGGTATGATCAATGAAGGCATCTATTCGGAGTGAGAATGGTCTACACCATAGATCATCGATCCAACAGTTAGATCTGATCGGATGCAATCAAGGAACATGACTATTTGATCAAATGCATCAAGGCCTATAAATAGGCTGCAAAATCAACCATTTTAATCATCTAAAAATTCAAAAAGCATTCCTACAATTCTCTCTCCCTCTTGATTTTGAGTTTTCGATCAAGAGTTTTTTAAGTAATTTTTAGCTTTTCTTACTGGTAATCAAATTCTGCAAACTAGATTATTAGTGCTTGGTTTTCTTGATTATATCAAGAGTATTCTGATCTACTGTTGTCAGTGTAGACACTGATAGAATTGATCTTTAGATCAAGCTTCATTGTATCGTGGAGGCAAACTTGTTGTAACCCCCTGTACACCTTTTGGTGGGTGCAAATATTATCTTTAGGAAAGCGACTAAGTAACACGACTTGAAGCACCAAATTTCTGTTTTACATAGACAAGATCATCGCCAAGTTTTGAAAACCCGAAGACCACCAACTGAAGAATTCAAGATGAATTGTTCCAACAATCTAAAGACAATATTTAGATATGGTGGTGTCTATTCAGAAAATGACTTAAGACTTCATGAAGCTTAACCGATTTGATGGAGGAAATTTCCGACGCTGGCAAAAGAAAGATGCACTTTTTGCTCGCCACTCTCAAAGTGGTCTATGGGCTAACTACGCCTTATCTAGCGAAGCAAGAAAACGAGACTATGGAGCAAACCCGTACTAGAACCAAATGGGAGAATGATGACTACATTTTCTGAGGACACATTCTGAATGCGCTGTCAAACTCTCTGTTCGATGTGTATCAACATCTGTAAACGACAAAGCAACTCTGGGACATATTGCAGTCAAAGTACCTCATTGAGGATGTCACCAGTAAGAAATTTCTTATTAGTAATTTTATACGTTTTATGATGATTGATATAAAGCCCATTATGGAACAATTCCATAAGATCCAACATATTCTAAGTCAGTTTCAACAAAAGAATATGAACATGGATGAATCTATTGTAGTTTCATCTATAATAAAGAAACTGCCATCTTCTTGGAAGGATTTTAAGAAAACTCTGAAACACAAAAAGAAAGATCTAACTTTAGAGGAATTGGCTCGACACCTCCAAGTTAAGGAAGAGTCAAGACTTCTTTAAAGTAAAGATAACCAATTGGCTCAAACTTCCAAGATTCACATGGTGGATGATGGCAAGAGGTTCAACAAAACGAAGCGTAAGTGCGACCCCCAATCTGAAAAAGATGCTAAGAAGTCAAAAGGTGCTTGTTGGCACTATGGCAAGCCAGGGCACTTTAGAAATGAATGTCGGTCATACAAGAAGAAGCCAGAAGCATCAAATGCCAAGAACAAGTTTGTGGCTGTTATATCCGAGATGAATATGCTCGAAGATGCTGGTGACTGGTGAATTGACTCAGAAGCAACAAGGCACGTGTGCAACAACAAGAGCCATTTCACTACTTATGAACAAGTGGGTGATGGAATAGTTCTCTACATGGCCAACTCTTTAATTGCTGCTATCAAAGGCAAAGGGACAGTAGATCTAGAGTTCACATCTGGAAAAGTCTTAAGTCTTAATAATGTTTATCATGTACCTGATGTCAAGAAAAACCTTGTATCTTAAAGCCTGCTTAATAAGCATGGTTTCAAGTTAGCATTTGAGTCGGACAAATTTGTCTTGTCTAAGGCTGGGATTTTTGTTGGGAATGACTACATATATCAAGGAATGTTCAAATTTAACATTATTAATAATATATCTATTTTTGCTTATATTGTTGATTCTCTTTTGTTTATGACATGCTTGTTTAGGTCATGTAAGTACTAGGAAAATGCATGATATGATCAATTTAAATTTAATTCCTAAGTATGATATTAATATGTTTGAAAAATCCAAATTTTGTGTACAATCTAAAATCACTTGCATTCCATTTCCTAAAGTAGATAAAATCACATATATGTTTGAACTTGTGCATAGTGATGTATGTGACATGCATAGTACCCCCACTAGAGGTGGTAAGAAATATTCTGTAACATTCATTAATGATTTTTCTAAGTACTGTCATATCTATCTTTTTTCATTCAAAAGATGAAGTGCTTGATAAATTCAAGATTTTTAAGACAGAAGTAAAAAATTAGTGTAATGTCAAAATAAAGAGACTTAGGTCTGATAGAGATGGTGAATACCATTTTCCAGAATATTGTGAAGATGTTGGTATTATTCATGAGAAGTATGCACCCTACACACCACAACAAAATGGAGTAGCCGAAAAAAAGAATAGGACATTAAAAAAAATGATTAATGCTATGCTTTCTTACTCTAGTCTAAGTTTTTGGTTTTTGGGGTGAAGCCTTGTTCATTGCTTGTCACATAGTCAATGGAATTCCTCTCAAGGGAAGAAATGTTACTCCTTATGAACTTTGGAAAAACAAGAAATCTAATCTAGGTTACTTGAAAACATGGGGTTATATAGCAATAGCCAGATTGCCTGGACCTAAAAGGAAGAAATTAGGTGAAAAAGGAATTGAATGCATATTCCTTGGCTATGCTATACATAGCAAAGCATATAGGTTTCTAGTAGTATAGCCCAATGGTTCAGTGGAAACAAATATCGTCATTAAATCACATGATGCGATATTTTATGAGAATCGTTTCACAATCATTCCAAGGTTGGATTCTAATCAAGGAAATGAATTAACTCTTTTGATATCTACAAAGGAATGTGAACGACATAAACCCATTGAGCCTAATGAACCTAATGAGCTTGTTGAGCTAAGAAAGAGTAAGAGGGCTAGGATTGAGAAGTCATTTGGCCCTAATTTCATTGTTTACCTTGTAAAAGGAACTAGGAAAGCTCATTGTAAGCAAACAATGATTTGTTTGAATATGGATTTGGATCCATTAACCTTTGAGGAGGCTATGAAGTCTCAAGATGTTGCTTTCTGGAAAGAAGCAATAAACGATGAGATGAATTCTATCATGAGTAACAATACCTGGATACTTGTTGATTTGTTACCTGGATCCAAACCAATTGGTTGTAAATGGATTTTCAAAAGGAAAATGAAAGTTGATGGCACAATTGACAAGTTCAAAGACAAATTAACTGTTAAGGGTTTTCCTCAAAAGGAGGGTATCGATTATTTTGATACATATGCTCCGGTGGCCAAAATTACCACCATTCGAGTGTTGATTGCCTTAGCCTCAATCTACAAGATTGAAATCCATCAAATGGATGTTAAGACCGCTTTCCTAAATGGAGAGTTAGATGAGGAAATCTACATGCAACAACCGGAAGGATTTGTTGTAAAGCGTCAAGAACACAAAGTGTGTAAACTCGTGAAGTCACTATATGGACTGAAACAAGCTCCAAAACAGTGGCATAAGAAATTTGACAAAGTAATAGTATCAAATGGTTTTAGGATACATGAATCTGATAAGTGTGTGTACAGTAAGTTTACTGGCAATAGAGGTGTAATCATATGCTTATAATGTCATTGCAAGTACTAAAAGTTTCTTATCGTCTAGCTTTAGTATGAAAGACATGGGCTTGGTTGATATAATTCTGGGTATTAAGATCAAATAAGAGGACAATAATTTGATTCTTACCCAGTCGCACTATATTAAGAAAATTCTTAAGAAATTCAATCAATATAATTGTACACCCATGTCTACACCTTTTGATTCGAATTGAAATTGTATCCTAATACTGGAAGAGCTGTTGATCAGTTAGAATACTCAAGAGTGATACGTAGCCTAATGTATGTCATGACTTGCACTAGACCTGATATTGCATTTGCAGTGAGAAAACTTATTAGATACACTAGTAATCTTAGTAATGTGCATTGGGATGTTATTAACCGAATATTTAGGTACTTAAGGAAAACGATAGACTATGGAATAGTCTATAATGGCTATCCAACAGTCCTGGAAGGATTCACGGATGCTAGTTGGATAACTGACCGTGAAGATCACTCGTCTACGAGTGGTTGGATTTTTACTCTTGGATGAGGAGCTATCTCTTGAGATTCTAAGAAGCAAACATGCACAACAAACTCAACCATGGCGTCAAAGTTTGTAGCATTGGCTTCTTGTAGCAAAGAGGTAGAGTGGCTAAGGAATCTCTTGTTAGAGATTAAGATATGGCCAAAACCTATACCACCAATATCTTTGCATTGTGATAGTGAAGCAACTATATCACAGGCCTAGAGCCATGTCTATAATGGAAAGTCCAGGCATATAGGACTGAGACATAGCTGTGTCAGACAGTTAATCACAGAAGGTGTGATTACCATTAGTTATGTAAAGTCAAGTGAAAACTTGGCTGACCTCTTAAAAAAGAGACTTGCAAGGAATTTGGTATGGAAAACATCAAAGGGGATGGGTCTTAAGCCTACTTAACATAATCACTCCTGGTGGAAACTCGACTCAACGCTTGAAGAAACATCAAGTCTTGAGTTTAATGAGCCCAAGTACACCATATGTCGTGATTGCAAGCACTTAGTTTTATTTCATTTTCAATTTTATTTCATTTTCATCCCAAGGTTGAAGTGCTTGGTACCTGTAATGTGAAAAGAAGAGGATGAGTAAGCAAACTCTTAATAAGATTACAACTGGGTTGTTAGGATACTGTAAATTACAGGGGTACTCTCAGTAAGCTTACCTATGTGAGTGTAAGTGGTGGTACCGCTTCCTATGAATCCAAGGGCTTGACTCTAGAGCGCTCATGAAATAGGATATAAACACAAGGCCAATCCACATGTCGGTTTGTTTTAATACTTAAGGTAACTTGTACTGTGCGTGAGACATGTCCAGTTAGTCGTATAAGATCACTAGTTCAAAGACAAGTCTACTATGCTATCTTGACTAACTTTGAGGTGTCTTCACTAAGTGAATGATTCAAATCATAAGATATCTTCACCTATGCATACGGCTGCCAAGTGAACCAAGAGTCATCATCTGGTATTTTGAAAATGGTGGGGAAACGTTGGGAATTTTCAAAATGGGTTTTCAAAATTTATAGTTTAATTTTTGGGTGTTTTTAAAGCCTTTCTTGTTTTTCTTTGGAAAGCTTAAAATAAGCTTGGGGACTTTGTCCCACATTGGAAAAAGAGGACAACATGGAGCACTTAATCTACATGGAATATTCCTTTGAATATGGAATTGAGGGATGGATGCTAGTGAGCATGCACTTACACCGCAAGAACGGTGCTTCGCACCATCTACACACGCACACGCGCGCGCACGCACGTGGCATGGGTAATGGGCTATGTGGCATTTGATGGCGTATTTTGCACTTAGCACAGACACATCGGCACCATAAGGGTACTTTCCTATTTGCATTAGACAGGTTAGAGCGATGACGTGGATCCAACGTGGCATGGGTGACGTGGAATATAGTAAGCTCCACATGGCAATGATATGGCGTCTATTGGCGATGAGTTAACCAACCGATCGAACAGTTGCGTGTCTGATCTGGAGCAGTTTGATCATAGCCATTGATTAGAGATGCGCGTGATCGTACGGATGAGATGGCACTTGATCATGATCGGGTATAATCAGTCAAGGCATCTATTCAGTGTGAGAATGATCTACACCATAGATCGCTGATCCAATGGTCAGATCTAATCGGATGCGATCAAAGGACATGACCATTCGATCAGATGCATCAAGGCCTATAAATAGGCTGCGAAATCAGCCATTTCAATCATCCAAAAATTCAAAAAGCATTCATGCAATTCTGACACGACCCAAACCCGCCCCTAAGGGTTTAGCAGCATAATCGACCAGTAATCTGTGATTACCATAGGCCTACTTAACAGTAATAACAACAATACAATAAAGAGGCTGGTGGAAGCCAATTGATAATAAAATATATCATCCAATGAGCTCTGAGGATTTAAATGAACAAAACAAATTTTGCATCTATATATATATATATTCACATATCACATAAGACCAAGTCCAAACATGTCATAACTTAGGGAATTAAATCCCAAAAACAAAACGGTCAAAACAAAAGTCTGAAACAAAAATTCTGTAACATAGAGTCATAGCCACAAAAGGGCAAGGTAAAAACATCCAAAAGCCATAACACGTGGCAGTTCAAAACCTCGCGATGAGGCACAATAGTTGGCTTGACAAAACAGGGTTCAGGTCAATGCTGCTAAGTCCGCTATGGCGCTTGCTCACCTACATACATATATTAAACAGTGAGCTAAAGCCCAATGAATAACAATTGTGTAAAGGGATTTATGAATGATGTCCTTATAACAATTCAAAACAGTCAGTTTCAGTAGTGAATCAGTTTACAAAATAGTATTTCATACATTTCAGAGCCATATGCAATCATAACAATCATACGTGGTACATCCAATAGCAGAACAGTACAGTAGATCTTAAAGACCAAACAGTCATTGATGGCCATCAATACAGTAAACAGTAGTTCCAAGAATTGGAACTGACAGAGATCTTTATAACAGTAGCAGCAAACAGTTGCTATGGATGCCACGAGTACAGTTCACAAAATAGGACAATCATTCATTCAGTAAACACATTTCAGAATATAGTATAGTTCATTGATTAGAAAATAATTCCAATTCAACATAGCTTTACGACATTGTTACTCACAGTGGGCTCCCTGAATTTCGTGCTAAGCTGAGCTAGAGATATGGCATCCGACGTAAACAAACAAATTCAAACACAACAACTCAATACACAATTCACTTATTCAGCCGATTCTATTCAATTCGTTGTTTACTTGATCGATTTCCATTCGATGTTCACTCGTTTGGTTTGTACTTTCGTTCTATATTTCATTCGTGTTCATGAGATGCAAATGCACATGAAAAACGCTTTAAAACCATGCAAACGGAGGCCCGAAAGGTAGGAAAATAGAGCGAAAACAAAATGGGGTCTGCCCTGTTGGCCGCACGGGCGGTGGCCTTGGATGCTCATGCGGTGGCCTGGACGCTCGTGTGGTGGCCATGGCCGCTCGAGCGTGCAGAATGCATGTTGCAAGGGAGGGTTGGTCGATCGAGCAGTATGGGTTGAAATGTACCGAAAATTGCTCTTGTTTTTGGACTTCCTTTTTGTAACGCCCTCAAAATAAACCCATTATATATATATCATTGACATGCAATATTAAAAGAAAACAATTCATTATCTCATTCATCAGAGTATTACTAAATAGAAACATTACATGTAACATCAAATTAAATGCCCTACGGGCTTACATCTTTCCAAGCCAACACTTGGACACAAAAATATGAGTTCTAACTCAAATAGAAATAAAGCCCTAGGCTTGAATGTTTACATGTACTATCAAATAAAAACAAATAACTAAAGATAGTCTTCAAATCCAAATCCTTCCAAGCTAAGTCCTTGGAGGTAGCTTATCACCTGGACCTGAAAATGATGTTCCCATATAGGGTGAGCCACAGCCCAGTAGAAATGTACTAAACCAAATAAGCATTGAATAAAGCAATAGCATTCAATAGATGGTTAACCAAGATAATCAATTATATCATTATACAGTCTCATGACACTAATGTCTATGACACGTTTCACTTTCCATTATTATCAATATGGCTCAGAACCTGGCCAAACTTACAACAGTGAACTATATATATATCATATTCACATTACTTCCAATATCAACCAAACAAATGAGACTCAGGCTCATATCAAAACACTTCATACTTCCCGTTTGATACACATTTTAGTGCTGTATCAATAACATGTAAAAACACTTCAATATCAATAAGCACACATAATAGTGATGCTAATGGAGTCCATCCCCTATCTCCTCCCAAACAAAATCCGGTTTAGAGGTCCATCCCCTATCTTCCCCTAAACCGTGGAGTACATCCCCTATCTCCTCCCACACAATATGCAAATGCAATGCTCAATCAATACACGTATTTTCTGTATTAATTCAATAGTCAAAATTAGTGACTTAACCAATGTGATTAGTTTCAGTTATCCCTAATCCACATGCAATGTCTACAACAATCACGACTATCCTCCACCGATAGCCCAAAAACAGTTATTTCTAGACTGGAAATAAATATATCAACAATTCAATAGGCGAGTGATTTAAATTATCCAACTACACCATTAAATCAATAAATTCCTCAATTCTCCTTAAATTAATTATACAAATTAATTCATTAAAACAACTAGGGTTTTTCCCAAAATTACCAAAATACCCCCAACATATCAAAATACCAAAACTTAGAACAAAACTTATAAGATGGAGTAGGAAATCCCTACCTCGAAGAAAATAACCCAAATGGAGAAGATGACGAAAATCCAAAGTGCTCCAAACCCAAGATTGTTCAGATTAAAAGGAAGCCCTCGACTCACTCTATCTTTTTAATAAAGGATCTAGGGTAGAAACACACTCTAAATAGATCAAACCTAGGAAAGAAGGTGAGTAGAAGGAGAGAGAAAACGTCCCTAGGGTTCTGAAATCAAAAAGATGCTGAAAAAAATGTTTTAAAAACCGCTGCTGCCTATTTAAATAAAACAGGCTCGCTCGAGCGAAGAAGTGGTCGCTCACAAAGAATACTCGATCGAGCGAAGGAAAGCTCGCTTGAGCCAACAATACGATGCTTCAGGTCTGCAACCCAGAAGCACGCTCGAGCGACAGAATGCTCGCTCGAGCGAAGGACTCGAAACTCGCTCGAGCGAAGAAAAGCTCGCTCGAGCCAACAAATACAGCTCTCAGGTCTATACTAGACGCAATCGCTCGCTCGAGCGACCAACTCCTCGCTCGAGCGACGGTCCAGAAATCTGGACAGCAACACTTGGTTTCTAACCCAACCCACCTGTAACAAACCTGTCCAATACATCCAATAACTCAAGAATAAGGAATTTAGAGGACAGCAACAACAATACTATAACAACGGGATCTACGGAACATAAATCCGGATACAACAATCAAATGGAAAAAGACCGGGTCGCTATACTTTTCTTCAAAATCTACGTTCATAACCATATATTCCAAAGCCCAAAATTCAAAAAAACGAGTTGAATTCACAATTTCTAACTTTAAACAAAATTTATAAGTTCAAAACAAAGCTCAATTTTCATGCAATGATCAAGTTCTTTGAGTTGACATATATATTCTTTAAACTGGCATTCTTGTGCTTCAAATCCTCAAATCTCATGGAATTTCCCTTCAATTTTGAAAACTCATGCAAGAATGATGTGTATGATCAAGAATAAAATCATGCATGTCCATAAGTTGAGCTAATTCTTCCAATTTAGTTGATCAAAGACTCCAAGACATTATCAAATCATGAACCATGTGTTTCAAACTTCCAATTCCAAAATTAATGAGGAAAGCTCTTTGAAACTTGTAGAATTCACGAAGATCATGCAAGAAAATATGTGTATAAACAAAATATCATGAATTCATGCCATGTATGTTGATCTTGAGCTAAATTCCTACAATTCCTTTTTTATTTGCTCATATGAGTTCCTATCATCAATTTACACCACTAAACTCATAATTATGCATGATCTCCTCTATAATTCAACTCAATTTCCAAAGGATGATTACTATGACATCTCAATTTCATGAAATTTAAAGGAAATCCTCACCTTAAATTGGTGAATTAATGAAGAATTCAAGTTCCCTTTCACTTCTTCTTTTTCCTATCTTCTTTCTCCTTCTTGAGCTCTATTTCTCAAAGTCTCTCCCTCTCTCTCTACGTGGATGACTCAATTCAACACAAGACCCACTATCTCTCTCTCTAGTCCTCTCTTCTATATTCAATTGATGAGTAAAACACTAATTCTTTAATTATACATATATTAGGTTTAAATTAAATAGGCTAATGAATCATATTAACTAATTTAAATCACATTCACTCAAATTAAATTAATCCTCATCATTTATAACTTAAGTCAAACTAAATTTAATTATACTAATGTGAATTAGGCTCTAATTGCCTATCTAAATATTTAATTCTAACTCATTAAAATTACTAAATCAGATAGGTTTATTTCATCCCTATACATATCTATTACAATAACAATACAATACATATAGCACATGGCACATAATGCATGTTTAACACAAGAACATGATCAATGCAAATCACATAATTAACTTAATTAATTAAGGAGCTGGATGTCACAAATTCTCTCTCTCTCCCTCTTGATTTAGAGTTTTCGATCAAAAGTTTCTTAAGTAAGTTTCTATTTTTCTTATTGGTAATCAAATTCTGCAGGCCTAGTTATCAATGTCTTTGTTTTCTTGATTATATCAAGAGTTTTCTGATCTACTGTCATCAGTGCAAATGCCAGTAGACTTGATCTTTAGATCAGGCTTCATTGTATCTTAGAGGCAAATTTGCTGTAACCCCCAGCACACCTTTTGGTGGGTGCAAATATTATCTTTAGGAAAGCAACTAAGTAATATGACTTGAAACACCAAATTTCTATTCTACATAGACAAGATCATTGTCAAGTTTTGAAAACCTGAAGACCAACAACTAGAGAATTCAAGATGAATTGTTCCAATATCTATTTCAATAATTATGATTTATATCTATCTCAATAACTATGATTTATGTCAATTACAAAAATCATATGAAATTTCTTAGAAAATACAATATTAGAATCATTCTTAAAAATAAATTATAATCAAATTATTCACTAATACAATATTTTCAAATTGGATTTATCACCTAATATTTAAATAATTTTCGTGCATAAAATAGGTAAAAAAAATTAGTAATTTTGTATTTATATATGTACGCAAATTTTGTGTCGGTATAAGCAAAAATAATTAAATAATAGCTTTTAATATGTATAAAGGTCTCATGTTTTTCAAATTCTCCTTGGGCCCCTACAAAGTCAAGGTTGACCCTAGTTGAAGGGGTCAAAATATATGAGTTCTTAGATAATGGAGATAGAGTGATATTTACTAATAATTGAGGGGATCTTAGTGTAAATCATCCTAATTGAAATAAAAACGAATGAAATAATTATTCTTTCATAATATTCATTCTCACGTTTAGTTCACCAAAAAAATAAAAAATAAAAAATAAAAATGTATTACAATCATAATTTATCATTATGAAGTAATAGTCATACATCTTGCATTGAGCATGAGGATTAAGTTAATTGAAACTAATTACTCATGCATCTTGCATTGAGTATTATTTCATACTTAACAATTGAAATGTATTGTTTTGAGAAAAATGGGTGTATACCATGGTGAATTTGGTTAGGGGGTGTGGTTGTGGTTTATTATGTTGGCATGTGTGTCCTTGGTAAAAGTCCATAAACCTACGTGGTTAGGTGCCGATCTTTCTAGTTAATACCAGTAAAATGACTTTAGTAGTGCTTGTATAGCCTAGTGTTTTGTATCCACTGCTCTTTTGATATAAAAGTATATTTCTCATGAATATCATATAATATTGGCATTGCATTGTTTTGAGATGGAAATGTATAATGTTTGGAAAATGGCATGCTTATGCATTTACCTTATGACTTTGTTAAGTTTCATATGTTGTGTTCAAGTATCTCTACTGGGCTTTAGCTCACCCTACGTGAAATACAACTTTTAGGTGTTGATGATATGTCTCCACCAAGGACATAGGAGGACCAGGTGCCGAGAGCTTCTTTTTTATTTCTTTTGTGCAATGATTTTTGTACAAGGCTTGAGCTTTATATGTATTGAGTTTAACTCACTTTTATTGTACCTAAGTTTTGACTTGGAAAGATGTAGCCATTAGGGCATAAACTTATTTGTACTTCCTTTTGTTCAAATTCATTTACAAATGTCATATGCTATAGATTCAAGATCTAAGATTTATGAATGTATACATGCATATGTCATCTTTTGTACGATCAAAGAATATTAATGAAACGTTAAATATTTCGTAAGTTATACTTTCTATCGAATATAATGCTATGAGTTGTTATTATTTTTGAGGCATTACAAGAGTAGTCACGTCCCACTTTTTATTATTCAGATAATCTTACCACATCCCTTAACATAATTCAATTCCATTAATAACATACAGAATGTATATATATATATACATTCATAAGTAATGAAAATCCTCTCTTTCGTATATTTATTGAATGCAATATGAATTACATTTAAACAAAATGCCCGTAAAAGTAAGGGTTTAATCTTTTTACAACAATGGCGTTCCGCCAACAATTATAGGGTCCCGTGGCCAACAATTAAAGAAAATCACCGATCTTGAACCATCTCTCAACTTGTACCTGAAAGTAATTAGCAACATGAGATGAACATAAAGTCCAGTAGAGATCCCAATATGATCCTAAACAATAATAATATACAAATAGCTATGATCATGAATGCATGGTGACATACAATATAAGTAATGTGACAATTTATATCCAAGATATACTTATATAAGTACATTTTTCCAAACTATCCTCTTTAACACAACACAGTGTAAAATCACTTCTTTTCTTTCTAACTTCCATTTTAGTTCAAAAATTTTTCATCACAGCACTTTCTTCTCTCTTAAACCTTCCACGTTGATATAAAAGAATTTCACCTAAAAATTTGTTTTGAAAACACATTCACACATACTAGCAAGAACCCAATCTTACATTCCAACACACTATACACACTTACATACCAATACATCTACTACCTTCCCTGGCCATAGGCCCAAGGGCAAGGAACACCACAACCATATAACAAGAAATATATATGTCTAAACATTTATAATTGAGAGTAATGCATACTTCCATTTCCATCTGCTTACAACACGAATGGCAAATGCATCAACCCATATAACACAACAACGTTTTACCAGCCTTATCCAAAAAAGAACGACCTTAAGGTCATACTTTACTAGGTACAAACTAGAAGGGAGAGAAACCTATCTCAAGGCATCACTCTTTATCAGCCTAACCGGAGAATAATGGACCTCAATTTCACACTTTACTGTGCGCAAACCGGAAGGGAGAGGAACCTACCTTAAGGCGCCACACTTTACTGACTTAACCAGAGAGAAACGGACCTCCAAACAATATCACAACATGCTAGATTACATAAATGCTATGCAAGTGTAATACATACACATAATCTATTCAACAATGACAACGTCATCCTCCACCGATGACCAAGGACAAAACCTCTAACAATTAAATAAACCACTCTCGTGAATTAAATTCCGCAACAGGTTCACAATTCCAAAACATTAACGTTTTCAATGAAATCATTTCACAAAAGAGTTACGAACATCAATTCATTCTTCAAAACCAAAATTGTTGTTCTAATTATTCAATACTTTCAACCCTTAGACAAAAACCCATTTTTCCTTTATAAAAACCCAATTTATGATACACAACTACAACCCAACCACTGTTCGTCTAATCCTACAGTCTCCTCTCTATCGTACGTAAGTTTGGAGGTTTCTGAGTGATATTGAATGGATTCAACCGCGTAAGAAGACTACCGCTCTTTGGAGAACAGAACTCCATTAGCTAATGAATATGTAGGTTAATGCCCGGACCAATGATTGAAGAAGCAGCAGCCAAGAATACCTATAATTGACCCCCATCCCCTTGGCACCTTCTAAGGCTATAGGCTTTCTTTTTTCAATAATCGGCCACTCTATTGAATTCAAAATAGCAAATTTGAAGGATACCCGAGTATGAGGGAAATGCAACGAGCACTAAATTTCAACTTTCGCAAAAAGCAAGTACCCAATTGACTTCCTAAAGATAGGAAATGAGAAGTAGTTAATACTTAACTCTTCAACTATCACGGATTAGCTCATTAACCAAAGACCAGAAATATAAAAGGAAAATCCCATATTTCTTGATGTAAAAGTAACTGAAATAAGATCTCAGATTGGCATCTTGACACACCGATTTACCATAATAATAAATAGAGTCAATAGTGACTCTATCATGAGAAGAGCCGCTTCTTTCTTACTTTCTAGAGGGGCTTCCATTCACCAACGCAGACTAAAAGTGTTCTCCGAACCGTCTTGGATAGTCACCTATCACACGACTCTCAAACCCAATCTGTGGTGGATCCCAAGGAACAAAGTCAAACTGCTTGATCCTTTGCCCGATACTTTGAGATGCTCCTCCCCGCCGATCAAGCAGCGACGCTACTCGTGATAGCAATTCTTAGTGGCATGCCCAACTTGTCCCGAATGGTAGATGCATTTGTAGTCGAGATTGTGAGTTCAGGGTAAAGGAATTTGTGAGGGCAGTGTCGAAATCAGAGCTATATATTATGGCCATAGGAGTGAAAAAGCGACCCCTTCTATTGGCATGCCTTTGTTGATTAACCCTAACAATGGGAGCTGCAACGGGTGGCGGCGCCATGGATGCTGCCTGTACTGGTGGAACATGATTTGGTTGTACTAGAGCTAGTTGAAACAGAGGGTACTGGCTTCCTCCATACTAAATCAGAGGTAAGATTATTGATACCTCGTCTGTCCCTTTCTTTATGTCACCGCACTAAATTCTATGCTTTTCACTCACGTTCATGATTCTGGTCTTGTGATTCTTCTGAGAACAAGGGTCCAATATTTCTGAAAAAGAAGGAGGATTCCTAGCCCGTGTTTTGTGCGATACCATAAAGATTAGAATATTTGTTTTTCTTCTCTTAACATCAGTTTCACTTATCTTTCATCCATTCTCCGATCGGCAGCATGCGGAGCGGGTCGACATCCGGGAGCTCTACCTAACCAAACTCTATCAAAGGACCACTAAACTCTTGTTCTAGCTCTTTTTTTAGGCCTTTTAGGTGATAATGGAACATGGATAACCCTGTAGCGCTCGACTTTCTTTGCGCGCCCCCCTTTCGGAAGAGGTGCAAATTGGTCTTACTATAGTTCGGACTCTTGTCACGGTTCTAAATCTAATCTCACAAAGTGCAATGTAAGACTGATAAACACCAAAGAGTCCAAATCTGGCAATTGGTTTTGGAAAATCAATTTTGAATGAAAAAGCGCCAAACATGGACTGCTTTGTCAGATTACAGAGTCACCACCTAAATATTTTATTTTGGGAAATTTAGGAAACCCTGACTCGTGCCAAAGGCCACGTGTCTATCATCACCAAAGTTGCCTCGGCTCGGGAACTTGGGTACAAGAGGGGAAGGTCCTGAAATGAGCATCCCTGCTCACCTGATCAAAGATCGGCCTCTACTAAGCATGATATGTTGTTTTATAAACCTCATGTGTTCTTATCCAGTTATTAGCTAACTTTACTACGTGATGCGCACAGCATTCAAGTATAGACTCAATCACGAGAATTGGAACAAGACAACTCATATTTTTTTTTAAAAATGGTTTGAAAGTGCTACTTGCAAGTAGGCTAAAGCGCGGATTTGCCACCCTCAAGGTGGGCTTTAAAACATGATTTTGCCACTTCACAAAGTAGGCTTAAAACTCAATCATCGAGTTGTTCCAATTCAGGTAACCAAGCCTTCATCCACAAGCATTCATGCAATTAAGCATTTAAGCAAATAGCCTCATGGCAAACATGCTAAACATGGCAACACTCACACTCATGCAAGTATGCTGAAGTGTAAAAACTTACAGTGTACTCCGAGCCAAAACATAAGCTAGTTAGAAACAATGCATGATCCTAACTATGTTAAAATGCCTAATGCAACACATGCAATAATGCAACTAATAGGCTCGGCTATCTAAGATGGCATATGAATGCAACAATTGATACATGGATTCAAATAGGTATTGAAATATAATGCAGTTTGAATGATGCACCGAGCCCAGTGCATGCAAGACAAATGAATGATGCAAACATGCAAAGCATAAGGTATACTAATCGAAACGTGCCCTAAACTAACCACCGAAAGCGGTTAAGTAAAAAAGAGAAAGAAGTGGTGTTGGAAGACATGCACACACACACACACGCTTATTACAACATCGCACCCTCGCGAAGAAGGGTCTGAATAAATAAACTAAGCTATGCTAAGCTAAGCTACTTATTACAAATCAACTAATCAACTATTCTAGCTAATTAATTACAACACAATTGAAATTGAATAACTAGCTAATCTAAGCTAATTAATTACAAACCGAATTAATTAATTAAACACTTAACTAATTAATTACAAAAAGACTAAGCTAATGAACTAATTAGCTAAGCAATTCAAATGAACAGCCTTGGGAAGCGAGGGGGATATGCATGCTCGATTGGCTCCGCCCCGAAAATTCACTACCTTGCCTCTAAATGCCTCTGTTTGCACATCTTTGGACCTCTGAAAATTATGCCAACTTCCAGACTACTTCTGTTTGATCTCAAGAACACACTGATGGCTGATCGGTCATGATTGGTGGCCATCGGCCACTACTGATGGCCGGTCGGTTGGCTTTGGTGGCCGGTCGGCTAGTACATGTGGCCAATCAACCACTGATCTCCTGAACTTCCTCTTTTTGCTGCAACAGAGAGCAAACAGAGGCAAAGTAGTGTATTTGCAAGGAAATGTGTGTACTACTGCACTCCTTATCATATCTCAAGCTCAAAGGAGTGTAGCACTTGGCTCTCAAGCCACCGACCAAGCACTTTCAATGCATGGTGGCCAAAGAACCAAGCTTATACAAGCTTGATGAATGCACACATAAGACTCAAAGAGCCTCCACCCTATCATGCATGATCAAAGAAACGTGACACGTTTCATCACTTCGAGTATGAAACGTCCCACATTTCTTGTGTTTGGATTAACGTCCGATCCAAACACATACAATGCAACACAAATATGCTTATCTTACATATTTTACTTTACTCAATTCTTGTTTACTCATTTTACATTACCGATTAATCCTTTAACCGATTAAGTCCAATGTGATTGTCCTCTAATGAGAGAGGGGTCAAACAAAGGATGGTTCAAGACATGAGAGAGTTCATGCCTTTGGCTAGGAGGAACCCTCAAAGGAGAGTTAAAGTCATTGAGCATAAACTCTATCTCAAGCTTAAACACAACCGAAGGCTAACCAACCCTCAAAGCAAATTGAAAAATGAAGAAATGAGGGAGGTTACAGAATTTTCAGTGCTGAAATAGCATGCTAAAGACACTAAATCATGCAAGCAATGCATGCAAGACATGTTTAAAGCTAAAAGTATCAAAGCTAGTGAAGTGCATCACACTAGAAGCATGCAATATCAAGCTCAAAAGGGGCTAACAGTCCAAAACAGTCCTAAAACACCCTGAATTGAGTTCTAAAACATGCTTGAAATAAGCCAAAAATAGCTATATTAAAAGGCCAAAACAATAGCACATGCTAGGCAATTTAGCACAATTGCATTAGAAGCATACAAAGCAAAGCTCATATGATCAAACCAGCTCAAAACAGAGGTTAATCATGCCAAATCAGTAGTTAAAACATGCTGAAATTGAAGCACAAGTGGCAAGAAAAAACATGCTTGCATATTGGCTCGCAAGCAAAACATAAAGCACAACTCTCAAAGGCAATGAAAGAGTGGAATATGTGAGAGTGGGACAGTGATATATGCACTGAAATTACATGCTAAATGATGCTATGGCATGCAAACAACCCAAGCAAAGCATTGTAGAAGCCTTAAATCACAAAGCTAGTTAAGCCAACTACATTATAGCCATGCAAGGCAAAGCATATATGACAAAGACCACCTAAAATAGAGCCAAAGCATGCTAAATCAGTAGCAAAAATGTGCTGGAGTTAAGCTAACACAAGCTAGAATGATAGGCTAGCTCATTGGGCATGCTAAGCTAGTAAGCATAATTACACTACAAGTGCAAGAAGCAAGCAACAAGTGATCCAAACAACTAAAAACAGAGTTGAAACATGTCAAAATAGAGCCTAAAACATGCTTGAATTAAGCTACAAAAAAGTGGAAATACATGCTCTCAAGTTAGGCCATCTACACTTGCAAATAAGACACAAGGAGGGGAGGCCACCGCCTTCTATTTTGGACCTCAAAACATGGTTTTTGTCACTGAAATTCCCCATGAATTCAGTGGTAAAAGGGCCCAAAAAGTTTGATTTGAAAGTCTTGAAAGATGACACAAAAAGCTATACAAGCTAAGGAACAAAAGGGAGAGACAACCCTCTAACACAAAATAGGCTCAAACTACCTTTTTTAGGACTGAAAAATAGAGGTTTTTGTAGTTGAAAACCAGGCCAAAAACAGTTTGCAAAGGTGGCAAAACAAGTGTGCAAAAATAAGCTTAAAAGGGGTAAGTGTTTACCTTTGAAGCACAGCAGCAAAATAGCCAAAATTCTGAGCTTAAAACACCTTCCACCAGCCCAAAATAGGTTCCAAGGGACCTCAGCCCAAAGATATGCAACTTTGATGAAGGATGTCTAGGCAAAGGAGAGGTGTATCTCTACTTCTATGCACAAAATGGCAAGAGAAAGAGAACTCTAGAGAGAGAGAGAGAGATTTTAGAGAGAGAGGCTCCCAAACTTTCTAACCTCCTAATATGAGAGATATGGCCTTCATATATATAAAAAATACAAGCTTTGGTCGAAATATCTGAATTGGGACAGTTGGCCCATTGTGAAAACAGCTGGAGCAAAATATCTGCAAATTCTGAGCTTTTTGGGCATTTTTGGCCGACCGGCCATCTTGGTGGCCGACCAGCTACTAATGTTGGCCGATAAGGGTCACTTTTGGCCGACCTATGGCCGGCAAGCTCCATTTGTGGCCGGCACACTCCCCCAAAGGCCGATGGCAAAAACTAGTCCCAGGCCCCGACTTCAACCAGGCATAACTCCTTCATCTGGACCCCTTTTCAGGTCATTCTTGAGCCTAAACTGAAGTCCCGAAAGTCTTCTTTCCAATGGTGTCAGCCTAACATCAAAATTACAAGTGTGCTAAGAGATATCCCTCTTTTAGTGAAGACTGCTCAGTTTCGGTCCAACCGGATCGATGCCCAACTTCAACTAACCATATCTCCCCCATTCGGACTCAGTTTTAGGAGATTATTGAGTGAAAAATGAAGCTCCGGAAGTCTTCTTTCCAACGGTGGTGGCCTCATAGCTGAAATCCAAGTATACAAAAGGATAGGCTTGATTTAGCGAGGCCTGCTCGGCTCTCTCTTAACAATTCATGCCCGTCTTCTTCCCCAAATTGGTTTCTTTCCTCTCCTCCAATTTTATTCAACTCCAAACCTCTAACCAAGATGTTTTTAAAAGATTTTTCAAAGAATTTCACCTCTCTTACATTCATTTCCACTTTGTCCTTGCTCGATTTACCGAAAAGCGCAACATTTAACGAAATGCGAGCCTCGGAGCATCGTAGAATCATTTTCAAAAATGTTTTGAAAGAGAGGGTTTTAAGGTCTAAAAACCATTCAAAATGGTTTTGGTCCAAAATGGGGTGTAAGGTTAGGATTTGAAGCTCCTCTTGCCGAAGAAATCGAACCTTTGCACTGCACACCTTTCATCACCAAGTAATCAATTAGCGGCACCCAAGTCTTAAGGGCGGTCAAAAATGGGGTGTCTACAAACCCATGCATCCATGTTCAGTGCTCGACCAGAACAACAGCCAATAAAGACCGTAATTACATAGATAACTGCTCCTCTCTTTCTCCGTCTTTAAGGCTTTAAGGCTAACCTGTATGGCAACTGGAAAGAAAGACGACCTCACCTTCTCATAGATGGTGTCAGTGAGAGCAATTTTAGTATCCCCGTTGACCTTCTTTTGTAGATTAAATCTTCAATGAGTGGAAACAAGCAACCTTACTAAGAAAGGCACTTGTTGAGTAAGGCCAGCTTTCGAGCCCAAGCCCCTTGTATAGGTTGGGTGCTTGAGTGCATCTTTTTCATATCGATCAAGGCTTTCCATGAGTTTTCAATCAAGGGCGCGTTAGCACTGCTACAAGACACAACATTAAACAAAGTAAACACAAGACCTGATTAACTCGTTTTAGCAATAAAAGCATTAATTCAATCCCATAACACATAACACAATCATTACCCAACTTTACCCCTTTTCGTTTTATGAAACTCTTAATAAAAAATTAAGGCTTTTTGCCACTATCAACCTAACCAAAACTAACCACTTCCCAATTTACTAAAACAACAAAAAACATACGATTTCAACTCCCAAAAACTCAAACCCTAAATCCCCTTTCATGCTTTTGGAAAATCGCATAATAAAACATGCTTTTAATGCAAGAAAAATTACCACATGTCTATCTATAACAAGGCATTGAAAAAGAGCAAAGAAATCCCTACCTCTCGAAGTAAAGAAGAGAAAAGCCAAAAATCCACAGCAACGAAAATACGATCAGTTCAAATTAAATGAAAGCCCTCACCAAGCTTTACGTTTTGGTATATGAAACTAGGGGTCAAAGAAGTTTAGAAATAGATGAAATCATAGATTAAAGAGCTAGGAAACTCAAAAATGGTGGAAAGAGAGGGTGAAAAGTGAAGATATTTGACCCAAAAAGTGATTTTTAAAGATTTGATCCCCAACAGACCTCTCGAGCATTCAAATCTGTGCTCGAGTAGTGAATGAAATCTCTCAGTATCTATTCTAACTCGAACAGTCCGCTCGACCAGTCAAAAGTGCACTTGAGCAATGAATCAAGGCTTGTAGTATCTCAGAAAATTTTGAAAAATAGAGCTAGAAGGGTCTATGGACCGCCAGAGAGGTGAAACTTGCGCTCGAGCGAACTGTGTATACAACACAGATTTGCAAATTTCAAACAGCCATAACTCTCTCGTCCGAACTCCGTTTAAGGTTGTTCTTATATCCAAATTGAACCCCTAGAAGTAAGCTTTCTAATGATTCTATCCTCACATCAAGATTCAAAGTAAGGAGAGAGAAAATGATAAAAGAGTGAAAACTACTCAATAATAATTATTCGAATTAGGAGTTTTTGATCCAATCTTGCCCAACCACTATGGTAGCACCTCAACCAAGACTCAAATATCGACTAAGAAGGTTCTCGATTATGATAATCAATGAGTAAAATATAATTCCATTATACCAAGAAGTACGGAGTACTACACAAGCCGCATCGATCACCTACACAGACATGGGGGCCAAGATTGCCGACCTCAAACCAGAGGTTTGACTTCTTGAGAATTTTCAGCAAAGACATCAAACACGATGGATAGATATCATCGAAGGCTCTACTTGCTAGCTAATCTTGTAGGTGCATTAGAACATGTGTAACACTTGGGTTCTTTAAGCCTTTGGAAAGTGTTTTTAATTCCATTACTTTGTTTTGGGGACCTTTAAGTTAATGTATTATTGTATCAGTAGAGTGAAATCCAATCTAGACTTGGTAGGGATGTCATTTCACGCTTAGTTTTCTTAGAAAGTGCCTTAGGAACCTTGGAATTCTGCTCTGGGGGTTGACACTAAGCCTTCTAGGGTCGACACCTGCACTTTTTTCCTCTTCTTTCCTTTTGTTTCTGTTTCTGGTTGTCGACACCACCTCTTCCTAGCATCGACACTACGTATCTAAGTGTTGCCTAGTTCAGTTCTATATTCTGGTGTTGACACCACCCCTTCTAGGTGTCAACACTGCCCAACTTGTTTGTTCTTGGTGCGCCACTGATTTCTAGTGTCAACACCCGTTTTTTTGGTGTCAACACTTGACAGAATTTTTCAAAAGTTCTTCAGCATTTTGGGCCCGACTTTTAGGAGTTTTTTACTTATTCTTTTGGTTGACTTTAGGGCTAATATTCCACTTTTGACCTAACACTATAAATAGACCCTCAATATACTCTATTTTCTCACTTTTCTCTCTATCTCTCTCTCTTTCTCTCTCTCTCTCTCTCTCTCTCTCTCTCTCTCTCACACACACACACACACACACTCTTTTCCTTCTTTAGATTATGACACCATTTCTCTCTCTAAACTTAAGCTTTTCACGCTAAAGCTTCAAATCTACCCACTTTGGGTCATCTCCTCATCTTGCTCCTTTGAGATAAAGCATAGAGCTTGCCAAGGGTTTCGTTCTAATCGGAGCAAACCACCATTTCGCCACTTTTGACTTTTGGGGATTTTTCATTTTTGTCTTGAGGTAGGGATTTTCTTAATGATTTTTATGTTATTTAGCTTTGTTATGTGATATTGGATAACAAGAAGATTTGAGAAAATTAGGGTTTGATTAATTTATGTATTAGTGCATAAAAATGGGATTTTCTCTTTAGATTTGTTTGTTGGTTAATAAATGTTCTTTTGGTTATCTTGTGACTTGATTTGAAAGGAAAATGGAGTTTTGAGAAAGAACCCCAAAATTTTGTTATAAGAATTAAGAGGTATTTGGATTTGGGAAATTTAATTTGAAATGGTGAGATTCATGAGACTCTAGATGAGTGTTGAACATTGAATATTGCGACTTGTTGAGATTTTGGAAAAATCATAATGATTTCTAAAATGTTGAATTATATTATTGTTGTTATGTTTTAATTTTGTATTAGAGATAACTGTTTTGGTTATCGGTGGAGGATAGCATTATCGTGTGATAATAATTGCATGTGATTTAGGCAATTGAACTATTTACAAATCATGCATGTTATTGATCATCTCATAGATTTGTGAACTTCATATTTGATATCTTTGAAAGGATTGTGTTTTGAGAAAAATTGGTGAATACCGTGGTGAATCCGGTTAGGGGGTGTAGTTATGGATAATTAATTTGGCTTTAGATCTATGGTGAAATTCTAAAAACACGCGCGGTGTACGTACCAAGTTCCTTCTGGTTAGGAGCCAATAAAGTGGTTATTGGGTAGTGCTTTGAGAGCCTACTTGTAGATTCCATCCTAGGGATTGCCAATATTGTATTTATTGTCCTGCTTTTTATTTAAAAGAAATGTATTTGGAATGTGGTTTTGAAACTCTTGCATAGCATTGTTTCAAAAGGAAAAACTCATGTTTTTGGAGCATCGCATTTCATATGCATCTCACCATATGATATTGTTAAACATCATACACTTTATTAAGTTATCTCTACTAGATTTTTTGCTCACCTTACGTGGAAACAACTTTTAGGTGTTAACAGTGTGCCTCTGCCAAAATAATAGCTTGGAAGGACCTTGGAGGGTAAGGCTCATTTTGTTTTATTTTGTTTTGTATAGCCATAGGCTTTCTTGTATTGGGCTTCTAACCCACTTTTGTTGTAACCAAGCAAGGTTTTGGAAACTTGTAACCTACAAGGCATGAACTTGTATTTATTTAGTATTGTTCCTTACATATCACATGCTATAGATTCATGTTTTATGATCGATGAATGCATTAATGCATGTGATGCTATTTTGTGAGACTCAAAGGACAGTTATGAATAAAACACGATTTTGAAAATATTTCTAATATTGAATGATTGAGATTAATGAGGCTTCCTCATGTTTAATGAGAAATATAATGTGTTGTTTAGTATCTATATTTTTGGGGCATTACAACATGACACCCAAGGAAAACATGTCACGCAGCATCCAATAAGAGGCACCCAAGAACCCTCCTAAGGTAAGCCCAAAGGAAAGAAAGAAGGTAAATAGGAATACACACTATTAGCCACTGCCTAGTCTAGAACTCTAACTTGATCTTTGGAGGACTTGAGAGGAAGACACCCGTGGGTGAATGAATCCTCAAGTGTTTGTTTTGCAGGTCAATCAAAGCAATGAGCTAAACCCAACACATAAGCCTTCCAAAGGACTAAACCTAACCACTTGGGCACACTTGGAAATTGAAACAATAATGCCTTCATCCACAAGCATTCATGCAATTTAGCAAGTAAGAACATAGCCTCATGGCAAGCATGCGAATCATGGCAATATCGCAATTACACTCATGCAAGTATGCTAAAGCATAAAACTCACCGAGTACTCCAAACCAAAACGACAACTAGTTAGAAAGATGCATGATCCTAACTATACAAGATGCCTAATGCAACACATACAATATGAAATTAATAGGCTCGGCTACTAATATGGCATATGATTCAATTTGAACAACATGCTTTTAAACACGTATTCAAAGAAGTATATTGAAATAATAATGCCAGTTTGAATGATGCGCCGAGCCTCGGTGCATGCAAGACAAATGAATGGATGCAAACATGCAAGCATAAGGTATGCTAATTGAAATATGACCCCTAATCTAACCATCGAAAGCGGGTAAATAAAAGGGAGAAAGACGCGGGGTTGGAAGACATGCACACACGCACGCACACTTATTACAACATTGTGCCCTCACGAATGAGGGTCCGAATGAATAAAAGCTAAGCTAATCGAACTAATCTAATTAAACTAATTAGACTAATTATTACAAATCAATCGAATAACTAGCAAACTACTTACTAATTATTACAACACTTTAACTAATTAGCAACTAATTAATTAAAACAACATGCACACTAACTAAACATGCGAGACATTAAACCATGCTGCCACTGCTCTGCTTTGAGAAGTGGAAGATGCATGCACTCGGTTTTGGCCCTGAAAAGCCTTCAGGTTTACTCTTGAGAGGCTCTGTTTACAGGGTTGAATACATTTCAAAACCTTTCTGCTCCAACTTAGCAAATCTCTGCTGAGGATTACACCAGTGACCTGCCGGCCATAGGAGGTTGCTGCCAGCCCCCTGCCGGCCAAAAGGATGCCTTGCTGGCTAAAAATGAGGCATTGTCAGCCATAGATGAGGCACTGTCGGCCACTGATGCTCCGGGTCACCACACTGCAACAGAGCACAAACAGAGCAAAAGAAAGGTTTTTCCAAGGGTATGTTTGTACTGTACCCCTCCTTATCATCTCAAAACCTCAAAGGAATGGCACTCTTGGATCCAAAACCACCAATCAAGCAATTTCATTGCATGATGGCCAAAGATCCAAATTTGTACAATTTCAATAAATGCACAAATAAGACTCAAAGGATCACCACCCTATCATGCATGATCAAGGGTGATGGAGACTAAGGAAAATGGCACATTTCATCACTATTGAGTATGAAATGTCCCATTTGCCTTGTGTTCGAATTAACATCTGATCCGAACACATGCAATGCAACACGAAAGATGCTTTATCTTCCCTCTTTTAATTGTTCATTTTTGTTTACTCGTTTTAAGTTACTGATCCATTCTTTAACCGGTTAGTCCAAAAGTGAGAGTCCTCTAAAGAGAAAGAAGTGTCAACCAAAGGATGATGTAAGGCAAGAGAGAGATCATGCCTTTGGTTAGTAGAAACCCTCAAAAGAGGATTAAAACCATTAAGCACAAATCTCAATCTCAAGTTTAAAGAATCCCAAACTTGAAGTAACTCTCAAAAACAATTGAAAGAGTGAAACAAATGAGAATGTGACAGAGCTATATATGCTGAAATTAAGCTAACACAAGCTAGAATAATAGGCTAAAACATGAAGCATGCTAGACTAGTAAGCAAGGCACAAGGAGGGGAGGCTAACCCCTTGTGTTTATTTAGTATTTTTCCTTACAAATCACATGCTATAGGTTCATGTTTTATGATCGATGAATGCATTAATGCATGTGATGCTATTTTGTGAGACTCAAAGGACGGTTATGAATAAAACACGATTTTGAAAATATTTCCAATATTGAATGATTGAGATTAATGAGGCTTCCTCATGTTTAATGAGAAATATAATGTGTTGTTTAGTATCTATATTTTTGGGCATTACAACATGAGAAGAGTTCGAAAACAACCACTCAGGGGCGCGTTCCGCACAACCTGAGATAAATTCCAAACACGCAGAAATCGTGTGAGGAAAAGAACACTCTAATCACGCCGAACTCGTGAGAAGAGTTCAAAAACAACCATTCAGGGGCACGTTCCGCACAACCTGAGATAAATTCCAAACATGCTGTAAAAAGGGATACTCTAACCACACTGAAATCGTGAGAAGAGGTCCAAAGAAAAGCAATCAGGTGCGCGTTCCACACATCCAAAGATAAATTCCAAACACTCTTAAATCGTGTGAGGAAAGCGACACTCTAGTCATGCTGAAATCGTGAGAAGAGGTCCAAAGAAAAGCAATCAGGGACGCGTTCCACGCATCCTGAGATAAATTCCAAACACGTTGAAATCGTGTGAGGAATGGGACACTCTAACCACGCTGGAGTCGTGAGAAGAGGTCGAAAGAAAACCAATCAGGAGCGCGTTCCACGCAACCTGAGATAAATTCCAAACACACTGAAATCGTGTGAGGAAAGGGACACTCTAATCATGCTGAACTCGTGAGAAGTGGTCCAAAGAAAAACCAATCAGGAGTGCGTTCCACGCATCCTGAGACAAGCCTCGGGGGACAACGATCCTTAACGCTGCTCAACGTAAAAGGATAAAAGATACAAGATAACGCAAAATGCAAAATGCAAATAAATGCAAAGTGCGATGATATGATACATGTTACAAGCAATGTAGTGCATGATGCTTAGAGAATGCAATAAACAAACAAAGCGGCGCTTTAAAAAGCACCTCATGAGGTGAGTGGCGATGAATCGTGCTACTCTGATAGGAATCTCCCCTTGTGTTCTTCGAACTCGTACCTTCAACTCACAGTACAAAGGTCCTGAAATGCTGACAAGGAGCGACATCTGCATGTAGAAGCCACGGATGCCGCTTTTCTTCCTGGTCATATTCACAACTTTTCCTATTCTCCAACGGGGTGACAGACTAGGTTGGTTCAGTATCCAGAATTGAGGTGCACACATGCTATCTCAATCTATGGGGCTATCATACAGATTTCAAGCCGAGGATACACCCCTGGGTATTCAAACCAGACTTTAGTCTCAGAAATTCCAAACTTTTGTATTCTAGGCATTGCCATTCGAACTCTAGTTTCCACCGTCGCAATTGGTCTCCTAGGAACTGATTGCAAACACAGCCAATATGCCTCTGGCAGGGAATGATATTCAGGGATAGCACTTTGATTGCCATTTTGGCATGAAGCAGGCTTGATCTTCAGCTTGGGGTAGAGGTACACTCATACTTCGGAGCATTGACAAGACCTGAGAAGGTACATCCAGAATGCAATCTCGGAATTTGCTGAAGTTGAAACACACTCAAATGCTTCGATTTTCCTTCTTTTCTTTTGTTTTGCAGTCTGGAACCTATGTAGCTTCAGATAGGTCCTTGTTCTATTGTTCTCACATGACCTAGGTTGAACCCTGCAGTTTTATGAAAGAACAAATCCTGTTTTGCACAAATGTGGAGAATAGCACAACACTCTGAGCACAAAACGATTTATTTTTGAAATTGAAATTGAGAATGAGTTCTTGATCGGGTATTGAGCCTACGACTGACCACAGTCAGAACGACTCAACAAAGGAAAACAAAGGTAAAACAACCTAAACACATCTATTGACACTCGAAATGACTCAAAACAAGAATCAAGACAAACAAAAACAACAAATACAACACTCGAATGTGTTCCAATGGTGAGAGACCTCTTAGTTCATGAGGAGCCTGTTTCTTTAGGTATTGTTTCCCACCCTTTCTCATTTGTGATCCTCACATCACTATAGCACTCAATCTCTAGTTTTCTGAAAAAAAAAAACCTTTTTCTCACTTTTTCCTCTCAATGCACATCTCTCTATTCTTCAATCTCTCTTATTTTTTTATCCCTCCCCCGGGTGGTTGATGGATAAGCAGGAAGTTGTGGGCTCTTGCCCCTAGTATTCTGCTAGATTCTCCTTCTTTCGCTTACAACAATGAACTTTCCCAGAGAGGGGTTGTGGCGCGACTGGATGTGCAGTAGATTTGCAACTGACATCGGTTGACGATGCCCCTAGCTTAGCTTAGTCGAGGTGAATTACAGCATGTCCCACTGGCCAGGTATACAATTGATTGGTCTCACACATTATGTTTTCTACGTCCCTATTCGGGGTCAGATGCCAATTTGGATGTGATCATCCCGGATGAGGGAACCGAATATCCAGTTCCATTTTCAGTTTGTGCTTCGTACTTGACTTGATACCTTGCTGCTTGGAGGATATGAGAGTTTTTGGCCTTCTACTGTTAGCATCAGTTGTGCCCTTTTCTAGCAAGTAGAGTGCCCTTTCTGGCAAGTATGTTGACAACCGGGAAAAGACAGAAAACCTGACTCAACTGTGCCCCTAGTTCATCATTTTGACCATTTTTTGTTTTTGGCTTTCTACTAAAACAATTTTAATCAATATGAGAGTTAGATTAACATGCTTATTCAATTTTTCTGATTTGAAATCATGCAAGTCAGGTTGTGATCACTGAAAATTTTTCTTTTTTAGGTCCAAGAAATGGTCCAGTTTTGGAGGGAAAAAAAATGGAATAATTTTCGAGAAAACTAGTCAACCTCACTAAAAATCCTCAAAACTGTTTTTGCAAATGGCCACTGCTCGACCAACATAGAATTTACTTTTGAGATGCATAACCTCAGATCTGAACTTGAATTGTCTTGTAGCTGAATCTTTCTAACGGAATAGGTCAGTCTGATTTTGAATGAAGACAAGCCAATTTGCACCGGGATAAGATAGCCGAGTTTGAACAAGGATAAACCAATCAACATGCATGAGCCAAGCAGGCTGAAAAGGATTGGGGCTGGACTTCAGGATGAAGTTGCCTACGTATCCCAAACATGGGAATCAGGCCGTACGTAGTTCCGGGTTGAGGTTCACTTAGGTGTTGACACTTTCATTTTGTGCTCTAACTTTTGCCAGGGCCACCCTTCAGGGTTTTCAACCTTGCGAACTCAGTTTTTCTTTTCTTTTCTTCCTTTCTTCTTTTCTTTTTCTTTTCATCTTTTCTTTTTTCCTTTCTGTTCTTTTCTTCTTTTTTTTCTTTTTCTTGCTCTAACTTTTGTCTGGGTCGCCCTTTCGAGTTTTCGGCCCAGCGAGCCTCTCAAGGATAAGAAAGTTTAACTTGTCCATGTTGATTGGCCATAGGATCTCTAAGCCATCTGAATCCAGGAGAATGGTTGCTGTTCACTAATGATGTAGGAGTCCATCCAACCGGGTCTGAATTGCCCCTAGTGTTGTGGATAGGAACTCGATTATCCTTCAGCAATAATTTCTTCTTCCAGCTACTAGAATTTAGCTTTCTTGCCAGTCTTCATTGGTTTGTGGAATGACCCATCTTTTGAATCTTTGAGCACATCTGACATTTTTGCCCCTAGTTCAAGGGCTACTTCTGATCTAGCTTTGCAAGCTTCCTTTGATGACATCTTCCCTTCTTGATCTGACCTTCTTGCCCTAGTGTAAGGGTTGCTTCTGATCTAGCCATACAAGCCTTATATTGTGATTGCTTGCTTGAACATTCTAAGTCAAGGTTCAAGGTTTGAAAGCAAAAGGGGTCGAGTCTTGAGGCTGAGAGCGATCTTATGCTATACAATCTCTAAAGCGATTCCATACATGTCTTCGTAGGACCACGCAAAACATTTTTTGAAAATTTTTAATAAAGCGACTAGTTGCTCAAGCTCCTCTGAAGACAATGTAGAACCAATCTGGATCAAACTAGGATCCTTCTCAGTACTCACATTAACAAACATGATCTCATTCATTAAAGGCTTAGCTTGCCTCTCTTTCTCTCAGTTGATCAAATTTTTTGCAAATCCCGAGGAATTCCACCCTCTTCGTTTTCATCACAGTAAGTTTTGAAAAACTTAGGTCAATGCAATGATTTCAAGGCACAGAAAAGTAGGTGAAAAATCTCTACCGTTTCATTCAGATCTTCTGGCACAACTGGCGCAATGGTAGAAACAGACTCAAAAGAAATAGTGTAAAAGACAAACACAAAACAAGCAAGTGATACCCAAGGTAATGCCCTCGAAATCACCCGACTCTAACACAACAAGACTGCCTCGATACAACAAGACAAACTCTACTAACTCAGTACAAAAAGACTGACTTAATACAACACAACAAGACTGACCCAATACCCAAGTCAGAAAGTAAAATAAACAGCATTCGCAAATTGCTCAAAACAGTGCGTGCCATCCACCATATCTGGAGTAAAATGAGCGCCATCAGCAGGTGGTTCATCCCCCGATCACATTATCCCCTAAGTTCATCGATCCAGTGCCGATAGACTTTGTAGGACCTGGTGCGGCGATGACCTCTTTATCAATCAGATCTTGTATTTCATGGCGAAGACGAAAGCAACTATCAGTGTCATGGCCAGTTTGTTGATGGAAGGCACAGTACTTGGTCGAATTATGCTTTTCTGGAAGGGGATCCGGGAGAAGCTGAGGCTCAAAGGGTTTGAGATGGCCTTGTCTTATAAGGATTTGGAGAGCTTTAGACAAGGTCATGTAAAACGGGGCGAAGACCCTCTGGCCTCGAGGTTGGTGCTTCAAGGTTTGTGGAGTTATGTTGGATATACCGGCAAAGGCGTTGGCAGGTGTTGACTGGGTTTGATGATCTCTTCTGAGTGTTGGATTGGAGCTAAAAGAGGCGTTTCTGGTACGACAGCCCTTCTCCCGGCCAGCCCCTTGATTCAGAATGCTCTCATCCTGAGCGGCAAAAGTGTCATCCACAGTTTTTGCAACAACTGCGAGCACTTGCTGTTTGTTCAGCCTTTCGGCTTTCAAAGCCTCAACAACCCATTGAAGATGTTCATAGGGACCAATGCATGTCCCTACCTTGTTCTTGCCATTTGCCTCCACTTTGCCAAGGGATTGGGTCACTATATCAGAGCGGAGCCCAGTTATTGTCGACATGTCATTGCCCAGACCTGGGATGGCTTTAGGTTGGCCATTTTCAATTGTAGCTTGCCCCAAGATTGGAGAGCCTTTTGGCATGAAATTTCTGGCATGCAACGTGGTCTATGACGGAGCCAATATCCCAAAGGCCAAATCTGCCACAGTTCTCTGAAGATCTTCAATCATTTTCATTAACTCAGAAGTAGTGGGTTCATGGGTTTGAGATGATTAGGGCTCGAGTGCATCCATCATACACAAGTCCATGCTTTCTGGAATGAACACCTTAGGCTTGGGCAAATGGACTAGGGTGATGTATATGCTGGGGTTGTAGGTAGATGGGAGTGTATGGATTAGATTGAGATATAGAGGTGACGGGTCACTACTAGCCCGAAGTCCTTTTGGTGGAGCTATGGTCTCTTCATTAATAAGATCCTGAATCTTATTACGGAGGCAGATGCAACGGTTTGTATCGTGATCGTGCTGTTAATGATAGGCACAGTATTTCGCTGAGTCATATCTTGGTGGAAGAGCATTTGGAAGGGGTTGGGGTTCTACAAGTTCTAGGTACCCTTTTTCTTGTAGCATTCTCAAAGCTTGAGAGAGACTCATGTAAAGAGGATGGAACTTTCGGGCTTGGGGCCGATTTGAAATGGTTGGTTCTTGGCCATTGAGGGGAGTGGTGACCGTGTTTACTTCTGAGCATTTCGCAACTGTGCTACCATTAGTAGTAGCATTGGAACTGCGAACAACATTCTTCTTCAAAGGCTCATTATCTTTTGCAAAGATCCCTTGTCTGAAGGCATCCTCGATTTGAACCCCAATTTCATGAAGCTCTGGAAAGGTAAACTGAAGTAGAACGATCATCTTCTGCAGCAACTTGCCATGCAGATTCCGAACAATCATCCTGATCTGATCTTTGTCGGAAGGCCTTATAGTCACCATCGAGGCCTTTGCTCTCCATCTCGTCACGAACTCTAAGAAACCCTCATTTGGCTCTTGGCGGGTGACTTCGAGATCACGAGTTATAACCTCAATCTGTGTGTTGTAGGAGTATTGAGCAATAAAGGCCTCTGCCATCTTTTCCTAGTTCTGTTTCACAGAGTTCTCCAATTTCGCATACTAGATTACGGCTATCCCAAACATGGTTCGGCCGAATAGTGACAACTTCTGGGCTAGGGTCAAACCCATTGGCCTCAAGATATCAGAAAATAGGCGGAGGTGCACCATTGGGTCTCCAGAGCCGTCAAAGCGGTCGATATGCGGCATTTTAAACCATTTTGGTAAGGTAACTGCAGATTCAGTATACCCGTCCTCTAAATCCGGGATGGAGTTCACTCCTTGTGCGCGTTTGAATAACTTCTCCAGTTTATTGACCTTAAGTGCAGTTGGGTCAACCTCAAATTCAAACGGAGCTTCGGTTTGATAGATAGGAGCTTTAGAGGCCTGTGCTGGGATTGGCTCCACCGGATTGCTCTAAGTCTCTTGGACATTAGCAGTATGGGCAGTGGCTCCGGGTGTCGGGTTACCCATGGAAGGTGCATGAGATGCAGTAGCCGCAGCCGGCTGTGGCCGTTGTTGTTGTAGCCGGGTTATCACTTCGGCTTGACGAGCCGTGACTTCAGCCTGACAGACTGCGTCCTTCTGTAGTGCCTCGATTGTCTGTTGTAGACGCTGTATCTGTTCTTCCACACTGGCTGGGGGACACTGAGCCATGGGAATGGGTGATTGATCTCGTGCTGAGCTGAATCCAGACAACTGTTCCCAGACCAGACTAGACTTTGGTGAACTGAGGGGTGACTGCTATAGAAACTACACTAGTGAATTCTTCCTGAACCTCCTTCGTCTTGTAACCGGTGGGGGTGAGGTAAACACAGGTTGCTTCTGAACCAATTCTGACCTAACAAAGTCTATCGATACAAGTCCATAGTACCCGAGGCATATTGGAGCCTTCTGAAGCTATGGTTTCAAGACTACCTTGCAAAAGAGAAAACAGACAACATCTCAGCCCAATTTCACTAGAACAGAAATGATCACAGCCGAATGACTGTACTCCTCATTGAATTCTACCCCAAAACAGATACCAATTTGACAACTGATATGCACATCCCTGTACAGTTCACTGTAAAGCATATACCAGTTAAGTGAGAGCCAAAACACCCCTATGATGGGGTAGGGTTACCCTGTCCTAGTTTCGTCAGGAGCTAGGGGTTCACTACGCAATCAAGCGGTTTCAAACAATTCCTGCATTCGGGTGAGCAACCTGTCCTAGTTTGGAACAGTCTCTATGGCTTCCGATATGCAACTAGGTCGATTAGTCAAAAAGGGTACCTCAGCAAGACTACCTAATATACCTCTTACACCTAACATCGAGAAGTGAAAGGAGGATCAAATGGTACAGCGGTAGTCCAGATCCAAGGGTTGTGTTCCCATCGTGGTAGAGCCCACAGTCGGTCAGCCTTTTGGCAAGCTTTTCCAAGCGAGCCTTCGGCAAACCGTTCAAGAATGGCAGATGGCAAACACTGTGACTTAGGCGCATCGATGCAAATGCAATGCAAAGAAACACATAAGTGTAGATAAAACAACATATTATGAGTTCGAGTCAAGTTCTCTAAATCCCCAGCAGAGTCGCCAGAAACTGTGGGCTCGCCTTTTTCTGCGCCCCCCGCCTTTCGAAAAGGGTTTGAAAGGAAAGGCCCTCACAGTTCAAACTCTACCTGTGGTTCTGTATCTAGTCTCACAAGTGCAATGTGAAACTGATAAACACCAAAGAGTCCAATCCAGCAAATCATTTTCGAAAATCGATTTTAAATCAAATAATGCCAAAATTGGACTGGTTTGCCAGGTTACAGAGTCGCCATATAACGACCCCGGTCTTTTCCCTTTTGATTATTGTATCCGGACTTAGGTTCCGTAGATTCTATCTTTGTGTAATGGTTGTTGTCGTCCTATATTTTCTTATTTGGAGTTATAGGATGTGTTGGGCGGGTTTGGAACAGGTTGGTTGAGCTTAGGAACCAAAACTAATTGCCTAGATTTTGGCTTGTCCGCTCGAGCGGGGGTTTTGGCGCTCGAACGGGAAAAACACCCATCCAGTATTTCTTGTGCAGGGTTGGACGCTCGAGCGGGAGTTGGGCCGCTCGAGCGGGAGTGTGTGAGTGACGCTCGAGCGGGGATTTGGGCGCTCGAGCGGGGACCTGGTTTGTCGAGATGCTGGGAGTGTGCATCCGCCGCTCGAGCGTGGAATTGTCCGCTCGAGCGGGAGTCTGTGAGTGTCCGCTCGAGCGGAAGTTTGTCCGCTCGAGCGGGGCGGCTGAGTATAAAACCGTGTTTTAGCGTTTTTAAGCAGTTTTTCATCTTCTTTTCAGATTCTAAACCCTAAATTCCAAGTTCTCTCTCTCCCAACTCACCTTTTCTCCGAGGTTTGATCTAGTTAGGGTGTGTTTTTACCCTAGTTGCTTTACAAATAAGATAGAGGAGAGTGAGGGCTTTCATTTAATCTGAACGGTTGTTGATTTGGAGCACTTTGGAGTTTGGGCTATCATCTCCGTCTTTTTTTTTTGGGTTCTTGCTTCGAGGTAAGGATTTCCTACTCCATTTATACGCTTTAATCCTAAGTGTTGGTATTTTGGTATGTGGGGGGGGTAGTTTGGTAATTTTGGGAGAAACCTTAGGGTTTTGGCTTAGATTAATTTGTATAATTAATTTAAGGGAAAAATGTGGAATTGGGTTTAATTCATGAAGTTGGGGAAATTATGAGATTAATGATATAGTTGGGTAGTTTAAATACTTACCTATGAGAATGTTGATTTTACATTCATTGTTGTATTTATTTCTTGTTTAGAAATAACTGTTTTGGGCTATCGGTGGAGGATAGTCGTGATTGTTGTAGACCTTGCACGTGGCTTAGGTATAACTGGAATTAAGTCACTTATATTGACTGTTGAATTAATACAAAACATTACTTGTATTGATTATGTGTTGTATATGGCAATTGTGTGTTTCATTGCATATGCATGTTGTTTGGAGAAGATAGGGGATGAACTCCACGGTTTAGGGGAAGATAGGGGATGAACCTCTAAACCGGAATTGTTGGGAGGAGATAGGGATGGACTCCATTAGCATCACTTTTATGTATGCTTATTTATATTGAAGTGTTTTACTGTTTGGGAGGAGATAGGGGATGGACTCCATTAGCATCACTTTTATGTGTGCTTATTGATAATAGAAATATTTCTATTTATTGTTGATATGATACATCATCATAATGTGTATCAGTTGGAAGTATGGAAGTGTTGTGGTTTGAGCTTTAGTCTCATTTATTTTTGTGACATCTGGATCACTATTATAGTTGGCCAGGTTCTGAGCCATAATGATATAATTGGAAAGTTGAATAAATATTGGAAAGTGAAAGGTGTCATAGACAATATGTCATAGACAATGTAGACATTCGTGTCATGAAATTGGAAATTGATTATCTTGTGTTAACCATGTATCGAATGCTAATGCTTTAGTTAATTCTTATGCTTGGTTTAGTATTTTTCTACTGGGCTGTGGCTCACCCTATATGGGAACTTCATTTTCAGGTTCAGGTGGTTCACTACCTCCAAGGACTTAGCTTGTGAGGATTTGGACTCGAAGACTTGCTTTATTTTATTTGTTTTATTTGAACAACTTGTAAACTTTCAAGCCTAGGGCTTTATTTGTTTTGAGTTAGAACTCATGGAATTGTGTCCAAGTGTTGGCTTGGCAAGATGTAAGCCCATAGGGCATTTATTATGATGTTTTTATTTCATGGTACTCTGATGAATGGAATAAGATACTTTATTTCCTTATAATTCCGCATGTTAATATTATGTATTATGGGTTTATTTTTGAGGGCGTGACACGCCAAATAAATATTTTATTTTTGGGGAATTTAGGAAACCCTGACTCGTGCCAAAGGCCACGTGTCCGTCATCACCAAAGTTGTCTCAGCTCGGGAACTTGGGTACGAGAGGGGAAGGTCCTAAAATGAGCACCCCTGCTCGTCCGATCAAAGATCGGCTTCTACTAATCATGATATGATGTTTTATAAACATTATATGTTATTATTCTGATTATTAGCTAACATTACTATGTGACGCGCACAAGCAAGTATAGACTAATCGCAAGACTTGGAACAAATTCAACTCATGTTTGTTTTCGAAAATGGTTTGTAGTTGCCACCTTCAAGTGGGCTTAAAATGCGGATTTGCCATCAAAAAAGATGGGCTTAAAACAGGAGTTTGCCACGACAAAGTGGGCTTAAACACACATTCGTTGAATCGTTCCAATTCAAACAATAAAGCCTTCATCCACAGGCATTCATGCAATTTAGCAAGTAAGAACATAGCCTCATGGCAAGCATGCAAATCATGGCAATATGGCAATCACACTCATGCAAGTATGCTAAAGCATAAAACTCACCAAGTACTCCAAGCTAAAACAACAACTAATTAGAAAGATGCATGATCCTAACTATACAAGATGCTTAATGCAACACATGCAATATGAAATTAATAGGCTCAGCTACTAATATGGCATATGATTCAATTTGAACAACATGCTTTTAAACACGTGTTCACCGAAGTGTATTGAAATAACAATGCAGTTTGAATGATGCGTAGAGCCTCGGTGCATGCATGACAAATGAATGGATGCAAACATGCAAGCATAAGGTATACTAATTGGAATTAGATCCCTCATCTAACCATCGAAAGCGGATAAATAAAAGGGAGAAAGACGCGAGGTTGGAAGACATGCACACACGCACGCACACTTATTACAACATTGTGCCCTCACGAATGAGGGTCCGAATGAATAAGAGCTAAGCTAATCGAACTAATCTAATTAAACTAATTAGACTAATTATTACAACACTTTAACTAATTAGCAACTAATTAATTAAAACAACATGCACACTAACTAAACATGCGAGACATTAAACCATGCTGCCACTGCTCTACTTCAAGAAGTGGAAGATGCATGTGCTCGGTTTTGGCCCCGAAAAGCCTTCCGGTTTGCTCTTGAGAGGCTCTATTTGCAGGGTTGAGTACACTTCAAAACCTTTCTGCTCCAACTTACCAAATCTCTACTGAGGATTACACTAGTGACCTGCCAGCCATAGGAGGTTGCTGCTGGCCCCCTGCCGGCCAAAAGGATGCCTTGCCTGCTAGAAATAAGGCATTGCCGGCCATGGATGAGGCACTGCCGGCCACTGATGCTTCGGGTCACCACACTGCAACAGAGCACAAACAGAGCAAAAGAAAGGTTTTTCCAAGGGTATGTTTGTATTGTACCCCTCCTTATCATCTCAAAACCTCAAAGGAGTGGCACTCTTGGATCCAAAACCACCAATCAAGCAATTTCATTGCATGATGGCCAAAGATCCAAGTTTGTACAATTTCAATAAATGCACAAATAAGACTCAAAGGACCACCACCCTATCATGCATGATCAAGGGTGATGGAGACCAAGGAAAATGGCACATTTCATCACTATTGAGTATGAAACATCCTATTTTCCTTGTGTTCGAATTAACGTCCAATCCGAACACATGCAATGCAGCACGAAAGATGCTTTATCTTCCCTCTTTTACTTGTTCATTTTTGTTTACTCATGTTAAGTTACCGATCCATTCTTTAACCGGTTAGTCCAAAAGTGAGAGTCCTCTGAAGAGAAAGAAGCGTCAACCAAAGGATGATATAAGGCAAGAGAGAGATCATGCCTTTGGTTAGTAGAAACCCTCAAAAGAGGATTAAAACCATTAAGCACAAATTTCAATCTCAAGCTTGAAGCAACTCTCAAAAGCAATTGAAAGAGTGAAACAAATGAGAATGTGACAGAGTTATGTATGCTGAAATTAAGCTAACACAAGCTAGAATAAAAGGCTAAAACATGAAGCATGCTAGACTAGTAAGCAAGGCACAAGGAGGGGAGGCTAACCCCTCCAATTTTGGACTTCAAAACATGTTTTTAGCCACTGAAATAGCTCTAAAAAATAGTGTTTAAAAGCTATGAAAAAGATGATGCAGGAGTGGGAAACAAAAGAGCAAAGGCCTCCAAAACAAGGTACAAAGAAAGGTATCAACCCCTCAACCTTTAATGGCCTTTGGACCTAAGCTTCAGCCCAAAAACACAAAGTTTTTATAGCCCAAAATCAGTTGAAAGACATGCTAGAATGAAGACAAAACTAGCTAAGACAATAAGCTAAAACATGGGGTTACACTACAACCATGCAAAAGACTACTCATTCAACACAAATAGCTCAAAACAGAGCTAAAGCAGCCCAAATCAAAGACAAAAACATGCTGGAAATAAGCTAAGTTAAGCTACAAAAACATGCTAACATATGAAGCTAACTAGGCATGAAAGTTAGACACAAGGAGGGGAGGCTAACCCCTCAAATTTTGAACCTCAAAACAAAGTTTTTACCACTGAAAAACCTCTAAATTTTAGTGGTTAAAAGGCCAAAAGAGTTGGTTTGAAAGTGATGAAAAGATGGCACAAAAGCTTAACAAGCAAAGAGACAAGAAGGGCGGACCACCCTCTAAACTCAAAATAGCCTCAAACCACCATTTTTAAGCCTCAAAAATAGAGGTTTTTGTAGTTGAAAACCAGGCCAAAAATAGTACAAAAAGATGGCAAAAAACAACCATGAAAAACAAACTTAAAGGGTGAGTCTTATACCTCTTGAAGCCAAGCACACTTTAGGCACAAATAAGGCACCAAATCAAGCTAAAATCACTTTCTAAAGCTCAAAGTAGGCCCCAAGGAATCTCATCCCAAAGATGACCAACTTTGGTCAAGGATGTATCGGCAAAGGAGAAGTATATCTCTACTTATATGCACAAAGGTTCAAGAGAGAGAGAAATCTAGAGAGAGAAAATTGTAGAAATAGAGGATTTGTAGACAGAGAGGCTCCCAAACTTTTTCCAACCTTGAAAACCATAGAGAATGGCCTCTATATATAGAAATATATGACTTCAGGTCAAAAATATCAACAAATGGACAGTTGTAGCAATCTAGAAACAACTGGAGGTAAAAATCTACAAAAAATCTGATTTTTGACACCAGTGGCCGGCAGGGGATCATTGATGGCTGGCAAGGATCATTTGTGGCTGGTATTGATCATCAATGGCCGGCACTGCATCATCCATGGCCGGCACACTTCACCAGTGGCCGGCAGAAAAATCTGCTCTCCAGGTCCAACTTCAAATGGGCATAACTCCTTCATCTGGACTCCTTTTCAGGTCATTCTTGAGCCTAAAATGAATCCCGGAAGTCTTCTTTCCAATGGTGGTAGCTTCATATCAAAATTCCAAGTGTGCAAAAAGATATCCTCATTTTAGTGAAGACTGCTCAATTTTGTCTTAAACGGATGGATACCTAACTTCAACCAGCCGCATCTCCCTCATCCGGACTCGACTTTAAGAGATTCTTAAGTGTAAAATGAAGCCCCGGAAGTCCTCTTTCCAATGGTTGTAGCATCATAGTTTAAATCCAAGTGTACAAAAGGATAGGTCTGATTTAGCGAGGGTTGCTCGACTCTCTCTTAATAGTTCATACCCAACTTCTTCCCCAACTGGGTTCCTTCTCTTTCCTCCAATTTTCTTCAGCTCCAAACCCCTAAATAAGGTGTTTTGAAAGATTTTTCAAAGAGTTCACCTCTCTTTCATTTATTTCCACTTTGTCCTTGCTCGGTTTATCGAAAAGTGCAATTTTTAACGAAATGCGAGCTTCGGAACATCGTAGGAACTTTTTTTTCAAAATATTTTGAAAGAGAGGGTTTTAAGGTCTAAAATTTTGAATAGTTTTGGTCCAAAAAGGGGTATATGATTGGGATTTGATGTTCTCCTTACCAAAGAAATCGAACCTTTGCACTGCACAACTTTCATCACCAAGTAAACGATCAGTGGCGCCCAAATCTTAAGGGCGGTAAAAAATGGGGTGTCTACAATAGTCATGTGATATCTATCAGTATGCCTAATAACCACACTTCAATAGATTGTTTTCTGAGAAGAACATTCAGCTTGTGATGATGAAATCAAAAATGAATAGAGGGTAAGCCTTTGGTAAAGATGCCAGCTACTTGATATTTGGTATTGAGAAAATTGACAGCAAGATCACCACAAGAAATTGTTTTTAACAAAATGCAAATCAATTTCAAAATATTTTGTTCAAGCATGAAAAATTGATTAACTGTGTGGGATG
Source organism: Camellia japonica (assembly GCA_030407325.1). Lineage (NCBI taxonomy): Eukaryota > Viridiplantae > Streptophyta > Magnoliopsida > Ericales > Theaceae > Camellia > Camellia japonica. The sequence goes on from JAPPVO010000019.1 coordinate 137,705,381, forward strand.
CTTTTGGGGTTACCAAGTGTGCCCAATAGTTCAGACTCCCGATTTCTGATCTGATATCACTAGTGCAATGTGAAACAGAAAATGAGAATTTAGATCAAACAACTTTTATAGAAAATCCATTTTATTGCAAAACATTTGCCAGAAATGGACTACATCACTAGATTTCAGAGTCGCCACCTAATCTTTTAAGGAAATTAGGAAACCCGTGACTCAAGCCAAAGGCCACCGTCCGTCATAACTAAAGTGTCTTGGCTCAGGAACTTAGATATGAATGAAGAAGGTCATTAATTGAGCATCCCCCTCACTTGATCAAAAGATCGGCCTCTACTAATTCATGATGTGGTTTTTATAATCAACATATATTCATGTTCCCGTTATTTATTAATGCTATCATTACTATCTAAGGCATGCAAGTATAGATTGTGCCACTAATTTTGGTTATGCTTTGATTTTATGCACTTTTGAAAAGCCTTTTTGTACAAACTCAGAAGCATAAGTATCAACTACATTCCAATACAAGCAACACAACCTCCATCCATCAGCATTCAAACAGATATCTCATTTAAGCACTTAGCCTCATGATATAGCAACAGATACGATAAGAAACATGCATATACGATATGCTAAAGCCAAAAATTCTCACCTTGTACTATGAGGTGAGTCCTGTAACACCCCGAAATAAATAACACAACCCATCTCATAATCATTACGTACAATTGATCAACAACATTATATATTCTCTTTCATTATATGTTTGACCATTACAAAAGATAACATATGTAATATATATTCACTAATCCTAGATCTTGAATCTATAGCATATGGCATGGATACAAAAGTAAAAGAGAAATAAAAACCAAGTAATGAAATGCCTTAATGGCTATAACTTTCCAAGACGATGCTCGGTTACAACAAGATGAGTTTAAACTCAATACAAGTAAAGTCCGAGGCTTAAACAAAAATAATTACATCAATATACTAAAAATGAAGCCTTAAGCTTCAAATCCTCTCAAGCTATGTCCTTGGTGGAGGCATATCATCAGCACCTGAAAGTTTTTTTCCACATAGGGTGAGCCACATCCCAATAGAGATACTCTAACACAGTATATGAATCTTAGCAAAGTTATAAGGTGAATGCACATGCATGCCATTTGTCAAACATTTCTCATTTTCCATCTCAAAACAATGCAATGCCAGATTATAAATCAATTCATGAAAATAATCCTTTTATAACAGAAAACAGGGCAATGGATACAACACACTGGGAATTCTAGATATGTGTCTGCCAGTAGGCTATACAAGCATTACCAAAGCCATTTTATTGGTGTTAATCGAAAGGATCGACACCTAACTGCGCGGGTTTCTGGACTTTCACCAAGAACACACAGGCCAACATAATAAAACCACCACCACACCTCCTAACCAGATTCACCACAATATTCATCCTTTTTTCTCAAAAACCAATACATTTATAATGTTCAATATGAAATGATGCTCAATGCACAATGTATAAGAAATTAGTTTCAATTCGGCCTAATCCTCTTGCAATGTCTACAACAATTAAGACTTTCCTCCACTAATAGCCTAAAACAATTATTTCTATTCAAATGATAACTTCCAATTATAAGATACAATTTCATCAATTACAAATGGAGTGATACTATATATCCAACTCCACCATCATCATCAACATAAATATCGTTCTAATTTCACAATACCCAATATCATTTTCCATTTCCCTTCACAATGCCAAATATCCAAAATCTAGAGCAACTACCTTTTATTTTTCAAAATCAATTTCAAGAAGAAATATCCACCATTATAACATATCTCACTTGTAAATACATCCCCACAACCATTTTCAAGAATCCATTTGGAAAAACCTCTCTTTTAGTCTCAAATCCAAAATCTAGGTTTTTCCCAAAATGTCCCAAATCAATACCCTTTTTAAAGAACAAATAACTAAACTAAAAATCATTTAAAAGAGTCAAAGAAATCTATACCTCAAAGTAGAAGACAAGGAGGAAACAAGGGTAGAACTTCACAGAGTCAAAAACACAAAATGCTCCGATTAAAATAAAACCCTCGACATGCTCAATGTTTTTCTCCAAAGGAGTAGGGTGAGGAAACCCACGGATTGAGAGTATTTGGAGCTAGAGTTCAAGAATTAGAGAGAGAGATAGTGAAGATCTAGAGTTTTGAAATGTTTAGAGAGAAAGACGGGAAAAAGTGACTAAAAATGGCTTCCTTTCGAACTGATATACGCACATACTGCTCAAGCGCAAGAAGTGTCGCTCGAGCGCAGATATCACACTCTCAGTAGTTTTACAGACTATAAAAGGCCTCTCGAGCGCAAGAATGATTGCTCGAGCGAACAAGCAAAATTCTGGGTAACAACTCTTTGAAAAACTGACTTCCAAACCTGTTTCAAACACAACTAAAAGTCCTAATAGCCAAACTCAACAAGTATTATGGTGGAAAAGAGATGAACAACAGTTAAGTACATGGATCCTCGGATTCAAAAGTAAGAAAATAGGTTTGGTCTAAACTAGAATCGCTATAATCTCCCCCCTTATGGAATTTCGTCATTGAACTTTAAAATCAACAACATTCATTGAAATAAAATCAACCATATACCATTCAGACTTGTAACAAGGATACAACAAGTGTTTCAACATTAATAATTTCCATTCAAATCTCTGAAACATATACAATGTTCAATGTACATATATTACAACATACGTAAAAGTTTCAACACAAGTCTCAAATAAGTCTAGATACTTTTCACGAACTTTCGCCTCACTCTCCCAAGTCGTTTCCTCTACCCTGTGGTGTCGCCACAACACCTTAACTAATGGAATAGTCTTGCCTCGCAAAACTTGGTTCCGAGAGTCTAGAACTCGCACTGGTCTCTCCTTATACGAGGCATCCTCATCTACCTCCAACTCGGTCCAATCTAACACGTGTCAAGGATCCAGCTTATACTTTCGAAGCATACAAGTATGGAACACATCATGAATCCCAAAAAGTTGGGATGGCAAGGCCAAACGGTAAGCTACCTCCCCGATCCGCTCTAGTATCTCAAATGGCCCAATAAATCTAGGGGACAACTTCCCACTCTTCCCAAATCTCATCAAACCCCATCTCGGTGATATCTTCAAGAATACATGATCTTCTATCTCAAAAGATAAAGGTCTTCTTCTACGATCGGCATAGCTCTTCTAGAGACTCTAAACCGAAGCCAATCTCTTACAAATAAGTGCAACTTTCTCCGTTGTTTCTCAGACTAATTCAGGACCTAACATAGGCGCGTCACCCACCTCGATCTAACACACTGGAGATTTACACGATCGGCCATACAATGTCTCAAATGGCGCCATACCAATACTCGCCTGAAAACTGTTATTATAGACAAACTCTACTAAAGGTAAGTGTTTTTCCCATGACCCCTTAAAATCAAGAACACAACCTCGAAGCATATCCTCTAAGATCTGAATAGTTCGCTTGAACTATCCGTCAGTCTGAGGATGATAAGTAGTGCTAAATGTCAATCTAGTGCCCAAAGCATTCTGTAGGCTCTACCACAACTGAGCCGGGAAGCGAGGATCTCTATCCGAAATAATAGTCACAGGGACCCCATAAAGTCAAAATACGTCCCTAACATAAATGTTAGCAAGATAATCTACCGAGTCACTCGTGCGCATAGGTACAAAATGTGCTGACTTAGTTAACTGGTCCACTATCACCCACATGGCATCATTACCCCGTTGAGTCCTCAAAAGACCCACAACAAAGTCCATCGTGACATGCTCCCACGTCCACTTGGCTATAGGTAAGGGTTGCAACAAGCCCACTGGTCGTTGATGTTCAACCTTCACTTGCTAGCAAGTAAGGCACCACAAACAAGGCTATGTCTCTCTTCATCCCTCTCCACCCAAATTAGCGGCTAAGGTCGTAGTACATCTTTGTGCCTCCTAGGTATACTGCAAGGCATGAATAGTAGATCTCTCAAAATAGCTCTTCTCTACAAGATTCTGGCACAAAAAGTCAGTTTAGATACCTCACACTCGAGTCAGAATACACATTCAAGCCCTTTTCTACTTTCTCACTGGATATCTTCCCTTGGATAGCCTCTACCTCATGATCACCCTATTGTGCTTCTATAACTTGGTTCACTAATGTAGGTTGTATAACTACAGTAAACAAAATGGCCGACTCAACGGAATCACTAAGATGCAAGTCAAACTCGCCAATAGCACCTAATATCTCCCATTCCCGAATGGCAATACTAGTTACACTGCTTACGGATTTCCTACTCAAGGCATCAGCCACTACATTGGCCTTCCCCGGATGATAGTACAACTTGAAATCATAATCCTCCATAAACTTCATCCACCTCCTCTATATCAAATTTAAATCTTTCTGTAAAAAATAGATACTTCAAACTCTTGTGATCGGAGAGCACCTCTAATTTCTCACCATTTATGTAATGTCTCCAGATCTTTAAGGCAAAAATCACTACTGCTAGTTCTAGGTCGTGAGTAGGATAGTTTCTCTCATGAGTTTTCAATTGCGTCGAACTATAGGCTACCACCTTCCCTTCTTGCATCAACACACAACCAAAATCTTCCCGTGACGCATCACAGTAAACTGAATAGCCAAAACCCCTCTCTGGAATAATCAATATTTGAGCAGTGGTGAGTCCAACCTTAAACTCTTGGAATGACGTTTCACAAGTCTTACTCCACACAAACTTTACCCCCTTCCTCGTCAATCTAGTCAATGGTGAGGCCAATCTAGAAAAATCTTTCACAAAACGTTGGTAATACCCGGCTAAGCCCAAGAAACTCTAAATCTCAAAGGCATTCTTATGTTGTTTCCAACCTTGCACTGCCTCTACCTTAGAAAAGTCTACTGTTACCCCTTCCACAGATACCACATGGCTTAAGAACTTCATTTCTTTTAACCAAAACTCGCATTTCCCAAACTTAGCATATAGACGGTGGGCTCTGAGCAACTCAAGTACAACCTATAAGTGTACCTCGTGTTCCTCCTTAGATGGTGAGTAGATCAAAATGTCGTCAACAAAGACAACCACGAAACAATCTAAGAACTCACGAAAAATTTGATTCATTAAATCTATAAACGAAGCCGACAAGATCCCTTCAACTGGTCAAACAAATCACCTATACGAGGTAATGGGTACTTGTTCTTAATAGTTACCTAGTTTAGCTTCTGGTAATCTATACATAGTCGCAAAGTGGCATCCTTCTTCTTAGCAAAGAGAGCCAGTGCTCCCTAAGGCGATGTACTAGGGTGAATGAAGCCATTATCTAACAGCTCTTGGAGTTGAATCTTCAACTCATATAACTCAACGGGTGCAAATATATACGGTGCCATAAAAATCGGTGCCGTGTCAGACACTAAGTCAATGGAGAACTCGATCTCTCGATGGGGTGGCAAACTAGTAAGATCCTCAAGAAAGACATCTAGGTATTCACAAACTACCATTGGTAATTCAACTTAGACCACATCACTCTTACCACCCAAGAAAGCTGCAAGAAGACAACTAAGCTCGCCCTTATCACGAGGTCACATACTGGCAATAAAACTCTATTAGCTCAGTCCCCCAGAAAATAAAAACAATCACCGCTCGAGGTGCACATCATAACTCTCTGACGGTAACAATCAATAACAGCATGATATGAGGATAACGAATCCATACCCAAAATGACATCAAAACTCGATATGTCTAACAACACAAATGCAAAAGGAAGTCAGCGCCGGCAACCTCTATCTCACAACCACGACATCCCTAGTCCAAGTCAACCTTACCCCCAACTGGTGGCTCTACCTTGAGTGAAGACGTTAACTAAGCCACCTCCAACCCTAAAAGTGATGCGAATGCAAATGAAATGAAAGAATGAGATACACCAGTATCAATCAATACATTAGCAATCGAATTGACAAACAAAAAGTTACCACTCAAAACAGAGAGTGCTAGCCACTGATCCAGCATGGTAACAGCATACACACGAGCGGTAGGTCTCTGCTCCACTTCTTCATCCTTCGAAGCATAAGACTGATAAGTTGACTGAACCGAAGAGGCTCTTTGAGTGGCCCTCGAGGCCTATACCAACTAGATAGGTTGATGGCTCTATGTTTGCCTCAAACTAGACGCACCAGGTGTGTCACCTGTCTGAGAGCAAAACCTTCTCAAATGCCCCGATTGCTCACACTGATAACAGGTGGGCAACTGCCTTTTCCCCTGACTCTGGCTCTGAGAACGAGCCGCAGACAACACAGACTGCTGCCCTCTTTCTTTCTGCAGGTAAACTAGAGACTTGTGACCCAACTGGCCACACTTAAAGCAAGTGATCACACCCTGATTACTCCTCCCTGAACCAAAACTCTATATAGGAAGATGGATTTAAACTGTGCTACCTGGGACTGCTGTGGAGTAGAACCCCTCTGCCTCTTGTTGTGCCTCATCTCTCCCTAAACCTCATAACTCCTCTGCCTAAAGCCCCTCTGTAATAACCCCGACCTATGATTAACTGCTAAACAATGATTAAAGATTCCTAATAAGTAATTAAGGTAAAATTCTAAATTAATTGCATGTGTTGTATTATTTGTGTTTATATCTGTCTATCGTAGGAATATCTGTTCATATTTCCGCTTTGTTCTGTGAATTAAAGGACGAATTGGCATCCGATCACGAAATTGACTTGACTTATGAGTTATTTGGGATTTTTAGAACATTATGGTAGGTTCAATTAAAATTCAATTCGGAACCAAATAATTAGAGTTAAAAATATCAAATGATTAGCCTTTAATTATATATCACTAACCAAGCCTATATGAGGCCCATTGTTGGCTTAGGCCTTTAATTACACCTCTATTTTCTCATTTTCTTGACGTCAAATGTGAAGAGAGAAAGATAGAGAGAGAGACACTAAGAGAGAGAGAGAGAGAGTTGAGTTCAACAAAGAATTTAGCTTGGAAATTCAAGGAATTGGTGGTATTGAGCAAGACTTGCTAGAAATCAAGGGAATTAAGGCTTCTAGGTAAGAATTCAACCTTGTAACTTTGGAATTGAATCATTTAGCACATGAATCCAAAGAATTAAGTTGTGTAATGCTAGAATTGAGCTAAAATGAAGGAATATAGATCATACTATGCATGCATGTTCATCTCACCACAATTTGAGTTTGATTTCAAAGAATTCACTCATGCATGTGTTCATCTTACCATTATTTTGAGAATTCATCTTGTTTGATACCATTTTATATCAAATGATCATGTTTTGGAAGTTTTGAAGTCAAGGCAATACATGTATGTTATGTTTTCAAAGAATTGAGTTTTGTTTTACACAATTGGCAAGCTTTTGGGCCGTAATTTTGCGAAATAATTTTGAATTCCCAATGTTTTCCAAGTTTACACTTGTTTCCTTGAGTTTTTGGCCCAAAAGGATGAGTTTTGATGAGTTGAATTCGAGTTTTGAACATGGTAGAGCAATCTGGATATTCCAGATTCTGTCTCTCCGCTCGAGCGACAGAACCTGCACTCAAGCGACTACTCTGTATTTTGCACTCCCGCTCGAACAACCAAAAGTTGGCTTGAGCAACAAGAGTTGCGCTCGAGCGAGGATCGTAGTCTCACAATCGAGCGACCATCGAATGGAAAAATCAAGCAACTAGTACTTTTGCAAAGTTTACAGATCGCTCAAGCAAAGAAAGTTGCGCTCGAGTGGCCACTCACATCTTTGACCTTCCGCTCGAGCGAAGGAAGTTGCACTCGAGCGAGGCCCTGTTTTCAGTATTTTCGAAAACACACAAGGAATGAAATAAAATGAGTTAAGTGTGATCCGAGCATGTATTTCAGTTTGTGTATCTGTTATGTTTGTGTAGGTCACGCGCCGTAAGCTGTTGATCTATTGGTTACTATTGAGTTGTCTGTACAACGATTTGTGAGTAATAATTTAGTAAAGTTATGTTTGATATAAAGTATTTTTTGAATATTATGATATGATATGAACTACTTTTGAATAATACAAAAGGATATGTTGTGATTATATAAATAATGAACCACTTCTTTGAAATGTCTATGTGGTATCCTTAGTAGAGTCCCTCGCCCAGGGGAAACATTACTGTGGCTTATGGTCATGAGGCCCTCGCCCGGGGGAATAATACCGTGGCCAGACCCCTGCCCGGGGGAATAATACCGTGGCCCATATACGAGATATGTTACCCAGTACCGGAGGTTCCATTATGGAACTTGATATGCTTGACCAAACATGATATATTAATGCTAATGGATGCACCACACATGATTTGAATACGAATAAGAATATGGCTCTGTTTTTTATATGACTATGCTTATCTCTTTGATTGATATAATACGAGACTGGACATCATTCATTAAAACCTTTACTTTGTTATTATTTATTAGGCTTTGCTCACTATTTATATTATATATGTAGGCGACTAGGCGCGTAACCAGGCTCAAAGTTGATAACCTGGAGTCTATGTTTTGTCGGCCAACCATTATGCCTTTCGAGGAGGTTCCGAATTAAATCAAGCCTTGTGACCATGTTTTGTGAACGTTTAAGACTTTGTTTTCTTTTGATACATGAACAAGCTTTTTTTATCTGTATATGGGCTCAGTTCCCTTTTGTATTTCTGTAATGAATGTGACTGGGACTACTATATGTATAGCGTCATGCCTATGTATATAAAGTTTTGGTTTTTAAATTTGCATCCAATATACGTCAGCACAGCTCTATGGACAATGCATTTTATATATTTGCTTCCACAGCCCCTTGTATTTAATGATATTCAGGTCAGAGGCCTTTGGTAATCTAAGGATTACTGGCCGATTACGACGCTAAACCTATAGGGGCGGGTTTGGGTCGTTACAGAGTGGTATCAAAGCATGAGTTATACCGCACACACGAGTCCATAAGAGCTATAGGATGTCCTAAAAAAAGAATTAGGGACACTTCATCTGCATGTGAGAGTGTGTGTGTGTTGATTTCTGTAAATGTGAAAACTGAATCTAAACATGAACACATGAAATTGAAACAAATGGACTAGGATTGAATGTTCCGATTACTACAGACAGAACTATTTGCCTATGTTTATTATTGTTCTGTTTACCTATAGCAATGAAAAATACAAGAAGTGACAGAATAGCTGAATCCTCAGAGGCTCGCATGAGCTGAATGGAACAAATGCTCGTAGCCCTAACTAACGCAATGACATAATAGCAAAGACAACAACCTCCACCTCTTCCACCTCCTCCGGTCCAAGTTGAACCTGATAACAATGTCATTATCAATCTAACTTAGAAGTTCATGAAGATGAAACCGCCGACTTTCTTGGGTGGGATTGAACCATTAAAGGTTGAGAGATGGTTATTGGAAATTGAGAAATTATTTGAAGTTTTTCCTTGCTCTAAGACTCAGAAGGTTCTCTTGGCCACCTACACCTTGAAAGATGAAGCCCGAAGATGGTGGTTACTAATTCAAAATAGCAATGGGAACATGATATGGGCTCAATTCAAAGAGATTTTCTACGATAAGTACTTTTCTCAATGTTTCCGGGACCATAAGGTTTCAGAATTTCAAGAGCTTAAGCAAAGGAAGATGTCTGTAGCCGAGTATGAGGCTAAGTTCATGGAGTTATCTAGATTTGCTCCTCATATGGTCGACATAGATTACAAGAAGGCTTAGAAATTTGAAGGGGGAGTAGACCTGGATGTGTTTGACCGAGTAGGTGTACTGAAATTACCTACATGTGTGAAAGTACTTGATAGAGCACTGATGGCAGAGTCCATTCTGGCGGCAAAAAAACAAGCTACAACTCTAACAACTCAATGGAGAGGTAAAAGGGCTAGATTCAATTTCAAGAAAGGTTAGTCATTTTCGAAGAAGCAAAAGAAAAAGCAAACACTGGATCCTCCAGTAGCTCTAGTCAAAGTAGTGGATCTATTCCAAACTGTCTAGATTATGGAAGGAAGCATAGAGGAGTGTGTTACCGTGCATCTGGTGCTTGTTATCAATGTGGCAAACTTGGCCATATAATGAAGGATTGTCCACTTGGGAAATGTCAATCGCCCTGGGGCAAGTTCAGCCTGATCTGCCTCTGTAACAAGATCAAATGCAAGAACTAATGCCAGAGGTAATACTGGAAATGAAACATTAAGGCAAGGGAGAGTATTCACACTGGTGCCAGGAGATGTACAGAATACTGAGTCTGTGGTGTCAGGTATAATTTCCATCTGTACCCAAAATGAATATATCTTGATAGATTTTGGTTCTACACACTCATTTGTGTCGCATGTCTTTTCTCGAAAATTAACTAGACCTTTAGAACCCATGAATTATTTATTGTCTGTATCTACGCCATTTGGGGGTTCTATGGTATGTGCTTATGCTTATCCAGCATGTGATATCGTGATTGGTGATGTGGCATTATATGTTGATGGGATTGATTATTTCGACTGCATATTGGGTATGGACTAGTTAACAAAGTATTGTGCAACTATTGATTGTGTGAATAAGTCTGTTATATTTCGTCCACTTGGAATACCTGAGTTTGTGTTTACTGGAAATGGGATAGTTCCTCCCCCATACTTTACTTCCGCCATAAAAGCTGTTAAATTGCTTAGGAAGGGATGTAGAGGGTATATGTGTTTTGTTTTGATTGCGACTTTTGATAGTCCTACTGTAGAGAACATCTTTATAGTAAATAAATTCCCTGATGTATTTCCAAATGAGTTGCCCGAGGATTTAATTGATAAGAAGATTGAGTTTACTATTGATGTTGTACTCGGAACCCAACCGATTTCCAAAACTCCTTATAGAATGTCAACCTCTAAACTAAAAGAGTTGAAAGTCCAACTCCAAGAATTGCTAGACAAGAAATTTATTCGACCGAGCACTTCACCTTGGGGTGCTCCAGTTTTGTTTGTAAAGAAGAAAGATGGATCCCTAAGGCTATGTATAGATTACCGAAAATTGAATCGAGTAACTATCAAGAATAAATATCCATTGCCCCAAATAAATGATTTGTTTGACCAACCCCAGGGAGCCCAAGTGTTTTCTAAAATTAACCTTAGATCGAGCTATCATCAATTGAAAGTTAAGGTAGAAAACATTGAGAAAACTGCTTTTCGGACTAGATACGGGCACTATGAATTTTTAGTAATGCCATATTTGGGCTAATGAATGCACCTGTGACTTTCATGGACCAAATGAATAGGGTTTTCAAACAATTCTTTGATGAATTTATAGTTGTATTTATTAACGATATCTTGATTTATTCTAAAAGCAATGAAAAACATGAACATCATCTGAGAACTGCCTTACTGTCACGACCCAAACCCGCCCCTATAGGTTTAGCATCGTAACCGGCCAGTAATCCTAGATTACCTTCGGCCTCAAAGATAAAATTTCAAAATATTTAAATTATATCGGGGCCTAACACGGAAGCAACACAAAAATAACAATGTCCATCAAGCGTGTGCATAAATGATGACTAAAATAATTAAAACATTCAAACACAATAATAATTTATATACCAATTATATATATATCACACACACACATATATATAAGAGTCAACAAAATTCAAAGCTCTGACAAAGCTAAGGCCTGATTTTCTTGGCTTTACTTGAGCCTAACTTGCTCCGTTTCGGAAGCTCTTCAAAAGGCTGACATGGGTAGACTCCGAGATTTTCTCTATCTTTGTTGCTCAGTTTGCTCACCTACATATACATATAAATAGTGAGCTAAAGCACAGCGAGTAATAACAAAATAAAGAGGTTAAATGAATGAAGTTCGACGATGGTACAAAAACATGTCTTACAATTTTGAAATGAATCTTAAGTCATTTTCTAACAAAGGCATTTGCCATGTTATATGAAACTTTATAACAAAACATTTTCCATATCAATTCCCTTATCAAAACATATGTTTCATTTCCTGAAACAATCCATTTAAAAAGGCAAATCAATTCAATTAGCTATCATATCAATCCCTTGCAATGATAAAACCATTGTTTGATAGCATTTTCAATATAATTTCGATTTCAATTCAATTATCAATGATCCATGTTATCCCAATAGCAATACTCATTCGATGACAATATGCGCGGTATATCTAATAGAGTAACAATGTATCCATAACTATGGAACCTCAAGGGTCAATCAATATATCATATCCAATTATCCAATGGGCCACGTTATTGTTTCCCCCGGGCGAGGGCCAATGGGCCATGGTATTAATCTTCCCTAGGCAAGGGTCAATGGGCCATGGTATTAATCTCCCCCAGGCAAGGGTCAATGTGCCATGGTATTAATTTCCCCTAGGCAGGGTCAATGTGCCATGGTATTAATCTCCCCCAGGCAAGGGTCAATGGGCCATGGTATTAATCTCCCCCCAAGCAAGGGTCAATGTGCCATGGTATTAATTTCCCCTAGGCAGGGTCAATGTGCTATGGTATTAATCTCCCCCAAGCAAGGGTCAATGGGCCATGGTATTGTTTCCCCCAGGCAAGGGCCTATAATCAATGAGTCATGAATACATTTTCAAAAGGGAACTTCATTCATTTATAAGAAACTAGAGTTTCAATAAACCATTCGATGAACAGTAATAGTTTTGGTAAATCATCATAACATTTCAATGAACCATTCATATATCAATTTCGATAATAATAACACTTTCGAAAATAAATATAATTTGAATATATCTTTATAAAGTTACTACTCACAGTGGGTTAGGTCGATATAAGGCCTCGGACGTCCACCTAAACAAATCTCATAACAAAAACACAATAGAAGCACCATTCAATATTCATTTCATATTATAACATGATTTACAATGTCCATAATAAAGGTTTAACCGCTAATTTTTACATAATTTTCAAATACTTCCAAAATTCAATTAAACTTGTATATATATATAATTCAACCTCTCAATTTCATGATTCTACTTTCAATTTGGGCAAAATCATTTATTATCATCATGAATCAACTTAGGGTTTTCAAGAAAAATTAGGTTTTCTAGAAAAATTAAAACTTCTCACGCCACTACTTTTAATTCCAATTTTTCCCTTGATTATACACCAAAGGTTCATAATCCACAAGCTTAACCCAACAATTGAACCCCAACATTTCAAACCCTAAACGCCCAAATCTCATGATGTACACTATATGCTCAAAAATGTAGATTTTGTATTTATATAATCAAAATACCACCAATCTATCTATTACCGCAAGTATTGAAGAAGAACTAGGACCCCTACCTTGAGAATCAATCAAGAAAGCAAAGCTCCAAGATGAATCCTTCGCAAATCCAAAATCCAATCGGTTGAAAATGTTGAACTTCAAGCCTCTTCACTTTCTTGTAAGAGATTTTGCCCAAATCTTAGAAGAATGGAGAGTATTTGGGGTCAAAAAGCTAGGGTTTTCGGACCTAGGGTGAGAGGAATGAAGAGAGAAGATGAAAGTGTGAAGAATGATCTAGAAAAGTGCCTTTAAACTTGCTAAATTCGCGTAGTCCGCTCGAGCGTCGCTTTTCTCGCTCGAGCGTACCTGCTTCCAGCATAGATTCCAAAACTTCAAACGGGTATAACTCTCTCATCCAGACTCCGTTCTAGGTCGTTCTTGTGTCCAAATTGAAGCCCCGGAAACAAGTTTTCCAATGGTTTTAGCCTCACATCCAAATTCAAAGTGTGAAAAAAGAAAAAGGCAAAAGAGTGACGGCTGTTCGTAGGAAAAATTATCTAAATTAAATTCTTGGTTCACTCCTACTTTATCATTATGTTTCCACTTCAATCAATACCCCAAAATAAAATAAGGAGGTTCCAAATACACTAATAAAAAGGTCAAAGGCAATCTCACTTTCCACGCTCGAGCGTCACTTTCCACGCTCGAGCACGCGGACCAACAAAGTCGTCCGCTCGAGTGAGCACTCCTACGCTCGAGCGGGAATTCACAACTCTCAGAATTTCAGACAGACTGCAAAAATGTTGGGAGCCTCTCAAGTCCGCTCCAGCGTCAACTCTCCCGCTCAAGTGGAAGGAAAAATTCTAGATCGTTATACTTACAGATTCTGAGAGAAAAGAAATTGTATGCAAAATTTTCCAAATGTGAATTCTGACTTGACAGTGTAGCATTTCTGGGGCATGTAATCAACAAAGATGGTATCTCTGTTGACCCACAGAAAATTGAAGCTATTGTGGACTGGCCTAGACCAACCAATGTATCAGAAGTTCGAAGTTTTCTATGGCTTGCATGCTATTATCGCATATTTGTGAAAGATTTTTTTAAACTTGCTTTGCCACTCACTCAATTGACACAAAAAACTACACCATGTGATTGGACTGATCAAAGGGAGTCTGCCTTCCAAGAGTTAAAGACTAGGTTAGTAATTGCATCAATTTTGACTTTGCCTAATGGTACTGATGGCAAATTTACAGTGACGCTTTGTACAAGGGTTTGGGATGTGTTTTAATGCAGAACGGAAGGGTGATTGCTTATGCTTCTCGGCAACTCCACCTCCATGAAAAGAACTATCTGACCCACGACCTTGAATTAGCAGCTGTAGTGTTCGCATTGAAAATTTGGCGACACTACCTGTATGGTGTGACTTACGAAGTGTTCATAGACCATAAAAGTCTGAAATATTTCTTTACCCAAAAAGAACTAAACATGAGATAGAGAAGATGGTTGGAACTGATCAAAGACTATGACTTGCAAATTCTGTATCATCCAGAGAAGGCAAATACCGTTGCAAATGCATTGAGCTGAAAATCTATCGAGAATTTGTCATGTTTGCTCACCAGTCAGAGAGAGTTGTTATGTGACTTAGAGAAGGATGAGATTGAAATTATGTTACGTGAACAGTACGGGATCTTAGCCGCCATTTCTGCTTAGCCTGCAATCATTGAAGAAATTAGAGAGAAACAACTTGAAGATGAGTTCTTGAAGAAAATTGTGGATGATATTGACTCAAAACCGAAGCTGGGATTTATGATTGAACATGGTGTCCTGAAATTCCAAAATAAACTTTGTGTACCGGATTGTTCTGACTTAAGGAAACGAGTTATGACGGAAGCCCACAATTTTAAATTTGCTATGTATCTGAGGAATACAAAGATGTACCACGACTTGAAACAAAATTTCTAGTGGTCGAGAATGAAGAAAAGCATTGCTTATTTTGTGGCTAGGTGTTTACATTGCCAACAAGTTAAAGCTGAACATCAACGACCTGCTAGATTACTTCAGCCGCTTCCAATACCGGAATAGAAATGAGAGCATATTACTATGGATTTCATTGTCAGACTGCCTCGCTCTTTCTTAAGGTATGGATTCTATTTGGGTCATTGTTGATCGTTTAACTAAATCTGCCCACTTTTTACATGTCAAATCTTTGTATAATGCGGATAAGTTGGCTAATTTGTATATAAGTGAGAATGTGAAATTGCATGGAGTTCCAGTTTCCATAGTATCTGACAGAGATCTCAAGTTCACCTCAAGATTCTGGCAGAGTTTGCTACAAGCTTTGGAGACTGAATTGAGATTGAGTAGTGCTTAACACCCACAGACAGATGGCCAATCAGAAAGAACGATACAGACCTTGGAAGATATGCTCAGAATGTATGTGTTAGATTTCCAAGGGAATTGGGTACTTACCATTGGTCGAGTTTGTGTACAACAACAGCTACCATTCGAGTATCGGTATGGCTTCTTATGAAGCTTTGTATGGTAGAAAATGTTATTCTCCGATCTATTGGGCCGAGGTAGGTGATAGACCATTGTTGAGACCAGAACTTGTGCAAGAAACAACGGAGAAAGTGAAACTGATTCAACAGAGACTGAAAATTGCACAAAGTCACCAAAAGAGTTATGCAGATGTCTGGAGAAGAGACAGAGAATATGAGGTCGGGGACTATGTATTCATCAAAGTAACTCCTATGAAAAGGCAAACGCGGTTCGGAGTGAAAGGCAAATTGGCACCGAGGCATGTTGGGCCATATAAAATCCTTGAAAAAATCAATCTGGTGACGTATCGGGTGGCCTTATCGCCAATCATGGAACACATGCATAATGTCTTTCATGTTTCAATGCTGCGAGAGTATTTGAGAGATCCGTTCTACGTAATTGAACCAACTCATGTGCTTTTGAAAGATGACTATATATACAAAGAGAGACCAATTTAGATTGTGAACTGTCGAATCAAAAGACTAAAGAACAAAGAAATGCCATTAGTAAAAGTTGATTGGCAAAACCACAGAGGGACCTATGCAACTTGGGAGATAGAGGAAGATATGATGAGAAGATACCCTGATTTGTTTCCTTTAGACTCGATGTTTTTTCAGAATGAAGGTAATTCGAGTTTAGAGGACCAAACTCTTTAAAGGAGGAAGACTATAACAATCCCGACCTATGATTAACTGCTAAACCATGATTAAAAATGCCTAATAAGTAATTAAGGTGAAATTCTAAATTAATTGTATATGTGTTGTATTATTTGTGTTTATATCTGTCTATCGTAGGAATATCTGTTCATATTTCCGCTTTGTTTTGTGAATTAAAGACCTTATCGGCATCCGATCACGAAATTTACTTGACTTATGAGTTATTTGGGATTTTTAGAACATTATGGTAGGTTCAATTGAAATTCGATTCGGAACCAAATAATTAGAGTTAAAAATATCAAACGATTAGCCTTTAATATATATCACTAACCAAGCCTATATAAGGCCCATTGTTGGCTTAGGCCTTTAATTACACCTCCATTTTCTCATTTTCTTGACTTCAAACGTGGAGAGAGAGAGAGAGAGAGAGTTGAGTTCAAAAAAGAATTTAGCTCGGAAATTCAAGGAATTGGTGGTATTGAGCAAGACTTGCTAGGAATCAAGGGAATTAAGGCTTCTAGGTAAGAATTCAACATTGTAACTTTGGAATTGAATCATTTAGCACATGAATCTAAAAAATTAAGTTGTGTAATGCTATAATTGAGCTAAAATGAAGGAATATAGATCATACTATGCATGCATGTTCATCTCATCGCAATTTGAGTTTGATTTCAAAGAATTCACTAATGCATGTGTTCATCTTACCATTATTTTGAGAATTCATCTTGTTTGATATCATTTTATATCAAATGATTATGTTTTGGAAGTTTTGAAGTCAAAGCAATACATGCATGTTACGTTTTCAAAGAATTGAGTTTTGTTTTGCACAATTGGCAAGCTTTTGGGCCTTAATTTTGCGAAATGATTCCCAATGTTTTCCAAGTTTACACTTATTTCCTCAAGTTTTTGGCCCAAAGGGATGAGTTTTGATGAGTTGAATTCGAGTTTTAAACAAGGTAGAACAATTTGGAAATTCCAGATTTTATCTCTCCACTCGAGTGACTACTCTGTATTTTGCACTCTCGCTCGAACAACCAAAAGTTGGCTTGAGTGTAAAATGCATGCTTCTAGAAGTTGACACATTTTGTAGATCGCTCGAGCAACAAGAGTTGCGCTTGAACGAGGATCGCAATCTTATGCTCGAGCGACCGTTAAGTGACCATCGAACGGAAAAATCAAGCAATCAATACTTTTGCAGAGTTTATAGACCACTCGAGTGACCACTCACATCTTTGACCCTCCACTCGAGCGAGGCCTTGTTTTTAGCATTTTTGCCTAAGTGTTCTCAAGTACACTTTTTGCATCCTCATTGCATCCTAGGCATTCCTACGCCATGATTAAGACATAATAATAATGATAAGACTTAGAAACACACGAGGAATGAAATGAAATGATTTAAGTATGATCCAAGCGTGTGTTTCAGTTTGTGTATCTATTATGTTTGTGTAGATCATGTGCTGTAAACTGTTGATCCATTGGTTGCTATCGAGTTGTCTGTGCAACAATCTGTGAGTAATAACTTAGTAAAGTTATGTTTGATATGAAGTACTTTTTGAATATTATGATATGATACAAACTGTTTTTCAATTATACAAAAGGATATGTTGTGATTACATAAATGTTGAACCACTTCTTTGAAATGTCTATGTAGAATCCTTAGTAGAGGCTCTCGCCCAGGGGAAACAGTACTGTGGCTTATGGTCATGAGGCCCTCGCCCGGGGGAATAATACCGTGGCCAGGCCCTTGCACGAGGAAATAATACCGTGGCCCATGTATGAGATATGTTACCCGGTACCAGAGGTTCCATTATGGAACTTGATATACTTGACCAGACATGATATGTTAATGCTAATGGATGCACCACACATGATTTGAATACGAATAAGAATATGGCTCTGTTTTTTATATGACTATGCTTATCTCTTTGATTGATATGATATGAGACTGGACATCATTCATTAAAACCTTTACTTTGTTATTATTCATTAGGCTTTGCTCACTATTTATATTATGTATGTAGGCGACCAGGTGTATGACCAGGCTCAGAGTTGATAACCTGGAGTCTGTTTTGTTGGCCAATCATTGTGCCTCCTGAGGAGGTTCCGGATTAAGTCAAGCCTTGTGGCCATGTTTTGTGAATGTTTAAACTTTGTTTTCTTTTGATACATGATCAAGCTTTTATTTATCTGTATATGGGCTCAGTTCCCTTTTGTATTTCTATAATGAATATGATTGGGACTACTATATGTATGGCGTCATGCCTATGTATATAAAGTTTTGGTTTTTAAATGTTCGTCCCATATACGTCCGCACAGCTATATAGACAATGTATTTTATATATTTGCTTCTGTAGCCCCTTGTATTTGATGATATTCAGGTCAGAGGCCTTTGGTAATCCGAGGTTTACTGACCGATTACGACACTAAACCTATAGGGGCAGGTTTGAGTCGTGATATCCTCATCCTCTTCTCCTCAGTCTGAATCACAGTCTCTAAGTGAGTCACCGCCTCTACAAGACGACTGTAATCCTAATCATAGACCTGATCACCTTAAATAGGAGTCCGATCCTCATACTCTTCTCAAACTCAACACAACGGCGTTCCTCCGTCGCCACCAGCTCTGGTGCAAATCTAGAGAGACTAGTAAAAGCTGCCTCAAACTCTGTTACAGGTGTGTTCAGCTACTTAAGCGTCAAGAACTGGTCCCTTAACTTCTCCGTAGCATTAGGAGGTAAGAATTTGTCCTGGAAGGCGTTGACAAAGGTCTCCCAAGTCACTCCAATGCGCCCATACGCATACTTCCACCATTGACCCACATTTCCCTTCAACTGAAAGGATGTCAAGGTCACTCTCAAACTATCGTCCTCGATGCCAAGCATCTCGAACGTCTTCACCATCTGCTCTAGCCACTCATTTGCCTTCAGTGGCTCCTTCGGATCCCCTAAAAAATCATCTGTATTCAACCAAAAGAACTCTCTCTTCAAAAAAGACGGCCCCACCTTAATTGTGTGGGCCTGAACTTGATTCTCAGCCTTGAGAATGTCCATCGACTCCCGCAAAGCACCAACCATTTCCCGGGCCAAAGCATCCATGGCTTGCTGAACTGTTGGCTCGGCCACATTGGCCTGACCAACTTCCTTCTCTTGTGCCAAAATGTCATCTGGTAATGACACCTCCTGCCGCCTAGGCCTACTATGCCTACCACCACCGCATCCATGTTCTGACATCCTAATAAAGGTAACACAACAGATTAGCACATTCACAAATGTGCCGAAGCTAATTCACTCACGTCCTAATATAATGGACAACAATTAATTCATTCCATTTAAGCACATAATCACATAAACACAAATGAATTTCCTTTCTAGATAGTGACCGTTCTGCGACATTGTCAGAGTTCCAGTTAGAAATAGCAGTGATCAAGTGCTCTTCTAACAGGAGTTCTAGAAACTCATAGACTCAATCAATATCTAAGAAATTAAATCCCATATCCATATAGTCACATAAACATGTTATCACATAGCATACCAGGTTTATTTTTAATATCATCTAGCAAGAAAATCCATTGTGGTAGAACCACATCCCACGATCCCAAAGTATTCTAACTCGGTAGCTCTGATAGGAGTTGTCACGCCCCAAAATAAATAACACAACCCATCTCATAATCATTACGTACAATTGATCAACAACATTATATATTCTCTTTCATTATATCTCTAACCATTATAAAAGATGACATATGTAATATATATATTCACCAATTCTAGATCCTGAATCCATAGCATATGGCATGGATACAAGAGTAAAAGGGAAATAAAAACCAAGTAATGAAATGCCTTAATGGCTACAACTTTCCAAGACGATACTCGGTTACAACAAGATGAGTTTAAACTCAATACAAGTAAAGCCCGAGGCTTAAATAAAAATAATTACATCAATAAACTAAAAATGATGCCTTAAGCTTCAAATCCTCTCAAGCTATGTCCTTGGTAGAGGCATATCATCAGCACCTGAAAGTTTTTTTCGACATAGAGTGAGCCACATTCCAGTAGAGATACTCTAACACAGTATATGAATCTTAGCAAAATTATAAGGTGAATGCACATGCATGCCATTTGTCAAACATTTCTTATTTTCCATCTCAAAATAATGCAATGCCAGATTATAAATTAATTCATGAAAATAATCCTTTTATAATAGAAAACAAGGCAGTGGATACAACACATTAGGAATCTTTAGGTACGTGTTTGCCAGTAGGCTATACAAGCACTACCAAAGCCATTTTATTGGTGCTAATCGGAAGGATTGACGCCTAACTGCGCGGGTTTCTGGACTTTCACCAAGGACACACAGACCAATCTAATAAAACCACAACCACAACCCTTTAACCAGATTCACCACAGTATTCACCCATTTTTTCTCAAAAATTAAAACATTTACAATGTTCAATATGAAATGATGCTCCATGCACAATGTATGAGAAATTGGTTTCAATTCGGCTTAGTCTTCATGCAATGTCTACAACAATCAAAACTATCCTTCATTAGTAGCCCAAAACAATTATTTCCATTTAAATGATAATTTCCAATTATAAGATACAATTTCATCAATTACAAAGGGAGTGATACTACATATCCAACTCCACCATCATCATCAACATAAATATCGTTGAAATTTCACAATACCCAACATCATTTTCCATTTCTCTTCACAATTCCAAATATCCAAAATCTAGGACAAATCCCTTTTATTTTACAAAATCAATTTCAAGAAGAAATATCCACCATTATAACATGTCTCACTCATAAATATATCCTCACAACCATTTTCAAGAATCCATTTGGAAAACCTCTCTTTTGATTTCAAATCCAAAATCTAAGTTTTTCCCAAAATGTCCCAGATCAATAACTCTTTTAAAGAACAAATAACTAAGCTAAAAATCATATAAAAGAGTCAAAGAAATCCTATCTCAAAGTAGAAGACAAGGGGGAAACAAGGGTAGAACTTGACGAAGTTAAAAACACAAAATGCTCCGATTAAAATGAAGCCCTCGACGTGCTCAATGTTTTTCTCCAATGGAATAGGGTGAGGAAATCTGTGGATTGAGAGAATTTGGAGCTAGAGTTCAAGAACTAGAGAAAAAGAGCGAAGATCTAGGATTTTGAATTTTTTTAAAGAGAGAGAGGTGAAAAAGTGTCTGAAAATGGTTTCCTCTCAGACTGATATATGCACAGACCACTCGAGTGTAAGAATGGTCGCTCGAGCGAAAGACACAAAAAAAAGGTGAAAAAGATCAAGAATGGTTGCTCGAGCGTAAAAAGTATTATGTAAAATTAGTTTGTGTATATATATAAAAAATATTATATAAAATTAGTTTGTGTTTTATATATGAAAAATATTATGCAAATTAGTGTTATATATTATGCAAAGCTTGATAATTAATTAGAATACCATTCAAATCGCAATTTGTCAATCAGCCAGTCCGCTAATCCGTTATTCAATTTATAATTTTACTCTCAAACTGCCCGAATTATACCACGCACACTCTTAAGGTTGATATCATAATCTCTTTATTTAAATCAGCGGCAATGCTATATCTATTATATTTGAGTTCATCCAAATCATTTGAATTTGTACATATCAATCGTTCGACCGATCATCCGACATTCAACTGGTCATCTAAGACTATTTCCAGTGATTACTCAAACCTTTTATCAAATTTGAATTTGATGAAAAATGAGTTATTTTCTTGCTCTAACAGTTGCATCAACCAAAATTGAGGATTTCACTTTTCTTTCATTAAACTGAGAACCAATGTGTTTTTATCAAATTACTGTTCATTGCCGTTACCGAATACCCTCCGAATGTCCTCCCAGATAACTAGGTAAAAATTTGTGAAAAAATTACATTGACCGGTCGACCGCTCAAGACAAAAAAGACAGAAAAATTTACACTAGCCAGTCAAACTGCCAGACATTTGCCCAATCATTCGCCGAATCGATCGGTATTTTGATAAAACTCCAAAATTTGAGCACTTGATATCAAAGAAAACTTTTAATCAAATTTTTACTCAAATTTACGTCTCATTTGAGTAACTATTTTGACTCAAAAGTTAAAAAGCCACTATACATTATCATATCATCCTTTTTATTTTTTATATATATTTTTATAAATTGTCAAAAAAATCACACCCAAAAAAACAAAAAAAAAAACTCTTCTCAAACGAGGTGTCAATAAAAAAATTGATAGATGCTCTAAGCAGATGCCGATTGACGCCAGACAGTCGTCCGTCGTCTTTCCGGCAGAGGGGTTGCCTCTATTTGGATGCGCCAAGCATTTCTCTTAAATCAAAACGGACACACTGCAAGAAAGATTTTCTCTTGGCTACATTACAGGTCTCTCTCTCTCTCTCTCTCTCTCTCTCTGTGGCAGAGATGACCAGAACGAAGCTCTCTTCTTGCTGCATATCTCACGAATTCTTGAAAGCTGCAACCAGAAACCCCAACAAAGTCGCCGTCATACATGGCTGCGGTGGCGCCAACATCGCCAGACAGTTTCGCAGCAACAACAACGCCACCACAGTGTCCGATATCAACTACGACAACTTCTTCGGCGACCTTTTCGCAGCAGCGGCACCGTCGTCTAATCCTCCGGTGTACAGTGGCGATCGGTGTTTCACTTTCTCTGAAATTCTCTCCGCCGTCGACTCCCTCAGTTCGCGCCTCCGCCGCATCCTCGACGGTGGGGATGATCCCTATCTTGTGAGGCCCACCTCTGGTTAGACCCTTCTCTATCTTCTATCGTATATGTGGGCTTGTCGCTTCTTTATTTAGTCTTTTTTTTTTTTTTTTGGTTTTGTTTTGTTTTGTTTTGTTATGTTATGTTTTTGTTGTTGTAATTTCTTGTGATAAGCATGCAATTGTTTGCGAAATAGATGAAGTTACTTCAACACGAATCGATTTTGAGTTACTGCTAGCTAGTGTCATGTGTTCTAATTTGTATTTAAATTTTGATGTTGAAAATTAAGGCCAATGATCTCTAAATTGCTATTCCCTATCCTAACACTAGCACTCCGTTTGGATGGAGAAGTTTGGTGAGAAAAGAAAAGAAACGGCGAGAATAGGAAACCTTTTACTTGTTTGAGAAATGGTGAGAAATGATGAGAGATGATGAGAAAGGATTGACTTTAATAAAAGTTCTCTATAATATCAAAATTATTCTTATGAAAAATCATAGCTTATTAATATGAAAAGTTATTTTGATTAATATAATCCTTTCCTTTCTTTTCTCTTATTTACTC
Organism: Camellia japonica; assembly: GCA_030407325.1. Taxonomy (NCBI): domain Eukaryota; kingdom Viridiplantae; phylum Streptophyta; class Magnoliopsida; order Ericales; family Theaceae; genus Camellia; species Camellia japonica. The sequence continues at coordinate 137,729,105 of JAPPVO010000019.1, forward strand.
TATCAAACAAGGTGAGAAACCACATTCATTTATCTTTTATTCATCCAAACATAATGGTGAGAAACCATAATAATTTCTTTTCTTTTCTAATCTAGGTGAGAAACCACTATAATTTATTTTCTCACCTCCTCTCATGATCCAAACGGAGTGTTAGATAGTGTTTGGTTCAATGGAATGAGGTGAAATGGAATAATCATTCCATCAAAATATTCATACCCATGTTTGGTTAGACTAAAAAAATAATAACAAATGTATTACAAATGAATCAAATTTCACCAGTTTAAGGGACTGGTCATTCCATAAGAAAGCCTATAGAATCATTATTCCATTCTATTTCATTCCAATGAACCAAATAGAGCATTACACTTGCCAGTTCTTATACATTCACAGAAACAATCACAGAACTGACACAACTGTCTCTTACATGGATGTAGAACTCACAAAAAGGTAGAGGGTTGTGTCCAATTCTATGTTGTTAGACTTTTTCTTGGGGTTCGGGAATCTAGAGTCATAATTCAATGCCTGAGAGTGTTTTGGGACGGGAGAGACGGATTTGAACAGAGGATACTGTGCTGAAACTTATTGCTTGAATTTTTATAAAAATATGACTGGAATTTAGTAGTTGCACAAGTATGAAGATTTGAACTCTGCTGAATTATGCACAGGTATTTGATTGTATATATGTTTATGTCCATGTTTTAATTGGGTTAGATTGAAGCTATAGTTTCAGAAAGTAGGTCAGTATTTTGAACACTTGCTTTCATTGTCTGGGTTATATTAGCAGCAGGTCGATTTTATTGTTTGCTTTCATATCTACTGTTTGGTGATGGTGGAGGTTAGATGGCCTGAAGATCAAATAAAGCTTAGAGGAAGTGATCAATGGTTTAAGTCTCATGTATTAGAAGGAGCCTCCAGACCTTAATGAGGTGTAAAATGTTAAAATTAAGTCCTTGGTATGTGATCGAAGCCTGATTTACTTTGCACATGTTGCATCTAATGTGAGTGGTAAGCCCAATTGACCAAGTGTTTGTTTACCAGCTTGCAATTTGATAATGGCCTCCAACAACAAAGACCGAATAGGCTACCTTTTGATAGTTTATTTATTCAATGCTCTCATAATGGTTTGACACACATTTGGGGTTTTGAATCTTTGATCATGATCTCTGAGACAGATGATTCAAAACCCATGTTCTCAGACATGATCGAGGTGGAAATAGTTAATGAGATTAACTTGGTCTGTACTGAAGTTAACTAGATGTCACTGGAACATATATTTTTTATTTTTTGAATCTTCGTGACACGATTCACTGTTGATCCTTGATAAACCCCTTTGTCTTTCTTGCAGGTAATTTTCCGAGTGAGCAGCCAGTACAATCTGAATGTTCGAGTTCTTCTAGTCTAGGTGTGAAGCAGTCTACTGAGGATCAGTATATGTATACTCCGAAAATATTGGGAATATATATGGTAGCTTCTGTGGAATACATTATTGCTGTTCTTTCTGTTCTGAGGTGTGGGGAGGCTTTTATGCCTTTAGATCCTTTGTGGCCGAAAGAAAGAATATCAACCATTGTTTCTTTGTCAAATGTGGATCTTATTATTAGATGTCAATCTTCATTTGATGGAAGTGGCTGTCATGAGCCTGATAAATCAGATGGGCTTGTTGATTGTAGCACTTGTCCTGAGTTATTTATATCCATGAAAGAAATCCTTCAGCAGCAATTTGGTTCATCAAATTTAGCATGGCATTGTGAAAATGAAAAAACAAGGTCGTTTTGTTACTTAATGTACACATCGGGATCAACTGGAAACCTAAAGGTGTATGTGGCACTGAAACAGGTAAACCAGTACTGTATGCTGTTATTAGCAGACCACAATATATGCTCCAGTTTTGGCCAGCATGCTTGCAATATTATATTATTTTGGTGGTAGGAAGTAGAATAAGCCTAGTGCCTGGTGCATAACAACTTTAGAAGCCTTGATCCTAAAAATAATGGGTGTGTTTGGTTTGTGTTTGTAAAGTAGCTTTTGAGATAAAAAGTACGAAAACTTGTTTGGTTTGCCTTTTTTCAGAAATGGTCTTGGAAAATTGTTTTAGGGAGAGAGTTTTAAAAAAAGTGATTGATTTGATGTGTATGAGAGAGAGAGTGATTTTGGAAAGTAGGTAACCAAATAAAATTTTGAGATTTTTTTTGAAAAAATTTATTTGGTTTGATTACTCTTGAAAATTTGTTTGTAGAGAATTTTTCCCAAAAATTTTTCTGAAAAACAAACCAAACCTAGCCAATACCTCTTTGGGAAATTTCCTTTTGTAGTCTCTCTCTCTCTCTCTGGGATAAGAAGCTATTGCTCATAGATTGGTGGGGGATGAAAAAAAAAGTGATAGATAGAGGAACAGGATGAGGAACCCTTCAATCAGAAGGGAAGACAGTCCAAACAAAAAAATGATACAAGAAGCTAAGGACTCTGAAAACTGTGAGAATATGTTCTCCTTTTTCCTTATAGGATTAGGAATTAGAGTTCTATACCTATTAGACTTCAATATATCAGTGATGTATTCATGTATGATTAGGATTTAGGCCTCATTTGGGAACAGGCTAATTTAGTAACTTTTTGGCTATTTGGCTAAAATATGAGCTAAAAAAAACTAGTATATTTTGGATGACTTTTTAGCTTTTTACGAAAAGATGTGCAAAAAGTAGAGAGAAAAGAGAATATTTGATTTTTTGGTATGGATTGTTGGCTTTTTGGTTTTTTTAGTAATTTTTTGGCTTTTTGGCTAAACCGGTCGCTTCCCAAATGAGGCCTTAGTATTCTATATAAATGATGTATTCTTTGTTCAATATATACAAGTTGAATATACAATTCATTCAGAAATACTTACATGGTCTCAGAGCTGAGTTTGAAACCCTAGCTTGCAGAGTTGAAACCCTAACAGCCGTAGCCTCTTTGTTTCGTCACAACCCATCGCCTGTAAATCGCAATCAATCATCGCACCTGCTTCATCGTATCTCTCTCAGTCCTCGTCGGCTTCATCTCGGTTCATCATCGTGACTCCCTCTCGCGATTTTCCGACTTTGGTTCTCTCTCTCTCTCTGTGGCTTCATCTCGGTTCATCATTGCGACTCTCTCTCGCGACTCTGGTTCTCATCTCTCTATCTTTGTCTCGGTGATTTGTTATCAATAGTATTAAAACCCTTATTCCTGTTTGGCCCATTTATTAAGTTATTAGTATACTTTGACCCATTAATCTTTAGTTTATTACAATGACGGATACCAAAATTCAAGCTATCAGATGTAAACTCATTGATGTCAATTATGCTTATTGGGCTAGTGTTATGAAGAATTTCCTTCTTGGTCAGAAAAAATGGGGCTATGTTTTTGGTTCTGTTCCTCGCCCATTGGACCCGAAACAAGAAGGATATCTGACTTCCTGTGACATTTGGGATTGTGATAATGCCCAAGTTTTGACCTGGTTTCATAATTCTGTGGATTACCGTATTGGAATGATGTTTTCCAAATACAGTACTGCTAAGGAGGTGTGGGACTATTTATTGGGTGTGTATCAACAGTCCAACTTTGCCAAACGGTATGAGTTGGAAACAACAATTCAGAGTGCTCGCTAGCAGGATCAATCTATTCAGGACTTCTACATTGAGATGACAAGTCTCTGGGATCAGTTGGCTCTCATGGAACCATCTAGTCTCAAGGCATTAGACGCTTATATTGAGTTCGAGAGCAAGGTCACTTAGTGCAGTTCTTAACGGCTCTCTCCCCTCAGTATGAGGCTATCCATGGTGGCATCCTTCATCGGTCTCATCTTCCCTTTGTAGATGCTATTGTTCGTGAGCTCCTCTCTGAGGAAACCCGTCTTAAGACGGCCAGTCAGACTCTGTCTCCTGCAGTCTTCTTAGCACAGCCACCTCTATTGGTGACTCCATCTGCTTCTCAGCCTCAGTCTTCTGCCAAGCCCAAAAAGGGGCCCTTAGCATCAAATGAGTGTGCTTTCTGCCATCAAAAGGGTCATGGGAAGTACAACTATCCCAAGAAGAGCGTCAGTCTGCTCAGCCGTCTTAGCCACAGTTCTGAGGTCTTGCTCTGAGTACTTTTTGCCCTCCTGCTGCTTATATTGCATCTGCTCCGGCTTCTGATCCTGACCTGGCTTCCTTGAGTGCTCAGGTCGCACAACTTCAGCATCTCGTGTCCACCTCTCAGCCATCCCCATCTGCCTCCGCTCTTACCTCTCTTCATTCAGGTTTGCTTGGGTCCTCTTCAGGTATCCCTTTTTCTGTCTGGCTCTTTGATTCTGGTGCCTCTCATCATATGACTCCTTACATTTCCTTACTTCAAAATTGTATTCCCCCACTCGTTCCTATTACTATTAATACTGCTAATGGGTCTGATATGTCTGTTCTGTCTATTGGGTCTGTCTTACCCTCTGCCATGTTTGCTGTTACTATTCCTTCTGTTCTTTATGTCCCTCAATTATCTGTCAATTTATTATCTATCAGTCAACTTGATACATCTGGTTTTGATGTTTTCTTTTCCTCTTCTGTCTGTTATGTGCAGGATCGGGTGTCCAAGAAGCAGATTGGGACCGGCCGTAGAGTTGGAGATCTCTATGTGATCGAAAGCTTGCATCTTCCCTTATCCATCTCTCCAGCTGCACTTTTCTCGTTTTAGTTAGATTCTCAGTCGAGTCAGTTTTACTCGTGGCATTCTCGCCTCGGTCATTTGTCTGTTAACCGCTTACGGTCTTTAGCTCAGTCAGGGTTGTTGGGTAAGGTTTCTCCTAGTCAAATTGATGAATGTCGGGGGTGTAAACTTGCTAAAATGTCAGCTTTACCATTTAATAAAAGTACATCTATTTTTGTTTTTCCTTTTTCTTTTGTATATACTGATGTCTGGGGACCCTCTCCTGTTCTTACTAAAGGGGGTTCTGCATACTATGTGCCTTTTGTTGATGATTGCACCCGTTACACGTGGGTTTATCTTATGACTCATAAGTTTGACTTCTACCAGATATACCGTACTTTCCAGTCTATGGTCATTACACAGTTTGGGTCTACTATTAAATTGTTATGGTTGACTTGGATGGGGAATATTTTAAAACTGAATTCTGTGAATATTTGGCCAAATTGGGTACCATTCACTAAACTTCTTGTACTGATGCACCTGCCCAAAATGGTCGAGCTAAGCGTAAACACCGTCATCTCCTTGAGACAGCCAAGTCTCTCATTCTCTCTGCCTCCGTTCTGGCTCCATTTTGGGGTGAGGCAGTTCTTACTGCTGCTTTTCTTCTCAACCGTATGCCTACTCCCCTTCTTTTTAGTCTGTCTCCTTATGAAACTCTGTTTTCTCAACTTCCTAATTACTCCCTCCTTCGTGTGTTTGGGTCTGCTTGTTTTGTCCTTTTACCCCGTAAAGACAGGATCAAACTTAGTGCCCGGTCTGTCTTATATGTCTTTTTGGGTTATAGTTTCACTCAGAAAGGTTATCATTGTTATGACCCTGTTTCTCGTCGCCTTTATGTCTCCCGCTATGTTGCCTTTCTCGAACGTCTATCTTACTTTCAGCTTCCTCCTCTCACCGCCCTAGTTTCCAAAGAGAATTTGGTTCATATTGATCCATTTCCTTCTGAGGTCCTGTCTGCTGAGTACATCTCCACAGTTCCTCTTGCACTTGTTCCATCTTCTTCTCCTGCTTCACCTTTGACTGCTTCTCCTTCTTCGCCTTCTTCTCCTCCTCCGTTGTTAATTTATTCTTGTCGCAAAGCTCTTCCTCCACCAGTTGTCTCTGGCCCTGTTGTTGATCCTCCTGCTTCTGACGACTCTGATCCTGCTGCACACCGATATCCTCCTTGAGCGCATCATCCTTGAAACAAGTTGGGTTAGTCTAATACTTGTTTTTTTGCTTCTTATCGTACCTTTTTGTCTGCTATTCACTCTTTTGTAGAACCTCAGTCTTACAAGGAGGCCTGTCAAGATCCTCATTGGGTTCAAGCTATGGAGGATGAGTTGTTTGCTCTACAGAAAACTAGTATTTGGGAGTTGGTTTCTTTGCCTGCTGGTAAGAATTTGGTTGGTTGCAAATGGGTCTACAAAGTCAAGACTCATTTTGATGGTTCTCTTGAGCGGTACAAAGCTCGTTTGGTGGCCAAAGGTTTCTCCCAGAAGTATGGTATTGATTATGAGGAGACATTTGTTCCAGTTGCCAAGATGACTACTGTCCGTACTTTGATCTCTATCGCTACTGTTCGTTCTTGGCCTCTTTACCAGATGGATGTTAAATGGCCATCTCACTGAGGAGGTTTACATGTGTCCTTCCCCTGGTCTTCACTATTTCTCTGGTCAGGTTTGTCGTCTTCGGTGTTCTCTGTATGGTCTGAAGCAGTCTCCTCGTGCTTAATATGATCGTTTTCAGACTGCTGTTACCGAGCTTGGGTTTCATCCTTTTGCTTCCGACTCTGCTTTATTTCTAAGACATACCTCGGCTGGTTTTGTTGCTCTCTTACTATATGTGGATGATATGATTATTACTAGCTCTGACTTTTTTGCTATCTCTGAGGTCAAGCAGCATCTCTTTCGCACCTTCGAAATGAAGGATCTAGGACCATTGCGGTATTTTCTTGGTATTGAGGTGGCTTATTCTCCCAAGGGTTACTTTTTGTCCCAGGCTAAGTATGCCAACGAGGTTATCCATCGTGCCGGACTTACTAACACTAAGCTTTCTGATACCCCCATTGAGTTTAATGTAAAACTCAACACTACTGATGGTGTTCCCCTAGACGATCCTACGTTATATCACGAGCTGGTGGGTTGCTTAGTCTATCTGACAGTTACTCGCCCCGATCTTGCTTATGCTGTTCATGCGGTTAGTCAGTTTGTTTCTGCTCCTCGCTCTACACATTGGGTTGCTTTGCTTCGGATTCTTTGCTATCTTCGCAGTACTATCTTCCAAGGCTTGCTTTTCTCTTCTACTTTTTCCTTAGACTTGGTGGCTTATGCTGATACTGATTGGGCTGGTGATGTTAATGATCGTAAATCTACTTCTGGTTTTTGTATGTTTCTTGGCGATTCTCTAATTTCTTGGAAAAGCAAGAAACAAACTGTTGTTGCCTGTTCTACTGCCGAAACTGAGTATCGTGCTATGGCTCATGCTACTGCTGAAATTGTCTGGCTTTGTGGTCTCTTATCTGACTTGGGCGTCTCTCAATCTTCCCCGACCTCTCTCTATTTTGACAACCGAAGTGCTATTCAAATTGCTCATAATACTGTTTTCCATGAACGGACCAAGCATATTGAGATTGATTGTCATTTCGTCCGTCAGCATCTGCAGTCTGGCTTTATCTCGCTTTCTTTTGTCTCTTCGGCTTTGCAACTTGTTGACTTCTTCACCAAGACTCACACTACTGCTCGGTTTCGGTTTTTTCTTGACAAACTCTCAGTGTTTTCTGCTAAAACACCTTGAGTTTGAGAGGGGGTGTGAGAATGTGTTCTCCTTTTTCCTTATAGGATTAGGAATTAGAGTCCTATATCTATTAGACTTCTATGTATCAGTGATGTATTCATGTATGATTAGGATTTAGTATTCTATATAAATGTATTCTTTGTTTAATATATACAAGTTGAATATACAATTCTTTCAGAAATACTTACAACAAGCAGCTTTCTGAGAATTAAAACAACCAAATATGTTAAATTTTTGCCTTCTTCCCCAATGATTTTTTACAATTTCCATGGTGCTAAAGCATCACGGAGGACCCAAATTGATTAAGAGCTGATCACACGCTCTACTTGCATTTACCAGTCCAGCCAGCAGGGCCACCACTTTGTGATCCGCCTCATTTTTCTTTTAGATTAAACGGTGGAGGACAAGCAAGCAAGTCATATCTTCTTCTTCTCCCCCACTCTCCACATCCCAGGTTGCCAAGTTTACTTGTTCTTCTTCATTTGCTTCTTTGTATGAGTGGGTGATGCGGAACGTGTGTGCACCATTGAGATTTTACTATTGTCTTTAATATTTATTATCTAATTTATTTCGGTGTTTTATTTTAATTATAGTTTAATTAAGAGTTTTGGTTTGGTTTGGTTAGGATTTTTATTAATATTTATTTCCATATTCTATTAGGATTTAGTTTCCTATCTTAATTGAATTTTATTAGGAGTTTAAATTTTGATTTAGTTCCCTATTTTGATTAGATTTTCTAGCCTATATATATATTAGTGTTTACATTGTAATAGTAAGCTTTTGATTAATGAGAATTTTGAGATATTAGGCTGTAGCCTTGTTGTATTAGGGTTGTGGTCCTCTTCTTTGTCACCTTTCTTTCTTCTTTCTTCTCTATTCTCTTTCCTTAAAGCGTTCTTCATCAGTGGACTCTTGGTTTCAGCTAGTGGCTTTGATTTTCCTTAGCGGAGTACTCTTGATTTAGACTATAAACTGTGTATTTTGCAGTCATATTTTTGGAAATTCTATTAAAAGTGGCAGTCTGTTAGCTAGATTAAAATGGTGTGTATAGTTTCTTGTTTTATGATGCAGTTTTCTTTCTTTTTTATGTAAGGATTTTTTATTTTTACTTTTTTGGTATAGTAAATGGTGGCAGACAAGAAAGAAGTTTAAACTGAAATATTGTAATTTATTTACAATTCTTCCTTGTATTAGTCAGGGGTAATTTGTTCAAAACTAGTATGAATATGAGGGTTAAGGGAGAGAATCCATTATTATTCTCTCATCTCAATAATGTGTTCCTTTCCACTCTCTTCTTGTTTTACACCATTTTTTCAAGTTGGTATGAAAGCTTTGAATTTGGCGCTTTTGGAATAAAACCAGAACTGCTGTAATGTAATTTTTTTGCTCTCCACGATCAACTAGGAGAGCTGATTCTTCTTATATTTTTCATTTTTTTTAATCCAAGCTGTCTAGATATATGTTTTCTTCCTTTTTCTATTTTTCAGCCGGAATGGGTATTTTTTCCGGATCTGTTCATCGAGGCCTGTTCAGAGCAATTTTCTGGGTCTTCTGCTACTAGGAATGCTGACTAGGATCTTGGATGTATTACCCTAGATCCCTGAGTCCTGGTTGCTGGTTTTGATGCTCTAGGTGTTTTGGCTGATAGAGAACAGTGTTTGAACAGCCTACTTTTCTTCCTTGTGTGCCTTGTTAAGGATTGGGTGGGGTCTGGCAGATCATTTTTTAAGAGCAGTAGTGCTTCTCTTGGTTTTTGGGAGTCCTTACTCTTTTCAACACCATTGTTTGTGGTTGGTTCTCCATTTTTTCTCTGCAAGGAGACGGGATGCAGTTGCACATACCTACTCGAACGCAATATAACCCAAGTATATGATTTGAAATGTTGGATTTACAACACTGAGCGGGGGGACTCTACTATTTCCACCTATTTTCACACGCTTTGTGCCTTGTGGAGGGAGTTGGATCACTACCACACACTTGACATGGACATGCTTTGAACAAGAAATTGTGAAAGTTAATTGAACAAGAAAGGATAATCGAGTTTCTTGCTAGATTAAATCTAGAATACGACCAGGTCAAAATCCAAATATTGGGAAACACTTCCATCTCTATAGGAGGTCTAGAATGGGACCATAGAGGAAAAAAGAAGAGAGAGAGAGAGAGAGGTATGCTTAAAGTTCTCTATTTACAAAAAAAATTAGGTTTCTTCGTACACAACCCCAATAATACAAGTATTCTATAAGTAATAAGGAAATGGACAAACTTGAAAGAAATCCATTAAGGAAACTTAAAAATATATTCAAAATTCTAATAGAACTAAAAACTCAATATAGCATCTTTTGACTGATGCTTCTTGCCCCTCCTAGAATATGTTTGAAAGCCTCCTCTTTGATTCCTATCAGGTCTCCATGGTTGAGTAGAACTCTCTTTCGGAGTGTAACGACTAAGATAATGCTCCAAAATGGTGGGATCAAGACAAGGAAACTCATCTTCTATAATCCACACAACATCTATATCTAGACAATTTTTCCCTCTCAGAAGGTAGCATTGATAACCACCAAGTAAAGAACCAACATTTGTAACAGTGCTGCTAGTGGTGTTGGTGGTGGGGGACGGTGTACGAGATGGGTGGCGAGATTTTCGGCTGCAGCAATTACGGAGTAATTGGGGCAAAATCTTCGGGGAAATCTGCGATCTTGAGGGAGGTTATGTGATGATTCGACAGGTTGGAGGGTTAAGGACAGAGGGAGGGGTGTGGGCTGTTCAGATGGGCCAACTCTTTTTTTTTTTTTTTTCCTCTTGATTGTGACATCAAGTCAAGACAAGCAAAGACCAATAACAGGAAAAACAGCAAAATGAAGACCAAATGCAAGAAATCATCTCAGGTCAGATTGGAGCGCAGGTAAGATGCATAAAGGGGCTTCTTCCATCCAAATCTTCTGTCCATCCACATCCAAGGCAAGTCGAGCAAGTTGATGAGCCATAGAGTTCTCGTTTCTGCCTACATGTGAGCATTCAACTGAAGAAAAATATGACAACCTACTTCGAATGCTTGACACTAGAGCACCAATGTCTGAGAGGTCGTCTACCGTCTAGGAAGCACGGATACGGATACGGGATACGGGTACGATATGATACGGATATGGCGATACGACAAAATTTGAAAAAGTAGGATACGGATACGGCGGGGATACGTTCATAAAAAATTTTTTTTATAATTTTAGTAATGTAGCATACATAAAATAAAAATTTACAAATGCAATTCAATCCCTTAATTTGAAATCCAAATTAAGGGGAAAAAAATTTACACAAGTTCATTTATTTATAAAATAAGTTTATTTATTTATTGATGGCCAAGATTAAGTTTACAAAGTTTATTAATAAGTTTATTTATTTATTTATTAATAAGTTTTGTTTTACCTTATTTGATTTATTAATAAGTTTACAAAGTTTATAATTTTATAAGTTTACAAAGTTTATTTTTTAAAAGTTTATTTATTTATTTATTCATAAGTTTTTTACCTTATTTGATTTATTTTGTTTTATCAGGATTCAGGTAATACCGAAATACATATACAAAAGTTTTTTTTTATTTTTATTTTTTATATCTTATTTGATTTATTTTTATTTTATTTACAGAGTATACACACAAAAATAATAAAATAATAAAATAATAAAAATAAATATGCAAAAGCAAAACAGACGACATAGATAAAAAGGAGAGGGAGAGAGAGATCGACCAAGAGGGGGGGAGATGAGATCGAGATCTGTCCATCTCCACCCAGACCAGACAGATCGAGCGAGAGGGAGAGAGAGAGAGTTCGTCAGATTGAGCGAGAGGCAGACAGAGAGGGAGCGAAAGAGAGAGAGGGACGAACCTGATTGACGACCGTAGAGCTCCTGTTCGCGAACTGATCGGCTGACTGATCGACGACCGTCGAGTTGTTGTTCGAGACGAGAGGAGACGACGGACTCCTCCTCCTCCTCCTCCTTCACGGCTGCTGTTCGACCTAGGTCTAGGTAAGTTTGGGTGTTTTTTTTTTTTTTTTTTTTGTGTTTTTTTTATCTTATTTTCATATTTTATACTTTGACCCATTTTAAGTTTTTTAAATTATTTTTTTTGCCTCGCCGTATCCATACCGTATCCCGACCGTATCCTTGCGTATCCTAGATGTATCCGAAATTCAAAAATTAAAAAAAAAAATTAGATACTTCATTTCCCGTATCTGATACATATCCCGCCGTATCGGGCGCGTATCCGTATCTGATACATATCAGATACGTGTACAGGGCCATTTCGGAGTATCCGTGCTTCATATTCTACGTGGATAGCACATTGTTGATGACCTGAAAGGAGTCCCCCTCTATATGAATATGCCTGAGCCCAAGATCAGCAACAAAAGTGACTGCTTTCCACGCCCCCAAGGCCTCCACATGAGCAGCGAGCGTCGAGGGGGACAACTTTTATTGCAATGAGGTCGAAGATTTGTTCATGGAATGTGTGTGGGTTGAATGATAGGGTGCGTTGGATGGCGGTGAAGTCTGTGTTATAGGTTGCCGGGGCAGAGGTCTTTTGTTTGCTAGAAACCAAAATGACGGAGTTAGGTGGTGAGGTTGTGAGGTGGCAGGTTTGTGGAGTGGATATATCTTTCGGCTAGGGGTTCAGCAGGGGAGACACTTGTGTTGGGATTTGAAGTAGTGGAATAAAGTTGTTTTTAGTCGTATAAAAGAACAGAAGGCAGTAGTGATGGCAGTGATTCAAGAGATAGATGGTAAGGAAAGTGTTGGTAGTCCATCAGCAGAGGAGGTTTTGCAAAGGGAGAAGGCGAAGGAAGAGTTTGGTTCAATTGCTTAGATGGAAGAAGCCAGTTATAGGCAGCACCCACGGTGTTTCTGGTTGAAGGAGGGGGATCGTAATACAAAGTTTTTTCATCGCATGGATAATGCACACAAGAGGGTTAATCAGATTGGAAAAATACGGATGGATGGGGTGGAGATGAATACTGAGGAAGAGATAGTGCAATGCAGGGATAGTAGACTTTTGTAGGCGACTCTTTCAGGGTGGCAGGAGAGAGTGGTGGCCAGGCCTTAAGGGAGTGATTTTGGTAGGATGTCGGAAGAAGACACAAAATGGTTAGAGCGTCCTTTTCTAGACGAGGTCTTAGGGTCGTTGTGTGAGCTGACTTTGATAAAGAGTACTTTAGGGAGTATTCCTACCTATTTCATGTCAGTGTATGTTATTCCAGTATCGATTGTCCATCGTTTGGAAAAGTTACAAGGAGATTTTCCTTTGGGGTGGGCTAGTGGATGAATTTAAATTCCATTTGGTAGACTGTATGTAGTCTAAACGAGGGAGTTGGTTTGGGGTTAAGAAAGTTTGTGGTCTTTAATAGGGCGTTATTAGGGAAATGGTTATCGAGGTTGTAGGATGTTTTCAGAGGGTACCCAATCGTGCCAACAGTTCAGACTCTCAATCCCCTAATTTAGTTTCACAAGTGCAATGTGAAACATAAATGAGAGTCTAGATCCAACAATTTTTATAAAAAATCTATTTTATTGCAAAACCTTTTTCAAGAAATGGACTACATCATTAGATCTTAGAGTCGCCACCTAATCTTTTGGAAAAATTAGGAAACCCGTGACTCGTGCCAAAGGCTACTGTCCGTCGTAACCAAATTATCTCGGTTCGGGAACTTAGGTATGAAGGGGGAAGGTCATGGATTGAGCACCCTTACACACTCGATCAAAAGATTGGCCTCTACTAAGTCATGATATGAGTTTTATAGCCACCATATGCTCATGTTCCGGTTATTTTAATAATGCTAACATTTCTATGTGAAGCAAGCAAGTATAGATTGTGTTACTCATTTTGGTTATGCTATGATTTCATGCATTTTGAAAGACTTTTTGAATAAATGTACAACTTGAAGAAAATTGAGCCCACATACATAGTAATCAACATCATTCCAACCCAAGCAACACAATCTTCATCTGTTAGAATATTTTATGTTAGTGTGTTAGGTTTTAGATTATTTTATGTTAGTGTGTTAGGTTTTAGATGAGTGCATTTCCTTTTAGTTAGTGGATCCATTTTTGGCATGATGATGCTTGTAATGTTTTCTCCTATATAATGGAGAGTGTAGCTCTTTATTTATATAACATTCAACAATATAGATCAAAATATACATATTTAGTCTCTCTCCCTTTCTCTATCAATTTTCCTACATGGTATCAGAGCGGGTTTAGCACCTAGTATTTTTCGCTTCACCGGCGGGCGGCAACCTCGCCTTGGCCGCCCGCCGGACCTCAACAACTTCCTTAATCTTGGCTTCCATTGCCGGAGCTTCAGCTTCCGGGGCAGCTGCTGGCTCCTCTGTTGTTGCTGCCACCTCAGTTAGTTTTTCAGTCAATAGCTCTGGGGCAGGTGGTGCTGCCGCTGCCACTGCCTCTCCTGGCCAAACTCAGAATATTCTTCAGCAGCAACCATCTATTCAGAACCATCAGCTACACAGAAATCTTTACAAAACCTGCATCAACAACAGCAAGCAATTTTAGCACAGCAGCAGTCCACACTGCAAAGCAAAGCAAAGCTCTCCAAAGCAAATCAATGGCAGCAGAATCAACCAAATCCAGTGGGTCCGCCGATGCCTACATTTTTGGAACAGAAGGACGAAGGAAGGATGGGCCACATGTTCTTCCAAGTGACAAAGTTTATGAGTACATATTCTTCCGAGGAAGTGACATCAAGGATCTGCAGGTTATATCTTCACCATCTGTTCATAGTACCCCAGTTGTACCAGATGATCCTGCTATTATACAGCCTCATTATCCTCGCTCAATATCAGCATCTTCTAGCTTTCCGTGTGATAGTGCTATCACTGCAACAAATATCAGTTCCCATGCACAGTTGGGACTCCCCAATTCAACTTTCCAAGGCAATCTCACCCTAAACCAACCTGTGGGAAGCTTAGGGTCTTGGGGTTCATTCCCTCATCCTCCAACCGTGAATGATAATGGGATTGCCATGCCCACTTGTTGGCCAGGACAAGGTGGGGCCTCAGGAGGAGTTTCTCATTTGCAACAGCATTCCTTTCTTCAAACCCCCTATTTCCTCCTTGTTGAACTTTGCATTCATTGCATCAAAATCAAAATCAAAATCCTCTGTAAATTTGGTAATTGGTGGAGAAACCTGAGTTCCTCTTCCTCGTCCATGACCCCCATCACTGCGATGGGTGTGTACAGCAGGTTTATTTGGCCAGTTGGCTTTTCCCCTTGCATGGTCCTTCTCACCGTAACGAGTGTGTGCATCAGTTCCACTAAACTTGTTCTCTCTTCCATGACGTTTATTACTATGATGAGAGTGAAAAATTGCTCCATTCAACTTTTTGGCAAAGCAGATGCCACATGCTGTGCACTCTCACTTTCAGGCAATGAAGCAGATGTCGTATTTTGGGGCTGTCATTTTTTGGGTACAGCAGCTGATGCCACGGTGGTTGATGTAGCAGCCTCTGCTACACTGGATTTACTTGCTCCATCTTTCCCACCACCTGTATTAGAAGCGCCAGCAGCGGGTGTATTTGTATTTGAGGGCACTGATGAACTTCCAGATCCTGCTCTGAAGTTTTCTTGATTATAACATTTTTTATTCTTAAACAAAACACCACCAACAACATTTTCCAAACTTGTCATTTATTCATTTCGGGGATCAACCCCGATCACATTTTTACACCAAAAAAAAAAAAAAAAAAAAAAAAAAAAAAAAAACCTCACCAAAACAAATCAACCACAACCCACACAACAAAAACTGGCCTTATTTTTTCGCCTCTTCAGCTGTTCTCTTCTTTTTGCCTTTGTCTTGGGCGTCCCTTGCCGGTGTTACCTCCGTGCTTCCCACGCCGCCGAGCACGTTCACTTCCCGTTGCTCCTCAACTGTCACATATGGCGGCCCTCCAAATCGGAGCATCACGGTGGCCTTCCGCTTCAGTTCCTTATTTTCTGTCTTCAGCACACATATCTCTGCTCGGGCATCCGTATACATGCGCTGGAGCAGAGCCAGTTGGGCTTTTACCTGCTGCACCTCATTTGTTCTACTCTGCAGCCGGTGCGACAGGTTGTTGACCGCAGTCATGGTCTCAACACATGACCTTAATGTATAATAATTGGCCTCAACATCAGATTGAGCAGCCATTATCTGCTCAACTGCCACCATCGGATAGTTCAACGGCGCAAAACCAGGGGGGCTAGGCCCAAGGGCGCTTGGTTGAGGTTCAAGGGCCATATTCTGGGTTGTGGCCTCGTTGAGGTCGGGAAAGAGAGTAAGACCACGGGACGAAGAGGCTATGTTCTGGGGAGCAGAACGGGAAGAAGAAGCCATTTTCTGGGCAACAGAGTGACACAGTATCTCTCTCAGCAAAATGAAGAGGTTTTCAGAGGATTTTTTCAGCAGATGTTTTGTTCTGCATAAGCGGCAGCCTCGCCTTGGTATAAATAGGCAAGGCAGACATGCGCCTCACACGTCTCTCAGCACAAGACGACAAAGCGGCGCGCTTTTTGATGGCTCGACTTTTGATGGATGTCGGGCACACCTTTTGATGGCACGCCTTTTGATGGCGCGCTTTTTGATGGCTCGACTTTTGATGGCTGTCGGGCACACCTTTTGATGGCACGCCTTTTGATAAGATTGGGCATGCCTTTTAAGGGTCCGACAAGACTCTGTAAACTGTCCCGACATTGATTCCGGTTAGCTTCTATATGGGTCCGACAAGACTCTGTAAACTGTCCCGACAGTGATTCCGGTTAGCTTCTATATGGGTCCGACAAGACTCTGTAAACTGTCCCGACAGTGATTTCGGTTAGCTCCTATATGGGTTCGACAAGACTCGGTAAACTGTCCCGACTTTGATTCCGGTTAGCTCCTATATGGGTCCGACAAGACTCTGTAAACTGTCCCGACTTTGATTCCGGTTAGCTTCTATATGGGTCCGACAAGACTCTGTAAACTGTCCCGACATTGATTCCGGTTAGCTCCTATATGGGTCCGACAAGACTCTGTAAACTGTCCCGACTTTGATTCCGGTTAGCTTCTATATGGGTCCGACAAGACTCTGTAAACTGTCCCGACATTGATTCCGGTTAGCTTCTATATGGGTTCGACAAGACTCAGTAAACTGTTCCGACATTGATTTCGTTCTCAGCTACAACGGTTCGACAGCCGTATAGTGTCTTCTACAACGGTCCGACATAACCCGTAAACTGTTTTCTACAACGGTCCGACATGACCCCGTAAACTGTTTTCTACAACGGTCCGACATGACCTCGTAAACTGTCTTCTACATCGGTCCGACATGACCCCGTAAACTGTTTTCTACAACGGTCTGACATGACCCAGTAAACTGTTTTCTACAACGGTCCGACATGACCCAGTAAACTGTTTTCTACAACGGTCCGACATGACCCAGTAAACTGTTTTCTACAACGGTCCGACATGACCCCATAAACTGTCTTCTACAACGGTCTGACACGACCATACAGTGTCTCCTATCCTCTTTTATTTTATTTGTCATTTTATTTTCCTGTTTTGTTACTCTCTCCAAACTCAAGTTGGTTGGTTCCTATCCCCCTTGAGTTTGAGGGGGGCTGTTAGAATATTTTATGTTAGTGTGTTAGGTTTTAGATTATTTTATGTTAGTGTGTTAGGTTTTAGATGAGTGCATTTCCTTTTAGTTGTGGATTCATTTTTGGCATGATGATGCTTGTAATGTTTTCTCCTATATAATGGAGAGTGTAGCTCTTTATTTATATAACATTCAACAATATAGATCAAAATATACATATTTAGTCTCTCTCCCTTTCTCTATCAATTTTCCTACATCATCCATTGGCATTCAAGGAGATATTCCAGATAAGTAAATAGCCACATGGTATAATGCTGGACATAGTAAAATAACATACACAATCGGGATGCTAAAACTAGAAATTCTCACCTAATATTCATCCATGGTAAGCTAAAAATATTATGTTATAAACATATGCATGATCCTATATGCAAATAGCTAATGTAATACATACATAAAATGCAATTAAAGATGCAGCTACTAATACGTGATATGTGAATTATCTCAAGGCATGAGGTAACGCACAGAACCACGTTTCAAATGATAAACCCCACAAATGAAGATGAGCTGAATCCAGATGCATGAAAAGTGAATGCAAGCCATGGATATGATAAATAAAACATGATGTTTAACAACAGATATGGAGAGCATAGAAATAAAAGGGACAATCTCGGAAAAGCAAACAGAAAATAAAAAATTGAAAGAGCAACAAATAAAATAAAATAAAATAAAAAATCATCTGAAAAGCAAATGAGAAGAGATGAAAATATATATGTAGTTGCATTTATTTATTTATTTTTTTGTCGAAACCAGTCATCATGTTTCTGTACAAAGAACATCCTCTTACTAGCTTCCAAATTAAATTTCTGTAGAGCAGTGCTAAATGAGGTCCTCAGGGTTTAGAGCTAATTATATTCAATTTATTTTGTTATAAAAAGGTTAGTGGAGGCATGAGTTTTTAGGGTTTCCAAGTGTGTATAAAGGAGATAATGGCTTTGCTGGCCTAACTAAGCAAAGGACAAGACTTTGGGCGGCTGTGACCAGTGATTCTAGTTATATAGCTTTTGGGCGCCATGTTTGAATGGTTTGAGGAGAAAAGGGATGGGTCTTCTCAAATAAGATTTCTAAACTATTTTTGTTTTGGATTTTAAAGGTCAATATAAGAATGAAGAGCAAGATTCTCAGAATCAGTCTAAGGTTTCTTAGGTATCACACCTATGGTTAAAGTTGCGTCACACAATCCTCAAAGAACATGGTTGTTAGAAAATCACTCAAACTTATTTCCCTATTGGATTGAGAGTATCATGTAGTTGTGCATGTCTTGTCCATCATAGTTCTAACTTCTAACGTGACTTGGACTCACATTGTCAAACTAAGAGGCATAGAATGGTAAAACCCATATAGACCTACTAAAATGTGACACCTAGGTTTTGGCAATGTATAATATTGTCTACTTTGGACTAGGCACATAGGACTTTAAAATGCTTTGTACAATGATGGTTTAAGGCTCACATTTATAAGGCACATCACACACACTTCACCAAGCGATATGGGACGGAGTACATGAGCTTAGTACCTTTACCGCAACTTAATTGGTCCCAAGCTGCAGGAACCAAGAAGCAAAGTCACTTCTAAGGAGATGACATGTCTGTGTCGAACACCTACATTTATTGGACACTTTGTGACACATGTTGGACTCACAACCAAACGTTTCATATTATTTTTTTAGACCCGGACATGACACTTGTGGGGGCACATGTATTATACACACAAAATACATTGTTAAGCTTGAACAAAATGGTGTAGATGATGCAATGATAAAAGAAAAAACAATGTAAATTTATATTTATTAATCCCTCTTTTAAACTTCTGGAATTAGTATTCTGTTACATTTTTTTTATTAACTTTGAATGAAATATATATGTATATTACATATAATAAATATATAGGACTATATATTGTGTCCCCCATGTATTGTATCTTGTTTTCATTATTCATGAAAAAAGGTCTTCTTTGCTTATAGATGAAGGCAATCCTTCCCTCTTGATCATTTTTCTTCTACTCATGTTATTTGCCTTTCTTTATTTGATTTTTATGAAGCTTCCTTATTCATTCGGAAAATAAAAACTGGTATGGCCTCACCATAAATTGCATCTAATCTTAAATGGGTGATTCTATTTCCCAAATAATTCCATTTTATTTATTTATTTTTTGTTTTATTTTTTGTATCAATAGTATCAGGTTCCTCTACATGTATTATCTTTCATAGAGCATGTATAGATTTTTTTTACCAAGTTTGTATTGATTTAAGGCATTATCTTCACTTCTCTTTGTACGTTGTACAAATTTCATAGTATCTTCTTGTGCACTTTGAGTTAATTTGCTTGCCCTTTTTTAGGTCTTGTGAATCGCGTTTTGTGGATGCAAGAATTGTATCCCTCAGTTGGGGAAGAATTGTTACTGTTCAAAACATCAATAAGCTTTATTGATCATTTACAAGAATGCTTGGGAGCTCTTCTTGCTACTTGTACATTGGTCATACCTCCTTTCAATGAGTTCAAAGAAAATCCTTTTTATGTATACGATTTTTTACAGGTACATTAGAAATATAGAACTGCAATTATATTGGACAGTTGCTGAAGTTATTTACTGCTTATTGGCCAAAGCAATCACAAAACCCCTATGCCTGCTATCCCAATGGCATAACTCAATTTTTGTTCCAATAATGGGAGTTGTTGAGTAGGGTTGAGAAAGCATCGACATAACATCGGGTTTTATTTGCATGAATTGTGGACCTATGGACTTGAGCCTAGCATTGCGTGGTCATGATACTTTGTGGTTATAAAATTATGAAATATCTACTTCTATATATATATATTTATCTTTTATAGTTGTGAAATTTAATTTCCTAAGAAAAGAGAGAAAAAATGTATTAGGGGGATATAAAATTATTGGCAAAGTTTCCCAAACTTGGGATTTGCAAATTCTTCATTTAGTTAAACACATTTCCTTTTTCAATGGACTAAGAAATTTCAAACATCTTTGGGTTTTATGAATGAGAGGATATTTATATGGTGAATTGTGACATTCTAAATGCTAGACTTTTTACTCTTGATGGGTGCATATATTTGTCTTTGTGTTCGTCAATCCTTTGCTTATTACTTATGGGTGGTTTGATAGTTTGTTATGTAGAGCTTATTAATTATATGCATCTCCTGCCTATTAATCTGCTTGAGATTGTGCTGAGATGTTACTCTTTTTTCTTTGCAATCCTTATGAGCAACATCTTCTTATTAAAACTACCCATAAATAAGAAAAAGACCTTATTTTTGTACTTTTTATTTGTTTCTACTCATTCAAGTTAGAGTTGTTAATTATCCCACGTAGTTTGATATAGGCTTGTTCTACGGTATTAGATTTTGAAGCATATCCATTATGCACAACTTAGTGATTTCTAAATAGAGCATAAAAGGTGATTTCAATTCCAAGGTTTTTTATTTTTTAAATATACTTTACTTTTTATTGTTTTGAAGAAATCCTCGTCAATAAAACAAATTAAAATTAAAGGCTTTTGGTTCAAAATGTTATTCATGATTGGCCCATGTTTTTTAGATTTATGGATTGATTTGTTAGAGCGTGAATATTGTCATAATCTTAATTTAGTGGAGGTGGGTGATGGAATGTAAGTTTGGGTTTGAAGTTAGGGTGTGGATATTGAAAGAGGTCAAAAGTTCTCATGGGGTGGGCTTTTTTGGAAACCATTAGGGGAAGATGGTCAGATTTTGTTGGGCATGTGTACTTTACTAGATGTGATGGTTGTAAGGTAAGATTTTGGATTGCGGTCTGGTGTGGGGATGCTCCTTTGTCTAGGACTTTAGCAGAGCTATATAGTATTGCAACTAACAAAGATGATTTGGGAACCATGCTTTGTATGGGAACAATGTTTTGTTTGATCTTTTTAGAATTGGTAGTTAGATATGGTTGAGGTTTTCTTAGAGCAACTATACAATGTAACGGTCAATGGGTGTAGGGTAGACGAATAGAAATGGAAGGATGCAAGGAAAATTCATATTTAGAGGATTCTATTCTCTCATATATCGTGAAGGGATGTCTCATTTTCATGAAAGTTTATTTGGAAACTAGAGGTTTCTACCAAAGTAGCATTTTTTGTTTGTACAGGGAGTGTGAAGGTGGGTTTTCCCTTATCAGTGTTTGTGTGTGCAAATAAGAGAAGGATTTAGTTGATATCTTTTGATTCATTGTGATGTTGTTAGAGATTTATAGAGTTTTTTGTTTGTCTTTCAGAATGAGTTAGGTTATGCCAACTTCAGTGTTACAATTATATGATTGTTGGGCCCATGGTGCCAAGTGAAGAAAGTTAAGGCATGGATGGTGGCTCCTATGTTCTTAATGTGGTGTGTTTAGAGAGAAAGAAATTGATGTACTTTTGAAGATGTAGAGATGACCACTCATAAATTTAAGCTAACCTTACTTTAGTCTATTCATTAATGGATGAACGAGAAGGTTGTGACACTTCTTTTTTTGTTGGTGGATTTTATAGTAGAGTTAAATTTTGAGGGTTTATAGTTTCTTTCGGGTTTTTTTTTTTTAATTTATTCTAGATAGATTATAAGAAGCACGAACACTACTAGAAAAGTGGCGTGTCTGTGTCGGACACCGACATTCGTTAGACACTTCCTGACATGTGTCCAACACTCATCAATATGTGTCTTATTTAAAAAAAAAGAAAAATTTAGACTCGGATACTCTTTGGACACTTGGAGGATACACATGGCCATTGCTTAAACACACGTGTCCATTGATTAGACACACAAAATTAATTATAAGTTTAAACAAAATAATTTAGAATATGAAGATAAAGAAAAACAATATCAATTTGTGGGTATTTGTATTGTGCTTGGCTATGAAACACGGGTACTCCAAAAATAGTGCCGTACGAGTACCGGGTACTTACCGGGTGCGGGTACGCGTACTGGTACGGCGGTACGCGTACCGGGTACGGCAAAAGAGGGTCCGGTACGTTTGGTTCATTCGGTACAACGTGGGTACGCTGTTGGTCCGTTTCGGGTACGCCAGGGCCTTTTTTTTTTTTTTCCTGCCCTTGCAGATTAGCAATTATTATTATTATTATTTTTTTTTTTTGTGTCCCTGCAAATCAGTAATTTTGATATTTCTCTGCTGTCCTGTCTCTCTGTATAAATTGTATAAGCATATCAGGAAATAATTTTGATATTTTTTAAAAAGCAATTTGAACCAAAAAAAATAACAAGGCCTATAAAGGATAGTTCTGTGTATGACTATGTATTATGCTTTTGCTTCAGATCCTCCTAGAATTTCTTTATAAAATCTTTAATCATAACAAACTTTTAAAGTTTATGCACAAAACATTAAAAATTGATACTGTATTAGTTGATTAGTAGTGGTTGGGAATGATGCAATTTTATGTATTATGCAAATTGCAATTGACAACCTGCCCCAATTGAGAATTTTTTTTCCTTTACTGTTGACAATTAACTTTAAATCTTTCTTTGGTCTTCTGTTATTTTCTTTGCTCTCACCCTATAAAAATAGCAAATTGATGAGCAAAAAGAAAGATTTTAAAAATAAATTATGATCACAAATTCACAGTGCATAACATGTCAAAGTGAGAGATTTCACAAATATTATTTTTAACGCTTAATGATTTAAATTATAGGAAAATGAGTAGTTTTTTTTTAGTTTTGATATTTAATTTTAATTTGTAGGTTGGATCCTTTAACCATAATTATATTTAAAAAAAAAAAAAAATATCGGCATACCGCAGCCGTACCCGTATCGTACTTTTTTTGAGTTTTGCCGAATCGGCGTACCCGCACTCGTACCCGTACTGTACTCGTACCTGCACCCATGCTTCCTTGGTGCTTGGCATGTGGCGGGCCCTACAGGTGTCACATCATCACCATTACACATCCACGAGGTAGACCTCTGAGGCACCAAGATGAGTTGTGGTTGTATGCCTAGCCTAAGTAGGGACATGCACACCACCAAGTATGAAGCATCACCATGGCTCATCTAGAGCTCACCATAATCCTTTATGCTTCATAACAAAATGTGTTCTTTGCCCACTCACTCCAGCTCAATGGCAACATAGTTGGACCCTTGGCTCACCTATGTTCACTTGGCTGCTTAGGATGAGCCCCCGGCTCACCCATGTAATCACCCACTTGGCTGCCTAGGTTGAAAACAAGACCTAGGCACTCGCGCTTGTGATCATTGGGGGATTGTGGATTGGAGGCTAAGACCTTAGGATCGTCAAGGTCGTGTAACTGTCTCTCCGCAATGACAGTTCCACCTTGACTAGGGTTAAGTAAGGAGATGTTGACCTTACATTCACATCTGTTGCATATATGATACACCTCTCAAGATATCATACCTACACCTACACCTACAGCTCCCATGATGCAACCTTCCCTAGGACCTAAATCATAAGACACAGCTAGTAGGGCTAATATCACTCACCTGTTGAGTTGAGAAGAACTTGCCACCTATCCGTAGGTTGCTTGGGCTCCAATACTCCTAGAGTCTATATAATGGTATCATAAATGCAGCCACAAAACACAACAAGAAGAACAACAACGTATACATCTGTTGGCACATAAATTTCAACTAAATTTATGACACGTATAGAGCCTATGATAGGAAAGTTGTAGGTAATCACTCCCTAAAAAAAGATCAATATGATCCGTTGAAGTACATAAATAAAACGACGTTGTATCTCAACAATGTTATTCAAGATACTCAAATGACACGTGGAGCCTACGAAAGATAACACCTGTAGAGCCTATAGTAAGGACACTACATAGGATGAAACCCCAAAGATCAATCCGGTTAATAAGATATACGATTAATCAGATAGCGCTATTATTCAAAATTCAAATGGCGCTATCATTCAATTTGAAATTCAAATTGAAGATGAAGCATTCCTATCACCTGATGGCCCTTCACAAATATGAGGACCATCACACAAGATGGAGGAAGAAATCAGAAGTGAAAAGATCAGAGAGAGAGAAAGAAATTGAGAGCTAAAGAAATCGTTACAAGAAAGAAGAAGAGAAGCCTAGAGAACTCAAGAGCCTACGCTAATGGCGATGAATAGGTAAAGGGTTCCAAACCCAAGAATTGTATTTTGTATTTGAGGGTTCAAAACCCATAACAATTTCAATAAAATATTTATTTTTCTTAAATTGTCTTTTGTTGTTTATTTTGTTCTTCATTAATCGGAGGTTTCATTTGTATAAAATGTGTAATTAACGATCTGAAATACAGATTGGAAATAAGAACCTGTTATTCAAATAATCAACACTGTTTAGTCCAAATTCTAAACAGTGGACATTTGTAACATAAATTTTGAAATGTGTTGAAACACTTCATGTTTTAAAATTTGTGTCTACAACATCCCAACGTGTTCAATGTCTCTCATTGCCACCTCTTTCATCTCTAAGCTTGCCTTGGTCTTCTCCTCTTCCACTTCCGGTGATTTCAGGCCATTGAAGTGCCCGCCATCTTCCCAGAGGTCAACGACCGATCACCTCTACCCACACTTACACACACAATTATAGAAATTAGTGTTATATTGCATTTATTTATTGTCTTTGAATGATATATTCATATATATGACATAATAAATATATAAAATTACATATTTTGTCTGTGTCCTCCACGTGTTGTGTCTTGCATTTTTTGAAAATTACCATGTCTGTGTGTCCATGTTGTATGCATGTCATGTCACGTGTCCGTGTTTGTGCTTGTGCTTCTTAGGGTAGATTACACTGACCTCCCTGATTAATGGATTTATTATAGCGCACCCCTGTGGTTTGATGAAATTACACTGACCTTCTCTCTGTCAGTTTGTTCAGTAACAAACCTAACAAAATAGTTGAATTTATATAATTGTCCTCACTCTTAAAACAATTATTTTATAACAGAAAAATTGAATTTAGTTTATTGCCCTCACTCTCTCTTCTTTGCCTCTCTGTTTCTATCTCATTCAGATTATCCCTTGTCTGCTCCCGTTACCCTTCTCTCTCCTCTACTACTTTCCTATCCTTCACAATATCTTTGTTACATGCCATGCGTAGGATATTTGATCGATTATCCTATGCATAGCTAGGTCTGAGAACCCAAAGGGAAAAGATCACCACTGACCAGCTTTACCACTGTTGCTTCCACCACCACAACATCACCACTGCCACAGCCAGCTCTTTCTCACTCCTCTCTTGTCTTCTTCTTTCTTTCCCCTTGCCACTGCTAGGTCTCTCTCTCTCTCTCCCCACCCCCACAGCTACAGCTGCCTCCCACTCTCTCTGCTCCCTCTTATCTCTCTCACTGCACCACCATAGCCACTGCTACCTCCCTCTCCGGCTTTTCCATCACCCTACCTCTACTGACATTAATTCTATTAACTAAAACCAGCATACTTTACAAACCCCAGCCCCTTTGATTGGCGAATCTCACAATCGTGGGTGTGTACGAGAGAGAGATATCTGGTTGGGTGGTGGTGTGCATATCTTGTCAGGAAAAAAAAAAAAAAAACAGTATTCTGTTTTCCCTAAGAATTTATGCAGTTTTTATTGGGTTTAGTAAATAAACTAAATTCTTCTGCCAACTAAAACTTAACCAGTTAACCTTTGAACCACATGAAGGTAAAAAGTGAATGAAATTTAAAGGGCACAGAAATCCCGTGAGCTCCAAAGGATCAAAAGTCCTTGGTTATAATTTAATGTAGCAAGACATTTTCGTGATGATGTCTCTCTCACATTTTTTTCATGTATTTGTTGTTTCATCTTACTAAAATGTTTATCATATGTCATTTAGTCTTTAGTCTTATATTATAAATACATGTGTAAGAGGGGAGAACCCTAATTGATTCTATTGTTAATACAACATCAGCCGTTCTCTCCTTTTTCTCTCTCATTCTTCTTCTTCTTCTCATATGTAAATCTAACACTCAGAAAATATGAGGAAGAAGATTCAAAACTTCTTATTTTACAAGACCAAATGACACTCCTTATATAGGAGATATTACAAACATCATTATAACCCATTATCTGCCACTTACATATTATATATTACCACTATCTACCACTATCATATTATATATTACCACTATCTACCACTATCATATTATATACATGCCACTATCTACCACCAGCACCACTATCATATTATATACATGCCACCAGCACCACTATTGACTAATATGAAGGCAATAATAATCAAATTTCCAGCACTCCCCCTCAAGCTGGTTTGAAGATATCTTCCATAGCCAGCTTGCTAGTCAGCTTATCAAATTGCTTCTTGTGTAGTCCCTTCGTTAGCACATCAGCTAATTGTTCACCTGTTGGAAGGTAGGTCATACAGATTATGCCAGCATTGATTTTCTCCTTGATGAAATGTTTATCCACTTCTATATGTTTTGTGCGATCATGTAGAACTGGATTATGAGCTATAGATATAGCTGCTTTGTTGTCACAATAGACCTTCATAGGTGTCGGGTGAGAAAGCTTTAATTCTTCAAGAATTCTTTTAATCCACATTACTTCACAGATTCCATGGGCAACAGCTCTGAACTCTGCTTCTGCACTACTTCTAGCTACCACATTCTGTTTTTTACTCCGCCATGTAACTAGGTTCCCACCTACAAAGGAGCAGTATCCGGATGTTGATCTCCTGTCTGTAACACTTCCTGCCCAGTCTGCATCTGTGTATACTTCAACTTGAAGATGTCCATGTTTCTTGAACAGTAAGCCTCTCCCTGGAGTTCCTTTCAAATATCTTAAGATCTTATAAACGGCCTCAAAGTGCTCTGCCCCTGGTGAGTGCATGAACTGACTTACCATGCTGACTGCAAAGGCAATATCAGGCCGCGTATGAGACAAGTAAATCAATTTCCCTACAAGTCGCTGATATTGTTCCCTCTCTTTGACTTCTTCAGCCTTAGCAGCTTGTAACTTCAAGTTAGGCTCGATCGGAGTCTCCACCATCTTACAACCAAGCATACCTGTTTCTCCAAGGAGATCAAGAACATATTTTCTCTGATTAACGAATATACCTTCCTTGGATCTTGCAAATTCCATTCCGAGGAAATACTTGAGGGCTCCCAGATCCTTAATGTGAAATTCTTTTGCGAGTTTCTCTTTGAGGGCTGCTAACTCTGCTTCATCATTACCAGTTAAAATGATGTCATCAACATAAACAATCAAAATTGCAATTTTACTGTCTTTTGAATGTTTATAAAATATTGTGTGATCTGCTTGACTCTGCGAGAAGCCACAACTGATAACTGCCTTCCCAAAGCGTTCAAACCACGCTCTTGGTGATTGTTTGAGTCCGTATAATGACTTGTTCAATCTGCATACTTTGTCGCTACCAAGTCTCTGCTCAAATCCCGGCGGTAGGCTCATGAACACCTCCTCTTCA
This sequence comes from Camellia japonica, assembly GCA_030407325.1. Taxonomy (NCBI): domain Eukaryota; kingdom Viridiplantae; phylum Streptophyta; class Magnoliopsida; order Ericales; family Theaceae; genus Camellia; species Camellia japonica. The sequence continues at coordinate 137,756,665 of JAPPVO010000019.1, forward strand.
AGATCACCATTGAGAAAAGCATTTTTAATGTCAAGTTGATGTAGAGGCCAATCTGAATTTACTGCAAGAGATAACAGTACTCTGATGGAATTTATTTTAGCAACAGGAGCAAACGTCTCTTGATAGTCGATCCCATAAGTTTGAGTGAAGCCTTTAGCCACCAGTCTCGCCTTGTATCTCTCAACGCTTCCATCTGCGTTACATTTTATCGTAAACACCCATTTACACCCAACTGTTTTCTTGTCTTTGGGTAGATCAACTATCTCCCAAGTACCACTTCTCCTTAAAGCATTCATCTCCTCCATGACTGCTAATTTCCAATTCGGATCATCCAATGCTTCCTGTATATTCCTTGGAACAAACAAGTGTGAAATCCTAGATGTGAAAGCTCTATGGTTTTTAGACAGTCTTTGATAGGAGAGGTAATTTGCAATAGGATGTTTAATGCAATTTCGGACACCTTTCCTAATTGCTATAGGAATATCAAGGTCGGAAATAGAAGGAATAGGATTACCTAAAATTTCGATGCCAGAACTCGGGTGGACATTCGGGTCATTAGGATGGACATTCGGGTCATTATTCCTCAGATGAAATCGCTTCCTAGTATAAACCTGAAGCTCAGAATTTAGATCATTTTGTAGTACTTCTCCCCCTAAACAAGAATCTTCTTGACTAGGCACCATAGAACTTGGTTCTCCTAAGTGATCATTATCAGACAGATGTGGTTTTTGTGTAGGATAAATGACATTGGGGAGCGGGATAGAAATATCCCAAAAATTGTCGTCTACTCCACTTGTCTTCCCCTGAAGAGAAGTGTTGGGGAAATAGGATTTTGTTTCCACAAATGACACATCCATACTCACATGAAATTTCTTGGTTTGAGGATCGAAACACTTATACCCCTTTTTGTTTGAGGAATAACCCAAAAAAACACATTTTATAGCACGGGGGTCAAGTTTTGAACGAAATTGACTGGGAACATGAACATAGGCAGTACATCCAAAAACTTTGGCGGGTAAATCAGAAAACAACCTCGTGTCAGGAAAAAAAGTTTTGAGACAATCAAAAGGTGTTTTGTATGTTAACACCTTTGTAGGCATCCTGTTTATCAAATAAGAGGCTGTTAAAATTGCTTCACCCCATAAATATTTAGGAACATGCATGTAAAACATTATAGCACGTGCTACTTCAAGTAAATGTTTATTTTTTCGTTCTGCAATGCCATTTTGTTGAGGGGTATCCCGACATGTAGATTGATGAAAAATCCCCTTTTTTTCCAAAAAACCACCCAACTGCTCATTGAAATATTCTGTTCCATTATCAGAATGTAAAATACCAATTTTGGTTTGAAATTGGTTTTCAATCATATTGTAAAAATTTGTGAATAAAGTTTTCACGTCAGATTTTTTATTCATCAAATAAATCCAACATAAGCGGGTATGGTCATCAATAAATGTAACAAACCATCTTTTACCAGAAAGAGTAGTGATTTTAGAAGGGCCCCAAACATCACTATGAATCAAATAAAAAGGTTTGGAAGCCTGGTAAGGTTTTGGCAAATAAGTAGAGCGATGAAATTTTGCAAAAATGCAACTTTCACAATGAAAAGAAGAACAATCAATCCCTTTAAATAATTCTGGAAATAAATGTTTCAAATAAAGAAAACTAGGATGTCCTAGCCTATAGTGCCATAGCATTATTTTTTCTCGAACAGAGATTGAACTAGTACTATTAAAGCTCTGAGCTTTTTTATTACTAACAGGTACTTCATCAAAGTAGTAAAGACCTTCAAGCATCCTAGCACGCCCAATCATCATCCCCGAGTTCTGGTCCTGAAATTCACAATGGGATTCAAAAAATGTAACACGACAATTAGAATCCTTAGATAGTTTACTGACAGACAAAAGGTTACAGGCTAAGTTGGGGACGTGAAGAACAGCATTGAGATTAATTTTCTCAGTTAGTTTAATAAATCCTTTTCCTGCAATAGGTGAAAAACTACCATCGGCTATTCTGATTTTGTCATGACCAGAACAAGGGAAATAGGTACTAAATAAATGGGAAAAACTAGTCATGTGATCGGAGGCACCGGAATCTATGATCCACGGAGAGAAGTTTAGGCAAGAGAAGGCTTTAGGATTTCTACCTGTTTGTGCCAAAAAAACACTAGGAGTACCGGATGAGGAGTTGGATTTTATCAGCTTTAAGAGTTGATCAATCTACTCTTTGTTGAAGGGACCTGAATCGGCTTCATTAGCAGTAGGAAAGCCACGATTCTTCTCTCCTTGTTTGCTGCTTTTCCAGTTGACAGGTTTGTCATGGATCTTCCAACACGTTTCGTGTGTATGGCGAGGCTTGTTGCAAAAATCACACCAGACCCGTGGCTTATCATCAAACCTGCGCTGGTAATTTAATTTGCAGCCTTGTTGGCCGCATCATCGCTAATTAAAGCAGAAATTTCAATTGACTCACCAGTACCTTTTTTCTTAAGCATGACGCTCTTTCGGCTCTCTTCCCTTCTGACTTCGGCAAATACTTCGCCAATGGATGGGAGAGGAGGTATGCCAATAATTCTTCCTCGCACTTCATCGAACTCAATGTTGAGGCCGGCAAGAAACTTGTAAATACGGCTGTCTTCCACAGTTTTCTTGTGGTGGTTGCAGTCGTCAACCGATTTCCATTCGTATGTGTTGAAGATGTCAAGATCCTGCCACAACCTTTTCAACGAATTGAAATATTTGGTGACAGAATCATCTCCTTGACTAATCTCTCCCAACTTCAAAGTCAATTCGAAAACTTGAGATTGATTTCCTAGGTCAGAATACATCTGACTAACATTATCCCACAACTCTTGTGCCGTAGTATAGCACATGTAATTAGAGCTTATATCCTCCTCCATGGAATTGACCAACCATGTCATAACCATGGAGTTTTCAGCGTCCCAACTGTCGAACAGCGGATCATTAACAGCAGGAGCCTTCTTGTCACCAGTGATGTAACCAATCTTTCCTTGCCCACGGATATACATCCGGACAGATTGTGACCAGCGGAGAAAATTATCACCATTTAGGCGGATGGTGGTGATTTGGACAGAGTGAGAGTTGGACGTTTTCACCGGAATGGCAGCGGCAGGGGTTGAAGTGGTTTCGGACGTGACTTCCGACATGGCTATGACGGTTTTAGGGCTGTTGTGTTTTTGTTGCTCTGATACCAACTCAGAAAATATGAGGAAGAAGATTCAAAACTTCTTATTTTACAAGACCAAATGACACTCCTTATATAGGAGATATTACAAACATCATTATAACCCATTATCTGCCACTTACATATTATATATTACCACTATCTACCACTATCATATTATATATTACCACTATCTACCACTATCATATTATATACATGCCACTATCTACCACCAGCACCACTATCATATTATATACATGCCACCAGCACCACTATTGACTAATATGAAGGCAATAATAATCAAATTTCCAGCACTAACAATCATGTATGCCGAGTTATAAGTATTTAATTGAAATATTTTCCATGAGAAGTTCTGCAGGAGCACTGAAAATTTTGGATGTTTTGGAAATATAGTTGAGCAGGTACATGATTTTATTTGAACACAAGCTAAGTTTTGCTTGATTAATGATATTTGCATCAAAAGAAGGAAATGCTTCTAGTTTGTGATTTCTTGCTATAAGTTCGTTTGTACTTTGATCATCTATTTATCATCCTCTTGGGAACAAGAAAGGAATCTCTTTAATTAATTATTCTCCTATTTTTCTTTTTATTTTTTCAACATGACCAAAAACTTGCTATCTAGTTCAAATCACTCGCAAGCCAGACATTTTCCTTACTTTATTTTGTGGAAATAAATGTTTGTTAATGTTTTCTATTTGTTTTTGCAGGCTTACTCTATCAATAGACTTATTGCTGTCCCATCACTGATGAGGGTGATTCTTCCTGCCTTGCAAAGTCCGTATAATATGAGAGTTCAGAGTTCCTTAAAAATGTTAGTGCTGAGTGGCGAAGTTTTTCCTATGTCCTTATGGGAAATGCTTTACAAGTTATTACCGAAGACTACTATCTTGAACTTATATGGGTCTACGGAGGTTAGAAAATTGCATTCTTACTTTTGACTTTGCAAATGGTTATGGCAAGATATGGCAATTTTTAACACAAAATCGATGTTACCCTTTTCAACACATTCCCCAAGTCCGAGTTAAATCTCAATCCCACTCAATCCCTTCGACGGCCTGTTAATCTCAATCGAAGAAATCCCCAATTGACCCAACCCTGAATGGAATTTCCATCATCAGGAGTGTTTGCATGATTGCATCTCATGTTTCTCTATTCCTTCTGCTATACACCTTCACTGCATGATTCCCTGATAAATCCTTGCATCCTTCTTTCCCTCTACATTCTCAGCCCCACTGTGAAACCCTAAATCAATAGGATCCAAGGGATCCTCCCTTATTGTTGTGCTAGATTGAAAGAGCTTTCAAGACTGAGCACAGTGCTTCCCTCAGAGATCCTGCGACTTCGTGCCCTAGTCAATGGTCCCATATCTCGCATTGATTCTCGCCAGAACTTCAGCAAATGTGGCTCTCAAATCTCAATTCACTGACAGGACTTTCAATTGGTTCCGCTCATAAGGCCTTCTACAAGCTTAAACCTACCTTGATAGCCCAAACCTACATGGGCCCTTGGTTTAAGAAATGAAGGTCCTACAGAAATTGGCTTTGTTTTGTGCTTTGGGCCTCCCTCATTGTGGCCTCTTCTAATGCTTAAAGGCCTCATAGTTATATTTGAACTGAATCTGGTTTGAATTTGAAATGGCATTAGTACTGAAATTACCGTCCTTAATTACTACTTGCTGATGGGACTCTTTGTTATTATCACTTATAATGACATCCCCATCTCTAAATTCTAGGACACAAATTAATATCCTTACCTCTACTATCCCTATAGCACGTAGAGAATCATTCATCTTTCTCCACTCCTTGCTACGTTGGGTATTTCTAGGTCTTCCCTTGTCTTTTGCCTCCAGATGGGTGTATGCTTGATTTGTGCAACCTGCTTTGCTGAAAATACTCCGGCGAATTTTCCTAGCTCTCACTGGATTCAATACTGCTTCAAGGAAACAAATAATTGACAGCCTTCAATGGAGATATAAAACCTTTCCTAGTATAAAACCTGAATCAAAACCATTAACTGTAACAGTTGCTTCAAACAAATTAGGAAAATTTCTTGTTCTTTGGTCCACATCCAACAGACAACCACAAGCATCGCCAATTACTTTGAAGAATTCTGTTTTCCAAAAATAAGAAGGTAGATTGCCAACAGCAATCCACCCCCCATAGGAAGCCATCACTTCATGACAGACACGTCTTGAAATTCCATTTGTTCATCATCACCTTAAAAGGGTCCCTCTAAAAAACATCTTCCATTATTCCCAAACCGAGTAGTCCATTCTCTACTCTTACAGAAGATAAAAGAGCCTTGTTGACCTGGAAAGGAATACACCGAAAGCTCTGCTTCTATAATTTTTCTAAGGACTTTTGAATCATAATCCATGAGTCGTGCAAATTTTCTCTTCTACAGACTACTGAACAACTCCAATCCAATAAACCATATGAACTTCTAGTCTCCCTTGATCTTGGCTTGTAACAATTGACGTTATGTTTTCCTCTTTTTGCCCTGGTTTCTTGTACCTTAGAACCTCCTGCAACAAATGCCTGCAGCCCATATCTCTCAAGCTCCTTACTGTCTGCTTCATTGGTGAAGAAGACCATACATGGAGGAAAGGAAGAAAAGGAGACAGAGAAGACATCATGGTGAATACCAAGACCAGTTACGAAGAAGAAGAAATGACAAAGAAAGAGAATGTTAAAAGACGAAGACATTGATTCAGAAAGAAATGAGAGTAAAAATTGAATCCAAAACACCATTGCAATCATAAGTCCTTGGCACCTTGTGATCAAAGAACTACTATCAAACACGCAAGAATTTAACATTTGAATATGACTTCCCCTGGTATGGTTGGTCTGATGATTCTTTGAAGATGTATAGATAAATGGAAATCAGAATGCTAAATACCTAACTTCCTTATGCCCAAATATTGTCTCGTATAGGCATACAGACCAAGTCCTAATCCACTAAATGGTATTTGTATTCCTTCCCAATGTATCCTGATAAAAAAATTCCGTTTGCAACTTTTCCAACATCTCAACAACTATGGAAGGAATAGCAAACAATGACAAAGTATGTGGGCAAAGTCGATAAAGTACTATTAGACAGTGAGTCAAGCTACCTCCTTTCAATAGGTATTATTTTTTTTTTTTTTACTCCACCAACATCTTTGAAATCTCTGCACTGTTGGATCCCAAATTGATCGAGCTTTAGAGGAGGACCCAAAGGCAAGCCCAATTAGGAATATGGAAGGGACCCAACAGTACAACCAAGAATAGATGCAAGTGAATCAATGCCATGCACCTCTCCTATTGGAACGAGCTCTAATTTCCCCAAGTTTAACTTTAATCCCTGAAACCCACCTTGAAAAACAAAAGCACACACCAAAGATGTTGCAGCTGTGTTGCATCCACCTGAAACAAGTGATAGTATGTTCCACATACAAAAGATGAGAAACTGCTTGCATAGAACCATCCATCTTCTCCACCCTAAACCCCTATATAAAACCTCCGCCAACTGCCCTATCAATCATGTGACTCAATGCCTCCATAATTGAAATGAACAGAAGATACATAGGGTCTCCTTGTCCCAAGCCTTTGGATGTCTGGAAAAAACCTCTTGGGGTGCCATTCACCAAAATCGATGTACTGAAATAGAAATGCAAAGGTGGATCCACTTCCACCATTTAGCTCCGAATCCCATTCTCTCCATGTAAAATAGAAAATCCTATCTGATATCTTCATATGTCTTCTCTGTGTGTAGCTTGCATACTGCTCTTGGTTATTAACTGTGCACATACAGGACTGCTGTTGGTCTAGCATTAAATGCCGATGGAATCTAATTGAGTTCATCTCTTTTGCCAATAATGTTGTTGGATCTACTTTTAATTATGGACCTTATTATTATTTTAATATGATCTCTCCTCTTTTGTATGACAACTTAACAATTGTGCATTTACAGCACTATTGGATCAGCATTACAGCACATTGAATGTGTGAATCTATTTTTTCTCTTCTGATTTCATTTTAGCACCTCTTTTTACACACGATCACTTCTTTTTGACGTTATCATAGTCTTGGGAAGAATGCCGAATTGTGGACCTTCATGCATCTCGTTGTGTTATCTGTTCATAATTACTGTTAAAGTCTTATTTTCAATGGCTAATACATCAATATTTTTTTTAATTTTTTTTAAGGTGTCTGGTGATTGTTCATATTTCGATTGCAAGAAGTTGCTATCGATTTTGGATAGTGAAGCACTGAGCAGTGTTCCCATTGGCATGCCTATTTCAAACTGTGATTTAGTTCTTGTAAATGAAGATTCATCTATTCAAGGAGAAATTCAAGGAGAAATTCAAGGAGAAATATATGTTGGTGGACTCTGCATTGCTGCTGGATACTATTGTGATTTTTCTGTAATACGGCATGACTTTGTTAAGTTTCCTCAGCACTCTTCTTCTGTCTGTTTAGTCAGTGAGAGTGAATGTCAATACTATTTTAAAACTGGTGATTTTGCTAGACGACTTCAAAGTGGTGACCTAATTTTTCTCGGCAGAAAAGATCGCACAGTGAAGGTTAATGGGCAACGCATTGCATTAGAGGAAATTGAAAGTACATTAAGGGGATATCCAGGAGTAGTTGATGTTGCTGTGATTTATTGTAGAGGTCAAGGAGAAGTAGCACTTCTTGACGCATATTTATTAATGAGACCAAAGGATGTATGTCGTGAAATTTTGAGATCTTCTATTAGGAGTTGGATGCTTGAAAAACTTCCATTAGCAATGATCCCTAACCGTTTCTTCTTTACCGAATCATTTCCCAAGTCTTCAACTGGAAAAGTGGATTATGTGCTGTTGGCCAGTTTGACGTTTTCCATGAAACGTGACCAAAATGAGATTGGTAAAATTCAGAGTACTGAACTGTTGGAAGTTATCAAGAAGGTTTGTTCTTCGGCCTCTCAGCATGGTAGACCGTTTTTCTTACTTTTGTTTTGACTTTGTCATGCTGCACTTGTCCTTCCTAAATTTCATTATCTGGTAAGCGATAATTTTAGAGAATATCAAGATTAGGGAATGATTGTGATATCATCCCCTTTTTATATTAATAAAGATTAATAATTACAACAGAGCCCTAAGGCATAGAATAATTATAGTTGAATAATAACCCAACTAATAATATACTATTCTAATACTCCCCCTCAAGGTGGTGCAAAGATATCTTTCATGCTCAGCTTGCCTAGAATGTCATGCAGTGGCTTACTCCCAACTCCCTTGGTGAGGATGTCATCGAGTTGTTCACTAGACTGTATAAATGGAGTACATATTGTACCACTAGTGAGTTTCTCCTTAATGAAGTGGCAATCAATCTCAACATGTTTTGTCTTGTCATGTTGAACCGGATTGTGAGCAATGTTGATGGTGGTCTTATTATCACAGTATAACTGCATGGAGTTCGTCTGATCAATACCTAGATCACTCAACAATAACTTGATCCATAAGAGGTCACATTCTGTTTCTTACTCCTCCAAGTAACTAGGTTGCGTCCAACAAAGGTGCAATACCCTGAAGTCGATCTCCTATCAGTTATTGATCCAGTCCGGTCAGCATCTGTATAGGCTTCCACACGAAGATGATCATGCTTTGAAAAATAAAGACCCTTACTAGGAGCAGACTTCAAGTACCTCAAAATTCTTATGACAGTCTTAAAGTGAATCTGATGAGGAGCATGCATAAACTAGCTAACCACACTGATAACAATAGCAATATCAGGACAGGAGTGGGATAGGTAGATAAGCTTACCAACTAAACGCTGATAGTTCCCCCTATCAACAGCTACTTCTCCTTCATCATTCCCCAGTTTCTGATTGGGTTCCAGTGGAGTGTCACATGCCTTGCAGCCAAGCATTCCAGTTTCCTTCAATAGGTCAAGCACATACTTCCTCTGTGAGATAAATATCCTATCCTTGGAGCGAGCAACTTCAATTTTCAGAAAATACTTCAAGCTCCCCAAGTCTTTGATTTCAAATTCATTTGCTAAATATTTCTTCAACAGAGGTATTTCCTCACTATCATCACCTGTAAGAACTATGTCATCTACATAAACAATGAGCACTGTAGTCTTACCACGTGAGGAATGTTTCACTAACTAGGTGTGATCTGTTTGACTCTGTTTGAAGCCATATTTAAGCATAGCGTGAGTGAATCTCTCAAACCAAGCCCTTGGAGGCTGTTTGAGACCATATAATGACTTCCAAAGCTGACATACTTTACCCTCTGTCTGATGATCTTTAAAACTAAGAGGAATGTCCATATATACCTCTTCTTCGAGATCACCATGGAGAAAGACATTCTTTACATCAAACTGATGAAGTAGCCAATCTAGATTAGCTGCTAAAGAGAGAAGTACTCTAACTGAATTCATCTTAGCCACGGGTGCAAAGGTCTCCTGATAGTCAACGCCATATGTCTGAGTGAACCTTTTTGCCACAAGTCTAGCCTTATAACACTCAATAGAACCATCCGCTTTGTGTTTCGTAATATACACCCATTTGCATCCCACAAGTCGTTTGCCCTTAGGTAACTCAGTCAATTCCCAAGTGCCATTCTTCCTAAGTGCTTTCATTTCCTCAATCATGGCAAGTTTCCACTCAGAGGTAGCAAGAGCATCCTGAAAATGGTTAGGAATGCTAACAAAGGAAATATTTGACACAAAAGCTCTATATGAGGACGACAAATGAGAGTAGGATACAAAATTTGAGATAGGATGTTGAGTACAAGATCTCACACCCTTACTCTTGGCAATAGGAACATCAAAATCAATAGGAGTATCAAAATTAATGGACTCAAGAGATTCAAAGTTACCTAGACTCTCATCAAAAGCAAGAGATAACAGTGGGTGAGTAGAAGTGGTCCCTTGTATTTAGTTAACTTTCTGTCTGTCTTTGTCTCTGACATAAACTTGCCTTTCCCTATCCTTAGTGACATTAGGTTTTGTAGTCCTAGTAAGAGGTGGTGGTGCAAGAACAACTTGTTCCACCATAGGAATCACAGGAAACACTTCACACCAAGGCTCTCCTTGAAGGAGGACTGTGACACCAGAGAAGACAAAAAATAGGACTGGGACTCAAAAAAGGTGACATCCATGGACATAAACCACTTACAAGAAGGAGGGTGATAGCACTTATACCCTTTTTGAGTAGCAGAGTACCCAAGGAAAACATATTTAAAGGAGCGAGGGTCTAACTTATCACGAGTAGGAGAGTGATTGTGGACGAAACAGACACAACCAAATATTTTGAGGGGAATAGAAAATAAGGACTCAAAACCTAGGAGGACTTGAAAGGGAGTTTGTTTTTGCAAGACCTGGGTAGGAAGACGATTAATAAGATGCGCAACGGTGAGAATAGTGTCGCCCTAGTGGGACCGATGCACACTCAGAGAAAAACACATGCACCGAGCCATGTCAAGAAGATGACGATTCTTGCGTCCTGTCACCCCATTTTGTTGAGGGGTATTGGTGCAAGAGGTCTGATAGATAATGCCATAGGCAGAAAAATATTTCCCTAACCCAGAATCTATGTATTCCCCCCCCCCCAAATTATCAGAACGGAAGATTTTGACAGTGGCCCTAAACTGAGTACAAATCATCTTATGAAATTGCAAAACACAAAGAAAACTTCACTCTTGTTTTTCATGAGATACATCCAAGTAGTACGAGAAAAATCATCAATAAATGTAACAAACCATCGATGACCTTTCACAGACATAACACGAGATGGACCCTAGACATCAGAATATATTAATGAAAAAGGAACTAAACGTTTATTAAAACTGAGAGCAAAACAAGCTCTTTGTTGTTTTCCAAGTTGACAAGACTCACAAAGAAACTCAGACACATTATTGTTTGTAAAAATAGATATAAATAAATGCTTAAGTAAATAAAAAGAAGGATGTTCAAGATGCCGACGCCACGGCCATAAATCATCCTTGGTAGTAGGACTGTGGTGGAAGAATGAGCAAGCTTGTCCGGTTGATCCAGGAAGTAGAGATCATTTTCAGCACTACCACTGCCAATCGTCCTCCTCGTAACAAAGTCATGAAAAAGACAATGATCAGGAAAAAAAAGTCACACTACAATTCAAATCCTTTGTAATACGACTCAATGATAACATGCTAACAGAAAAATTGGAAATATAGAGAACAGAAGATAGAGGTATGGTAGGAGTGACATGGACTAAACCTTTCTAAAATATAGAAGAAACAGTACCATCTGCAATCCTAACTTTGTCCTAGCCTGGAGAGGGCTTATAGACACAGAAAATGTCAGAGGATCCAGACATATGATTTGAGGTACTAGAATCAATAATCTAGGGCAAAGACTTATGAGAGAGGAAAACACGAGGAGAATAGGCTAAGTTACCTGAGCGGGTAAATGATGAGGAAGATGTATTGAAAGCAGTAGAAGATCGGCGGTCTAACAAGTGACGCAGAACATCCTCAAGCTTATGAGTAGTCATGTTAGAGACACCATCAGAAGCCTAGCCAACGAAAGTGGAAGTAAAATCAAATGTATCAACTGCATTAGATTGATGAGCCCGTGGATGAGAGCCACGTCCTCTAGACTAACCTGACCAACCTCCTCTAGAACCAAACCGATCATCTCGACCCTCGGATGGAGTCCTATGAAGCTTCCAACACACCTCACGAGTATGTCGCGACTTGCGGTAGTAATCACAGAATACAGACTCCTTGGCGGTAGACAAAGGGATGGGAGTCAGGCTGAGGCCATCTTTAGAAGGTAGACAGTAACGCGGAGCGGTCAGTAGAGACGGGTGACATCATAACAGATCAGCGACTCTCCTTATTTTGTATATAGGCGAATGCCTCCTGAAGTGAAGGAAGAGTGTCCATACCCAGAACCCAACTTCGAACCGGATTATACTCCACACTGAGACCTGCCAGAAACTTGAAGACAATTTCTTGTGCAATGAACTTCCTGTACCCGACTGAATCAGCAGTGCAAACAGACTTATAGTCCTGCAGGTGATCAAGGCGTTTCCAGCCGTTAGTGAGGAAGGTGAAGTACTGAAGAATAGTCTGCTCCCCCTGAACAGAGCTCTCAATAGAGCGGCGCAACTCAAATGTTTGTGAGAAATTTCTTTGCGGGAATAAGTATGTTGAATGTAAAAACTCCACACCTACTACACCTACCACCTACTCCACCTACTCTCCACACCCTCTCCTATATATTAGTGTGTTAGCTTTATGTTAGTGGTTTAGACTTTATGTATAGTGCAATGTTAGTGCTTTAGGTTTTCATCATTACAATTTGTAAATTGTCTCCTATATAAGGAGCCCCTAATCAATCAATAGACATACAATTTGTTCTCTCTCTATATTTCTCTCTTTATTTATACATTAAATTTCTACATGGTATCAGAGCGGGTTTAGCACCTAGTATTTTCGCTTCACCGGCGGACGGCAACCTCGCCTTGGCCGCCCGTCGGACCTCTACACATACCTTTCACTCCGCTGCCACAAAATTCCATAGCTGAACTCTTCTCTGCCTTACAATGGCTCAATCAACTTGCTCCACTCCGTCGTCCACCTCGCTCGGATCTGTCAATGGCGCCAGAAGGCGATCTCAGATCTGAGTAACAAAATCCCTCAGTAAATTCAGCCTCCACCATTCCAACCAAGATTGGCAAGGGCTACCGTCTGATCTCCATTGAAGAGTTCCCCGATGGAGGACTTGTGGGCCACCTCCAAATCAAGGAAAAGAACTCTATCTACGGTCCTGATATCCCTCATTTGCAGCTCCATGTCAAGCATGAAACGGACAATCGATTGAGGGTTCACATCACAGACGCAGAGAAGCAAAGATGGGAAGTACCTTACGCTCTCTTACCAAGAGATCAACCTACACCATCAAAGCAAACAATTGGGAGGTCAAGAAAAAACCCAGTCACAGCTTCAGAGTTCTCAGGTTCCAAGCTCATATTCAGCTACACCGCAGACCCATTTGCCTTTTCTGTCAAAAGAAAATCAAACGGCCAAACCCTCTTCAATTCAAGCTCAGATCAATCAGACCCATATGGTGATTTAGTGTTTAAAGATCAGTACCTTGAAATCTCCACCTCGCTGGGATCCGTCAATGGCCCCAGATTCGTCGTCCGCCGTTGCTCTCCGTTGCGTCTTCAAATCGAACGGCGGCGCCACCTCCTGTGGTGTCCGCTCCGCCGGTTTCAACTCCACCACCGGCACCTCCACCGGATTCAGCTCCTCGGCCTCGACCCATATCCTTCCTCTGACCAGCCTGCAATGAATATACCCTCAGCTGTGGTAAATGCCTGTTCCTCCATCCCAGCAAGTATCATGGTGGCTACCACAGAATATGTGACTCCAGTCCATATTTCACGGGACTGCATGCAAATTTCATCCACCTTCGACTCTTTGCCTTCGGTGTTCTCATCATCGCCGTCCGATTTGCCTACGTCGTCACCATCAGAGGCGAATCCTGCGATCTCGGAAGCTTCTGCTTCTTTTCCTCGCCGAAAAATCTCAACCTCGTGATCGGCATCCAAAATCGCAGGTCATCGGCGATCATTACAAACGACGCCGTCAACACTCCCGATCTCTGGAACACCAAAAGCTATCGAAATGCCGTGCAGATCTCTCTCTCTCTCATTGATTCGGGTGGCCCTCTCTTTTGGGCTGTCAATTTACACCACCCACGCACCATCTTCACTTACTCGGCTCTTCCGTCGCCGAGCTCTTCCGTTTTTTGTCGTTCTTTTTATCGTCTACCTTCGAAGGCCCGTCTCCAGTACTTCCGCCAAGAACTACCACAGTGTTTCCGCCGAGAGAGTCGGCTCCCCGCCTGCCATCAAAGGTGAGGTACGTAGGTGCCCCAAATCTAGCCATGGAGGTGGTTTGCCTTTTCAGCTCCTTACTTTCAGCCTTCAAGGCACAAATCTCTGCCCGTGCATCTCTGTACATGCACTGGAGTAGGGAGAGTTGGGCATTGACCTGGTATACCTCACACGCCTTGTTTTGCAGACGGTGAGACAGGTTAGTGACCGCCGCCACTGTCTCCATGCAGGACCTCAACGTGTAGTGGTTGGCCTCGATATCATTTTGAGTAGCCATCACTTGCTCAACTGATAGTGTGGGAAGACTAGGTTGAGTAAGAGCAGGGGTACTTGGCCCAGAGGAGCTCGATGGACCATTAAGATCCGGAAACAGAGAGAGAGGGCGGGAAGAAGAGGCCATTTTCTGGGCAACAGAGTGTTACAGAGTATCTCTCTCAGAAAATGAAGAGTTTTTCAGAGTTTTTCAGCAGGTTTTTTGTTTCAGCCTCAGCCTCCGTCTTGGTTAAATAGCCAAGGCAGACACGCGCATCGCACGCCGCTCGGTGCCAGACGACAAAATGGGCGCGCAAGCCAAGGCAGTCACGCGCATCGCCATAATGTCCGGCACACCTTTTTATGGATTGGGCACGCCTTTTAATGGCACGCCTTTTTGAAAGATTGGGCACACCTTTTGAGGGTGCGACTTTTTCATGGGTCCGACAAGACTCTGTAAACTGTCCCGACATTGATTCCGGTTAGCTCCTTCATGGGTCCGACAAGACTCTGTAAACTGTCCCGACATTGATTCCGGTTAGCTCCTTCATGGGTCCGACAAGACTCGGTAAACTGTCCCGACATTGATTCCGGTTAGCTCCATCATGGGTCCGACAAGACTCTGTAAACTGTCCCGACATTGATTCCGGTTAGCTCCTTCATGGGTCCGACAAGACTCTGTAAATCGTCCCGACATTGATTCCGGTTAGCTCCTTCATGGGTCCGACAAGACTCTGTAAACTGTCCCGACATTGATTCCGGTTAGCTTCTACATGGGTCCGACAAGACTCTGTAAACTGTCCCGACATTGATTCCGGTTAGCTTCTTCATGGGTCCGGCAAGACTCTGTAAACTGTCCCGACATTGATTTCGGTTATCTGCTACAACGGTTCGACACAGCCATATAGTGTCTTCTACAACGGTCCGATATGACCCCGTAAACTGTCTTCTACAACGGTCCGACATGACCCCGTAAACTGTCTTCTATATCGGTCTGCCATCACCATACAGTCTTCTACAACGGTCTGACACGACCATACAGTGTCTCCTATCCACTTTTATTTTATTTGTCAGATTATTTTCCTGTTTTGTTACTCTCTCCAAACTCAAGCTGGTTAGTTCCTATCCCCCTTGAGTTTGAGGGGGGCTGTTGAATGTAAAAACTCCACACCTACTACACCTACCACCTACTCCACCTACACCTACCACCTACTCCACCTACTCTCCACACCCTCTCCTATATATTAGTGTGTTAGCTTTATGTTAGTGGTTTAGACTTTATGTATAGTGCAATGTTAGTGCTTTAGGTTTTCATCATTACAATTTGTAAATCGTCTCCTATATAAGGAGCCCCTAATCAATCAATAGACATACAATTTGTTCTCTCTCTATATTTCTCTCTTTATTTATACATTAAATTTCTACAAAGTAGTAGCCACTGCCTCTCAAATATCCTATGCAGTATCCATAGATAGATAGGCCTCTCCAATCTCTGGGACCATAGAATGTATAACCAACCCATAATTAGGGAGTTAGTGATCTCCCATTGATCATAACTCTGGTCCGTGGTGCTGGGTGCCTATATCCTGCCATCAATATACCCCATCTTCCTTTTGCTCTTCAAAAAGATAGTCAAACTTTGCGACCACGCTAGATAATTTTGACCATTGAATAGAGAGGTGGTGATTTTAAGATTAGGATTGGGGTTGTCAGTCATAGGTATAATGGAACACTCACTTTTAGGTGTCTGAGAAGTAGTGGACACGTTGGTGGAATCTGCCATGGATACTATATTACCTAACCCTCAACAAAACTAGTGCCAATCATAAATCCGGAAGATAGTGGAGGAATAGTAAGCACGATGATCACTAAAAATATTAAAGAATTAAACACTCATCATTTTATTATATATATAAATATTTAATTTTTTTTATAAAGAATAGAAGAAACAGAGGTCAATACCTCATCACACAGTCAACGACAGCATCAGAAGTTCAAACAAACAGGGAGACGACACAGCAGAGGGAGACGACATAGCAGAGGATGTCGAAGGAAGCCAGAGAATGCCTTAGAGCTGTCGGCTGGATCTGAGAGACTGCCAGTGGCAGTCGGCAAGGCAAGACGAGCCTGCCCAGTGGTCGACTTAGGCCAGAAGGCTTGTCGGTAGGGACCAACAAGAGACTGGGGCACCTGCGATAGTGATCGAAGGGGCTAGGGCTGCCTCCGGCAAGTTCAACAGTTAACGTCTGGGCAAGGTTTTAAAAAGCGGCCACAACCGTTACGTAACGGTTGTGGTAGTTACCGCCACCCGTTACGGCCGCTTTTGCAGTGTGATTGAGATTCACAGATGTATCGGCCGTAGCGGCTGATATAGCGGTCGTAACGGTGCCGTAACGGCCTGTTACGCACCGTTACGTAACGGTTCCGAATTGCTTCTTTCAAAAAAACACAAAAAAAAAAAAAAAAAGTTGAAAAATGGGGAAGAGAGATAGAGAGAGAAGAGGGAAGATGGAGGAACAAGAGATAGAGAGAGAGATTAGGAAAGATGAAGAACATGTTATTGATTTGTTGAAATTGTAAAACCTATGCTATTCTATTCAGCTGCTATCACTTAACTATTTTGTTTGTGTGTGTCTATCTATATATTGTTTGATAATAATAATAATAATAATAATAATAATAATAATAATAATAAGTGTGGTCATTATCTATTTAGCTTGATTAATATATATATATATAGGCTTTTATTTATTCTCTTACTTTTGTCATTGTTTATCTTATATATAATAGTTAGTGATT
Organism: Camellia japonica; assembly: GCA_030407325.1. Classification (NCBI taxonomy): domain Eukaryota; kingdom Viridiplantae; phylum Streptophyta; class Magnoliopsida; order Ericales; family Theaceae; genus Camellia; species Camellia japonica. The sequence continues at coordinate 137,773,780 of JAPPVO010000019.1, forward strand.
GATTTTTGTATAATATAAAGTCATTAATTATTAAAATAAAATGTAAAAAACTCAGTTTATAGTTATTTAAAAATATGAAATATATTGGATCAAACTTAAAAATTTATAAAAATTAATTAATATTTATTTTAAAACCCAATAAATATGATCATGGAAAAAAAATGTGCGTATCGGTAAGTTTTTTTCAAATTGTGCGAAAAATAAAAAAATTCACGGTTCCGGTTACCGCAACCGTTACGCTACGGCCTTTACACCCCGTAACCGCAACCGCGCCACCGCCACTGTTACGGCGACCGCAACCGCTTTTCAGAACCTTGCGTCTGGGCCAAAAAGCCCTTCGGCACTAGCTGACTGGGCTAGGAAGGTGTTACCCCTGTCAAACCTGGATGGGAGCTTTGTGGTGGCTGTGTGGTGTATGGATTTAGGGTTGTGGCTTTGATACCATGATAATTTTAGAGAATACCAAGATTAGGGAATGATTGTGATATCATCCCCTTTTTATATTAATAAAGATTAATAATTACCAGGGAGCCCTGACGTATAGAATAATTATAATTGAATAATAATCTAACTAATAATATACTATTCTAACAGTAATTTATCCTTTGGATCTATAGGTAGCATCTTTTATTCGTAGATGTTATCAAGACTAGTTGTTTGCATGCAGGGGTTACACCCCCTCATAGTATGTATCTTGGCCATATGATCTAGAGTTGGATTTCTTATCTACTACTTTTTAATGAACATTTTAGTAGAGTGGGATTTGGTAGAATGGAAAAAGATGCTATTTGAGAGGGAGGGAGGGAGGGATTATTATCCAATCATGACACCTATTGTATATCATTGTACGAATATGCATATCATATTGTATGTGTATCACAAGGTAGGTTGATATGTTGAGAATTGACATTTACAGACCAATTTAAAAAGAATAGGCATGCTGGTGTGAAACATAAATATTACAAGAATGAAGTATTGAGTAATATGTTACCAATGATACAATAAAAATTATGTCTCAAAAAGGTAAAAACATGCATTCATTAATAATCTAAGTACCCAACACAAGAAATGTGAATAAATATATGATGTAGATGGTTATATTTATTTTGTATTCTTTTAGGTGTGTGTGTGTGCGTGTGCGTGTCCTAAATTTGCAACGTATTTAAGTCTTGAGTCTGACCTTAGAAAAAAAAATAAAAAATTGGGTTGCGTTTAAAAGTTTGTGTTACATGCAGATCATATAAGCTCCTCCTTTTTCTCTCTCTTTGTTTAATTTCCCTGCAGGCCTTTTGTGATGCTTTGATGGTTGAAATGGTGTCTGATAATGATGATTTCTTTATAATGGGTGGTAATTCTATCTCAGTGGCGCATGTCTCTTATAATTTAGGAATTGATATGGGGTTACTTTATGTCTTTCCAAGTCCATTGAAGCTTCAAATGGCACTTCTAGAAAAAGAAAGTTTGTGCAATACTAATGAAAGAACAGCTGTTAATGAAGCGCAAGAGGAGAGGATGCTTATTTCCCTTGATTCTAAGATGCCTAATCTTCAATCCTCTAAGCCACGTGGAAGGTTTTCGAGGACCCTCAGCAACAAGAGTGATGATTATCCTTCTAAATTCGAGAAGGTGCATTTAAATTTCTGTGGAAATTCAAAGGGAAATAGTTTTGTAGATGGCTATCCATGGAATTCAAATTTAATACATGTGCCATGTTCATGTAGCCGTTGCAACAGAGTAATTTATGATGGTGCATACGAGGGGAATAATTTATGGCAAGCAACCTTGTCAGTGGAAATTCCGAGAAATAAAAGAGGTGCTATGCAAGAATTATGGAAAGTCCACATGGAATCTTGTGTTGATGCATCACCACTTCTTGTATTTAAAGAACAAGATTTTTTTCTTTTTATTGGATCTCACTCATACAAATTTCTTTGTATCAATGCCAAAAGGTAATTCCTGATTTTATATGTTTCGACTCACAAAATCATTATACCAGTGTTTTGTTGGAAGATTTATAAAACATTTATTTTTGTCACCATACTACATGATCATTATCCTTGTGATTTTTAAATTGTTATTTTTAGTAGTTGTTGGTATGCACAATATACCAATGTTTTCATACTGTTGGTGACAGATGTGTTGATTTATTTGTCATTTTCACAGTAAAGATTTCCATCAATGTAGAAAACTGTTTGCTTTTCTTTTCTTACAGAACCTTAATCTTCTGGAATCAAGTTTATGATGATTTTTTTGTTAATGAAAGGTAGAAGCACAATTTTTTGTTTTTGATTATTCATAAGCTGCAAATGCCTTGAATTTTTCATTCTTTGAATGACAGACCTTAATTGAACATGTAGCATTGGTCTTTGAGCCCAGCCTACTAATTTCTGTGGTTTACTTTCCTCGTTATTGTAGGGTATTGGTATCTTTAAAAACCACTAATACATTAGACTTCACTATTAACATTGGTATACTGGCCAATTGAAGAAGGCATTTGATCCGATCCGTGGCAACAGCCTAGCTCTGTTTTTGGTTCTTTGAGGTTTAACTGAAGCTTTGGAGGACAAGAAAAAATGATTTGGGAGACTGAGGACAATAAGATACAGTATCTGCAATGACACTGAATTCTTGACAGCTTTCTGAGAAGTGTTAAATCTTAGAGAATTCAATGGTAGGAATTAATAATATTAGGTATTGCTTGGAGAATTCAGTGGTTGGAACAAATTATACTAGGTAAAGGTTAGGAATAATGCTCTAGTTGAAGATGGTGGAGAACATTAGATAATATCTGGGGTTAATATGCCTGAATTTAGCTTTGAATAGAGCAACTGCTGTATTTATTTATTTATTTATTTTTTGGGGCAATTGCTTTCTACAGAACTACTACCACACTTTGTAGCTGACGTCAATGGTGGCCCACTCTATTGACACTGACCTGGTGATAGTCCTTTTCCTTGTAGCGGCTTCACTCAACTATCAGTATTCAACACCTTTTCAGATGTCTTAATTCAGCCTATAGGTCACCCCTCCACGGCTCGAACCGCAAAGTTGCACCCATTCAATCCCATGCTTGCATAGGTGCGTCTGATCCTATACTCGACATGGTGGCTGCCTCTGATACCAGATGATACAAATCCCTTGGGTAGAACTCACCCTTGAAAATCAGCTTAGAAGGGGAGGCTGCCCAAGAGGCTTATACGCAAATGGCCAAGGCCTATGTTAACTAATGTGGGATTATAACAGATTGGATTTATAACATTTAGAATTTTGTAAGATTGTTCACAACCACTGCTCTCCCGCCCACTTCAGAAATTATTTTCCTTGGATGAGAAAAGTGCTTAAATAGAGAAATTTTAACCATAGTGGTAGTAAACTTGTTATAAGCAACGACTTCATATGTCCTTTAAGCTTATGCTAATCAAATTTTAGTCAAAACAAATAAAGAGAAATAAGTTAAATATGTCTTTGGGTACTTTGCATCTGCTTTCCTATGCTGCATGTGCTTAGTTGTTCTAATTTGTTAGGAATGTGAGAGACACAAAAGGTCGTGTTATGCCCCGGTATATGCTTGCATATGATCCTAGATATTGAGTTGTTTATGTAATTGCGATGACATTATACTTGTCTATTTTTAATCACATGATTTTTGTAATGCATAAATAGTGGCATATCCCCTTTTGTTCTGTATTATTGTTTTCCAAAATGCTTTTTAGCTAGATAGGGTGAGTCAGTCATTGCTGTCAAATTGCGAATCGAATCATAAATTGTATTGTTAAAATATAAATTGTGAATCATAAGATTCACTTTATTTAATATAATATATAATTTCGGGTAAATTACTCTTTTCACCCTCAAACCTTAACGTCATTTATGTCCCTCACCTTCTAATTGTAACAATTAATTTCTTAAACTTCAATTTATATTTCAACGTGGTTCTCCCATTTCCACACCATTTAAAACTTGAGTTAAATTTGAAACATGAGGGACTTAAATGGAATTCAAGTGAAAGTTGAAGGATGAAAAATGTTATTTGTCATAATTTTATACCCTCTAATACCCCTAAAACGAGCTCACATGGCCCACGTTAGCACTTTCTGTCCAAATTTTTAATGGTGAGTAACGGGAGGACCACATCGAAACACAATTTGATGTATGAGGACTTAATGTTGCAATTAGAAGATGAAGGACCAATGTGAAATTCGGGTAGAAGTTGGAAGGTGAAAAGTGTAATTTACCATATACATATAAAAATACACACAAAGTATTTAAATGAAATAAATATCAATAACACTAAATGTATTTATGTATATACATATAAAACCACACATATTCATATAATTAATTGATTTTTTTATTTTTTATTATTGTTTTTATGTATATATTTTTTGATAGATAGGAAAAAACGATGTTCTTGCATGTATTAGGCAAATGAAAAAAAGAAAAGAAAAGTAGAGAATTGAATCGTAGTGAATCACAATGAATTGCAAATCGAATAGTACGATTCAATCAATTTCTGTTTCAAAAGCACGATTCTAATTGTTTTGGTTAAAACGTGTCTTGGATTGTAAGAATACACTTCCAGATGTACAGCTCTGCTGGTGTGATATGTTTACACGCACAGCTCTTTAGCATCTTCTTGATGCTCTTTCTTTAATAAATTTTATTTATCAAAAAATATATATATGTTTACATGCATAGCATGAGAAATATATGATGTTTATTTGTAAGGATTATCAGCTGCTGATTGAAGTGCTAATTATCACATGCATTGGTTTAGTGGTTTTGTCCAATGGGAGATCAAATTAGAAGGACGGATAGAATGTTCGGCTGCAATCCTTGGTAATTTTTCTCAGGTTGTCCTCATTTTGATGTTTATGCTATATCCTTCGATCTCATTTGAAAATATGCTGCAAAAGAGTTTGTTAGATTTTAATATGGAATGTCTTTTTAGGTTGTCGTTGGATGTTACCAAGGGAAGATTTACTTTCTTGATTTTTCTAATGGCAACATCTGTTGGAGTTTCCAAACGTGTGGTGAGGTATCATATTCTATAGAATTTTCAGTTCTTTTTTCTTGTACTATTGCTGATTTTATCTTGATGTTGGAATTTTATCAAGAAAGAGGTTAACTAGTTTACTTTTTTTGGCTTTGGTGCATGTATGGTATTTGAATTGGTATTCAGTCAACAGTATGATAGTTTTTTTTTTAATATGTTGAGGAGAACTTGCAAACTGCACGTGTATGATTCTCTTTGTCTAGGAAAAGTTGCTGTTAACTATTGATGAATGTTAGAATTTTCATGTTCTGCTTTGACAAGTTGCTTGTCATCCATTTATAATGTATGTTGAGAGGGGAATGAGAAACCCTGGGCAAAGAAATGTTACCTCTTCCACAAGTACCTTTTCTGTTCTGAAATCGTAGAGCTTTTATGGCAGCAGAAGAATCTGTAAATGAATATGCCACTAACAGCCACTCCCGTCCCTCAAAAAGAATAAATAAATAAATAAAATCTAAACTATGTTAAGTTGTATTTGCATTTGTGTTTTTTAGTTCTTTGTGATAATAACTTTCGTTCTGTTTATACTGCCTAAGATTCCTCCTCTCCTGTCTTCTGTGCTCTCTGTCTCTCTTAAGCTTGCGTTGACTTGACCAATATTAGTCATAATTACTAATCACTTCTTCAGTGTGTACATGTAACATATCGATTGATTAAGAAAATATTCTGTCCGATTTTCATAGCATCTGATTTATTACAATGTACTGAAATGACTTGGAGATCAACTAGCATACTTGTATTAACTATTGACTTCAACTTGTGGGGTGCTGTTACAATTTCAATATCTTTTATAATAGACATGTAGAAAATATAGTCTCTCATTATTAATGTCTTAATCCAGAGGAAATGATTAATTGTTAGCATGATTAAAATTTCTCACTAATAATGATTTTGGTGATCTTGTGGTTGATTTAATTGTTTGACAAACTTACGTACAAATTTAAAGTGGTTTGGGGATTAAAATTTCTACCGAGAAGTGATTTTGGTGATCTTGTGGTTGATTTAATTGTTTCTCTGACTCGTGCATTTAGCGGACCATCTATGCACTAGAGAGGGTATTTTGATGGTGCAGAGATTAATAACACAACTAATGCAATTAACTGTTGGTACCTGCCTAGTGCATGCAACATGGATAATGAAAACAAATTGTTGACTGTAATTATAACTTTTAATCCTGTTCGATTTTTGACACATTTTGTTCCATCTTCACAGTTCCTTGTATTAGTTTAGAAATAGGTTAACTTGTTTTGCAGTTTGCTAGATGCTAATCAAATTTTGACTTTCGAAGGTAAAGTCACAGCCCGTGGTGGACAAATGCAGGCACTTGGTCTGGTAATGATCTTGTTGCTTTTTGTTTTCGTTTATTTATTTATTTTTTGTTTTGTTCCTTTGGGTCAGAATAAAGACTCAGGATCCTCTAGAGTAATTTTTCTTAAGAGTGATAAGGTTAGGCTTTGAGAGTTGGAAGGTGAAATGATTATTGTAACGTCAACTTTGGTAGAATTAAATCTCAATCATCCAAAAAATCACTCTCCCACTCTCAGAAAAATCACTCCAGAGGATCCTCGCTCCAGAATAAATACCATTACGTATAATGATGAATTGGTTGCACTTCAAGTGAAGTCTATTCCCTTCTGAGTTTAAAGTGGTAGATATTCTCATATTTATGAAAAAAAAAAAAACAATGGTAGATATTCTCATTCATTTGTAGAGCTATATATTAAATCTTGGTAACATCTGAATTCAATGACATAGGCATGTGGCCTTGGTTTGCTAATACTTGCCTAGGATATGGAGTTCCTGATGCAGGACAACTAGGGGACAGCAGCAAATCTAGGCTTTTGGGTCTGATTTTAATTGGATTTTATGGCTGCAATTGCAAGAAGAATATAGGGGACAAGTAGGGTTTGTTTAGTGTAATAAATAGGTAAGAGTTAAGCATGAAAACACGAGGTTTTAGCACTGTTTAGGGGCTGTTACGAGGCTGTGAATGTAACTCGTGAATAGTAAACTAAAACAGAATAGAAGAAGAAAGGAAAAGAAGAAGATAGATTTAAGAATCACTTCTAGTATCACACCTAGGATTTGATTGCATCACACAACCCACAAAAAAGCTTCAAAGCTCTCAACTTTTTATAAATATCAACTTTATTAAATTATAAGCATTACATTTTATATAGGACTAGGAGATTTCTTAAACCAACTAGAACTAAAATAGGAAACTATCAAAATATCTTTGACTTCTAAAACTAATTTAAAACTAAATAAGAAATAAAAACCAAGACTAATTAAATAACTTGACTCACAAGACGACTCATGGGCGAACCCTATAGCCCATGTAGGCAAATATAAAATTACCAAAATAGCCCTCGCCTAAAAATCCTAGAAACATAAAAATAATCATAAAATAAAACTATAATAATATTAGAAATATGATTATGTATGGTTCCTATTGATTTCTCTTTGAAACCATTCAAATTTCCAAATATCGCCGTTTCTTTGAATTAACTCTTCCTTGAGCTTCTTATATTCCGCATCATTCTCCCTTTGTTGGAAAAAACTCGACCACAAGTTTCAAAGTGTTGAAGAATAAGCTTCCACAAGCTTTGGAATTGCATCCACGGCTTCATGTTAAAATCTTTTAAGTTGTCGACGCCTTTTCTTTGTTGGAGATAGGAACAAAAATATTGAGAAATTGATCTTGTCCTTCATGATACTAAATGTGTTAGGAATGTCAAAATCAATCAAAGAACTAAAACATCCTTGAATTGATCCAAATCTTGGGCTGCCAAATTTATTCCGTGCAATCTGGTCTCATTTGGCTCTACAATGCAGTGTTTGTAATCAATTTGAATACTTTCACCTACATCATTAATTGTGGATTCCAAACTTTCATCCTCCTTTTCAACCAATGTTTCATTATGTAGTTCAATATTACCATCCCTTTGGAAAATATTAGATTCTGTCATAGAGAATTGAGGAAGCAAATTGTTGGCCTATAAAGCCATATTAGGATCAGTGTCAACAACTGGTGCATGTAATTCTTCAGTCCCTACAACTTGTGTAACATCCAAGTCTTCTATTTGGACCTCATCCTCTTCATGAATAATAATTAGATCTTCTTGGGGTGCTTTTGAATCATCAATAAGATTGGTTTTTCCCCTTATAATCTGTAAAATATTTTAGAGAAGAGAAAGTGATCGGGATTGAGACCTCATCCCCTTTTATATTAAGAATAAAGCATAATTACAGGAGTGCCATAAGGCATGAATTATGAGCCAGCTCATTACAGCCCATTACATTAATTAAGGAATGAAAACAAATTAGAATAAAATATGAAAATATAATTTCCCATTCTAACACTCCCCCTCAAGCTGGTATGAAGATATCTCTCATGCCTAGCTTGTTGAGAATATCATGAAACAGTTTGCTCCCTATTCCTTTGGTGAGAACATCTGCTAGTTGGTCCCCAGTCTTCACAAATGGAGGACATATGGTGCCACTAGTGAGCTTTTCCTTGATGAAGTGCCTATCAATCTCCACATGCTTGGTTCTGTCATGTTGAATTGGATTATGAGCTATGTTGATCGCCGCTTTGTTGTCACAGTACAATCTCATGGAATCGGTCTGATGGATCCCCAAGTCTCCCAACAATAGTCTAATCCATAGCAACTCACATACACCCTGAGCCATAGCCTTGAATTCTGCCTCGGCACTAGATCTAGCAACCACATTTTATTTCTTATCTCGTCATGTGACTAGGTTGCCTCCAACAAATGTGCAATATCCAGAAGTTGATCGCCTGTCAGTGACTGATCCAGAAGTTGCTCGAGACATGTCACCTTGAGTGGTATTATGAATCTAACGCCTTAATTCATAAATATGTGCTATATTTCACAAAACTGTTGTGGCGGCACCCTAGAAGCCTTCTCTTCTATCATCTAGTCAACACCCTATAAAACAGTCCAAGAGAGATGCTGGTGATTGTTGGAAGAAAACTAGTGAAAAATTAGGGTTCTCTCTATTGTATCTATTATTTTTACTTAATCTAGTAATATTACAAAAATACCCTTCATCACGTAAAAACAATAAAATGGAAGAACATTCCAACAAGATAATGTCTGCCCATTTGGCCTACCAATTCGCGAAGGTTGGCTGACTAAAGTGAAGTCCCAAAAATAGGTTTGTTGTACCCATGCCACAAGTTGGCTAACTAATATGAAACAATGGTTGACCAGTTGGTAGTTGAAAGTCTTGAGACCTTGGTCGACCAACTTGAAATGTTTTGTCAACCAATTGGACTTATATTTGAAAAAGCTAGTCGTTTATAACTGTTGAAGGATTTAGTGATTTATATCCACTCACCCCATTGTGGGGTTTCTTGATGAGAATTGGCTTCTTGAGTCTTTAACAACCTCATATATTCTCTAATTTACCTTCTAAAGAGTTTAACCACCTTGTGTGAGTGGGAGAATCCATCAATCCTTCAACCCATGTCTTCCAAGAACTTTCTCCATGTGAAGTTTTGAAGTTCTTTGCTTGTGGAAGGTAATTTCTCATCCTAGTGTAATCTTAACACACTGTTTCAATCACGCAACTATATTTTGGTCTCATTTAGCGAAACCCTTGAAGCTCTAGGTGAGTGTGTCAAGTTTAAGTGTTAGGGTTTTGTGATTTGGAGTTTATTGGTTGTAGCTAAGCCAAGAAAACCTACTTATTTTTGTTTATATGTGGAAGATGTTTTGGAGGTAGCCTATTGAAAACCTACTAGTGTAAAAGTTTGGAGCGAACCTTATATGCTGAATGAATGAGATGAATGTATGTTGCTGAGTCATCATTGACTTGTGTATTTACATGTGATTACTTTGATTATATCTCACCAAATTGCACAAACTCAAAGTGATATATCTTGAACAATCAACCATCAAGACTATTAGTTAATAACTTGAGTCAGGATTCAATAATTGATAATAAATTGTTCTTGAGACAAGTAGCACTTATTTAGGATTGAGGAATAGTGAAAGAAAAGGCTGGAAAAAATGGCCAAACAGGCTCAACACACAAAACTTTTCACACTTTACATCTCAAAAGACTCAACAAAGTCCAAAAATTGCTCAAGGTTAGGACCCTCCCTCGCCGGAATCAACTATACAAAATGGCCAAAAAGAACTTTTAAACCAGTTTCTCTACACCCTAAAAGACCTATAATCCACTCTAAATACAATAGAACGAAATGCCAAGCTTTCCTCCTACAGTTCCCCCACCCTCTCCCTTGATGCAGAATGGACATTGTCAGAAACTTTCTTTTTCCTATATAAATTCTGATTATTGACAATCAATATTATGGGTAAACAATGAATTCACATTATGTTTGTATTTGAGATTGGATAGCAAGATGCATCTAAGCGACACATTATGCTATATTTTCTTTCTCCCTATGACATTTATTTGTAGTTTGATTAACTTACCATTGGTAAAGCCAAGCATTGTGAATCATTGATTTTCATAGTACTATAGTTTCTTTTAATTGGATAGTAGTATATTTTTATGTTGCAATATGGCGTTTCAGGATCTGGACTACTCTTTTAACATGTCTTCCAACAAAATATTTGCAGGTGTGGGTCGCATGACCATAATCTTTATGCTCTTGATTATAAAAATTACTGCTGCGTTTATAAGATTCCATGTGGTGGCAGTATCTATGGGTCACCTGTAATTGACGAGGTCTGTCTTGGCAAACCATCATCGATAGATTTTCTTATTTATTCTTTTCCACTCATGCAAATCGTTTGGCAAAGTTAGCTATGGATTTAGCTTAATGAACATCAGTTTTTCTTTTGAATTATGTTGAATGTCTATAGTCTGACTCTTTCCTCTCTCTACATAAATATAGCATGGCACATCATTCTCTGTAACATTGTATGCAGTTTGGCCCATCTTCATACTTTGGACCCATCTCCGGCATACAGTATCATAATTCTTGTTTTTGCTTTTGACTCTGATTTTGTGGAACGTTTCTTTTCTTTTTGTTTTAAGGAGATGAAGTTGCAGTGATAGAGACATGGTGCTCCATAAATTGGCATCAGCTTTGCAACTTCTGCATTTGTCTGTCCACGTCAAGTTGGCTTCACGTGTCAGTTCCGGGATAATGCCCCACCTTAAAAACTTGGATACGTTATTTGGTGTAAAACATGCCACTCTATTGCCAACATAAAGCTAACAAGTTTTGGAAGACAATGGGTAATGTGGATTTTCCAAGTTGGATGTAGCAAATATAGATTGTTCTAGAAATTACTTGCAATAGGAACTTAAACAGTACAAACAAATTACTATCAAACTTCAAATTTGGCAACAAAGCCATGTATATTTGGAAATTTTGAGGAGCCACAAGACTAATCATTAGATTAGCTACTTAAATTTTCATTATTTCTACGACTTTCAGAATGATAATCGCGTATGCTGTTCAGTGGAAAAGTCATGGATGCAACTTTTAGAAATACTTGTTTACTAAATTACTACAAATTGTTACTTTAGATCCAATACATTAAGTATTCAAAAAAGAAAAAAGGAGATACTGAAATTTGTTCTCTATGTACTATTGACAACAATGATGAAGATTGTCGGCCAAGTGTAGATGAGGAAAATGGCATGAAGGAGACACTTGAATAATAACTGTATAATAGAGGAAACATAGCTGTTTGCTTTTTGAGTTTGTCTTAAATCTTAATCGAAGGAGCATCAATGTGTTAATAAAGGAAATGATGTGCCAGTCATTTAGCCAAATCCACCCTAGTTAGATTGGATGGTAGTGAGAAAAAATACAAGTTACTGTGTGAGCAACGTGGGAATATATGAACTTTATCTGATCTGTTTCGGCATAAATGTTTACATTGTCCTTTTTAGCAACTGTGATTGTAAACATAAGTAGCTGTTTGTCTATTTTCTTGAAGAAATGATGATAAAATTTACCAATTTACCACCACGAGGAATGCCAAATACCACAATAACAGTGATAGTCAAAAGCCTGTATGGCAATGGGGCTTTAAGGGCTCAACTTCTGCCTATAATTAGCTTACTGCTCCAAGAATTGCCTACAAATTATTGAATGCTACTAGGGTTGTAGTACTTGCAGACTTTCGTCACATGTCACAAAGGAATGATTTGCAGTGGACAGTTTCTGCAGCACTGCAAAGTAGAAAACCTTATCGACCTCCTGAAAGATTTGCAGTGCTGCAAAATGCATTCAGTTATTCCAGATTCTAGTTTTTGATTGGCTAGTGGTAAGTAGGGAAAGAGATTTCGCCAAGGAGATCCTGCTGCTACATTACACCATGTAGCTGTATGCCTATACATAGTTGTAATAACCTTTTTCTGCTAAAGACTTTTTCCTTTTCTTATTTCTTTTAGTTGGAGTGCATGCGATACACATACTTTAGTCTACTGTCTAATTATCTATTTATTATGAGCTATGATCAGTATTTTGTGTCACTTTGATCTAATGGTCTCTTATTGTTCAGAACAATGTTTTAAATATTTTTGAAAAGGCATCTAACTTGTGTAACTTTGGCCGACAAAAACTTTTTCCCGGTCTTCGAAAAAATGAAAATTTCAAGGGTTTTAGTAAAATTAAACATGTCGAAGCTATTACGTCGGAGATAATATGTTGGGAGGATACATCTGCAGTATACTTTTTGTTACACAGCGAATTGGCAATAGTTACATCTACTGTTTGTCTGAATTGATAATAGGTGTAATTTTTTAAAGAACTCAATCAGTATTTCACTACTAGTAGAAGTTCAATAGTTGCTTGCATTTTGATTTAGACCCATACAGTACATGGCAGTTGACTTTGACCTTTTCCTTTCACCTTATTTCTCAGCATGTTCCAATTGACAAGCTGTATTGGTCTGTTATCTGTATCTGAGCATTTTGTCATATAGCTTGCATTATAAATTGCTGACATTAGTTTCAAAATTTATGGTGAGACCTCCTTTACTCAATATATAGCCTCCCAATCAAGCAGCATTTTACATACCATTGGCAGGAAGGGGCCACTTTGAAAAAGTACATGTATCCACTGCATTGTGTTTCTTGTGCATATATTTACACATTATACCTGGCATGATATATGCATCCTTGCATTGATTTGTTATGTATATGCTTGCACATTATCCTTGACATGATCTTGTAGATTCATTGACAATTAGATAATTCTTTAGCTTTTTCTCCCCTTCTGATCATTGAATGGTAGAATGATACACATGAATGCACCATTATTTTCTCCATAACTTGTATTTAATGATATTTATTTATGTGGATCATTGTCTCTTGCCAAAGAGAATCATCAATAAATGATTGCTTTTGCATTTTAAGTTGTTTATTACTGATTACTTTCAATGTAGGTTCACAATATACTTTATGTGGCGTCTACTAGTGGCCGTGTTACAGCAATATCCATAGAGGTGCGAATCTTCTTTTAAGAAAAATGGTTATATCAAATTTTTGGATCATTCTATAGCATAAATATCAGTATTACGTAGAGTGGAAAATGTACTCCTCGAGACCTTCAAATGTTGATGGGGAAAAAGATAATAGGTACTAGACCACAGCTGTGTAGATGTTCTTTTCATATTTTCAAGTTGCTTGCTCGTTTCCCACCAGCAGAAGTTTAAAGTCGGACATCAAAATTTACATTGCAAGTTCAATACTTCAGAACTTTGCCCTTGTGGTTTGGACACCAAGGGTTTTCATTGACCTCAATGAAATTGCCTTGTGGTTATGAAAATGATCTCACTAAAATGAGTATAATATTTTATGTTTACAATTTACGTCGCTAAATGAGGAACTCATTTGTATATAACTTAACTACAATTGGGTAAAGTAATCACATATATTGGACAACCCTTGCTCTTTTTTTGTCCCCTTTTTTTCTCTAGATACCTTTTGGTTTGTGTTGCATGAAAGAGTACTGGAGAAAGCAGTTTTTAACGAGAGAAAAGTGTTGCATCTTTACAATGGTTGCAATTGAGAATCTAATACATTATGCTTGACAAAATTGCACCCAAAATTTTTCTAAATGACAAAAGGACTCCGGACTCATATTTTGTAATATGTTGATCAATTTTCTCTCACTACTTAATTCAGGATTTTCCACAATTAGCAAAATTTGCATGTTATTGTGACATCAAATTTTGAGTAAAATAAAGAAGCAAATAAAATTTATTTACACCCAATTTTACAACCAAAATTACACTTTTGGGAACTTATTAAAAAAATATGCATTCGGGTTTTTGACGTAGGCCAATATGAAATGAAATGCAATAGCCTTTGAGAGAAATTTGAAGATTTAGGGGTATATGGTACAAAATTTATTATTTGGGTTCATTTTGGGTTTTGGCATCTCCTTCCTTCAAGTGATTTCCTTTACTCTTGATTTCCAGAGATCTATATTACATGGACTCTTCTAAAGGTATGAAGTACTCATGTCGGATACTCGATACTTGGGTAAGGTTGTGGACTATATGTCCAACACATGCAGTTGGACATTCACCTATCAAATCTGTTTTCAGAATCTTATGCTTCACAATATGATTCATGATTCATGCATAGATCATTATGAATCTATGGATGAATCTATTGTGGGATAGAATCATTGGTGAATTGCTCGATTCAGCTTTCGATTTGTGCGATACTTGGAATTATCGTGATGTGATAAGATTGAGAATTGTAGGTGTGTTTTAGCTGTACATGAGCTAACCGTAAGTGTTATTTAGTTGAGTCTTCTAGCCTATAAATAAGTGGTTTAGGCTCCTAATAAGTACTTTTGTTAAATTTTATATCAAATTTTAGAGCTGGGCTCATGTAACCCTGGATTTGAAAACCATTTCTTGTAGTACTTCATGATACTTATCTTGCTGCCTGTAAGGGAGTGGCGGTGTTGGGTGAATTACTAACAAAATTATACTTTCATTTCCCTATTACATATCTTCCCTGTCCCAGGCTTGTCATGCTCTGGACATCTGTTTATGTTTCTTTGCTTTATTATTTTCATCATTTCTTGTTAAGCCATGTTTTCTAAATGCAGTCTATGACATTCAGTAAACGATGGCTGCATGAGTTGGAAGCACCAGTTTTTGGGTCCCTCTCCATCAATTCCTACAATGGAAATGGTATTGCTTTTGTTCATTTTACTTTTTATCCTTACTATCATTCCTGATGATAGGTAATTCTGCCAGAGAACATTCTGAGTTCAGTTAAGATCTCTATGTGGCTAAGCTATAACCAAACCAAACTAACTAAACTAAGCCTTGTATCCACACTCAAGTGGGGCTGGTTGGCTAACAAATTTTTTTTTTTTTTTTTCTTCTTTATAGAATTTCCTGTTATTTTGCCTTTAGTTGTGGAGACCGCCTGCCAAATTGTAGTCCATATCAAATTTCTATAAAGTATTGGAATATCTATATTATGTTTTCTGGGAATTTTAGTTATGCGGGTAGTGCCTGCTCATGTCAGTGTATGTGCACATGCATCAGCATGCTTGCCTGTGTATCAAATGTCAATTTTGTTGCATCACTAGACTGTTTTTGGTTTTGTAGTCATTTGTTGCTTGGTGGATGGGCATGTTGTGGCACTGGATTCTGATGGATCCATTATCTGGAAGGTACAAATACACCCTTCATATATATACATATATATTTGGATTTCCATACATTGACTTGTCTGGTTCCATTTATTCTTAGTAATTGGACATTTAATTTCTATTAGTTAAAAATGGTTAGGGAGGCCGATTTATTGTCACCTTTTTTTTTCCCTTTATTTATTTATTTTTTTGGTGCACATTCAGAAGTGAAGTCAAATATACATAATATTGGTAACAACTGTTCGGATTGACCACTACCTGTACGAACTGCCTCTAATTAATGAGGTGCGAGTGTAATAAAGAGATTAAACAGAAGTCAATACCAACCCTAAAGAGGGGGTTGATCATATTTATATTTAACCAACAAAACCATCAAATTATAAAATACACTTGCTAGCCTTACTACTGCTACATACTTCTACATATACAACTGATTGATAACATGTTAACTATCTACTATTCTGACACTTACTCTCAAGTTGGAACATATATATTAGTTATGCCCATCTTGCTACATAGATCAAAAAAATGTTCTCCACTAAAAGCTTTATTGAATATATCTCTTAAGTGAGCCCCAGAGCCGATAAAGGAGGTGATGATTTGCTTCTTTCTAAGAAGCATGGACACAAACACGACATAGATACACCAACACAACAATTTTCAAACAACGCAGGACATTATATGTTGGGGACACTCAGTATATATAGTTTTATATATTTATTATATGTTTTATTTTTGTATATGAATACATCATTCAAAGGCAACAAAAAAAATGCAACACTACACTAATTATGAAATATCTACATTATTTCTCTTTATCATTGTAACCAAAGTTATTTTGTTCAATCTTATAATTAGTTTCGTGTTGTCTAAATGATGGACATGTGTTTCCCAAGTGTCCGAAGCATGTCTGGCTTTAAAAAAAATAATTTAAAAATAGGGCATGTTTGAACGAGTGCCCAACCCGTGTTGGGAAGTGTCCAACACAGACATGTCACCTTAAAATTGTTTGTGCTTCTTGGGCTTCTTCATTATCATATCTCATATAAAATGACACTCAAGTTCAAAGTGTTTATTCTTCTCATGATATACTGACTTGTTTGTGATGAATTGTTGTTAACCACCATACTGATTAAACACTAAGCACGACACAGACAGAGTTATACCAAAGCATTATCTAATTTCAAAGCACTATCTAATTTCAAAATACATATTAAACAGCCATACTGATTCATAATGACACTCAAGTTCAATATGTTTAGTTCTATCATGATATACTGAATTGTTAACCACCATATTGATTAAACACTAAGCACGACACAAGCGAAGTTATTCCAAAGAATTATCTAATTTCAAAATATGAATTCAATAGCCATATTGATTATTAACTTCTTTATGAAATAGTTGGAAAATAGAGTCAATCTCTGAATGTTCTTTTATTTAGAATGTCCAATTAATGCTTGAACAATCATCAAAAAAAGAGAAATCAGAAAAACCCAAAAGACTTGTATCTTGATGGATCCCAAACATCATAATGAACTAAAAAGATTTTGCAATAGATTTAAATCAATCGTATTAGGAGATGGGCTGCTGTCTTCTTTTTTGCAATCTCGTATTGTTGGCTCGTGCAGACCTTTTGAGATGCATGTTGCACATGATGCATTATTTGCATGACATTTTTTATTTTTATTGATTGTCCTTTTCTTTTTTTATTTAGTTGAATTATTTTTTTTCCAGGTGAAAACTGGTGGGCCAATATTCGCTGGACCCTGCATATCTTACACACTACCTTCTCAGGTAAATATACCCTTTAGGACAGCAGAACTTCGAACTATTTCAGGTCAAACACTCCACTTCAATGATTACAACTAAGGCATTATCTTGTAGAATTCTGAGAAATCTTTATTTCATTACTTCTCTCAATTATTTTGTTCATAGCTTCACCAAAAACTTCCATTATAACAGTCATACAGTTGCTTACCTTGAAAATGAGTAACATGCAATAATATGATATATGCATTGCATTGTTTGTGATGCAGCAGTTTTAGAGGAAAGGGCAAATAAGTTTTTTGTACCTGGGAATTCCAAAAATGGTATTTGAATGTTAATCTTTCAAGCGTAATTGGTGATTGAACATCCAAGAAATATTCCTGTTTGCACTTGTAAACATGTTGCTATGACTAATTTTAGTTATATTCTATATCTGTAGACTGCAGTAATAAAATGTTTTTAAAGTCAGTAAGTGTTGAGTACAGAGACCAATCTAAAATTGAGGCAGTGTTGGATTTATGAGTAAATGTGCAGAATTCTAGTGAGAGAGGTGCAGGGTGTTTGGGGTCTGGCAGATTGTTTGGGCTTACTCTCCCCTCGATCAACTTTGGGCTTCCACTTGGTTCTTTCAAAGCAGCCTCAGTGTGGGATGATATTATTAATGGAATCAAAATCAAAATAGAAATGGATTTCTATAGAGAAATTCCCAAATTGGGGTACAACAGCTAAAGATTTGAAATTTACAATCTCAAAATATTTTTTTATTAGAAGTCCTAACACCTATTTACAGGCATAGGACAGACTACACACTCCTTTAAAAACAAAACCAATTCATGGCCAAATTCATGACTCTCTATAACTTCCTTTGAAGCAACATAAATAGTGGAAGGTTGATTTGTTGCCACTTTTCTTTTCATGTGCAGCAAGGTGTCATCCTTGGTAATTGTGTAGGTATTGTTGGAATAGGAAATAAGTGATTGTATTTTATTATTTTTATTTATTCCTTTGATTGGTGTAATGGACTGACCCATATATTATGCTGTATGGCACTCCTGTAATTATAACTCATTCCCTAATTCCTTCTCTTCTCTAAACTAACGTGGTATCAGAGCCAAAACCCTAGCCCCATCTCTCTGTTGCCTTTTTTCTCCCGTCAAAACAGTCCAGACCATCAAAACAATCCAGACCGACCACTGTAGCCCACACCTGGCCTACCTACAGTCAAACCCTAGTCCCCACACCCTTGCCCAGCTCTCTCGACAGCCTTTTAGGCGTCGTCGACCGTCCTCCTCGCCTTCTAGGGGGCTGTCGGCAGTCCCTTTGGCTTCCTAGGGGGTTGTCGGTAGTCCCTTTGGCTCCTTAAGCCTCTATCGGAACTCCCTAGGGGGTCGTCGGTCGTCCCTCTAGCCATCTGGGCCTCGTCGACCAGCCTTTTGACTGCCTCTGCCTCTGCCTCTGTTGCCATCAGCCTCTGGGTCTGCCGTCGTCTACCTTTTGTCTCTCTTCGTTTTTAATGGTTGGTTAGTTTATTACCCACTCTTTAGTTCTCTTTCACAAAAAAAAAAAAATACAAAATATATATATATACAAAAACACAAAAAAATAAATAAATAAATATGATACATTAAAAAAAAAAATTCTTACTTCTTTATGAGTCTCTAGTTACTATTGTACTTGTTTCTCTACTCTCATCTTCCGGGTTTGTGATTGGCATTGTGGTTGAGGCATAGTTAGTAGTGTCCCCATGGCAGATTTGATTAGTGAATCTACTACCTCTCCGCCCTCTCAGGGCGAGCATTCTATCATCCCTTCTACTATGACTGATACCCTCTACACTAGCCTTAGAATCACCACCTCTCTATTCAATGGTCAGAATTACCTAGCGTAGTCGCAGAGTCTGACTGTTTTCTTGAAAAGCAAGGGAAAGATGGGATATGTTGATAGGCGAGTTCAGGCACCCAATATCACCGACCCTCATTATGATCAGTGGGAGATCACCAATTCTCTGATTATGGGCTGGTTGATCCATTCTATGGTTCCGAAGATTGGAGAGGACTACTTGTCTATGGACACTACCCAGGATATTTGGGAGGCCGTAGCGACTACTTACTCCAGGAAGGGGAACTTTTTACAGGCTTTTGAGTTACGTCGCTCCATTGAAAGGTCGGTACAAGGTGAGCAGACTATCCTCCAGTATTTTACCTTTCTTAGAAATAGGTGGAAGTAGCTTGATCACCTTTAGGATTACAAGCCTATCTGTCCCACTGATTTTGCTAGATACCAGAAGTTTGTGGCGCAAGAGCGGGTCTTTAAGTTCTTTGGAAGGCCTAAATGTGGAGTATGATCCGGTTCGGAGTAAGGTACTTGGCATGGATGTGCTTCCTTCTCTCCAGGAAGCCTTTGCTTTTGTGCAAAATGAGGAGAGTCGCCGTTCTGCGATGCTTCCTTCTGCTACTAGCTACATGACACTCCCTCTGGTGGCCGAGGCGACCGTCTTGGTACTCACAGAGGTCGGTCTGGTCCTAGAGGCCGCGGGGCCAATGCACGAGCTCACCTTTCAGACACTGTTAAGCCATCATCTTCTCCAGTTGTCTCCACCACTGTTGATGTTTCGGGGTTATCTGCCTTGGATTTTGAGATTGTTGTTCGCCATTTGCTAGACCGTTGAGCCTCCACTTCTGCTACAGGTGCACCGTCTTCTTCCTTTGCCAATTCAGGTAACTTAGCTTCCTCCACACGTGCATTGCTATCTCATATGACTGTACCATGGATTATTGATTCCGGTGCTTCCGACCGTATGTCTAGCTCCTCGAATTTATTTTCTAAGTATAACCCCTCCTCAGGTCAGGAAAAAGTGCATATCGCTGATGGTACCATTTCGTCTGTGTCAAGGAAAGGTTTAATTCATGCCACCTCTTCCCTTCCTTTGTCTTCTGTCCTTCATGTTCCCAATTTCAGTGTTAATCTTTTATCTTTGAGTCGTATTACCCATAACTTAAATTGTAGCGTGACTTTTTTTCCTGATCATTGTCTTTTTGAGGACCTTATCACGAGGAAGAGGATTGGCAGTGGTAGAGAGGAACATGGGCTTTACATTCTGGATCAAACAGACAAGCTGGCTCATTCTTCTATTCAGTTACCATCCACTAAGGACGACATTTGGCTATGGCACCGTCACTTAGGACATCTCTCTTTTTATTACTTAAGCATATATTTTCCTCTGTTTTTGAGACAAATGATGTGTTAGATTTTCAATGTGAGTCTTGCCAACTTGGAAAACAACACTGAGCCTCTTTTGCTTCTTCTATTAATAAAAGTTTAGTTTCTTTTTCTTTGATTCATTCTAATATATGGGGCCCATCCCGTTTTGTGTCTTTAACTGGTCAAAAATGGTTTGTTACCTTCATAGATGATTGTTCCAGGGTCACTTAGGTCTATTTGATGAAAGATAAAAGTGAGGTTTTTTTTGTGTTTCAAAACTTCTATAAAATGGTTTGTACTCAGTTTGGGGTGGTTGTCAAAATTCTACGTTCTGATAATGGGGGAGAGTATATTGACTTTGGTCTTGCCACTTACTTCGCCACACATGGCATTATTCACTAGACTTC
Source organism: Camellia japonica (assembly GCA_030407325.1). Lineage (NCBI taxonomy): Eukaryota > Viridiplantae > Streptophyta > Magnoliopsida > Ericales > Theaceae > Camellia > Camellia japonica. The sequence goes on from JAPPVO010000019.1 coordinate 137,794,853, forward strand.
TTGCACTAATACCCTTCAATAAAATGGTGTTGCAGAACGCAAAAATCGCCATCTCCTTGATGTCGCTCGTTGTCTATCCTTTGAGATGTGGGTTCCTCGATCCTATTGAGGGGAAGTGATTCTCACTGCCGCTTATTTGATTAATCGTCTTCCTATCCAAGTCCTTCACAAACAAACACCTGTTCAAATTTTGTTCGGGTCTACCTCTTTCGGGTTCTCCATTTCTCTTAAGACTTTTGGCTGTGTTTGCTTTGTCCATAATCATTCACCCACTCGTGGTAAATTGGATCCTAGGTCTCTTAAGTGTGTTTTTCTGGATTATTCTGCCACCAAAAAGGGTTATAAGTGTTATCATCCTCCCACTCGCAAATGTTTTGTCTCCATGGATGTCACTTTCTTTGAGTCTCAGCCTTACTTTCCGATCCTCCCGGTCTCACAGTCATCCCTTCAGGAGGAGCCTTGGTGTGAAGAAATTCTTGTTCCACTTCCGCCAGTGGTTGAATAGATAGAGGATGATGAGCCAGCAGTTGTTGAGGAAAAGGAAGTAGGCAAAGTTTATATCAGGAATAAGGATAGACAGCAAGTTACCTGGATGCAAGAGACTACTTTCCTTCCTCTACTGCCAACTTCTTCTTCGGATGAGTGTCCAGAGTCAACCCCTTCTTTTGAGAGTCCAAGTAATTTTGATTCTAGTGCTTCTATTCCTGTTTTGTCAGATCTTGATGTTCCCATTGCTAATAGGAAGGGGGTTAGGTCATGTACTCAGCATCCTATTAGTAATCATGTCTTTTATTCTCATTTGTCTTCCTCATATAAAGCTTTTCTGTCTAAAGAGTCTTCTATGAGTCTACCTATAAATTTTCAGGATGTTCTCTCTATTCCTAAATGGAAACATGCCATGGTGGAAGAGATGAGAGCTCTCAGCAAGAATGGCAGTTGAGAGTTAGTGGAGTTACTTAGAGGAAAAAATCCTATTGGGTGCAAGTGGGTGTACAGGGTAAAACACAAAGGAGATGGTTCCATAGAACGGTACAAAGCAGGACTGGTTGCTAAGGGCTTCACTCAGACTTATGGGGTGGATTATTAGGAGACATTTGCGCCAGTTGGTAAGATGAACTCTGTAAGAATCTTACTCTCTCTTGCTGCAAATTTGGATTGGCCACTTCATCAGTTTGATGTGAAGAATGCCTTCCTTCATTGAGACCTAACAGAAGAGGTCTATATGGATATTTCTCCTGGTTTTGCGGATGCTAAGTCCAATGGTAAAATATGCAGGCTCTGAAAGTTACTTTATGGGCTAAAGCAGTCTCATAGGGCTTGGTTTGAAAGGTTTGCTCAAGCTATGCTGAAATATGGGTTCAAGCAAAGTCAAGCTGATCACACCTTGTTTGTGAAACACTCCTCAGATGGTAAGACCATAGCTCTTATTGTCTATGTTGATGATATTGTTCTGACAAAAGATGATGTTGAGGAGATTCCTCGTTTGAAAGAATACTTAGCTAAGGAATTTGAAATCAAAGACTTAGCCTATTTGAAGTATTTTTTGGGCATTGAAGTAGCTCGATCCAAGGATGGCATCTTCATATGCCAGCGGAAGTATGTACTTGACTTGCTGAAGGAAACTGGAATGCTTGGAGGTAGACCATGTGATACACCTCTAGAACCAGGCCAGAAACTGAGTGAGGATCAAGAGGGAGATCCAGTGGATAGGGGGAGATACCAGATGCTAGTGGGCAAGCTCATATACTTATCCTATTCACATCCGGACATTGCCATTACTGTGAGCATGGTGAGCTAGTTTATGCATGCTCCTAGAGCTTCTCACTTGGAGGCAGTTAAGAGAATCCTGAGATATCTGAAGTCTTCTCCTGGGAAGGGTCTCTATTTCTCTAAACATGGCCATCTCAGTGTGGAGGCATTTACTGATACAAATTGGGCCGGATCAGTCGCTGACAGACGATCAACTTCCGAATACTACACATTTGTTGGTGGCAACCTAGTAACATGGCGAAGCAAGAAACAGAATGTGATTGCTAGATTTAGTGCTGAGGCAGAATTCAGGGCTATGGCTCAGCGTGTATGTGAGTTACTCTGGATTAAACTATTGTTGGGTGACTTGGGAATCCATCAGACTGACTTCATGTGACTATACTGTGACAACAAGGCTGCAATCAACATAGCTCATAATCCAGTTCAACATGATAGAACTAAACATGTGGAGATTGATAGGCACTTCATCAAGGAAAAACTTAGCCGATGTTTTTATCAAGGGGCTATGGAGCAAACCATTTCATGGCATTCTCAACAAACTGGGCATGAGAGATAGTTTTGCACCAGCTTAAGGGGAGTGTTGGAATAGGAAATAAGTGATTGCATTTTATTATTTTTATTTATTCCTTTGATTGGTGTAATGGGCTGACCTATATTATGACACTCTTGTAATTACTCAGTATTATTAATATAAAAGGGAATGAAGTCTAACTTATTCCCTAATTCCTTCTCTTCTCTAAACTAGCAGGTATTTCTTGCCATCATGTGTAGTTTGTCTATCATATTGCCATGGTTGGCCAAGTCCGATGTGACAAACATCCAAAGGCATGATATCATACCACACCTAATCAAAGTACTTATGAATAGAGAAGTCTACCAAATACCTCTTATACACCTTTATTTCATGATCTTTCTTAATCCAAGAGACTTTGTAAAGATGAGGATGATTTTCAACCTCAATGTTCAACTTGTCAACCACCTCTTGAGAAACCACATTCTCACAACTTCCTGCATCAATGACCATGCTACAAACTCTACCACCAATTTTGCAAATTAGTAGTATATAAAACATTATCCCTCAACCAATTTTCTTCATTTGTTGGCTTAGGCACAAATAGATTCTTCCTCATCATAAGAGCCAGGGTTTCCTCTTCAACAAAATCACCTCCAATTAACACCAATCATTGATTCACTAAAACATATTGTACACTATCAAACATAATAAAACCCAGTAAGCGATTGCCTCATCACCTCACCTCGCGTCTTGGTGCCTTGACTTGCCTCACCTTTTAAAACACAGGTCCACTCAAAGTAGAGCCACCTCTAACATTTGTTGAAGAACCGACCTTGAAAGTACTTGGGGCTTTAGATGGTTTTTAATTTGGTTTTGTAGGGCTTTTAGACAAGGTGAATTTTTTATTTTTTATTTTTTATTTTTCAACTGAACCTTTTGACAAATATCTAAGAGGATAAAATTTTAGGCCTTCGAAACATTGGGTCCTTAGACAAGTGCCTCACTCACCTGAGGGATGGGTCAGCATTGACCAAGGTAGGATGGTGAGATACTTCTTTTTTTCTCTGCTCTCACAATTTGGTAGTAGAAGAAAAGAGTGCTATAAAAAAAATCGTACTCCTTGGCTGGCCATAGATGTGCTTACATTAGTACTAGGGCCTAATCCATGTAGGTTGGGATTGGGACTTTTAACGTCCCTCTAAAATCTAGATCCAAGTGGAGTCTACACCTTACAAGGATAAAGTTACCAATTAATTGCAATTGCACTCAGTCTTCAAGGATTTAATTATTTATTATTAATAAAATCTATGTGCCACATTACACACAATGCAAGTTCACCCTAACTTTTTATGCTTCATAGGTTTTTACTTTGTCTGATACTGCAAACTGTCTTTGATTTTATTCCTGTACAGGTGCTCATATGTTCCAGAGATGGGAATATTTATTCGTTTGAATTGGTAAGATCTAGCATTGACATCTTTTTACTTTCTATTTCAGTGATCATCATCTACTACCTTGCATACAGAATCCATTAATTTTGTTCGTTTTGTACAACTATTTGGAATATAGCTCATGCTTGAAATTAGAATCATGGAATAAAAGATGTTTTCTTAATTTTTACCTAAGGATGCATTTTCAATTAATTTGCACTACGACCTTCAAAATGTTCATTGTATATTTAGAAGACATGAAGGATAATAGATACAGTCAAGGATGGATATGGGGGGGCGACCGCACCCCCAAAAATTTGAAAAACATCATATATTATATTAGAAAATTTAAAATTATAATATTTCCGCCCCCCCATAGTGATAATCCCGAATTCGTCCTGGATACAGTCCATTGATACTTTACATATGATGTCTGAACATTTTGGCAGAGGTATAGCAAAGGAACACTATTTTGGTTTCATTTTATGTAGGAAAAGGGAGATCTACTCTGGGAATACAATGTTGGAGTTCCAATTACTTCATCCGCTTATGTTGATGAAAACTTACAGTTGGTATCTACCTCCTCTCTTAGTTCAGATAGGTATGTAAACTACACTAAATTGATTGGATTATTTTAATGTTCTTTTTATTTTGGTGACATAACCACTTTCTCTTTCAGGTTAGTTTGTGTGTGTGCAAGTTCTGGAAGTATATATTTGCTTCGTATTCCCTCGGATTGTGCTGGAGAACTAAACAGTGTGAGGAAAGATGTGGTACAGGAATTTGCTAGGCTGGACCTCCAAGGAGACATTTTTTCTTCTCCAGTGATGATTGGTGGCCGGATTTTTGTCGGTTGCAGGGATGATTATGTGCACTGCCTGGGGTTTGAGACCTGAATTTCAATGGAAGTATAAAGAAGTTGAGGACCTCTGATATCTTCCTTCCATATTTTGCTACTTCGATTCCATGAATTTGAATTCAAATTCAACTTTGGCCTGCAATTCCACAACTAAAGCTCTCATAAATTTCAGTGGTAGTGTGCTGCGTTGCCATGGACTGTGTACTACAAAATGTTGCCATGCCAATTCAAATTGAGCAATTTCTTGAAAAAGTTTCAGATGAGTTCACAACATTGGCGAGTCTAGAGTCATTCAAAGCTACATGTTTACTGGCCATAAAGATGGCATTTGGAGGCACGGGATGAAAGATGGGGACTGGAAATTCTAGCAGCACCCAACACCATTTGAACTGCTCATTCAAGTACTCCCAAGCTTGTTATGGCAGTTGCAATTAGAGTTGTGCAAAATATCGCCCAATCTGTTAAAATTGCACCAATCTGCATCAATCTGCACGCTCTAACTGTTAATTGCGGTTTAAACTTTAAAATTTATAATTCGCCAACCGAACCGTTCCGCTCTACTATAGTTAATAAATATATATTTTTTAACTTCCAATGAAATATGAATGTAAAAATGAGTGTGAGAGAGATTTAAGGTATGAAATTTATTACAAATTAGCGGTTATATATATGAAACATACTATGTAAAATTATTTTGTATTATACATCTAAAAAATATTATATAAATTATTGTTATGTATTATACAAATGTATGATAATTAGTTAGAATATTTTTCAATCCATTAATCCGTCAAAAATGAGGCATTTCCCTAAATAAGCCTAAACAGTAATGGAATTCCCAAACTAAGCCTATTTTTCAAAGAATTCCCAAAATAGGCTAACTCGCGGTTCACAATCGCGAGTTCAACAGTTCTTCCCCGGATTTGCCAAATCTTGAACTCGCTGTTACAAAGTGCGAGTTTACTTAAGAACTCGCGGTTACAATCCGCGAGTTTAATTAAATTTTTTTCCTTCCATTCCGTGCATGAGTTTAATTAATTTCATCCCAAAAAAAATTTGTTCTGAACTCGCGTTTCAGAACCACGATTTCATTTTCCATTGAAGTCGCTGTTTGTAACCGCGATTTCATCAAAAAAAATTTTCTTCTGAACTCGCATTTTGTAACCGCGATTTTTGGGAAATTTATTCTGGTTAAGTGAAATCGTGGTTAGAAACCACGATTTTAAAACATGTATATAATCCCCCAGCCCCGTGTTTTGTATTCACGATTTCTCTATCTCTCTCGCTCTTACTCCTCTGGGTGTTCTCTCTCTCGAGCTCTCTCTCTGTGCTCTCTCTCTCTGTGCTCTCTCTGTCGAGCTCTCTCTCTGTGCTCTCTCTCTCGAGCTCTCTCGACCTGCTCTGTCTCTCTCTCGAGCTCCCTCTGTACTGTCTCTCTCGTTGGTATGCCTTCTATCATCTACTTTACTGCGAATAAATTAGCATTAGAGTTTATATTTGTTAATATATTTGTGTTTGTAAAAATGTGAATAAATTAGGGATAGGGTTCATGTATGTGGGGGTTAGGGTTAGGATTTATATTTTTGAATAAATTAGGGTTAGGGTTCATGAATGTGGGGTTAGGGTTAGGGTTTATGTTTGTGAATAAATTAGGGTTATGGTTTATATTTGTGAAATTTTAAGTATAGGTAATTTGTTGAATGTGAATGTTGAATTTTAATTATATTTGTTGAATGTTGAATTTGTTGAATGTTGAATTTGTGAATGAAAACATATTTTAAGTATAGGTAGTTTGTGAATGTTGAATTTGTTGAATTTTTTGAATTTGAATCAAAACATATTTGTTGAATTCATAATTTGTTGAATGTTGAATGTGTTTAATTATATGTAATAATAATAATTTTCTTGTATGAAAACAAATTTTGAATGAAAACAAATTGAAGGAATAATCAAAACATATTTTCGTTTCTTTTGAATAAAAATAAACATTTAAGGAATAATCATGCCATTCCCTTTTATTGTCATTCCAATAAATTACCTTTGTCCTATGCAGCTAAATATTTACAATAATTTTAATGCTGTTAATTAATTACATAAGAAAGAGAAACGGTAATTTGGCTGTAAAAATTATTATTAATTAGGTGATGCGGAGTAGTAATAAATTAAAATTAATAAAGTAATTAAAATAATTTTGTTCGAAATTTCAATTTGTTAAGTAAGAATAAGAAATTGAAAAGTAAGGAACAAAATTTGTGATAAGAAATTGCTATGGAAATTTTCTCATCATTTTAGCCAGGAACAAATATATATATATATATTTTGGAGATAGGGAAATGGCAAAATAGAAAAGTCAGATATTTCGTTTTCTTACTAAATTTTTTTTAAAGAGTGATTGTGATTGTTAATATTTTCTATGGGTGACCCTTTAAGTAGTACACTAAAATTTTATTGACAAATTAAAAATCTAACTACTTAGAATGTTGACCCAAAAAAAAAAAAAAAAAAAAAAGAATTCAAATCTAATCGGTTTGTTAAATTGATGTCACATGCCCCTACGATAAGTAAAATTGGTTTGACTAAGTAAAATTATAGTTTACTTGAATTTCATGCCCCATTTACGATTGAATTTCATGACATTCCCTTTTATAAATTTGATATAAATTTATGACTTTTTAGAAGTGATTCACAAAAAAATTGATATAAACATTAGAGGTCGAATATAAACATTAGAATTTCATTTTACTTACTTAGGCTAAGTTTGGTTAGGATGAAAGTGATGGGAAGTTAGGAAAATGGAAAAAAAATATATATATATATTTCTTGAGTTTATTTAGCATGAAAAAAAAAAATCCTAACTCTATATTTTATTTTTACATGTTTATGATTTCTTCTTCTTTTTTTCCCCCTCCTTTTGGAGATATATGATGGAGATAGACTCATTGAATAGTAATCTGTAATCAAACACTAGTATTTTGTTTGAATGATTGGGTTGGATTATTTTTGAATATTTTTGGACATTTAGATATGTTTTGTTGGATGGATTATAAACTTTTGAAGTGTATTGGTTGATTTCTCCTCACAATGCTTGGCTGAAACTTTTGAAGTATATTGAATCTGTTGATATATATTTTTTTATGAGGGTAAATTACACTCACCTCCCTTGAGATTTTTGACAAATACAGGAAGCTCCTCTGTGGTTTTAATAATTACAAAAACCTCCCATACTTTACCTGACATTGTACAGATTCTCTATTTTTTGACTTCCGTTCACAAAAGTAACAGAAATTGCTGATGTCATCAAAGATATATGCTGAAATTTTTACAATGCCCTCAAGCTTCTTATTGAGAAAACCACAGGGGAGGAAACTTGTACGTCGTTTGTGTAATTTATCTAAAGAATACCTTTATCTAAAGAAAATCACAGGGAAGTTTGTTTAAACACATGAAAACATTTTTTGAAACCACATGGGAACTTTATCTAAAGAAGAACTTTATTACATATGAATAGATACTTAATTATGTTTTCATGTAAAAAAGAACAACCACAGTTCTAACAAAGAGCAGCCACAGAACAGATACATGTATATAAACACATGAAAACATATTTTGAGTTGTAGCAAAGAAAATAAAATCCAATTAAATTAATTTCTAAATTTCTTTAACAAATATATATATACACACATTAAAACATGGGAAGAATTTTTTTTTTCTTCTAACAGATATATATCCATACAAATATATTGACAGATATATGTATATATATAGAAATATATAAACATGGGAACAATTTGTTTATCAGAAGTATGTTTGTATATGTACATATATTTTTATATATATACATATACACTTGTTTGAATTTTCAGCAAAGAATTGAAACCAATGAAAATGTATTTTGATTTCTAGCAAAGAAAATAAAACCCAATTAAATTAATTTCTAAATTTGTTTAATAGATATATGTATTTCTATACACACATTCAAACATGGGAAGAATTGAAACCCAACATATATTTATATATACATATATATATATATATATATTTCGCCGTCTGTTTGGATTTCAAAAATCAAACATTACAGAGCACATTCTAGATCTACACTAGCTAATCTAAAGCAAAAAATTTGAAGTCGTCGTGGAAAATGCTATTATGAAAACATTTAATATAAAAAAAACAAAAAATGAGTCCTTCTCGATAATTTTTTAAATTTTTTTACTCATCCTACACTCAAATGAAAATTTTTGATTTATAAAATGAAAAAATAAAAAATGAATGAAATGAGTCATTCTCGATAAAAAATAAAAAATTGAAAAAATGAAAAACAAAATTTTGATTTATAAAATGAGTCATTCTCGATAATTTTTATCCACTTGAGCGAAATTCAATTGACTTATTCTTTATGCGCCTGGATTATGTTTATTCAATTAAGTTATAACTTTTTAAGTCATCCTACACTCATAACTTGAAGTCATCCTACACTCATAACTTTTTAAGTCATCCTACACTCATAACATATTCTGCTTTATGTTTATTCAAATGAGTCATCCTACACTCATAACTTTACCTACACTCAAAGTAACAAGATTAACAACTTACACTTATAAGTTTATGTAAATTACTTAGATTTATAATTTATCAATCACCTAAATCAATTTACATCAATTATATTTATTTAATGATTACAAATGTTGTTACTTTATAATTTGTAATCATTTTTTGTTAATTTATACAAAAATAAACCAAAATTAATAAAAGATTTTTAGGGTTTTTATACCTAAAACTTAGCGGAATTATATTTAATGTGCAGAATAGCATGATCTTAATCATAATAAATAATGTAAAAACCATAACAGAAGAGTATGATGTTAATTTTGTATGTGTTGTAAGATGTTTTTCTTAAAAAGCTAAAAAATCTAAAGCATTATCATTATTTTAACTCATATTTTAATTAAAAAAATCAATAATGATTGTTGGCTTATAATTGATGATTACTTAAATAAAGTTTTTGCGTCACAAGTAATTGTAATTGAATGAGTAGAATTTCATATAATTATTTTACAAGTACAAGGAGATATAAGTATATTGTTGCTATTTTAATGTTTTTTGTCTTAATTGAAGCAAGTATATGGACACTGTTCCAATTATTTTCTACTGGGGGGAAACATAATTCGGGATCCCGATGAAGGCGTATCATATGATGCTGAGCCGAAAGGGATATATGCGGTGCAAATTGGCACCACGCTTAGCAATTTAGAGGAGATGTTTACGTCAAAGGTGGCAAGTTACGGGGAAAGTGTCCGATTAACCTTCAAATGTAGATATCCTTATCGCCAGTGGCAACAACACAGTAAATATAAGATATTACCGATCAATGACGATGAGGCGTTGAACACCGTATTAAGTATCGGTGCAAATTTTCAAGCGCCAAATTGTTTGGAAGTCTACATTGAGAAAGAGATTGTACAGAATATCCCGAACATGACACAGATGGATTCTCGTCCGTTCACTACATTACTGACGCATGGGATTGACACAACAGCGTTTCAGTCTCCTATGTATGACTCAGATCAATGTTATCCACTGGGCTACACACAACAGCCATTTCAGGGCCATGGTGTAGAATCAAGTTCACATGGTGGATATGGTTATGAATTTGACAATAACACACAAGATGTGCCCACATGCAGCCATCATACCACTCCGGTTGAAGTTGCTGCTAATATGGCTGAAACAGTGAACGAGGTGCAGTTTGCTGACAGTGACATGTATGGTCCTGATGTCGCCCTAAACGATGATGACAATGAAATGTGTGATGAAGAAAATGTAGTAGGTGGATCAGATGATGATGATGATGAAGAATATGATACCCAGGCTCCTGTTGACCTTGAAAATGCCCCCATTCCACCTAGAGTTGAAATCCCTTTCTATGACAACATTCACATGGGTGGTGATTTTGACATTAGTACCCGTGATGTCGTTCCCCGTAACCGGATCTGGAGCGCTGAAAATCCAGAGTTGGACAGAGGAATGGTTTTTGTTGATAAGAAGCAACTTCTACATGCTGTGAAATTGTACCATGCAACAAATAATCGAGAGTATAAGGTCGTAACCTCCAAGCGAGACCTGTGGGTGTCTGCTTGCAAGCACGACTGCAGTTGGTGGTTGCGGGCATCTCTTAGTAGGAAACATGGTCTTTTTGAAATTAAGCAGTACAGGGGTCCTCACCATTGTTTATACCCACGAATGAACAGGGACCACACTAATATTAGCTCCAGTTACATTGCTTCTCATATTTTGGGACAAGTTGCGGTTAGTATAAAAAATAAATGTTTACATATATATATATATTTGTTTGTTTATAGTGTTCACATCCAGATAATCCAACTCATATTTGATTGTTGTATGCAGAATGAACCTGATATGCCAATTAAGAATGTCATCGAAGATATAAAAAAGACCATGAACTATAGTATATCATACAAGAAGGCGTGGCATGCAAGGGCAAAGGCAATTAAAATGGTATTCGGTGATTGGGATGAATCATATAGACAGTTGCCTAAATTCATGCATGCATTACAGACATCTAATCCTGGCACCATCGTGACATGGAAGCACAGATATACCGGGCATACAACCAATATGCCCGTCTTCCACTTTGTTTTTTGGTCTTTCAAACCCGTCATCGATGGCTTTAGATATTGTAGGCCTGTGATAACTATAGATGGTACATTCTTATACGGTAAATACACTGGTGTGTTACTGGTAGCAACGATTGTCACTGCCAATAGCAAAATATTACCGCTTGCATTCGCTGTTGTCGACAGGGAGAGTTTGGAGTCTTGGTCGTTCTTCATTCAAAATATCAAGGAACATATTGTCATGGACCGACAGGGAGTGACTTTGATATCTGATCGAGCTGAGAGTATTTTAGCTGCTGTGAGGCGGCATTGGCTGAATCCTTCCCTCCAATTTGTTGGATATCATCGGCACTGCCTTCGACATGTTTGCAGTAACTTTAACACACAGTTCAGAAATAAGGAGCTCAAACAACTTCTGTGGAAAGCAGGGAGTGCTGATCAACGACGAAAGTGTAATGCTTACTTAGATCAGATACAGACTATTAACCAAGAAGCCATCATTTGGGTCCGCAAGATGAATCCTGAGGATTGGGCCCTTGCATATGACGGTGGATATCGCTGGGGGGTATTGACCAGTAATGATGCAGAGTGCTTCAATAGCGTCTTGAAAGGTGCAAGGAACTTACCTATTTCAGCTATGGTTGAATTTACATTTCGACGACTCGTCAAATATTTTGACGAGATGGGAGCCCAAGCTGAAACTGATGTACGCAATGAGTTCCAATACCCTAGAGAGATGCAAAGAACTATGGAGGAGGGTATCGCAAGGGGAAATAGTTTCACGTTGATATCGTATGACAGGTTAGTTTGTAATGTGAACAAATTATTATTATTATGTTGTCAAGTTAATTACACCTAAAAACATGAACTTCATTAGTTTGTATCAATATTGTCTTATAGGCCCCGCCGTGTATTTGAGGTGCAAACATCTTTTCGCCGTGGACGAGGTCGCAATAGACAGGTTGTGCGGATGAATCAACCCACGTGCAGTTGTGGAAAATATGAGATAAGACACTATCCATGTTCCCATATGCTCGCTGTAATGTCTGAATGCGGTGACAATCCATTCCAGTACGTTGATCCAGTATATAGGCTTCCTGTATACATGAGAGTTTGGGAAACTAAATTCAATCCAATACCGCATCAAGATTATTGGGATGATCCGCAGTGGACCTTATTGCCTAATGACCTTCGTCTGCGAGAAGTAAAACGGGGTCGTACATCTATGGCTCGTATTCCGAATGAGATGGATATATCAGACAGGCGTTTGACAGCTCGTTGCAGTGAGTGCCACCAGACAGGTCATGACAGGCGAACATGTCCGGCGCGACTTGGTCGATGAAGACTGTAATACTTACATGTTGTAATATATCATTTTGAAATTCTTCATTTGTAATGGATCATTTAATTATGTTTTTTTCAATTCTTTCTTTACCTATCTATTTTGAATGTGTATTAGAAAATGTGTACTTGATTGAAAAATGTGTAATGCAAAATTAAAAATGTGTATAATTTATGCAAACTTGTATCATTTTTTGAAAATGTTTACTAGTTTTTCACCGTCTACTGGATTCGAAATGTGTATTACAAGCTTCTATATTTAATCACGTAGTTCTTTTATCATTTCAAAATTTCATATTTTCGAATATATTTAATATCGAATGCTATATAAATTTAAAAAAAAACAAAATTTGAATTTAAAAAAATTAACCTATTAAAAAAATTAACCTATTATAAAAAATTAACCTATTATAAATTGAAATTTTATAAAGTACAAAATCAATATTTAAGTTTTGTTAAATATGCCATAAATGTAATCATTAATTTCGAATTGCCTTCGTGTAAGTGGCACATAAATTTATCTTTTCTCGAACCCATAACATTTACTTTATTGTAGTATCATATTACGTACAAAATCAATAATTACAGTTTTTTCTGTTATTATATTATGATTAGATGAGATTTTGATATGGATGATCTAATATTTCAGTTGTACAGGCTTCATGGCACATGTACCTGAGGAGGTTCCACTGTTCAGACAGGCACATTGGGCTGACAGTATGTGGGATCGTCCGGTATGCAATAACGTTTGTTGGACTTTACGCCTACAATTAAAATACCTTGCATTTTGTTGTATATTTCGGGATAATGTTAGTATTTAAACTGATAATTCTTTTGTGCAGGATGAGGCACGCACAGTGTTGACATGCCGTCGGGCAGATGGTGGATTGTGGGACCATCCGTTGGACCATAGAGTCTTGCAGTATCTATTACGCGCGGGATTCTATGGTGTGTATCGTATCGGGCACATTCGACTGGACCACGCACTCATCACTGCTCTGGTCGAGAGGTGGCGCACAGAGACTCATACATTCCATTTCTCGATCGGGGAGGCCACAGTCACGTTGCAAGACGTATCTGTCCTATATGGTCTTCGGATTGATGGCCGAGCAGTTACTGGAGTTGACCCATCTATCGCGACGGAGCAGTGGATAGCCCTATGTGCTGAGCTATTGGGAGTAGCACCCATCTTCTCAATTTTTTGCTAAATTTTTTAATTACAATGACAACTCAACACTAATTTGATATATGTGGGAATCTCAATTCAGAAAGTCACATGGCAACAGTGAATTCACTGATTTACCGTCAGTGAGCATGGCCTTATTTTGTCGGTATATGCAAATGAATTGTCAACACATGTGACTTGGTGCACAGACTTTGGTTTTCTCGATTTGTTGCTCGATTTTTTTATTACAATGACAACTCAACACCATTTTGATATATATGGGAATCTCAATTCAGAAAGTCACATGGCAACAGTGAATTCACTGATTTACCGTCAGTGAGCATGCCCTTATTTTGTAAGAAAATGCAGATGGATTGTCAAGACATGTGACTTGGTGCACAGACTTTGGTTTTCTCAATTTTTTGCTAAATTTTTTAATTACAATGACAACTCAACACCAATTTGATATATGTGGGAATCTCAATTCAGAAAGTCACATGGCAACAGTGAATTCACTGATTTACCGTCAGTGAGCATGGCCTTATTTTGTCGGTATATGCAAATGAATTGTCAACACATGTGACTTGGTGCACAGACTTTGGTTTTCTCGATTTGTTGCTCGATTTTTTTATTACAATGACAACTCAACACCATTTTGATATATATGGGAATCTCAATTCAGAAAGTCACATGGCAACAGTGAATTCACTGATTTACCGTCAGTGAGCATGCCCTTATTTTGTAAGAAAATGCAGATGGATTGTCAAGACATGTGACTTGGTGCACAGACTTTGGTTTTCTCAATTTTTTGCTAAATTTTTAATTACAATGACAACTCAACACCAATTTGATATATGTGGGAATCTCAATTCAGAAAGTCACATGGCAACAGTGAATTCACTGATTTACCGTCAGTGAGCATGGCCTTATTTTGTCGGTATATGCAAATGAATTGTCAACACATGTGACTTGGTGCACAGACTTTGGTTTTCTCGATTTGTTGCTCGATTTTTTTATTACAATGACAACTCAACACCATTTTGATATATATGGGAATCTCAATTCAGAAAGTCACATGGCAACAGTGAATTCACTGATTTACCGTCAGTGAGCATGCCCTTATTTTGTAAGAAAATGCAGATGGATTGTCAAGACATGTGACTTGGTGCACAGACTTTGGTTTTCTCAATTTTTTGCTAAATTTTTTAATTACAATGACAACTCAACACCAATTTGATATATGTGGGAATCTCAATTCAGAAAGTCACATGGCAACAGTGAATTCACTGATTTACCGTCAGTGAGCATGCCCTTATTTTGTCGGTATATGCAAATGAATTGTTAAGACATGTGACTTGGAGCACAGACTTTGGTTTTCTCGATTTGTTGCTCGATTTTTTTATTACAATGACAACTCAACACCATTTTGATATATATGGGAATCTCAATTCAGAAAGTCACATGGCAACAGTGAATTCACTGATTTACCGTCAGTGAGCATGCCCTTATTTTGTAAGAAAATGCAGATGGATTGTCAAGACATGTGACTTGGTGCACAGACTTTGGTTTTCTCAATTTTGTTACTCGATTTTATTTTTACAATGACAACTCATTTCTTATTAATATATATGGGAATCTCAATTCAGAAAGTCACATGGCAACAGTGAATTCACTGATTTACCTTACAATGAGCATGCCCTTATTTTGTCGGTATACGCAGATGGATTGTCAAGACATGTGACTTGGTGCACAGACTTTGGTTTTCTCGATTTTTTTATTACAATGACAACTCATTTCTTATTAATATATGTGGGATTCTCAATTCAGAAAGTCACATGGCAACAGTGAATTCACTGATTTGTGAATTCAGAAAGTCACATGGCAACTGTGAATTCATAAAGTCACGTGACTTCGTACAGAGTATTTACTTTTCTCTGTTTTTTCAATGTACTGACAACTCATACATTGTTCATTTATGTGGGATTGTCATGCAGAGGCATCTTTCTAAAGTCGTTCATAACCAACTATATAAACGAGTAAAGGTGAAGACACAACCTTACTCATTTCGTCCTACGAAATTATCATTTATTTGCTTTACAAAATTAGCATGGCTACATGGTTCATGGGAGGGAGTGGTGGGAATCGCAGAGGTGGTAGGAACTTGCAAAGGGGTGAAAGTTCACGACGAGGAGGGGGGAGGGGAAGTGGCGATGCTGAAGATGAAACACCATTTCCTTTGTTAGATGCCTCTTGTGCTTATCATGATAGGTTTGGGAAACGACATTTTGTCATGCCCAAGTACTATCGAGATCCATGTGGTTTGGTGGAGGATCCATCAGAGAATCAAACAGGATATGGTTATGCAAATGCTAGACTTCTGAAGTGGCCCGCACTATTTATAGAGCGAGTGCAAAATGAAAGGTTATGTCGGGAAAGACGACTGAAGGTGCCAAAAGCACGTTCTGTTGAGATCCAAAAAGAAGATCCTGATAATGTTGATCGACTATGTCAAAGACTACAACGTGAGATTTCTCAGATGGGTCGTAGGTTGGCCCGCGATATGCAGCTACTCATAGTTAAGAAGGATGCCCAGAAGAACAAAACAGAACCAAATGATGCGGCTATCAAGGCTATCATGGAGGATCCTCAGCTTGTCTCTGACGCTGAGCTTTCGGATTGTTCAGACTCTGAGCCACCTACCGATTTAAGCGCGAATTAGGTGTTAATGTCTACACTTTGGCAATATTAGGTCATGCATTCATATGTAATGTCTGTGTTAGAGTAAGTGTTTCCGTAATGAGTTTGTCAGATTGTCTGCCTAATATTTGTCTGTCTAACTTTTATGTTTATCTACGTATTGTGTGTTAAGTTCATGGTGTCCACAATGTATTCTTGTCCGAGACTTATGTCTGTACTACTTATGTCTGTACTACTTATGTGTTTTTTCTTCAAGGTTTTATGAATTACATTATCACCTTCTAACCTAAAACAAAGACAACAGAAAAAAAAATTATTTAAATGAAAACGGCTTTAGTAAAGCCAAAACAAATTTCTGAATAACACATTCGAACCCAAAACAAAGACAACAGAAACAATAACAATTAAAAAAATTTACATGAAAATTGGCTTTAGTAAAGCGAAAATAAATTTATGAATTACATTATCACCTTCTAACCCAAAACAAAGACAACAGAAAAAAAAATTATTATTTACATGAAAACGGCTTTAGTAAAGCCAAAACAAATTTCTAAATAACACATTCTAACCTAAAACAAATACAACAGAAAAGAAATAAAAAATAAAAAACTTCACACGAAAATGGCTTTAGTAAAGCGAAAAGAAATTTATGAATTATATTATCACCTTCTAACCCAAAACAAACACAAGAACAAAATAAATTTACTTTAGTCAAACCAAAAAAAAATGCTGCATTACACATTCTAACCCAAAATAAAAGACAAAATAAATTAACATGTGAACGGTTTTAGTAAAATAATTTTAACCTAAAAATTTATTCTGAAATACATTATCACCAAAATAATGACAACAGAGAAAAAAAAAAAAAAATTCACTTAAAACGAAGTAAAACAAAAAAATTTATGTTTAAAATAAAAATTCACTTAAACTCGCGGTTAGAAAAAGCAAGTTCAGAAGAAAAATAATTTTTTATGAAATCGCGGTTACAAAATGCGAGTCCAGAAGAAATTTTTTTTAATGAAATCGCGGTTACAAACAGCGACTTCAATGGAAAATGAAATCGTGGTTCTGAAACGCGAGTTCAGAACAAATTTTTTTTGGGATGAAATTAATTAAACTCGTGCACGGAATGGAAGGAAAAAATTTAATTAAACTCGCGGATTGTAACCGCGAGTTCTTAAGTAAACTCGCACTTTGTAACAACGAGTTCAAGATTTGGCAAATCCGGGGAAAAACTGTTGAACTCGCGATTGTGAACCGCGAGTTAGCCTATTTTGGGAATTCTTTGAAAAATAGGCTTAGTTTGGGAATTCCATTACTGTTTAGGCTTATTTAGGGAAATGGCCCGTCAAAAATTGCCTAAACCGCAATTTGTTAATCCGTTAACCCGTCATTCGGTTTGTAATTTTACTCTCAAACAGCTCAAACCGCAACATGCACACACCTAGTTGCAATAATCATCTTATGGCCTCGTTTAGGAGGTTGGCTATTTTAGTTTTTGACTATTTTAGTAGGTTAAAATATTTGTGTTTGGAAAGAGTTAAATATTTTTGTAATTGTACGTGATTTTGTAAAAAAAAAAAGAAGAAATGATTGAGTTTGATGTGATATTTTATCTTATTAGTTATTTTAATATATTTTGTTATTTTATAGATTTTAGCCCCCAAAAAAAAAAAAAAAAAAATCCTTTCTCAAACACCCCATATTCAAACCCGTTTTTGCTCAATGTGACTGTTTCATCAAATCGTGCAGGGTTTGTTTTGCAGATAAAACTACATTTCTTGTAAGACTCTCGCCCTAGTTCTGTGGCGATCCTTTGACCAGACATTTTTCACTACTGTTTTTTTTCGTTGGCACTGGTGTATAGAGATTTGTCAGTATAATATAACCTTCGTTGATATGAGCCATTTGTCTAATTTGTGTAAACTTTCCAAACCATTCTCTCTCTCTCTGAGTTGTGGAGACGTGATTGGTATGCACTGCATGCTCACTGAATTATTATGCAAGGGATTAACATGCAAACAATACACTTTCGAGCTTTGTGTCGTTTTGCTGTGTCTGTTGTGTACTTTCAGACTTGGGAGAACCAAAATCCCCTAACTTGATTTCTGTTGGTGCGAGCAACTTGTGTCAACACTAATCCACTGTTGCAGCCAAATCATGATCCTTTCTTAAGAAATGCTCTTTGATATTCCTCCCATAATGGAACTGGAAACACTTTTACTGACAAAATACGCAAAGGACAAACATATCATGAATTGTCCTTGCGACCTTAAGGTTGGACTTAACAACTAGAAAGTACTGTATGTGCCTTTACAACCAACAAAAGTCAAATTTTGATTATTCACGAAGAAAACATTAGACAATGTGCGCTTTTGGCCAATTTGCACTTAAAATATTTCATTTTTGTTTTTCTTGCGGTGGAGGGATAAAAATTAAATCATGTGATGTGATCCATCCAATGCTTATATAGAAATAGAATTAAAATAATAAAATAATACCTTGCAATACAACTTGCCAAGTTGCCTAGCATACATGCATCAGATGAATTTTGAACCATACAAGTGACTTATTTTCATTGGACCAAATTAGTGATTTAAGCTTATTGGATGAAATGAGTGGCAAATTAGCACATATAAAGGGATACAATCTTCAACTCCAGGAAAGGGATGCCTAAACTGTTATATTTACTTATTCAGCTTTATTTAGATATATGCTATCTAACCTGGTTGTTAGATTGCTCTATGACCGGCAACCGTTGGCTGGGAGGCACTAATTGGTGATTTTTTTTTTTTTTTGGCAGATTCAGAATGGTGGAGCTCAATTCTTTGTTAATTTCTCAATTAATATATGTGAGACAATTTTTGCCTTCACAATTGAGATTAACTGAGAAAATGACAAGATATCATTTTGAATTTCTGTCGATCATCAGTATAAAGCAAAATGATCATGGACACGGAATAAAAAGCATAGCCGAGCTGAAGGCCTCTTCTCTCCTACACTGAGCTAATATTTGAATGCATTTATATATCTATCTTATAAAAAGCTTTATGACTTCTTTGGCTCAAAAATAATATCGAAAATGATCGAGTGCTCGAAATTCGAGCTCGAAATACGGCTCGAAATGCAGAGGGAAGAGGAGAGGAAGAAGAGAAGAGGAAGGAGGGAGAGGAGAGAAGGGAGGGAGAGGAAGAAGGGAGGGAGGAGGCCGTCGACCGTCGGCCGTCGCAGCTTCGTCCCAGCCCGTCGTCGCCTCGCCTCGCCGCCGCCTCAGCAGCTCGTCGGTCGTCTGCCAGCCCCGGTCCGGTCGTCTGTCCCGCCGCAGCTCCCCCCCATTTTTATAGCCCCCTCCCCTCCAGTCCTCCCCCCTCCTCCCCCCTCCTCCTCCGGTTCTGCAGAGCCCCCCCTCCCCCCTTCTTCTTCTTCTTCTTCTTCTTCTCCGTTCGTTTCTTCTTCCAGATCTGCAACAACGAAAAGAAAAAAAAAAAAAATACAGACTCGACACCAAAACGACGTCGTTTTGGTGTCGAGCCAGTATTTCGAGCCGTATTACTCGAGCTCTGTAGCGGTTCCGAAATAATATATTGTTGTTAGACCCATGACCTGGTTTCCACTCTCTCTCTCTCTCTCTCTCTCTCTCTAGAAGTATTCTCAGCTTAAAAAAAATTAGATCATGAAAAAATTAATAGCTTGTGGTAATGCTTTGATTGGCTATGTATGACGATAGAATATATATATATATACAAAAGTTGATAAATTGGGCAACTTTAATTATCATGGGTGGACCATGAAGATGTGAATTTTATTGAAGTATTTTGCATGAAGATACCTTGATACACCATGATTGGGGAAATTATAGAATATTTTCGGAATATTACGTGTCTATACTTCTTAACTAATTATTATTCAATATACTCCCTCATGTTCTTCACTCCCTCAATATAATATCTCACTTATGCACCTTCTCCACCAATCATAATATTTTAAAATATCACGTGTCTATATTCTGTAATTATTAAATAATTACCCATAATTGGGTTAATATCAAGAGAAAAGGAGAAGTCAACCAATTGTTTCGGTAAGCCAAAAACCAGAGTGTCAAGACCCAAACGGCAACCCTGCCGAAGTGATGCTCAGCCTAAAGAAGTTGTTAATTTGTTCGGCGATACCACTCTCTCCACTGAATTTGTTCGGCAATACCATTATCTTCTTGGAGGCACCGACACATTGTAAAAAGATCATTTTGGCAAAGAGCATCAATACCTCCTGCAACAAATAGCCGAATGGCCAAGTTGCCACTCACCATTGCCCCAAAACAAGGGCTGTCGAACATTCCGGTCATCGCCGAACAAGCACAAGCTTAATTTGAAAATGGGCAATCAGGTCATACATGACTCTAATGAAAACACACACACACACACATATTTCAATTGAAAATGTAGAAATCACTTGCTGGAAAGCACTGAGAGATGTCGATCAAACTCTTGGCAAAGCTGAAGACCAAAGATGAGTTGCAGAAATATACCTACATTCATATGTTTTTTCTTTCTTTATTTATGTAAATGCACACCATTTTTGCATGTGTGGCTTTCATTTGTATACTATTTTTGTTGACAACAGTATTGCAAGTGCAGAGAAGTTTTCTTGGCAAAGCCAAACAGCCAAGAAGAGTTACTGATCAAGTGTTTTCTGTAAACAAAGAGCCAAGAGCAGTTAATGGTGCGCTCGGTCGAAATCTTGATAGTTGGTGTCACGTCAATCGGAATTGACAGAACACAGCCATTGAGCAACAAAAATAATATTTATATGCATTTCCGCGTGTTTGGACTTATAAATTAAAAAGGGCATTGCTAGGTCCCCGGCCCCGAATCCCCACAATTGCCATTTCAAGTAAAAAAAAAAACAAAAACAAAAAACAAGCAATTTCCAAAAAAGGAAATTAGAGGGATTAGGGGAATTGTTTTTAGGGGGACAAATCATTTTTAAATTAAAAATTGATATGTATTACTATTCTTGGTATAACCGATGAATTATATAATCAACGGTTTTCGAACTTATCTTAGTATTTTTAGTATTAAGAATAGCCACTTTAGCCAATTACTCTCACACTTTTAAATATTTGTAAGATGGTACTTTTTCATGTCACATTTCATAAAATGTTTAATTCACTTTCTTTCGGATATTTTATTGAGAATATAATTAGTAGAAAATATTGCTTCCTCCTACAAATTCTGAACTAATCCAAAACTTATTAACCTGGTATTTATCATTTCTTTTAAAGTCTTATTTTTTCTTTCGACAATACCATTTTGCTGAGATGAGTAAGAAGTGGCGGTTTGATGAATTATTACATGTTTTTTACAAAAATCACCAAAAGGTGATTCATATTTACCACCTCTATCACTTCTTAGAATTTTAATTTTCTTACCAAGTTGATTTTCAACTTCATGAATGAAAGTTTTCAAAGTTTCATTCTTAGTTCAAATATCTAGTATAGTCATTTATGAAAGTGATAAAATATATTTTTTTCCATCTTTAGTTTGAATTGATTTAAAATCACAAATCTCATTATGAATTAATTCAAGTGGTTTTGTATTTCTTTCAATTGGATGAAAATGAATTTTTGTTAATTTTGCCTCAATACAAATTTACATTTATGATTTAGATCAATTTCAAATTTAGATAAACATTGCACATTAATTAATCTATGCAAAGATCCATAATTAACATGTCCTACTCATGCAAGTAAAAAGAAAATGTATTTTTATTAATAATAGAAAGTACAACAGTCATTACATTCATTTTAAAAAAGCCATCAGTCATGTAACATTTTCTTACATACATTCTGTTTTGGTAAATATAAATTTGTCACTCTAAAAAACTAGCCTAAACCCAGTTTTGCTCAATAGAGATCTGGAGACAAGATTCTTACGAATGTTTGGCACATGCAGCACATTGTTGAGCGCAAATTCCTTCCAGATGTCATCTTTAAAATAACATGTCCTTGTCCTTCAACTTTAGAAGTCAAGGAGTTGCCCATGAATAGTTGTTTTCCATTGTCCACCACAAAATAGGAGGATAACATCTTTTAGTCAGCATAGATGTGACGAGTGGCTCTAGTGTGCACCCATCATTCTTTGAGATTTCCAACAAGGTTAGCCATGCAGCTAAAAGGTTTATGTCATCAACACCAGTGGAGATTCTGTCCGCTTCAGTGACATTGGCTTAAGCAGGTTTCTTACTTGAACTTCATTTACCTTTGTGCTTGCTACGACAATCTTTGGCTCGATGTCTCTCTTTGTCATAGATGTAGCATTTGCCATTATTCAAATGAATTTTGTCCAAAAAATTAAAGGTTGGACCCAACCCATAACCCATATCATGTACCTACGCCGACCCGACGTGGCTCGGCCGAACAGACAATGGTGGTGCGCGCGCGTGTGTGGTGGATTTAGGTCAAACCCACTTTATCCATAACTCCCATCCTTACAAAACTTGGGGTGCCCCTTGGGGCTCATCCCAAGTATGTCAACCTTGAGTTTGTATACTCATATAAACTCTCTTTTTGTTTCTATGTAGGATAACCCAAAATAAGGTAATCCACATTTAACTCTTCAATTTCCTATTTCACGAAATCAAAAACGACGTCAACTTCTCATTCATCCATAAATGGTTTTGACGAATAGATTTCAACGTGTGACTTACCATGTGACAAGGAACACGTCACCACTCAGACTCATCTCAAAAGACGTGTGGGCCCCACTTTAATTTGGGCTCAAAATTGGCCCAAAATAAGCCTATAAAACCAAATTTTCCAACATGAACTCCATCACGAAAAGTTCAAAAGTTTTGTCAAGGATGGTCAACCTCTTCATACGCCAGCTCAACAAGATGATTCGCAATTGAATGTCAAATCGTTTGACAAACTCTTACAAATGTCAATTCGAAAAAACTCTTACAAATGTCAAAAGGAAAGATGTTTCAACAACCTAGCAACTCTACTGAACCTTATTCGAAATTCCAAGCAATATTTCACATACTCTCATAGAGTAAAGACAACAGTCCAAAGCAGTCGTTTTATGCTGAAACTCAACTAGCTCAGCGATCTCCTTCATGCATATCTCATTGATGTGTCTCGACAACCTAACTCTATAGTAGACGCAACATGCCATCCAGCAACAACAAGACCCAAGTCCATGAAATCTTGAGACGTCTTACAACTTTCAAAATCTCTTAAAGAGTGGTACTTAACTTGTTGCAACCATGGTCAAATCTTATAGGTTCAAATTGGCAACTGATTGTCGCCACTCTATGATTCAACGACAGTTTCTCGGCCATCTTACCAATTCGGCAAGTTAGTGTAGACACCCCATTTTTGACCGACCTTAAGACTCAGACGTCACCGATTGAGCGCTTGGTGATGTTGCACATCATGCTCGTTCAGAGGTTTTAGAGTCTCGGCTGCGAGCCTTGCCTCCGGACTTCCGGACCCTTTCATGTCTTGCATCGGTTTGCGAACCAGGCTCTGTTTTCTCTATTCTCTCTTCCCGAAGGGAGGGAGAGGTCTCGTAGATCATCTCTCAGTGGTCGTAGGCTACGTTTCGTGGTCGTAGGCCATTTTGCCCGTTTGGAGCCCGATTTTCGGTTTTTCGGAGCCGTTGGCCGTGTGCCTCGGTTCGGGACCGCTTAACCACCTCCGTTTGCTCCGATTTTTGGCACATACCTTATTTCCTCCATTTTGAGGGACACTGTGGTCTTTTCTCTCTCCTGGTTCACTGTCTCCAGTTTTTGACCACATGGCTGTGTTGAGCACATATGGGAGGCCACCAATATGTGGTGGCCGGCCACTAATCTAACTTTGACCTTTTTTGACCCTTGGCCGGCTGGCCATGGGAGGGCCGGCCGGCCACCTGCCACCTGGATATGGGGCCGGCCTTCCTCCTCTCTGTTGTACATTACAAATATATATTTTTGTTTCCCCCCAGATTGGTGTATCCGGGGGGCTTGCACTTTTAGGGGGAAACTTGAATTTGGTTTCCCCCCCATTTTTTCCCCTCTTTTTTCCACCTTTTGTGCCTATATATCCAGCAGCTCCAGCTGCATTTTTAGAGGGTTAGAAATTTGGTTTAAGGCTCTTACATCCAATCCTCCCTCTCTATATTCCAAGCATCAAAAACCCTTTATTCTTGGACCATTTCTACTCCATCTCTAAGCCAAACCAATCCACACCCCATTCCAGCAGTTTGGGGCTTTCCAGAGGCAAGGAGCACCTTTCTTCAAGCCAAGAGGCTGCTAAAGTTTGGTCTTCAAGGGTGAGCCATTTTTTTCCTCTTTTTGAGCTTATTTTTGTATGCTTTCTAAGCCATTCTTGCTTGCATTTTTGGGCTCCGACCCTAACTGAAAGTAGCATTATTTTGAGGTCTTTTTCATGTTTGTTTAAGGGTCCTTCCCTGTTTAAGGTCTCTAGCTATCACTTGCTTCTTTACCTTTCTTATATGCCTCTTTCTTGCATAGCATTTTAGGCCTATTTGTAAACTGTTTTGAGCTCTGTCATAAACTGAAAAGTGGCTTATTTTGAGCCCTTCTTAAACATTGTTGAAGGGCTCTTCATTGTTTGAGGCTTCCTTTTGCCACTTGCCTCTTTATCCTCTTTTGCCTTATTTTTGCATGTTTTGTTAGCCCCTTGTGCTTGTATTTTTGGGCTCTGGTCCAAACTGTAAATAGCCTTATTTTGACCCCCTCTTCATGTTTGATCAAGGGACTTTTGCTTTTTGAAGCTCCCTTTTTGCTCTTTGTGTTTAAACCTCTTTTTAGGCCTTATTTTGCATAGTATTTTAAGCTTGCATGTGCACTGTTTTGGGTTTGGTCACTAAATGTAAAATACCATGTTTGGGCCCCTCTTCAACTTTGTTGAAGGGCCCTCCTCTGTTTGAGGCAGCAACCATCACTTGCTTCTTTGTCTCCTTTTTGGCCCATTTCTTGCATAATAGTTTAGTCATACTTGTGTTTGTTTTCGTGGATTGTTGTAAACTGTAAAGTGATTCATTTTGAGCCCCTCTTCAACTTTGTTGAAGGGCTCTTGGCCATTTACGGCCAGAATCTGCTACTTGCTTCATTATTTCTCTTACGGGGCCATTTTTGCATACTAGATTGGTCCTATTTGTGTTCACTGTTTGGCCTTGGTTAAAACTGTAAATATGCTTGTTTTGGGACTGTCTTGATTCTGTCTTCATACTTCGTGTTCAAATAACGCATGCTTTGCATAGCCATAGGTCATTCCATGTACCTAATTTCATGTTTCGGGTCTCATTCATGCATCGGGTGCCATGTTTCCATGTTTTGGGGCTGTTTTGCATCACTTTTGCTACTGAAATTTGCATGCTTGTATGCCATATTCCATGCCTTGCCATGCTTGTTAGAGTGGCATTTGGTGCCTTAGGGTCGGTCCTCGGTTTGCGTGCACGTGTGCACGCATTTCGAGTGTCTCATTTTCATCTAATGGCCTCCTATGTGAGTGTGGCTGAGGTCCACTTCTGTTGGTGTAAGTCCATTATGCATTGTGTATGCCATTTCATTCATAGCATTGTGTATGCTAGGTTGTATGTTAGCGCATTGTGTATGCCATGTTACCTCGTGCATCGTGTATGCCATTTCATAGCATTGTGCATGTTAGGTTGTATCTTAGTTGCATTCATGCATGTCATGCATATTGCATTGTGTTTGGGATAGGAGTTAGCCCGAGCACGGGAAACGAGGTACGTTTCGTACTCCGAGTGACGGAACGTGTCTCAATTTCCCAGTCGCCGACACTCCGGATTATCCATGATGGAGTTAGGTTTTGTTGTTTTTTTATGTGCATTCATTTCATATTGAGTTGTGAAAGCATACATATGTGAAAATACATTGCATGCCCCTTTCCTGCTCTCTGTTGCAGCAAATCAAGAATCAGCAGCCTTCGGAGCTTGGCGCGCTTTCCAAGAACAATTGCAAACAGAGGCTAATTGGGGCATCGCGATGGATTTCCGCGCAAGGCAACCCGAACATGCATCATTCATCATCCGAAAGAGTCGAGGCAGTCCCTAGCTTGCATGCTAGTTTAATGCTTTCCTAGAAATTTGTAATTAATTAATTTGTTATTTGTACTATTCGGACTGTATTTGTACTATTCATTTGGGACTGTATTATTTATTCGGACCCTCGCGCGAGGGCATAATTGTAATAAGTGTGCGTGAGTGTGATGTATGTCTTCCAACCCCACGTCTTTCTCCCTTTTATTTACCGCTTATGATGGTTAGATTAGGGCATGTTTCAATTAGCATACAGTATGATAGCATGTTTGCATTCATTCATCTGTTTTGCATGCACCGGGCTCGGCGCATCATACTAACTGCATTTGTATTTCAATTCCAAGTTGAATACTTGATAGCTGTAGCATTCCATATGCCATGTTTAGAATAGCCGAGCCTGCTATAGTTGCATTTTTGCATGTGTTGCATTAGGCATTTCTGTATAATTAGGATCATGCATGGATTTCTAATCAGTTTCTGTTTTGGCTTGGAGTACTCGGTGAGTTTTATGCTTTAGCATCCTTGCATGCGTGTGAGTGACTGCCATGAATAGCATGCTTACCATGAGGCTATGTGCTTATGTGATATAACTGCCTGAATGCCTGTGGGTGAAGGTTGGGTTATTTGGATTGGAACAAATCATGACTGTGAGTTTTAAGCCCACTAGATAGTGGCAAAACCATCTTTTCTAAGCCCACCGAGGGTGGCAAAATCTGCATTTTAAGCCTACTTGCGAGTAGCAAACCATCTTTCAAAAAACAAACATGAAATGTTTTGTTCCAATTCAGGCGACCCGGTCTATACTTGTATGCTGTGCGCATCACATAGTAAATCTAGGCTAATAACCGGAATAAGAACACACAATGTTTTCAAAACTAGATATCATGGTTAGTAGAGGCCGATCTTTGATCGGGCGAGCGGGGGTGCTCACGAAGTGACCTTCCCCAATCGTACCCAAGTTCCCGAGCCGAGGCAACTTTGGTGATGACGGACACGTGGCCTTAGGCAACGAGTCAGGGTTTCCTAAATTTCCCAAAAATAAAATATTTAGGTGGCGACTCTGTATCTGGCAAAGCAGTCCATGTTTGGCACTTCTTTCAAAAAATCTGTTTTCTCAAAACGATTTGCCGGATTTGGACTCTTTGGTTCAGATTAAGAACCGTGACAACAAATCGAGTCCGAGCTGTAGCGAGGTCCCCCGCGGGCTTGTTACAGTTTCTGGCGACTCTGCTGGGGATTTAGAGAACTTGACTCGAACTCATGATATCTGGTTTTGACTACACTTGTGTGTTTCTTTGCATTGCATTTGCATTGGTGCGCCTAGGACACCGTGTTTGCCATCTGCTATTCCTGAACGGTTTGCCGGAGGCTTGTCTTGTCAAGGCATGACCATAAGGCTGACCGGTTGTGGGCTCTGCCAGTATGGGAACACAAACCCCGGTTTTACCGGGGCACCCTTTTTGACCATTCGACCTAGTGCATATCGAAATCCGTAGTGACCATTCCAAACTAGGACAGGTTGCTTACTCGATATAGGTTGTTTGAAACTGCTGCGTGCGTAGTGAAACCCTAGCTCCTGACAAAATAGGACAGGGAAACCCTACCCCAACATAGGGGTGTTTTGGCTCTCACTTGCTTGTTATGTGCTTTTAGAGTGCGTCTCTACAGGAATGCATGTATCAGTTTGCAGGTTTGGGCATCAGGCCTGCGGGCACCAGTTCAATATTTTGGGGTTCAGTTTTACCCGAGGGTATCAGATTTGAGGCAGAATTTTGGGGGCAGAATTCAGTAGAGGGCACAGTCATCCTGCTATGCTCGTATCTGTTTTGGTGAAGTTGAGCTGAGGTGCTATCTGTTTTCTCTTTTGCTAGGTAGTCCTGGAACCATAGCTTCAGAAGGCTCCGATATCCCCCGAGGTTCATCGAACTTGTGCTGATAGACTTTGTCAGGTCAGAGATTCAGTTCAAGGGCCATCAGTGTTCCTTTGCCAGAGGCAGGGTAAAAGGGCCAGTCAAGCACAGATCACCAGTTACCAGATCAGTAGCCCTTATCCACCCCGCCAGTGAACAGTCAGGCTGAGGTCTCAGTTTCTACTGCAGGGATAGATACCAGTCAGTTAGATGGATCAGCAGAACACGTCAGGGATGGAGGCAATGATGCGTCAGATGCAAGAAAGTATGAAACTCATGCAGCAAGACGCTGTCCGCCAAGCGGAATTTTCCAAGCAGCAGGCTGCAATCATGGCTCAGCAGGCTGAGCTCATCACCAGGCTGCAACAGCAAAGCGGCGCGTCTGCTTCCCAACAAGTTCCTCCTCCAGCAGGAGCTCCCGCACCCGGGGAAACGACGAATGTTCAGAATACCCAGGAGGGTACAGACATTCCTACAGGGGCAGCTCCGCCCCCGATCTTACCCCAGCTGTCCAAAACACCTACCAATCTACTGGACTCACCCTTCGAGACTGAGGTCGACCCTACAGCGTTGAAATTGAGCAAGCTTGAGAAGTTGTTCAAGAAATCCCAGGGGGTAAAATCCATCCCGGACATTGAGGACGGGTACACCGACGCAGTTGTGACACTGCCGGACAGGTTCAAGATGCCTCACATCGACCGTTTTGACGGGTCAGGAGATCCCATGGTCCACTTGAGTTTGTTTTCAGATGTTCTGCGCCCGATGGGCTTGACAAGATTACAGAAGCTCTCCCTTTTTGGCAGGACCCTGTCGGGTGTTGCGGCCATCTGGTACGCCAAATTGGAGGATTCAGTGAAACGAAGCTGGGAGGAGATGGCCGAGGCCTTCGTCGCACAATATTCATACAATACCCAAATCGAGATTACGACCCGTGATCTTGAGACGACGAGGCAGGAGCCTAAGGAGAGCTTCTCAGAATTCGTGGCCCGCTGGAGGGCCAAGGCCTCAATGATGACCATTAGGCCAACGGATAAGGATCAGATACGGATGGTTGTGCGCAACCTCCAGCCCAAACTAATGCAGAAAATGATCGTGCTCCCCTTCCCTACCTTTTCAGATTTGCATGAGATGGGAGTACAGATCGAGGACGCTATGAAGCAGGGCCTCATTGACCAGGAGAAGGAGCAGCCCAGGAGGGCGTTTACCCGCAGTTCGAATGCGACCACCAGCAGTGACGCAGCTGCAAGATCTTCCGAAGTGGGCATGGTCGCCACCACCACACCAAGAGCAGCCACCCCCTTTGTTGGTGCATCCACTTCAAACCCCCGAACTTCAGACTATCTACCCCGAGGCAAGAGGGTTTTCACCCCACTCTATATGTCTTTATCTAAAGCCCTGGGGGTACTACTCAGGAAAGGACATCTGAAACCGTTAGAGCAACGGCCTCTACCCGATCCTCTCCCTCCAAAGCATGACCCGACTAAGTACTGTGCTTTCCATCAACAAACCGGTCATGACACCGACAGTTGCGTCCGTCTTCGCCACGAGATACAAAATTTGATTGACAACGGGGTCATCCCCGCACCAGGTCCTGCAAAGTCTATCGGCACTTGATCAGTGAACTTGTGGGGGATAATGTGATGTGATCGAGGGATGAACCACCTGCGGGCGGCGTTCAGTTTATTTCAGATATGGTGTATGGCACGCACTGTTTTGAGCATTTGTGAATGCTGGTTTTTGTACATTCTGACTTAGGTATTGGGTCAGTCTTATTGTTTTGTTTTTGAGCCTGTCTTTTTGTTTTGAGTCAGTCTCTTTTGTTTTGGGTCTGTCTTGCTGTATCGAGTCAGTCCTGTTGTATAGGAGTTGGGTGATTCCGGGGGGGTGTTACCTCGGGCGTCACCATTTTGTTTTTGTGTTTGTCTTTTCGTTTTGTTTTGAGTCTATTTCTGCCTTGGAGCCAGTAACGCCAACAGATTTGAATGAACAGCAGTGGTTTTTCATGCTTTTGTGTTTGCTTCTGCCGTGTGCCAGTTGTACCAGAAATTCCAAATGAGATGGCAGTATTTGACTAGAAGCTGTGTCTTTTCTGTGCCTTGAATTCATTGCATCGACCTAAGTTTTCCAAAAGCTTTTTGAACACTGCGGTGAAAACGAAGAGGAAGGAATTCCTCGGGTTTTGCAAAATTTTGATCAATTGAGAGAAAGAGAGGCGTGCTAAGCCCTTAATGAATGAAATCATGCTTGTTAGTGTGAGTACTGGGAAGGATCCTGGCTTGATCCAGATTGGTTCTACACTGTCTTCAGCGCGAGCGATTTGTCGCTTTCTTAAAAACTTTCAAAAAATGTTTTGCGCGGTCCTGCGAAGACCTGTGTAGAATCGCTCTTGAGATTTTACAGCTTAGGATCGCTCTCAGCCTCGAGACTCGACCCCTCACTTTCAAACCTTGAACTGGGATTCAGAATGTTCAACGGTCAACTACAATGTGAGGCCTGTGTGGCCAGATTTGAAGCAGCCCTCGAACAAGAGGCCAGGAAAGTCGGATCAAGAAGATTAGAAGATCAGAAGAAGCTTGCAAAGCTAGAACAGAAGTACCCTTCGAACTAGGGGCAAAGATGTCAGATGTGCTCGAAGAGCCGAAGATGAGTCCTCTTGCAAATCAACAGCCACTCTCCTGGATACGGATGGCCTCAAAACCTTACAACCATTTGGCATCGACCAAGCTACACTTTTACCCTTTGAGAGGCTCGCTGGGCCGAAAACCCGGAAGGGCGACCCAGGCAAAAGTTAGAGCAATACA
Organism: Camellia japonica; assembly: GCA_030407325.1. Classification (NCBI taxonomy): domain Eukaryota; kingdom Viridiplantae; phylum Streptophyta; class Magnoliopsida; order Ericales; family Theaceae; genus Camellia; species Camellia japonica. The sequence goes on from JAPPVO010000019.1 coordinate 137,826,042, forward strand.
AAAAGCAAAAAAGAAAAAAGAAGAAAAGAGAAGAATGAAAAAAAAAGAAGAAATAAAGAAAAAGAAAAAAAGGAAAAAGAAGAAAAGAAATGAAAATGAAAGGAAAAGAATGAAAAGAAAAGAAAAACAAAGCTCGCAAGGTTGAAAACCTGCAACGGGCGCCTTGGCAAAAGTTAGAGCCTAAAAAGGAGAGGTTAAATACCCGAGTGTACCTTAACCCCGAACTACGTAAGGCTTGATTCCCATCTTTGGGATACGTAGGCAACTTCATTCTGAAGTCCAGCCGTAAAACACTTCAATTTGATTGTGTCCATGCGATGGTTCTGGTCATCTTTGTCTTCTCTGTATCTGAGGATTTGGTTGTGTTCGTCACTCTGAGGACTGACTACAATGCGCTGCGGTGCCATTCAAACAAGGGGCAACTTTCCGTTGCCATTCAATGCGCCGCGGTGTCGTTCAAACAAGGGGCAACTTTCCGTTGCCATGCAGCTCTCTTCAAGCAAGGGGCAATTTTTCTTCGGATTTGAGGTTGTGCATCTCGATAGTGGGTTCTGTGCTCATTGAGCAGTGGCCGATTGCAAAAATAGTTTTTGAGAATTTTTACTGAGGTTGACTGATTTTCTCTCAAAAACTATTCATTTTTTCCAAAACTGGACCCTTTTCTTGGACCCAAAAAAGAAAAATTTTCAGTGCTCATAGCCTGACTTGCATGATTTTAAATCAGAAAATTGAACAAGCGCATTAATCTAACTCTCATTTTGGTCAAAATTGTTTTAGTAGAAAAATCAAAACAAAAAAATGGTCAAAATGATGACTAGGGGCACAGTTGAGTCAGGCTTCCTGTTTTTTCCCTGTTGTCAATGCATTTGCCAAGAAGGGCACTCTATTCGCCAGAAAAGGGCACCACTGAAGCTAATTGCAAAGGGCTGAAAGCTCTCATCCTCCAAGCAGCGAGGTATCGAGCCAAGTGCGAAGCACGAATTGGAATGGATCAAGATATTCCACTCCCTCATCTGGACAGATCTGATCACGTCTAAACTCCCCAGCAGAGCATCGTCAACCGATGTCAGCTGCAGATTTGCTACACACCCAGTTGTAGCACAGCCCCTCTGTGGGAGAAACTCACTAGCTGCGTGCAGAAGAAGAAGAATCTAGCTGAGTGCTAGGGGGCAAGAGCCAGCAACTTTCTGTTTATCCATTGACCACCCAGGGGAGGGATAAAAAATGAGAGATTAAAGAATAGAGAGATGTACGCTGAGAGAAAAAGTGAGGAAAAAGGGCTTTTTTTTCAGAAAAACAGAGCCTGAGGGCCGAGTGATGTGAGAATCACAAATGAGAAAGGGTGGGAAACACTACCCGGTGAAACAGGCTCCCTGTGCATGTCTGAGTGTCGTGTCTTTTTGTTTTATCTCGATTCTTGTTTTGAGTCATTTCGAGTGTTACTCGATGTGTCTAGGTTGTGTGCCTTTTATTTCCTTGTTGAGTCATTTTACTGTGTTCAGTCGTAGGCCCAATACCTGGTCGAAAACTCATCTCTCAATTTCAAAAATGAAATCGTTTTGTGCTCAAAGTGTTGTGCCATTCTTCACGTTTGTGCAAAACAAGTTTCGTTCTTTCATAAAACCGCACGGTTCAGCCCAGGTCATGTGAGAACAGTAAAACCAGGACCTATCTGAAGCTACATGGGTTCCGGACTGCAAAGCAAAAGAAAAGAGGGAAAATGGAAGCATCTGAGTGTGCTTCAACTTCAGAAAATTCCGTGATTGTATTCCAGATATACCTTTTCAGGCCTCGCCATTTCTCTGGAGTATGAGTGTACCTCGACCCCAAGCTTAAGCTTCAAGTTAGAACAGCGATTAAAGCAACTGCAGATGTTATCTCTCACCAATATAGACAGGGTGTCCCCTTTTAAGCTGAGCGTGTTGCTAAGTCCTTTGAGAGGTAAATCGGAGGCACCAGAGTACATGTTTGATGCCCCTCTATTACATAGCATGTGAGCTTTCATATACACTTTTGTTGCATGTGTGCCGCGCCTCGTTATGATTCATGCATAGAATATGCTTGCTTTCGATTCTGCATAGAATATGCTTGTCTTCAATATCGCATAGAATATGCTTTCCATGTTGCATAGAAAATGCCCCCATACTCGCATAGAAAGTGCATTTTATTGCACTTCTCCTGTACACCTCACTCACACTGCCTTGTGCACCTATATTGCATCGTTGTAAACACTCTTTACTTGCATTGTTATGCACCCATTTCGCTTGCATTGCGATGCACTTCCACCTGCATTGTTATGCACCCACTTCACTTGCATTATGATGCACGTTCCAATTGCATTGTTATGCACCCATTTCACTAGCATTGTTATGCTCATTCATTGCATTGATTATGCACATCTATCTAGCATTGTTATGCTCATTACTTGCATTGTTATGCACCTTTTCACTTGCAATTATCATTCTTTCCCCTCGCGCGTGCGACGGGTTAGACCTCCTTTGGTTAAAAGCGTTCGGAATACGTTCCAATGCTCACACCATTCTGAAACACCGGGATACGTCCCTATATTTCTCCATCTTCGGTTAAAAGCATTCGGAATACGTTCCAATGCTCACACCATTCTGAAACGCCGGGATACGTCCCTATGTTTCTCCCTCTTCGGTTAAAAGCGTTCGGAACACGTTCCAATGCTCACACCATTCTGAAACGCCAGGATACGTCCCTATGTTTCTCCCTCTTCGGTTAAAAGTGTTCGGAACACGTTCCAATGCTCACACCATTCCGAAACACCGGGATACGTCCCTAGGTTTCTCCCTTTTGGTTAAAAGCGTTCGGAATACGTTCCAATGCTCACACCATTCCGAAACACCGGATACATCCCTAGGTTTCTCCCTCTTTGGTTAAAAGCGTTCGGAATACGTTCCAATGCTCACACCATTCTGAAACGCCGGGATACGTCCCTAGGTTTCTCCCTCTTTGGTTAAAAGCGTTCGGAATACGTTCCAATGCTCACACCATTCTGAAACGCCAGGATACGTCCCTAGGTTTCTCCCTCTTCAGTTAAAAGCGTTCAGAATACGTTCCAATGCTCACACCATTCCGAAACACTGGGATAAGTCCCTATGTTTCTCTCTTTGTCCCCTTCCTCACACGATTTCAGCGTGTCTGGAATTTATCTTAGGTCGTGTGGAACGTGCTCTTGATTAATTTTCTTTGTTCTTCCTCCACTCACGAGTCCAGCGTGGTTGGAGTATGTCACCATTTCGCATCTATTATCTATTGCATCACATCTATTACATCCATGGCATCATGTCTGTTTTATTGCTCGGTCTAGGAGACCTTAAATCCTCTAAAGATGCAATTCCTTTGGTGCTTGTCGTGCCCGAACGACTTCTGGTGGTCTGGTATAGCCACGTGCCTGTGTTAGCGGTGAGTTCCTAGGAGACCAACTGAGACGGTGGAAACTAGAGTTCGAATGGCTCATGCCTAGAACACAAAGGTTCGGGATTTCCGAGACTAAAGTCTGGTTTAAATATCCAGGGGTATATCCTCGGCTTGAAATCTGTATGGCAGCCCCATAGATTGAGATAGCATCTGTATGCGCCTCAATTCTGGATACTGATCCAACCTAGTCTGTCACCCTGTTGGAGAATAGGGAAAGCTGCAACCATAGTCAAGGAGAAAAGTAGTACCTGTGGTTCAACTGAGAAGAAGAGGAAGATTCCCACATCAGCATGAGGTAGGATATTGCCGAGGTAAGTCATTGCCAATTGCCCCTGTAAGGTACCTTTACCTCTTAGCTATTACATTGCGTCTTAGCCACTACATTGCAGTGCATTGCATGAGTCCTCAATTTTCAAACCGGCTTCGCGTAGCGTATAAGTCCAATTTTCATACCGACTTCGCGTAGCGTATAAGTCCAATTATCAAACCGGCTTCGCGCAGCGTATAAGTCCAATCTTCAAACCGGCTTCGCATAGCGTATAAGTCCAATTATCAAATCGGCTTCGCGTAGCGTATAAGTCCAATTATCAAAATATTTCTGCATCCTGCCCCTGAACTACGCTGGTTTGATTCCTTGCAAAGGCATACGTAGGCAGCCTGCGGGCACAACCATTTATTTATCTATACTTCGTTTGCTTGTCTAAGTCTTCGGCCTTGTCAAAAATGGGTCGTCTCTGGGCTTTGACATTCACTCCCGTCACTTATGACTTTCGAGTTCTGTCAAAGAGGGGCAACTGTAGACACCCCATTTTTGACCGACCTTAAGACTCAGACGTCACCGATTGAGCGCTTGGTGATGTTGCATATCGTGCTCGTTTAGAGGTTTCAGAGTCTCAGCTGCGAGCCTTGCCTCCGGACTTCCGGACTCTTTTATGTCTTGCCTCGGTTTGCGAACCAGGCCCTGTTTTCTCTGTTCTCTCTTCCCGAAGGGAGGGAGAGGTCTCGTAGATCATCTCTCAGTGGCCGTAGGCTACGTTTCGTGGTCGTAGGCCATTTTTCCCGTTTGGAGCCCGATTTTCGATTTTTCGGAGCCATTGGCCGTGTGCCTCGGTTCGGGACCGCTTAACCACCTCCGTTTGCTCTGGTTTTTGGCACATACCTTATTTCCTCCCTTTTGAGGGACACTGTGGTTCGAGAGACCAACTTCGTGGTCGAACACCACTTCCGGTGCCTAACAGTCAGTTTTCGGGGCCTCGGGCCGCACGTTTCGGCCCCCAAACCTTCATTTTGCATCGGTTTGGGCTTATTTTTGGTGGAGACCTTATTTTCACTGTTAGGAAGGTCGTAGAAGGGTGGGAGGCCAGTAATTGTTCTGACAACCAGTTTTATTCCTCCATCACCCTCCGTCGCCCGTTTTTCTCACTTGAAAGCCAATGTTGATCACCCTAAGGCCACTTTTTCTAGCCCTAAACCACATATTTGTGTTGTACACACCTGGGAGGCCACCAATATCCTATGGCCGCCCAGTAATTGTGTGTGACCCTTTTGAACCCCTTCAAAAAGTGGCATTTTCTCTCTCCTGGTTCACTGTCTCCAGTTTTTGACCACATGGCTGTGTTGAGCACACATGGGAGGCCACCAATATGTGGTGGCCAGCCACTAATCTAACTTGACCTTTTTGACCCTTGGTCGGCCGGCCATGGGGAGGGCTGGTCGGCCACCTGCAACCTGGATAATGGGCCGGCCTTCCTCCTCTCTGTTGGTACATTACAAATATATATTTTGTTTCCCCCCAGATTGTGTATCCGGGGGGCTGCACTTTTGGGGGGAAACTTGAATTGGTTTCCCCCCCATTTTTCCCCCTCTTTTCCACCTTTTGTGCCTATATATCCAGCAGCTCCAGCTGCATTTTAAAGGGTTAGAACATTTGGTTTAAGGCTCTTACATCCAATCTCTCCCTCTCTATATTCCAAGCATCAAAAACCCTTTATTCTTGGACCATTTCTACTCCATCTCTAAGCCAACCAATCCATACCCCATACCAGCAGTTTGGGGGCCGTTTCCAGAGGCAAGGAGCACATTTTCTCAAGCCAAGAGGCTGCTAGAGTTTGGTCTTCAAGGGTGAGCCATTTTTTTCCCTCTTTTTGAGCTTATTTTGTATGCTTTCTAAGTCATTCTTGCTTGCATTTTTGGGCTCTGACCCTAACTGAAAATAGCATTATTTTGAGGTCTTTTTCATGTTTGTTTAAGGGTCCTTCCCTGTTTAAGGTCCCTAGCCACCACTTGCCTCTTTAGCTCTCTTGTATGCCTCTTTCTTGCGTAGTATTTTAGGCCTATTTATAAACTGTTTTGAGCTCTGTCATAAACTGAAAAGTGGCTTATTTTGAGCCCTTCTTCAACATTGTTGAAGGGCTCTTCACTTTTTGAGGCTTCCTTTTGCCACTTGCCTCTTTATCCCTCTTTTGGCCTTATTTTTGCATGTTTTGTTAGCCCCTTGTGCTTGTATTTTTGGGCTCTGGTCCAAACTGTAAATAGCCTTATTTTGACCCCCTCTTCATGTTTGATCAAGGGACTTTTACTGTTTGAAGCTCCCTTTTTGCTCTTTGTGTTTAAACCTCTTTTTAGGCCTTATTTTGCATAGTATTTTAAGCTTGCATGTGCACTGTTTTGGGTTTGGTCACTAAATGTAAAATACCATGTTTTGGTCCCCTCTTCAACTTTGTTGAAGGGCCCTCCCCTGTTTGAGGCCAGCAACCATCACTTGCTTTTTTGTCTCCCTTTTGGCCCATTTCTTGCATAATAGTTTAGCCATACTTGTGTTTGTTTTCGTGGATTGTTGTAAACTGTAAAGTGCTTAATTTTGAGCCCCTCTTCAACTTTTTTGAAGGGCTCTTGGCCATTTAGGGCTAGAATCTGCTACTTGCTTCATTATCTCTCTTACGGGGCCATTTTTGCATGCTAGATTGGTCCTATTTGTGTTCACTGTTTGGCCTTGGTTAAAACTGTAAATATGCTTGTTTTGGGACTTTCTTGATTCTGTCTTCATACTTCGTGTTCAAATAACACATGCTTTGCATAGCCATAGGTCATTCCATGTACCTAATTTCATGTTTCGGGTCTCATTCCATGCATCGGGTGCCATGTTTCCATGTTTTGGGGCTGTTTTACATCACTTTTTGGTACTGAAATTTGCATGCTTGTATGCCATATTCCATGCCTTGCCATGCTTTGTTAGAGTGGCATTTGGTGCCTTAGGGTCGGTCCTCGGTTTGCGTGCACGTGTGCACGCATTTCGAGTGTCTCATTTTCATCTAATGGCCTCCTATGTGAGTGTGGCTGAGGTCCACTTCTGTTGGTGTAAGTCCATTATGCATTGTGTATGCCATTTCATTTCATAGCATTGTGTATGCTAGGTTGTATGTTAGCGCATTGTGTATGCCATGTTACCTCGTGCATCGTGTATGCCATTTCATAGCATTGTGCATGTTAGGGTGTATATTAGTTGCATTCATGCATGTCATGCATATTGCATTGTGTTTGGGATAGGAGTTAGCCCGAGCACGGGAAACGAGGAACATTTCGTACTCCGAGTGACGGAACGTGTCTCAATTCCCAGTCGCCGACACTCCGGATTATCCATGATGGAGTTTAGGTATTGTTGTGTTTATGTGTGCATTCATTTCATATTAAGTCGTGCAATTCGACTCTTCGGCCATCATGCATCGATATGCGTGATTGGTGGCACGAGGATCGAGGACTACGCTCCTTGTAGAGTAGTCAAGCACACATATGTGAAAATACATTGCTATGCCCCTTTCCTGCTCTCTGTTGCAGCAAATCAAGAATCAACAGCCATCCGGAGCTTGGCGCGCTTTCCAAGAACAATTGTAAACAGAGGCTAATTGGGGCATCGCAGTGGATTTCTGTGCAAGGCAGCTCAAACATGCATCATCCATCATCCGGAATAGAGTCAAGGCAGTCCCTAGCTTGCATGCTAGTTTACAGCTTTCCTAGATTAATTTGTTAATTAATTAGGATTTTGTACTTATTCGGACTGTACTATTCATTTGGGACTGTATTATTTATTCGGACCCTCTGAGCGAGGGCACAACTGTAATAAGTGTGCGTGCGTGTGATGTATGTCTTCCAACCCCACGTCTTTCTCCCTTTTATTTATCCGCTTATGATGGTTAGATTAGGGCACGTTTCAATTAGCATACAATATGATAGCATGTTTGCATTCATTCATCTGTTTTGCATGCACCGGGCTCGGCGCATCATACTAACTACATCTGTATTTCAATTCCAACTTGAATACTTGATAGCTGTAGCATTCTATATGCCATGTTTAGAATAGCCGAGCCTGCTATAGTTGCATTATTGCATGTGTTGCATTAGGCATTTCTGTATAATTAGGATCATGCATGATTTCTAATCAGTTTCTGTTTTGGCTTGGAGTACTCGGTAAGTTTTTATGCTTTAGCATCCTTGCATGCGTGTGAGTGACTGCCATGAATAGCATGCTTACCATGAAGCTATGTGCTTATGTGATATAACTGTCTGAATGCCTGTGGGTGAAGGTTGGGTTATTTGGATTGGAACAAATCATTGACTGTGAGTTTTAAGCCCACTAGATAGTGGCAAAATCATCTTTTCTAAGCCCACCCGAGGGTGGCAAAATCTGTATTTTAAGCCTACTTGCGAGTAGCAAACCATCTTTCAAAAAACAAACATGAAATGTTTTGTTCCAATTCAGGCGACCCAGTCTATACTTGTATGGTGTGCGCATCACATAGTAAATCTAGGCTAATAACCGGAATAAGAACACATAATTTTTCAAAACTTGATATCATGGTTAGTAGAGGCCGATCTTTGATCGGGCGAGCGGGGGTGCTCACGAAGTGACCTTCCCCAATCGTACCCAAGTTCCCGAGCCGAGGCAACTTTAGTGATGACGGACACGTGGCCTTAGGCAACGAGTCAGGGTTTCCTAAATTTCCCAAAAATAAAATATTTAGGTGGCGACTCTGTATCTGGCAAAGCAGTCCATGTTTGGCACTTCTTTCAAAAAAATCTGTTTTCTCAAAACGATTTGCCAGATTTGGACTCTTTGGTTCAGATTAAGAACCGTGACAACAAATCGAGTCCGAGCTGTAGCGAGGTCCCCCGCGGGCTTGTTACAGTTGGTCTATGTCCACGACATCCAGTTTCAACAAAGGAGATCTATGTCAAACATAAATTAGACGTCGTGCATCCACGAGACAGCTAAACTCTTGACTTCAACAATCAAAATGTTGATGCAATTGTTCACATCACCTAACAAGATCTCACCTCTAAGAAGCTATTCGACAATATCTCCTCAGTAGAGAACAAATGCTGTTTAGCATCATAGTCGAGTCAAAAGCAGATAATACAATAAAAAAAAAAGTTTTGTTGTGCAAACAAAAATCCAATCTGAAAAACTATAAAGGATCAAGCATAAACATTCAACCAAATCACAATTTGAAAGAGCTTAATGAAGATAAAGAAAGTTGCACCACGATGGCATCAAAGTACAAAAGACGATCATGGTTAAGCCAACCTAGGATCGTTGGTCATAAAGACGTATAAAGCAAGGCCATCATAAGGAGAGTTATCCATAAGATATAGTGGGAGCATGGTCCGAGCAATCTCTCTCGCCTGACGAAATTATTGGCAAAAACCTACTTGACCTAGCTAAGTTAATAAAGAAGTGGGCTCTTACTAGCCCAGTCTTTAGTTCAATGCACCACGTGCAGAAATCCAAGCAGAAATAGAATACCTCAGCTATCAAATTTAACTCAAATAAGTTCTGTGATTACATCAACACCAAGTGATGAAGACCAAGAGCTTGAGATGTACATAACTCCAAGCACGAATATTGACTAGAAGGAATAAACTCTACATGTCAGAAATAGGCTTTGCCAAGATAAAACAAATGATGCCCAACTTAAGCATTCAATAACAACCATTCTGCGACGACCCCATGTTCTTACGTAATCGCAATAAAGCTCGACCTGATACGAGTTGCCAAAGTCATCACACCATAAAGAAAGTAATTGTATACAACACAGTTCACCATTTTCTTGTATTCAGTACAACTTGCCATTTACATACAGAAGAGTTCACCATAGGCCCAAGTCTTAAACTTGGAAGCAAAAACAAATAAACTCTAGCTCTACTAAGCATGAAAGACAAAGAACGAAAAAGCCCTAGCTAGGCTAGGGACACTAAGATGGAGTAATCCTTAGTCGAGCTAGGCATTAGAAATTGAGTAAACCCTTGCCACATTAAGCATCAAAAATTAAGTAAGCCCTAACTGAGCTAAGCATTAGAAATTGAGTAAGCCCTAGTTGATTTAGGTATCTATAGACATCCCATTTTGACTAACCCTAAGATTTCGGGCACTTGCAAGCCTCCCGAGGATGAAATGGTAATTATTTCATCTTTGGAATGTTTAAAGTTGTTTAGAGTTACTGTATCAACTTGTTTTAGCCAAAAGAATTGGCTTTTTGCAAAAATGACCATTTTATCCATGGATTTGTTTTTAGCCAAAAACTAACTTTTTAACCCCGAGAAAGAGAGGAAAGCCCGATTGTTCTGTAATCAAAGCCATTTCTCAAAATTAGTGGCAAGATTTATTAAAAATATTGATCAAAGAGCAATTCGGGCTTACTTGAGCCACAAGCAAGTCAAGAGCATGAGACCCTGCACTTGTGCATTCGTGGAGGGCACATGTACCAAGGCAAGTCGTGCGTGCGCACATCCAAAGCCAATTTTGGAAACTCAATCTTAGTGTATTTATGGAGAGAGGCGGCAAGAGGGAAGAGATAAAACCCCATAGGGGTTCTAGAACCTTCCCCTCTGCCTATAAAAGGGACCTCTCCCCCTCCCTTTCAAACAGTTAACAACTTGAGAACTTTTTGAGTGAGTTTGAGAGTTATTCTTATATGTATTAGTTGCATATTAGGTCATATTTAATTTATGTAATGCATGTACGGCGTTGAAAGTGGGTAATAGCGTAAGTCCTCTCAATCTCCATAGCATGTGCATGTCCTTGGTTGCATTGTTTTTCAATAATCTAAGTTATATGCATTTTCTCGCAAAATTGGTTGTTTTGAGTGATTTTCAGAAATATTGTTTATTTTGGATTGAGTCTATAGCCATGAATCATGAAAAGTTCTCTTTTTGGAAAGATCATCATTTTTTTTTTTTTTTTGTGAAAGATATGGCTTTATTCTTTAAATCCAAAATGAATGATACTTATTTTATTCAAATCATCTAGTTCATAGGGTTAGTGGAGGTTTTTAGGTCTAATAATGACTTTGTGGGAATAATTAACTACTAAAATCATAAAATAGAAACTGAGTAGAGGCCAATTTTCAGATTGGGCAAAAAAAGGTATTATCATTCAATGGCCTTCCCCTTTTGTACCTAAGCTCCCGAACCTAGAAAATTTTTGGTTACTGTCCTTACCTTAGTTTTCATTGTTAAATGTTTCTTAATTTCCCTTCAAAAATCAAGTAGCAACTCTTTATTTGTCAAAGTGAGTTGATATAACATTTGTGTGGGAAACGAGCCTTAGACTCAAAAAAGGCACGGCACCCACATCGAAAATTGAGTAACCTCTAGCTGAGCTAGGCATCAGAAATTGAGTAAGCCCTAGTCGAGCTAGGCATTGAAAATTGAGTAAAGCCCTAGCCGAGTTAGGTATCGGAAATTGAGTAAGCCCTAGTTGAGCTAGGCATTGAAAATTGAGTAAGCCCTAGTCGAGCTAGGCATTGAAAATTGAGTAAAGCCCTAGCCGAGTTAGGTATCGGAAATTGAGTAAGCCCTAGTTGAGCTAGGCATTGAAAATTGAGTAATCCCTAGCTAAGTTAGGCATTGGAAATTGAGTATGCCCTAGTCGAGCTAGGCATCAGAAATTGAGTAAGCATTAGACACACTAGGCATCGGAAATTGAGTAAGCCTTAGTCGAGCTAGGCATCAAAAATTGAATAAGCCCTAGCTGAGCTAGGCATCGGAAATAGAGTCAGCCCTAGTCTTACTAAGCATTGGAAAGTGATTAAGTTCTAGTCTTACTAGGCATCGAATACTAAAACTGTCATGACCTCAACTCGTCTCAAACATGATGGTATAGTGATCGGCCAGTAGTCCTTCACTACCAAAGGCCTAACTAAACAAAAACCAAGTTAGACTATGAATATAATTAGGACAAAATCTTGTTTTAAGTTGCGGAAGCCATTAATTACTTTAATGGAGTCCATTAAATTCATTTGAACATCCATTTAGAGCAATGCTTATCTATATGTAATGAAACATATATCGTTCTTGATTACATACATATTTACAAAGGATACAACATATACAAGACTAATTACAATCCTCTTATAGGGGAGAGGAGTGAGCCATTGCCTAGTGAATAGTAATAAAGTAAAGCGGTAAATGAATGATCATCGAAAATCTTTTAACAAAACACGGCATAATTCATAATTTGAACATAATGTAACTTGAGCATGAATAATTCTTGACTTGTAAACATTTACATAGCGATGACCATTCCAAAGATATTGGCATGAGTCCCTCGATAAAGACGTTGGTATAAATCCCTCGACAAAGACGTACTCGGCTTGAACCCCCGGTAAGGTTATACCCGATTTAAACCCCCCGATAAGGTCGTACTCTAAGGATGTCATCTTAATACATGATACAAAAATATAGGATGTTCATTCATAACGAATCATAGCATAGCTTTCATAAACATAAATAAGTTTTGCATTTGAAATATAGTTTATTAAACACAGCGTTACTAAATTACCACTCAGAAATGGCTCTTGAACAAGGGTTTCTCCTCTAACATGCTCAACCTACACAAACAAGCATACAAACATTGATAAACCGAAATGCAAAATGAATATGTCAACTTAACTTCGATTTTATTTCTTAACTACTCTTACTTTAAGTTGGTTTCAAAGCCTTAATTAATCCTATTTTAGGTCTCAAAAGAGTATAATGAGGTCCGGTGCATCAAAACGAGCAAAAAGGATGAAATCAGGTAAATATGCTGGCAAATCCGCTCGTGCGGATTTGTTAAGCTTGTAAAATTCGCTCTTATGGATTGAGGTAGTGACCTCCATCGATAGTGTAAATTCAATCCACTCGTACGGAATTTATGGCCACACAAGCGATTTCAAGTAGCCAAAATGGATTATTGTGTGTTCTTGGTGTTTTCTTCTATTCTTTTCCACCCAAAGCTTCAAATCATGATATTTCAAGTCTCAAAACATAAATTAATGACAGAAAATCCATGGAAAAACATTTGTATAAAAGATTTCAAGGTCCAAACCGAATCAAAACATGATTTTCACATCAAATCTCCAAAACCTATTTTATTTTCCAAACCATTCTTTTTATTCTTTCAAAGAATGAATTCAAACATACAAAACTCCTAAAATCTTCATGAAAACATGAGGGTCTAGCTTCTTATGCAACAAGAACATCACAATCAAGATCCAAATGGCAAGAATCTTAGCTAGTTAGCTTGTTTCCTAACTTTTTCATCTCTTTTCTACTCTTTTCCTCATAACTTCATTACTAACCCAAATTAATTCTAACTTCTTCTCAATCTTAGATGGTAGGTGGGATTACTACAAGATTTAGGGTTGAAATCTTACCTTAGATTGATTAAAGATAAACTTTTGGTTGATTTCTCACTAACCCAAATTAATTCTTTTTATTCTTTCAAAGCATGAATTCAAACATACAAAACTCCTAAAATCTTCATGAAAACATGAGGGTCTAGCTTCTTATGCAACAAGAACATCACAATCAAGATCCAAATGGCAAGAATCTTAGCTAGTTAGCTTGTTTCCTAACTTTTTCATCTCTTTTCTACTCTTTTCCTCATAACTTCAGTACGAACCCAAATTAATCCTAACTTCTTCTCAATCTTAGATGGTAGGTGGGCTTACTACAAGATTTAGGGTTGAAATCTTACCTTAGATTGATTAAAGATAAACTTTTGGTTGATTTCTCACAAGCCCTTCTCTTATCTCTTTCATTCTTCTTCTTTCTCTCTTTTTCTTATTCTTTCTCCTTTCCCCTAGCTCCTTCTCTTATTTTCTAGCAGATTTCCTTCTTCATCTTTTGGTTTTATTGATCTAGAGAGGACAAGGGTTGGTTAAGACAAAATAGCAAGATGTATACCTGCTTCACCTATATGTATGCTTCATCAATTCTCTAATCTCATCATTAGTTTAGTTAATCAATCTTAGTTATAATTAATCACGATTAGTCTTCTAATTAATCAAGGTTTATCTTAATTTGGCTTAGCTTAATTAATCATGTTTAGCAAAAATGACATATAGTATGAAAATGATAAGCACATTAGTCTAGGATATAGCGATTCCGGTTTTGACCCGCCATTTGTTGTGTTCTAGATTCGGGTTGTATAGTTCTAAATAGTGATTCATATCTTGTTTTCATTGTCTCCCCTTTATTTTGGTTATCGGGTTGTGGTTGTGTGTTTGGAACAGGTCAATTGCATGTTTTTCCAAACCTGTGATGCTCCCGCCCGAGCAGGCATTCTTGCACTCGAGCGGGCTTCACAAATTTTGCTCCTCCACTCAAGCGGCCATTCTTGCGCTCGAGTGGGATTTGTCAACTTTCAGTATTTTTTTTGTAGTTCTGCAAATACTAGAAGAATGCATTGGATGCTCGAGCGTCCAGTCTCACGCTCGAGTGGGGTCCTTCGTCTGCAAAACTTCTGGACATGTGTATTCCACGCTCAAGCTTCGCTTTTTGCGCTCGAGCGGAACTTTGTGTCTGACACGCTCGAGCAGACTACGTGTATAACAGTCCGAGAAGATGACATTTTGAATCACTTTTTCTTCTCTCTCTAAAACTTTCCGAAAACCTAAATCTACACATTATCTTTCTAAAACTCACATTCTCTCTAAGATTTCATCTAGATCCATTGAGATTTCCACCCTAGTGCCTTTGAGAAAAGGTAGAATGCATTAAGATCTTCATTTTGATCCGATTAAAAGTGGGTTTCGTCGTTCTTCGAGTCTCACTCTTGCTTGGCTCATCTTCTTCCTTTGAGGTAGGGATTTTTCTACACTCTCATATGGTTTTTAGCTTAGTTATTTATTACTGTGTAACAATGGTGGGATATAGTAGTAGTTTGATCAAACCTAGGATTTGGGTTCAAGTTGAAAAGAGGGGTTTCCATGTTGGGATGCATAAATGAATATGGGGTCTTGAGTATGAGGTTATCTTGGGTTAGAATGGTAGATTTTAACCTTTGGATTGATGTTCGAAAAAGAGGGAAATTTGCCCTAACATACCTTGAATAATTATTTTGTATAAATAATGAAATTGATGTGAGAAATGTGAAATTGGGGATAAGTATAAATGAATGGTGTAGTTTGATTTGTTTAATCACTCACCCATGGAAATTGGATGAATTATCTGTTATAAAGATTGTATATCTGTTTAGAAATATCTGTATTGGGCTATCGGTGGAGGATATCTTTGATTGTTGTAGAAATCACATGTGGATTAAGTGAATTGAAACTAGCCCATGGTTGATTATCATTGAATATGATCCTGTTGAAAATACATTGTATATGTATGATTATTTAGGAGGAAAAAGAGGATGTACTCTATATGTGTGATTATGTTTTTAAAAACATTACACATGCATGATTGTTTGGGAGGAGAAAGGGGATAGACTCCATTATAATTAAGTTGGCCAGAGTGTCCTGGGTGAAAGTCCCGAAATTATACATGGATGCCTAGCCCACGGACGAAATATCCGTAAAATGGCAATTGTAGTGCTTGTATAGTCTACATTTACGTGGGTCCCGTTTGACGGCTGCCCGCGGACGAAATATCCGTGAAATGGAAGTTTGAAGTGTTTATGTGTATGTGTTGTATGATTTGAAAACCATTGAGTTGTAGCCTTAATTTGGTTGTTGAGAAATAATGACATTGACTCATGAATTGAGAAAGATAAATGAACAGAATATGAATTGAAGGAAAATGGATTAAGATTTGAATTTGGTATCTTTCGAATATACATATTTGTGAATGTTTTATCCTAAGGCATTGTATATGCACTTTATACTTATATCTCTGCTAAACCTCATATATTGTGTTAGATGATTTCTATTGGGCTGTGGCTCACCCTATTTGGGAAAAATATTTTCTGGTAATGATGGCATGCCTCCATGTAGACGTCCCCTGAACGCCCTGGGAGGGTGAGTCCCGTTCTGTTCATTTTGGGGTTCACTACAGTTCGGACTCAAATTGTCACGGTTCTTAATCTAAACCAAAGAGTC
This sequence comes from Camellia japonica, assembly GCA_030407325.1. Classification (NCBI taxonomy): domain Eukaryota; kingdom Viridiplantae; phylum Streptophyta; class Magnoliopsida; order Ericales; family Theaceae; genus Camellia; species Camellia japonica. The sequence goes on from JAPPVO010000019.1 coordinate 137,841,848, forward strand.
CAAATTCGGCAAATCGTTTTGAGAAAACAAATTTTTAGAAAAGAAGTGCCAAACATGGACTGCTTTGCCAGATACAGAGTCGCCACTTAAATATTTTTTAATGGGGAAATTTAGGAAACCCTAACTCGGTGCCAAAGGCCACGTGTCCGTTATCACCAAAGTTGCCTCGGCTCGGGAACTTGGGTACGATTGGAGAAGGTCACTTCGTGAGCACCCCCGCTCGCCCGATCCGAAGATCAGCCTCTATTAACCATGATATCTCATTTTTGAAAACACATGCGTTCTTATTCCGGTTATTAGCTAGAATTACTATGTGATGCGCACAGCACAACAAGTATAGACTAGATCGCCTAATTTGGAACAAAGCATTGCATATCTGTTTGTTTGGAAAATGTTTGAAATTTGCTACTCGCAAATAGGCTAAAACGCGGATTTCAATGAATTATCCCAATTCAAGTAATCCAACCTTCACCCACAGGCACTCAGGCAGTTATATCAACTAAGCATTTAGCCGCATGGTAAGCATGCTGTCATGTTAACATTCACACTCATGCGAGATGCTAAAGCATAAATACTTACATCGTACTCCGAGCCAAAATAGAAATAGTTAGAAATCAATGCATGATCCTAACTATACAGAAATGCCTAATGCAACACATGCAAAATGCAACTATAGCATGCTCGGCTATTCTAGACATGGCATGTGAAATGCTACAGCTAACACATATTCAATTTGAAATTGAAATTCAAATGCAGTTAGTATGATGTGTCGAGCTCGGTGCATGCAAAACAGATGAATGAATGCAAACATGCGATCATACTGTATGCTAATCGAAATATGCCCTAATCTAACCATCATAAGCGGTTAAATAAAATGGAGAAAGAAAGGGGATTGGAAGACATGCACACACGCACGCACCCTTATTACAACAATTGGCCCTCGTTCGGAGGGTCCGAAAGAATAATACAGTCCGAAATAAATACAGTCCGAATAAATAATACAAAATCCTAATTAATTAACAAATAAATCTAGGAAAGCAATAAATTGGCATGCAAGCCAGGGACCGCCTCAGCTCTGATCCAGATGATGAATGATGCATATTCAGGTTGCCTTGCGCGGAAATCCACTGCGATGCCCCAATTGGCCTATTTGCAATTGTTCTTGAAATGTGTACCAAGCTCCGGAAGGCTGCTGATTCTTGATTTGCTGCAACAGAGAGCAACAAAGGGGCATGGCAAAGTATTTTCACACATGTATGCATGACTACTCTTCAGGGAGTGTAGTCCTCGATCCTCGTGCCACCAATCACGCATATCGATGCATGATGGCCGAGGAGTCGAATTGCATGACTCGATGTAAAATAAATGCACATGTAAAGCAAGTAAAGCCTAGAACTCTATCATGAATCATCAAGAGCTTCGGCGACCGAGAATTGAGACGCATCCCATCACTTGAAGTATGAAATACCCCTCGTTTCCCGTGCTCGGATTAACGTTTAACCCGAACAATGCAACACATAAGCATGGCAAACATGCAATATGGACTAAGTATGCAAACATGCAACTAAACCAAACATGCAACGAACATATGAACATAATGTGAGGCGACAACCTTGGATAATCATGGCAAAATGCAATGTGGACATGCGAGCATGTGAGACATGTAAAGCTAAGCAAGTATGCAATGACATACTACATGTAACAAGCATGAGACAACATGGTAAAATGGGCTTACACCAACATGGACAGCTCTCAACTAGGTCCAAATTAGTAGCCATTAGATGAAAATGAGACACTCGAAATGCGTGCGCACATGCACGCAAATCGAGGACCGAACCTAAGGCACGAATGCCACTCTACCAAAGCATGGTAAGGCATGGAACATGGTATGCAAACATGCAAATTTCAGCACTCAAACATGATGATAAACAGCCCCGAAACATGGCAACATGGCACCCGATGCATGAGATGAACCCCGAAATGCAAAACTAGGCACATAGAATGACTTACAGCTATACAAAGCATGCATTATTGGACTATGAAGTCTAAAGACGGAACCAAGACAGTCCCAAAACATGGACTTTTCCAGTTTAAAGCAAGGCCAAAAAGTGCTAACAAGATGGACTAAATTAGCATGCGAATTTGACTAGCAAACACGGTTTACATGGCAAATATATGATGCAAGTGAGAACTCATCAAACCAGTAAAAATCAGTGAATAAACCATGTGAAAATAGGTCCAAATAACCATGGAAATGCAGCCAATGCATACCAAAATGAGGGGCTCCTTTAGAGGGCCATGCAAGGAGTTATTAGGCACATACAAGATAGACAAGTGGCATGACATATACAACTCTGAAAATCAAACATGGTAGTCCTAAAACTCACAAAATTGGCCCCAAAATCAGTCAACAAAGCATACAAGATGGGGGCTCTTTAGAAGAACAAAATGGCCATCAAGCAAGTCAAGGTGAGAGGGGGTCACCCCCCTCTGATTTGGAGGCTCAAAATAGGGTCTTAGCCACTGAAAATCCATTGGATTTCAGTGGCTAGAAGGCCAAACAAGGCATGCAACGATAGCTTAGGCATAAGGCTCAAAACAAGAGGCAACTAAGCATACAAGCTATCATATGACCTCAAAAAAAAATGGAACCTTAATCAAACATGAAAATGGTGCTAAAACAAGACTATTTGAAGTTTACAACATGCTTCAAAAATGAACACAAATAGGGCTAATCTATCATGCAAAAATGGCCCAAAAAGTGAGAATAGAGACAAGGGGCAGTAGCCGACCCCAAAAATCAAGGAGCCCTTCAACAAAGTTGAAGAGGGGCTCAAAATAAGGCATTTCACAGTTTACATCAAACCACGAAAATAAACAAAAGTAGGCCTAAACTAGCATGCAAGAAAAGGGCCTAAAAGAGGGGTAAAGAGGCAAGTGGTAGTAAATGACCTCAAACAGAGGAGAGCCCTTCAACAAAGTTAAATAAGGACTCAAAAAAAGCCACTTTACAGTTTACATCAAAGCTCAAAACAGTTCACAAATGAGCCTAAAATACTATGCAAAAATAGGCCTAAAAGAAAGTTAAAGAGGCAAGTGATGGAAGGAGGCCTCAAACAGAAAAAGACCCTTAATCAAACATGAAAAGGGACTCAAAATATGATTATTTTCAGTTAGGGTCGGAGCCCAAAAATCCTTTCAATCAAGGCTTAGAAATGAAACAAAGAAAGACTAATTTAAGGGAAATAGATGCTTACCCTTGAAGAACAAGTCTTTAGCAACCTTTTGGTCCAAAAATCTGAGCTTCTAGCCTCTGAAGATCAGCCTCAAGGTGTTTGAATGAGTGATGGAAGCCTTGTGCTATGAGGTGTAGTGCAAAAATGCAAAGAAATCTAACTTCCAAGCTCTAAACACACACAATATAGAGAGAGAGGAAATTTTTTGCCCTCTAAAATCTCAGAACTTGGTATAAGGAAGAAGCCCCTTGCTTATATAGAGCAATGCAAGGCTAAAGCTTCTTGAACAAGCTTCCAAAGGCTTTGATCCCTCCATACACGTGTATGGAGGGCAGATATGAGGAATCCAGCTGGTACAAAATATCTGCCCGGAAACTAGCTGAGAAATGGGGGGTGCCGGCCATCAGCAATGGCCGGCAGTGCCACACTGATGGCCGGCAGGTGCTCACCAGTGGCCGGCAGGGGCAAAGCCATGGCCGGCAGTGCCATGCCTATGGCCGGCAGTGCACTAGGAGGGCCACTCTGACAGGACCTAGTCAGGGTCCAAAAATGAGGCAGAAAGGATACAGGGTCCGGAAACTCGAACCGGTGACGTTCTGCCGCGACAGTCGAATGCTGGGCGAGCAATCGAACCAGTTGTTGGGTGTACCTACAAGCACAACCAAGTCTTGAGGACGGTCAAAAATGGGGTGTCTACACTCCACCAAGGCAATAGCATAGAAGGAACCTTTGGGAAGCAAGAGCTACTGGTTTTGTTCTATTTTGTATAGCCTAGGGCTAAATCTGTGCAAGCCAGTCTACTTTTGTTGTAACCAAGCCAAGGCTTGGAAAGGTGAAAGCTCGAAGGGCATTTATAAATGTTAAACTCTTTTGTGTTATTATGTTCATATAATGAAAGGACTTTATACTCTGATTGATGTAATTGTTAATTACGCTTTGGATCATGTTTATTGTATCTTTTTTAGGGCGTTACATAGGATCTTTAAACTCCTCAATTAGTGCATAGGCACATTCTAGCACTCACAAATCTTAGACTTAAGATGTCCCCTAACTCTTAGTAACATGCAAGTATTTCTCTTTTTAAGTTTGTTTTATCAAGGCATTCACTTCTAAATTTCTTGCTAATTGTATTAATCTTCCAAGGTTTCCATTTTATCAATTCATATTTATTTCTCTAAAGTATTGTAAAGTTATTAGATTAAGGTAAATATTTCATCATGCAAGTAAAATACTTTTGATGTAATACATAGTTGCTTGCTATGCTCAAGAGGTGGCTAGTTTTTAGAAATTAAGGGAGAGTTATGGGCATGAAATGAATGTCAAATAACATAAAAGGCTACTCATGTCCTGTCTTTAATTTTTATTATTGTCTACCTTATTTGTCATACTTACTCGCCATGGATGTGTGTAAAATAAACGATTCGATTATATTACTATATATCAAACCAAAATGTAATATACACATCTAAATAAATGATTGTACTTCTAATCTAGACAACAATTGAATCAAGTATTCCCAACCGAGTGACAAAAACATGTTTCTAATTTCATCAGTTTAGTGTCATGTACATAGATTGGAAACTTGGAAACTTGGAACTTGTTAATGGTTTAAATGACCCCTACATTCTAGATACCATCCATAGCATTAACATCAATTTTCTGGGGCAATTTCAACATTAGATATGATTGGTGTCTCACCTGTAAGAACCATCCATAGCATCAAAGGACCCTCTTTTGTTATCGAAAATATGTTGTAGCACCATATCAGCAAAATATTCAACCAAAATATATTATATTCACCCAAAAATAAATAAATAAATAAATAAAATAAAAATAAAAAAAACATATCAGCCAAAAAAAGAAAAAAAAAGAAGAGAAATCAACAACTAAGAAATCAAATAAACATATACAAAACCATTGGCTTAGGCTCAATCAATGAACAACAAGCAACATACACGATCTTTTTAATCACACAAAATACCAAACACATAAAGGGCACCATACCTCAATCCTAGGAATTGTAACTCTACTCTTTTCATAACAGTGTCGTGCTTATCAAGGGTAGGAAAACAAAAATTAAAAATTTAAAAAAAAAAAAAAAGCAAAACAGTAAAAAGAGGATGTTTCTTACCTAAAAGTAAATATAGTCCTTCCAACACAAAAGCATCACCTATTCACACCAACATAAGAGAAAACATAGAACAATTTAGAAGAGATTAAAAAAATACACCCAAATACCATATAATACATCCCCAAAAAAAAAAAATCTACAAAGAAGAAACATGTAAGAAAAGCTTAAGAAATTAAAGGAGAGCATTTCTTACCTGAATAGAAGAAAAGTATTCATAAAAAATTATAAGAAAATAAGAAACATGAATCACATTTATTAATAAGAGTATGAGCCAAGAATCACAATGGAATGGAAACACCCACAGAAGGACAATGGAAAAATTAACCACTAAATCCACTAAATTAACAAAGATGTGTTGCTAAGCAGACAGCCGAATGTCAAACAGTGAGCAAAAAGAAGAAAATACTATGATAATCAAATGTAGATATGAGGTGCATTAAAGACTTCAAAATGTATGTAATGTTTCCAAAGATATGTAATGTTTTTGACTGAAAGGTCAAAGGTTTTCTTCATCTATTTGCTTCCCTCAATCATTTTCAATGCTGGGTAACATCTCTTTCTCTTTCTCTTTCCTCTGTATAGATATATACATAAAGGAAGGAAGCTCCTCAAGCCTCAAAAGTTGAAAGAAAACCTTCATGAGAGGGAATGGAATCTCTCTCTCTATATATATATATATATGTATATATATATTGGGATGAATCAGCAACCACCTCAAGTGCAACCAACATTCCCCAATCTGACAAACAATTTTTAAAAGCCAAAAACACCAAAAACAAAATAAATAAGAAAAATACAGAAATAGAAAGCAAAGAATGAATTGAACCCCCAATCCAAACCAAAAACCAAACCCATCTAAACATACTCACATATATGCAAACTCCATAACCAAAAAAACCAAACCCAGAACCCAAAATTAGAAATTGAAGGGCTAATCATGTGCAGCCCAAAGAGCAACAATCAAGCCGCAACAACCAAGCAATACAAAGAAAACCATAAATATATATATATATATATATAAGTAGTAGAAAACACACACCCAAGGGCTGAAGAGATTTCAGCTCCAAAACAAGAAACACACCCAATTGCTGCAGAACATCACTACCTTAGGCACCTTCTGACCCGTTGGAGATTGAATACAAAATCATTACATAGTAAAAATTGTTATATGAGTGAGTTTTCCACCAGAGAGCTATTCTAACTATAATAAGCACACAAAGATCAAAGGCATTAGGTTGAGAATTGTTGAATATGCATACGTATCTGTGGGGACATATTTTCTGAGTACCAACACGTGTTGTGGTGACCCCGACGTGTCGGCCGAGGTGCCACGTGTCGTGGTAAGTTATGCCGAGGTAATCTCGGAGTTGCCGAGGTTATCTCCGAAGATATCGGAATTCAGGATAAACGGATAAAGGACAGGAGTCCTAGATTGGGAGAAGACTTCAGTTTGGATAAAGGTAAAACTCTTGGAGAGTTTTGTCCTAAACCCATTGGGAGTTTCAGATTAGCAATAATCCTGAGTTCATTGGGGTTAGGTTCCTATTGGGACTAGGAGTGTATTGAATATAAAAGAGAGGCACCCCCATGGGTCAAAGGTATGTTTTGAATACTCAAGCTTGTGAGTTGAATACTTGATTATCTTTGAGAGATATACTGACTTGATCGTCGGAGTGCCCCCAGGTGGAAGAACCACCGCCGGAGCCTTTTCTTTCTGTGCAGGCCAGCAATGTGCCATCTATTCTGCCTGTGTTCTACAGCTGAATTACTAAGGAGGGCAGTGTGGTCAGAAAATCACTCACACAGTATCTTTGCTAATATTAAGAACAAATGGCAACTAAATTATTATATATGCATGGAATCTAATTAAAAATAATATCTCTTTATCTCATTTCTTTCTACTATCATTATACTATTTAGCTTCTAAATTGAAAATTCAAATTTAATTAAAAATAATAAGCTCTCAAAGATCAACGGATTTGGGCTTTTGGACGATTCAATGTCTTGTCTTTGTCTTAGATTTCGAATTTCGACTCCAACCGTGCTTTCTATTAAAAACAAAAATCCATATCAAAAGGCACTCCTTTTGCTGTCCTTTTTCACTATTTTCATTTTGTGTTTTCTTTCATATTTTTTCAAAATGTGAAATTGTTGAACTTTCAAAAATAATTTTCACATAAAAAGAAAAAATGATATGAAAGTAATTTTTAAACTTTTCATATTTTTTTCTCAAATATATGAAAAACAATAACAAACCATACCAATCAGTTATAAAAATCTTATTGTTTTCGATGTTTTCATGAAATGAATTTTTTGAAACTCATACAAGTGTTTAAAATAGTTTCATTAAAACGCTCTATTTCTAAGAAATTCGCTTGAAAATGCTTTTCTCATGTTGTGTTCATTTCCTCTGTTTTGAAGAACTAAAAAAAGAAAGAAAACAAAAAAAAAGATAAAAATTATTTCAAAAAATATAGAGAAAAAAAAGATTCAAGATTTTGTTTTTATTGACTATCCTCTGTTTCCCAATTACCAAATGGAGTAGCTGAGGGAAATACTCAGTTTTTACTGATTCCTCATTTTGCTATTTGCTTATTGTACGGGAAGCAAATATCCTCTGCTTTCCGTACTCCTTGGACGTCAAGCTTCTTGTGATGGCGTCTGATCCTGCAATACAGAAATGGTGAGCTGCCCGGCGGTGGTGTGCCGGATAGACCCTCCGACGATCAAGTCAGACCACTTGAGGAGGAAGAAGAGGGCTATCAGAGAGAGTGTTTTTGGAGGAGTGAATTCGCCTACCTCTAATGTGCGCCTTCTTCCATATTTCTAGGCTGGCCATGCAGCCTCAAGATTGTGTGCGCACTACCTCTATCGTCCTTCCCTGGACAGGTAGCAGCGCTCGCCTCTCACCACCTTACACGTGTAAAGGCCTATTCCTCCCACCAGTACACACAGAACTGCCCAACGGCATTAAGGCGTGCGTGAAGCAGATGTCCTCTCCCTCACGCCATTGGCCCAGGTGGCATACTTAACCGGAGTACCACGACCGGCCTGTCACTTGTGGAGAGTTGCTATTACATTCACATAACCGAGCTATATGTCGCCGACCTATAACTTGGAATCAGGCGAAAGCCTGACCACCTCGGCCGAACTATTTTTGATCGGTTCATCATGACCAACCGGTTGCGAGGCATGCCGGCCTCCAACCGTTCTACCTTCAATCTCGGTCACACGAAGCCACTTTATATCGACTGATCGGTCCAAGGCGTACCGGCCCTGATCGCGCCCACGGTCTAGCTCGGGCTACCTTTTAACTCGGTCAGCATCCGCTAACCCGAGCTTCGTCCTATACGCGCAAGACGCAGCTCGGCTACGCCAGTTGGTGCCTGACCGGTCAATATTTCTGACCGTGCAAGTCAGGCCGCTGGCCATGTCAACAGAGAGATTAGCTCGGCGCCGCACGGTCCGTCACGTCTGAGGTTATCTTAGCTCGGCTGTACAATCAGGTGCAAATCTCCCCTCTCAATTGCCCTTAACCCCATCCGAACTAATCGTGATTGGGGTTACCACTTTATCCGAGCTACGGTTGTGTTGCGCCCCTGCCAGGCCGAGCTTGATTGGGGAAATGTCTGCCGCCGAGCCATGGTTGAGTTGCACCATTACCAAGCTGAGCCTGATCGGAGATACATCTGTCGCCGAGCTGTCCCGTTTGGTCGGCCATCACCTCGGTAGTCTTATCAATGGCTGTACAGCCGTACTGACAGCCGCCTTTTCAGTGCCACGTGGCTTCTCCCCCATTGGGCCGTACAGCCCAGCTGTCTCCCACGCTCTGAATTTCGAACGGCTACGCCGTTTGGTGTTTTCCCCCCATTTTATGTACAGACCAAGGGTCATTCGAACCCTTCACTTTCCATTTTCTTCCAGAGCTCCAAACCCTAGCCTCCCATCGCTCCAAGCTTCAAACCGTTGCTGCCCCTTGCTGTGCCTGCCATTTCCGACGCTGCATTCGAGCTCTCGAGGCCTCACTCCCTTCACATTCGTTTCGGTAAGTCACATTATCCCTCCCTTGTATTTTCTACTTCCATTTTCTAGTTCTTCATGTTCGTACCATTGTGTTCTTCGTGTTCTTTGTGTGGGATCTTCAAGGCCCCTCCTCTTTAGTCCGATAGTGCCACACCCTAGAAAAACTAGAACTAGTGGAATGGAGGGGTTTTTGTGCCCCTATTTTCCCTTAGTTTCAACGAACGAGCCTTGAACTTAGGATGAACAAGATGAACAGGATGAACACTGTGCACAACCGAGCTAAATGCTCGTTTTAATCCGTAGGAAGAACATAAACCGAGCAAAAAATGGTTTGCGGCTTCTCGCTGGGGCTGAAGCCGAGCCGAACTACCGATTAGCCCGGTAATAGGATTGAACCGGGCGAAAACTTGAGGTCATTACTTGGGCCTCGACCGAGCTAAAGGCTCAGTCAGTTCGTCAAGTAGAACCCGACCGAGCTATAACTTTGTTAAGATTTCCTTCTTGGACCTTGACCGAGCAAGAAGTGGCAAGTTAGCACCGAACTAGGAAATCGACCAAGAAGCCTAGCCGAGGTAGGGGTCGAACCATCCAAACACAAATAATCCCTTCACTGAGCCAACTCCCATTGGGGCCGCGCAATTTATGCCGTGCTAACCCTTGGAATTATTTTTTAACATGCAGAACACATAGGACCGACCAAGCCAGTCCAGCACTATAATTGGTGGGGCTCAAAGTCTGAGCAAATACACCTGCATTTTTGACCGAGATACACACTAAACCAAATAAAACCGAGATAATGGGGAAGTACCGGTTCATGGTTAGCTCGCCCGGCGCGATGGTGGAGTTTCGAAAGGAGTACAATGTTCCTGACGACGTCATCCTAGAGCTCGCCAAAAATGGGGACACCCCTTGGGGAGATTTAGACCGGTGTCCCTTTATGGTCGTGTCAATAGTAGAGGGGGGTATCCGCTTCCCGGTCTAGCCCTTGATCTGCGAGTTTTTGAGGCAGACAAGGCTTTGCCCGAGCCAAGTCTCAAATAACACATACAAAATAATAAACGGGGTCGCCGAGCTGAACCGGAGGCTCGGTCTCCATCTCGGTCTGGCCGAAATTTTCCATCAATATATCCTTAGTAGAAATAAAGCGGGCTTTGCTGGTACCTCAAAGTCAAGAAGGGCCGAGCAAAACTCATAGAGGGCAACCCGGACAAGGAAACAAACGACGACGACTTCTTGTGGATGTCCGTTGCTATGAAGACACCAGACACCCATACCGGGCTGGTACATTAGGAAAGATTTTGGCAGTGCTGGTAAGTAGCCCGGCTGACTGCACTATCTTTTTCTGCATTTCATTTTTGTCATCTTTTGCCGGTCTAACACTTGTCTTCTTCTTGCAGATAGACACTTGGCAGCAGACTACCATCAGGCCGACCCAGAAGCCATCCGAGCTCTGCTGCGTCACCCAGCCGAGGAGAGAGAAGCATCAAAACTTCTCGGTTTCGAACAGACCTACCACTACACTGCACCGCGCAAGAGCCGGGTTACCGACTTCCTGCGTGCGCCGTCCCCAGAACCAGATCCAAACTTGCCACCGATCAGACTTGTTCCCCTCACCGCCGAGCAAGAAATGGCAAAAATCAGGGCCATCAAATCCATGATAACCGAGGAGGAAGGCGGGTCCCCACCACCAGAAGCAACTGGGGGGACATCCTCCATACCCGCTGGGCAAAGGGAAGGCGCGGTACTAGCCCTTGCCAACGAACAACCGGCTGGCCGGTCAAAGAAGAGGCCGAGGAAGGAGCAAGCCGGACAAGGCCTCGCCGACGAAGAATCCACCGAGCTGGCTTCCACCGAGCTGGGCGACCAGACCGAGCAACAACAACCCAGCAAATCCAAGGGTAAGGGTCCAGCCACCCCCCCGGTCTGGGCGCCCGAGTTCAAATACCAGGGCCGGCCAGTTTCTGCCGAGGACTCGGTCTACGCTGATAAGGATTATTCCCTTGGTTTCAACATGACCAAGGGGCTAATCCTTCCAGCCGACATGAAGAGGCATGACGAGCTGTCCGACCTGAAGGTACTTCGCTCGGCAGCAAAGTCGATCGTTCTGGTAAGATGTTTACTTTTTCTCCAAGTTATTGCTCGGTTTTTGCTCGGTTTCTCGAATACTAACGATCTGTCACTTGTCTGCAGGCCGTGCAGAAGAACTACCTTGCCCACGATCGCATGATCAAAGTGTGGCAGGGTCTTCGTGAGGCCATTGCCGAGAACGAGGCCCAAAAGGCCGAGATAGCGAAGCTGAAGGCCGCGCAGGATGCTATCGCGGCGGAGCGGGATGAGCTGAAGCAGAAAGTTGACCGAGCAGAAGCTGACAAGCAGCGTGCTGTGAAGTCAACCAAAGCCCGGTATCTCGCCGAGCTCCGAAAGCTGCGTGATGCACACAAAGTGGAGAGGGACAAGGCGGTCGATGATGCAGAGGACCGTGGATATGCGCAAGGGGAGAAGACCTATGAGCGTCAAGTCCAGGCGACTAAGGACATCTTTTTCCAGTGCGGCTGGAAAGCTGCCGTGGAGAAAGTTGGCCTTGGTCAGGATTCTGACATGTTCATCAACCCACCTGCTGCCTATATCCCAGTCTACATGCAGGCATACTCCAAGGCCGCAAAAAACCGACTTATTGCAGAGGCAAGGAAAGAGGCTGAGGAAGACGCCGCCGCCGCGCAGCAAACCGAACAAGCTTCTTCTCCTGCGGCATCTCAAGATGCCGAAAATGAAGAAGTTATTGATCGGGAGGTTGTCACGGTGGAAGGCACTGACAATGAAGCCGAAGAGAACCTGCCCGAGCAGACAATCGTCGCCGCCGAGCAGATGGAGGAGACAGCCGAACAAAACCTTGGACTGGACTGAAGATTTTTCTTGTGTCATTTTCTTGCTTTTCTTTGTTTTCTTCTTTCTTCTTTATTTCTTTGGTTTGGAATGTAACCGGACTATGTCCCCCCTTTTGTACTTAACTTTCTTGTATCAATGAAACTTTCAACTTTTTGCTCGTTCGTTGCCTATTTCTTTTCGATTGGCTTGTGCTTGAATTTCTTGATTTAACGTTGACAAATCACAACTGCCAGTCGGCTAAGCTGCATACTACGCGGGCTAAAATCACTTTAACCCGTTTTCTAATTACAACTGGTAGTTCGGCTCCTGGCACTTTAGAATGAACTAATATTTTTAAGTGGACCGGGCTAAATCTGCTCGGCCTTGACAGGTTTGCGGACTACATAGAATTCCAATACTTCAATGTAACCGAGAAAAATCAGTTGGATAAGCCGCCAACATTTCCTTTCCGCCGAGCAAAGCCAGCTCGGCTTCTTATCGGTTGGATAAAACGCCAACATTTCAAATTCTGCCGAGCAAAACCAGCTCGGCTTCCATATTGGACAAGATACCAATATGCCAACTGGGCCGAGCAAAATAAGCTCGGCTTCCATATTGGACAAGACACCAATATGCCACTGGGCCGAGCAAAATCAGCTCGGCCCTTACATTGGGCAAATCACCAATGTTTTAGTCAGGTTGGTCAGGACGCCAACATTTCAACAGGGCGGGCAAAATCAGCTCGGCCCTGATGCGAATTGGTCTATACTGCATTCCAACCGTTTGTGCGGCCAGCTTCCCTTCCGGCGAGGGGAAATCAGTCCGGTCCCATTCAGGTCGGTCTCCTTGCCCCTGGCATCCCGAATTGTCTTGTATCTTGCTATGTCATTAGACAAAGATGTAATACCAAACAACAGAGGGCCATTTTTCATTACAAAAGCATTGCTGTCTTTTACATCAAGTGCCAAAAGGCTAAAAGTCCAGAAAAGCTAAACAGTACAAGCAATTACATCTTAAAAGTAAAAGACCTTAAGGTTGGCTGCATTCCACGGTCTGGGGACAGCCTTGCCATCCAAATCTTCCAGATGGTATGCCCCTTTGCCAGCAAGACCAATCACCTTGTATGGTCCTTCCCAATTTGCACCGAGCTTTCCTTCGCCAGGGACCACCGTGTTGCCAAGCACCTTTCTTAAGACCCAGTCCCCAATCTTGAATAGCCTGGGGTGCACCGCCTTGTTGTATTTTTTGGAGAGTTCTTGTTGATAAGCTGCGATGTGGATTAGCGCCCCTCTTCCTTCTTTCCTCAGCAAGGTCTAATTCCAATGCCACGGCTTCATTGTTCAGATCGGGCTGGAAACTTTCAGAGCGGATGGTTGGCATGCCAATCTCCAACGGGATGACTGCCTCCATGCCGTAGGCCAAAGCGAATGGTGTTTCCCCGGTCGACCGTCTTGGCGTAGTGCGGTATGCCCAGAGCACGTTGGGGAGTTCCTCAACCCATTTCCCCTTGGCTTTCTCAAGCCGCTTCTTTAGCCCATCCAAGATGGTCTTGTTTGAGGCCTCTGCTTGACCATTTGACTGGGGATAGGCCGGCGTCGAATTGTAAAACTCAATCTTCAACTCGTCGCAAAATTCGCGAAAGAGTTTCCCATCGAATTGAGTGTCATTATCTGAGATAAGGGCCCTGGGTATACCGAAGCGAGTGATGACGTTTTGCCAAACAAACTTCTTCACATCCTTTTTCCTTTATGGTCGCCAGTGGCTCGGCCTCAACCCACTTGGTGAAATAGTCTGTGGGCGGCGATAAAAAACTTGCGATTGCCCGGTGCAACCGGGAGTGGCCCAACAATATCCAACCCCCAGAGCGCGAACGGCCAAGGACTTGTGAGTGGGAGCAAATCTCTAGCCGGCTGGTGGATCTGGTGAGCGAACTTCTGACACTTCTCGCATCTGCGAACATACTTCTGCGCGTCTGCCTGCATGCACGGCCACCAATAACCCTGTGAGATTGCTCGGTATGCCAAAGACCTGCCGCCAGTATGGCTGCCAGATGCGATCTACTATAGACACAGAGAAAAGGCTTCCACCTTGGCGGGGTGGACACACTTCAAATACGGCCTAGTAAAAGACTTCTTATACAATGCTCCGGATGGGGAGAGCCAAAACCGCTCTGACTTTGCCCGGATCTTGTGGGCCGCCTTCTTTTCTTCCGGTAGAATTCTATCTTTCAGGAAGGCGATAATGGGGTCCATCCAGGAAGGACCCAAGTCGGTGCAGAGTACCTCGGTTGCTTCTGGTTCTTCAATGCTTGGTCGAGGTAAAAACTCTACCATCAAGGGGTTAGGAAAAGTTGTCTGAGTGGAGGCGAGCCCAGCCAATTCATCGGCCGTGCTGTTTTCTTCGCGGTTGATCTGTTCCACTCTTATCGCAGAGAACTTCTTGATCTCTTTACGCACCAACGCTTGATACTTGGCCATTCTTTCATCCCTTGCCTCATACTCCCCTGAGACCTGATTGACCACCAGCTTGGAATCACTGAACACCATAAGGGCTGTGGCCTTCATTCTTAATGCGCTTCTTAGTCCGGCAAGGAGGGCCTCATACTCTGCCTCGTTGTTGGACGCTGGGAAGCCGAGCGTAATTGCTTGCTCAATAATCAGCCCATCTGGTGAAGTTAGCACAATTCCTAGCCCGGCCCCATGCCTGTTGGACGCCCCATCGACGAAGAGCTTCCACATCTCGCCAATGAACAGCTTCCAGCAATCAGACGGGTTTTGGGAACTTCTCAATTCCAAGTTTCTGGTCGGCTCATTCTGGTCTTTTTCCACGTCTTCGTTGGGTTCATCTTCCAACAAGTCGTCGAACTTTCCTAGTTCGGTCGAACTTTGCCCTTCTCCCATTTGGGAGCCAACACTTGTCTCTGCTGCCAGAACCATGGGTTGTGCTAAATCCGCACCAACCAAATCAATCGGGCGGATCGGATGCGTCCCAGGGGCAAACTCCGCCACGAAATCTGCAAGTGCTTGAGCCTTGATTGCGGTGCGCGGTTGGAACTTGATGTCGTACTGCCCCAATTCCACGGCCCATTTCAAAATCCTCCCAGTGAAGTCTGCCTTTTCAAAAAGCACCTTGAGCGGGAACTCGGTTAACACAACTATTGTATGGGCATGAAAATAGTGTGCCAGCTTTCTAGATGCCATCATCAGGGCCAACGCCAATTTTTCCAAAGGAAGGTATCTCGTCTCGGCCGGGAGCAGAGTCTTGATAACATAGAAGATCGGTAGGTGCTGGATGCCTTCAGCACGAACCAATACTGCGCTTACCCGCGTGTTGAGAAACAGCCAAGTAGAGGTAACTCTCCTCGCCCGGCTGGGGTGTGACCAGAATAGGGGCCGAGGAAAGATACATTTTCAGGTCTGCTAGAGCGCGGTCGCACTCGTTATCCCAGAAAAACTTGGACTTCAAAGTTTTAAAGAAGGGCCTGCAACGATCCGAAGACCGGCTGATAAATCTGTTCAGTGCGGCTGCCATCCGGCGGCAAGATGTTGCACGTCCTTCTGGAGTTTGGGCGCTCCAGCTCTTGTATTGCTTTGATTTGGGATGGGTCGGCTTCAATTCCTCGTTTGTGACCAGAAAAACCCAGAAACTTCCCAGTGCCAACTCCGAAGGCACACTTGGAGGCGTTCAAACGAAGCTTGTGGTGCTTAAGTATGGCGAACATTTCTGCTAGGTCGGCGAGGTGTTGAGATTTCTCCTTACTCTTCACCACCATATCGTCGATATAGGCCTCCATTGTTCGGCCCAAGAGAGGAGCGAACATCTTTGTCACCATCCGCTGAAAGGTTGCCCCGGCGTTCTTCAACCCGAACGGCATGACCTTGTAGCAGTATAAGCCTCTGGGGGTGGTGAACGACGTGATCTCTCTGTCCGGTTTATACATGGCTATCTGGTGGTAGCCCCGATATGCATCCAGGAAGCTAAACCTCTGATGGCCAGCGGTTAAGTCCACCAGCTGGTCAATTCGAGGGAGGGGAAAGCTATCCTTAGGGCAAGCCCGGTTGACGGTCTTGTAGTCAACGCAGACTCGCCACTTGCCGTTTTTCTTGGGAACAACCACCGTGTTGGATATCCACCGAGGGTATTGCACTTCTTCTATAGCCCCGGCTTCCAACAAGTTCTTCACTTCTTCCGCCACAACATTCAGCATGGTGCAAGGCTGAGCGTCCTTTGGATGAATGACTGGCCGCGCATTGGGGAAGACATTCAACTGATGACAAATGAAGCTCGGGTCGACGCCAGGCATGTCGTAAGGCGTCCAGGCAAAGCCTCCAAATTGGAAACCAGGAAGTTGACATAGTCAGCCCGCTCGGCGCTAGACAAAGATGATCCCAGGAGGAAGAATTTAGTTGGATCGTTTTCGTCAATGCGCACTTCCACCAAATCTTCGACCGATTTTTCCTCGGCCTTTCTTCCCCACGTCTTCAAGGACCTCCTTTCCCTCGGGCCCCTCGATCATTTGGACAAACCCTTTGGCCGCTCGGCTGCCATTTACCGCAACGAGCATTGTTTTGCCATCACCTGGTCTCCCCAAACTTCCTCTATTTGCCCGCTTGGTGCCGGAAAGCGCATGACTTGGTGGAAAGTCGACGCTACTACGTGCCATTGGCATGTAACCAACCTCTGCCCAGGATCAAATTGTAAGTGGACGGAACTTTGAGCACACCAGAATTCTACTTGCTTTACAACCGATCCCGCTTTGACCGGCAAAATAATCTTTCCGATCGGCCATTCTGGTTGTGAGTTGAAGCCAACCAAAGGAGGCGTTGCAGGGGCCAAGTCCCTGTCTTCTAACTTCATTTGTTTGAACACGTCATAGTACATTATCTCGACCGAACTCCCCTGGTCAATCAGGATTCTCTTGATATCAAAGTCTTTGACGCGTAGAGTCACCACCAAGGCATCATTGTGCGATATCTGAACCCTTTCCAAGTCTTTGGTCGAGAACGAAAGGATGTCCCTCTCTTCAGTTTTTCCGTTTTTCCCTTCTTTACGGCGGGCTGGACAGAGAGCACTTCCCTCATGTGCTCGGCCTTCTTAATCATCCCTCTAAGCTCGCAGACCCTTGCTGGTTCAATGATGCCGTGGATGACGTTGATTACACCTTGCGGGGGTGCCTCTAGGGCAGCCATTCCATTAGGCTCGGTTTGTCCAGTTGGCGCGGCTTGACCTCCCATCTATGTATCGGTCAAGATGCCCCACCGCCACCAATTCCTCCAAGTGCTGTTTGAGCGGCAAGCAGTCTTCTGTCGGTGCCCCCGTTCTTCATGGAAGGTGCAGCGATATTTTGGATTGAAACCTCGCTGCGCACTCCCTAACTTGGCCGGCCAACGGACAAAAGGCTCACCTCGGATCTCGCTCAAAATGCGGTAGATGGGAATTTTGAAGACCGTGGTAATTCCTGTCCGCGCCTTCAGTCCTTCTCTTGGCATCTTCCGCTGCGTCGCGGGGTGCGTCAGCTCGGTCGTTTCTGCGACCCTTGTTTCGGTCATCGCGGTTTGGTCCACGGCGTTGATCTTTTGACCGGTCGCTTGGGCGGTTATCCCCCTGCCCGACCGAGTGAACTTTTCCTGCCATCTTTCTGTCCGCCCCGACCGGATTACCCTTCTCGGTCGCGGAGGCGGCGTCATCCTCCACGCGAATGTGCTCATTGATCCGTTGCATTAGAGACTCCATGGTTGTTGGTTGGTGCATCGTAAGTGAATCTCGCAGCCTATGCCCGACTGGGAGACCCCGTTTGTACTGAGTAATCGCCAGATTGGTAGGGCAGTCGAGGATTTCGTTGTAAGTTTCCCAGTACTACTCGCCTGTATGCCTTCAATGAACATCCAGACTCCATCTTGACGCCCAGGAGGTGGTCGACCTCCTTGGCGTTCGAGTGTTGGTTTTGAATCTGGTGACGAAGGCTTCCTGTAACAACAAACGCCCGCGGGGGACCTCGCTACAGTTTGACTCCCATTTTTTGTTTGTTTGCGGTTCTTAATCTGAACCAAAGAGTCCAACTCTGGCAAATCGTTTTGAGAAAAACAGATTTTGAAAAGAAGTGTCAAACATGGACTGCTTTGCCAGATACAGAGTCGCCACCTAAATATTTTTTTTTATGGGAAATTTAGGAAACCCTGACTCGGTGCCAAAGGCCACGTGTCCGTCATCACCAAAGTTGCCTCAGCTCGGGAACTTGGGTACGATCGGGGAAGGTTAGCTATGAGCACCCCCTCTCGCCGGTACTCCGAAAGACCGGCCTCTACTAACCGTGATATCCAATTTTGAAAACGTTATGTGTTCTTATTCCGGTTATTAGCCTAGAATTACTATGTTATGCGCACAGCAAACAAGTATAGACCAAATCGCCTAAGTTGGAATAAGACATTTCATGTTTGTTTTTAAAACGGTTTGCTACTACTCCGCAAGTAGGCTAAATGCAGGTTTTGCCACCCTCAAGTGGGCTTTAGAAAAGACGGTTTTGCCACTATCTAGTGGGCTTTAAAACTCACAGTTTTAATGCATTATCCCAATTTAGGCAGTTTGACCTCCATCCACAGGCATTCAAGCAGTTATATCACATAAGCACTTAGCCTCATGGTAGTCATGCTATTATGGCAACATACACACGCATGCGATATGCTAAAACATAAAAGCTCACCTAGTACTCCAAGCCAAAACAGAAACTAGTTAGTAATCATATGCATGATCCTAGTTCATGTTAAGTGGCTAATGCAACACATGCAAAGATGTAATCTAGATAGGCTCGGCTATCCTAAACATGGCATGTGAAATGCTACAACTATCACGTATTCAATTTGGAATTGAAATACAGATGCAGTTTGAATGATGTACCGAGCCCGGTGCATGTAAACAAATGCATGGATGCACGCATGCATTGCATAAGGTATGCTAAAATAGATATGCCCTAATCTACCATCATAAGCAGGTAAATAAAATGGAGAAAAAAGTGGAGGTTGGAAGGCATACACACCACTCACACACACTTATTACAAATACGCCCTCACACGGAGGGACCAAAAGAATAATACAGTCCGAATACTAAATTAATTATTACAAAACTTCTAATTAATTAACAAATTAAATGCAAAAAGGAGGTGGCCGCAGCCCTGCCTCGGGATGCGTGAATAATGTATGTTTGGCTCGCCTTGCTTGGAAACCCGCACCATGCCACTATTGCCTCTGTTTACACTGCCCTACTCCTCGAAAATTTGCACAGATCCCAAGGATGCTTCCCTGGACACTTTGGAGCACCACCGGCTGAAGAGAAACACCACCGGCCGAAGGATATGATCACCAGCTACATATTATGCTATCGGCTAGTAATTCTTTGCCGGTCGGCACTTAACAGTGCCGGTTCGCCAAAAATTCCTGCAGAACCTGCAATTGACAGCAGCAGAGGGCAAGCAGTGTATGGCATGGAATTTCAAGCAAATGTGTGCATGGACACACTCCCTATCATGCAATGGACTCAAGGGAGCATGGCCCTTGACCCCCGGGCCATCAATCACGCATTTCAATGCATGATGACCCGAAAGTCAAGTTAGCAACTTTGATATCAAATGAAATGCAAGCACAAAACACATCAAAAGCCCCAACCTCTATCATCCTTGATCAAGAGGCGAGGGATGCATGCCAAATGCAACCTAAGCATGCGAGCTAAGTATGCAATATGAGTATGCGAACAAACATGTAAGGCATGACGTAATGCAACAACATAACATGCACAACGCATTGTAACATGGCATACACAATGCAAGACGGGCTTACACCAATACAAGTGGACCTCGGCCACACTCACATAGGAGGCCATCAGATGGAAACAAGACAACTCGAAATGCGTGCATGCGTGCACGCAAACCGAGGACGGACCCTCAGGCACCGAAGTGCCACTCTAATGAGACATAGCAAAGACATGGAATATGATATGCAAACATGCAAAAATCAGTGGCAAAATGAGGGGCAAAACAGCCCCGAAACGAGGTGAAATGACACCCGATGCATGGGATAAGACCCGAAATGCAAAACTAGGCACATGAAATGGCCTACAGCTATACAAAGCATGCATAATTGGAACATGAAATGAAAAAGAAGAAGCAAGGCAGCCCCAAAATAAGCATTTTTACAGTACAAAGCATGGCCAAACAGTAAGCACAAATGGGACTAAAATGGCATGCGAAAATGGCTCCGCAAGGGAGGCAATGAAGCAAGTGGTAGATGCAAAGCCCAAACAGAAAAAGACCCTTCTACGACACTGAAGAGGGACTAAAAAAATGATGTTTTGCAGCAGATGACAAGCCCCAAATCAGTATACAAACATGCTCAAAATGCAATGCAAGATTAAGGCCACAAGAGGGCTATAACATGAAGTATACAAAACATTCATCAAACAGCCAAAGACCCTTAATGAAACATGACAAGGGAGTCAAAATATGGCCACTTTCAGTTCTAATCATGGCCGAAAAACAGAAGGAAGATAAGCTAAAAAAACATGCAAAAATGGGGACCAAAGAGGGGTAATGAAGCAAGTCATACATGGAGGTCCCCAACAGTGTTGAGCCCTTCTTCAATGTTGAAGAAGGGCTCAAAATAAGCCTCTTTACAGTTTACATCGAAGCTCAAAAATACTTGTAAATAAGGCTAACCAATGAAGCTAAAAAATGCAAGTTTAAGGGAAATGGGTGCTTACCCTTGAAGAGCAGCAAACCAGCAGCCCTTGGTCCAAGTTTTTGAGCTTCTAACCTCTGCAAATGGCCTCCAAAGTGCTGGAATGGAGGATGGAGGTGTTGTGCTAGGTGTTGTAGGGCAAATGATGCAAGAACAAAGGTGTTTGGAGGCTTGGATAAGATAGATATAGAGGGTTGCAGATATATATGTTAGATATATATGTCTACTCTTTGGTTTTTTGCTCAAAAACTCCAACCCCCAACAATGGAGGAGGAGGGCTCCTTATATAGGCAAAGGCAAAGGCTCCAAGCTTCTCCAAGAAGCTAAATGAAAGGGGCAAAGGGTGCAAATGGCTCAAGGCTTCTTGGAGAAGCTAAAACAGCTGGCCAAGCTTCTCCAAGAAGCTTGGCCAAAGGGTTCAAGCTTCTAGAAGCAAAAGGGGGGTCAAAGGCTCAAAATGGTACAAAATAGCCACATATATGCATGGGGGGTCGGGTCTGTGCATCCCAGCTGGCACAGCTGGCATGCACCAAGCCTGGAGGGTGCAAAGGGTGCAAACCGGCCAGAAAATGAGGTCGTCGGCCAAAATTAATTGCCGGTCGGCACAATAAATTGCCGGTCGGCTAAATAGAGTGCCGATGGGTGGATGATGAGGTCAAAAAGTGCCGGTGGATGTCCAGATTGAAGCCCCGGAAGTTAGCTTTCCAATGGCGCAAACCTTGCATTAAAATTCCTTCTGTGGAAAAAGTTATGCCCTTTTTGGTGAAGCCGCGCAGACTCGATCCAACCGGGATGATGCCCAACTTCAACCAATCATACCTCCCCCACCCGGACTTAGTTTTGAGAGATTCTTGAGTGCAAAATGAAGCCCCGGAAGTCTTCTTTCCAATGGTTATGGCCTCATAGCTTAACTCTAAGTGTATAGATAGATGAGCTTGATTTAGCGAGGACTGCTCGTCCCTCTCTTAGCGATTCTTGTCTATCTTCTTCTCCAACTTGTTTTCTCCCTCTTCTCCTCTTTTCTTCAACTTCAAACCCCTAAGCAAGGTGTTTTGAAAGATTTTTCAAAGATTTCATCTCTCTTTCATTGATTCCCACTTTGTCCTTGCTCGGTTTATTGAAAAGCGCATCATTTGACAAAATGTGAGCCTCAGAGCATCGTAGGAATTTTATTTCAAAAATGTTTTGAAAGAGAGGGTTTTAAGGTCTAAAAACCATTCAAAATAGATTTGGTCCACAATGGGGTGTGAAGTTGGGATTTGGCCCTTTCCTTGCCGAAGAAATTGAACCTTCGCCCTACACACCTTTCTCCAACAAGTAAACCATCAGTAGTGTCCAAGTCTTAAGGGCGGTCAAAAATGGGGTGTCTACACTTCCGCTAGTTGCTGCCACCCCTCAATACTCCCCTCCGGGAGCCTTTTGAACCACTTCAAACCCAGCTCTCCCAAGCTTGCTGGGAATATGAGGCACATCAAGGCGTCGTTTCGCCGGTGGCCAGCCATCACTTGCCGGTAATGACTCACATGCATGTACGGATCCGTCTTGCCGTCGTACAAAGTGAACTTTGGCTGGTGGAATCCGGCAGGGAGTGGGGTGCTCTCAATCTCTGGGGACAACGGCGTAGCTGTAAGTCTTGCCAGCTCTTTGTCCACCAGTGCAGGGGCCATGACTCTGGGCGCCGGCATCACCACTTCTTCACTGCAATGAACTGGGGCACTCAGCCTCTGGAGCGCCGGCACCCTCTGAGTCCCTCGACGGCGCGCTCTTTCCTCCAACACGTCCCTGAGATCCCTGGAATGGGAGGAGGTAGAGTATCACGACGTCGACGACGGGTGTGAGGGTCGGTAGGTGCTGTCGCGAGTGATGGATCTGCCCTTTCTTTGGTCGGAATCTCCAACCCCATAGTTCCTGGTGATGGAGAGAGAGTGAGTCCTCCTTTGGCGGCGACTGCTAGAACGAGGGGAGGGGGTGCGCTCACTGAGGTTGCCCTCTCCAGCAACACCCTTCCCTTTAATCTGGCGCTTCAGCAGCACCATCTCCGCCGCCATCTTGCGAATGAGGGCGTCTTGGTCCTTGAGTTTGTGCTCCAGGCGCTGCTCACGGGACTCCCCCCGGCGGCGGCGGCCCTCTGGACTCCGCGAGCGATCAGAACTCCTCCCATGCTTGTCTCGCGCACCTCGCGAAGAAGTTTCCAGGCCCGCCATAGCTGGAACATTCGGGGG
This sequence comes from Camellia japonica, assembly GCA_030407325.1. Taxonomy (NCBI): domain Eukaryota; kingdom Viridiplantae; phylum Streptophyta; class Magnoliopsida; order Ericales; family Theaceae; genus Camellia; species Camellia japonica. The sequence continues at coordinate 137,865,052 of JAPPVO010000019.1, forward strand.
GCCTTCTCTCCTTCGGACATATTCTGGGGTGACACCATCGACGACAGACAGCGGAACTTCGTCGTTGTTGGCCATGGAAATGGTTGAAGAGGCTTGAAGAACAAGGGTTGAGTATCAAAGAATTCCCACAGACGGCGCCAATTGTACGGGAAGCAAATATCCTCTGCTTTCCGTACTCCTTGGACGTCAAGCTTCTTGTGACGGCGTCTGATCCTGTAATACAAAAATGGTGAGCTGCCCGGCGGTGGTGTGCCGGATAGACCCTCCGACGATCAAGTCAGACCACTTGAGGAGGAAGAAGAGGGCTATCAGAGAGAGTGTTTTTGGAGGAATGAATTCGCCTACCTCTAATGTGCGCCTTCTTCCATATTTCTAGGCTGGCCATGTAGCCTCAAGATTGTGCGCGCACTACCTTTGTCGTCTTTCCCTGGACAGGTAGCAGCGCTCGCCTCTCACCACCTTACACGTGTAAAGGCCTATTCCTCCCACCAGTACACACAGAACTGCCCAACGGCATTGAGGCGTGCGTGGAGCAGATGTCCTCTCCCTCACGCCATTGGCCCAGGTGGCATACTTAACCGGAGTACCACGACCGGCCTGTCACTTGTGGAGAGTTGCTATTACATTCACATAACCGAGCTATATGTCGTCGACCTATAATTTGGAATCAGGCGAAAGCCTGACCACCTCGGCCGAACTATTTTTGATCGGTTCATCATGACCAACCGGTTGCGAGGTATGCCGGCCTCTAACCGTTCTACCTTCAATCTCGGTCACACAAAGCCACTTTATATCGACTGATCGGTCCAAGGCGTACCGGCCCTGATCGCGCCCACGGTCTAGCTCGGGCTACCTTTTAACTCGGTCAGCATCCGCTAACCCGAGCTTCGTCCTATATGCGCAAGACGCAGCTCGGCTACGCCAGTTGGTGCCTGACCGGTCAATATTTCCGACCGTGCAAGTCAGGCCGTTGGCCGTGTCAACAGAGAGATTAGCTCGGCGCCGCGTGGTCCGTCACGTCTGACGTTATCTTAGCTCGGCCGTACAGTCAGGTGCAAATCTCCCCTCTCACTTATGTTTAGGTCATCTAGAAAGAATGAAGTAAAATCTCACTAGTATTGCCTAATGCAAACAACTAATTGGCTTCGATTGGTGAAATTTAATAGTGCAGAAATCAATTCACCCAAGAAAATGAAAACAAATAAACTCAACAAATCCAAATATTTGTGAAAAAAAAGACTCAATCGAATAGAAGCGAGAGTATAGAGAGAGACTGATACAGTGATGAGGTTTGACACCAGCTGTGGCCATCCTCTTCGCAAAAGCTTCTCGATACTTCGACATGTCGATTGGGTCATGTTGTCAACTGGAACAACTGCGGAGTAAGCGATTGATGGACGCATTGAAGGGATTTAGAGAAAGGCGATTCGATGGCTCAAAATAGTGATGGGGGCTTTTGATTTTGCTTTTACTTTTGTTTCTCATTACAAAAAGAGGTCGCAACAATGGTGGAGCAAGGGCGACACAAGAGAGCAAGAGAGAGAGGGAGAGGGAGAGAGAGAAGAAGTGATAACAGGTGCTGTGCAGCTCAAGATCAATCAACTCAAGATCAATCAAGTGGCCATGCTTCTCAATAGTTATAAGGCAGAGCAGTAATCAAGTGGCCATGCTTCTCAATAGTTATAAGGCAGAGCAGTCAGTTGCAGAGCAGTGGCAATATGCAAATTATATCAGATTTAGTCGTGTGTATAGGTTAAGAGTTACTGGTGCATATTAGTATTAGTTAAGTGTATAGTTAAGTGTATGTTAGCAAAACCTTGTAACTCTATTCTGTTAGTTTGTTAATAAGTTCTGTTAGTTTGTTGAGATGTGTCTATATAACTATAGGTTTGTAATTGTAAAGAGAAGATTGAAGTTTTATGAAATATAATCTTTCTCTGATATATTCAAGTTGTTCTCTCTTTCTCTTCTTGGTATCAGAGCCCTAGAGCTCTCACGAGCAACAATGGTGGTTCAAACGGAAAAGCAATTGCCTGCAAATGTTCTCCTTCTCGTCTCCAATCTAAACTCTTTGATTACAGTTAAACTCGAATCTTCAAACTATTCCATTTGGAGAAGTCAGATTCAAAATTTCTTTGAAGCTACAGAATTATTTGGTTTTCTTGATGGATCTGCTGTCTGTCCATCTGCTACAACTCTCGATGCTGCTAATAATACAATTTCCAATCCTGAGTTTCTGCAGTGGAAGTTGACTGATTCTTGTCTTCTCAGTTGCATAATTGCAACTCTTAATCCTTCAATTTTTTCTTCCGTTCTTCATCTGAAGAATTGCTGTGATGTTTGGTCAGCTCTCGAGAAACGATTCACATCACTTTCTCGCTCTCATATTCATCAGATCAAGAACCGTTTGAGCACTACTACGAAGAAATCTAAATCGATGGAAACCTATCTTCAAGAAATCAAAGATCTGGCTAATCAACTTGCTTTAGCATCTTCTCCAGTCTGTGATGAAGATCTCATTCTTCTGGTACTCAATGGCTTGCCTGAGGAATATAATGCGTTCAAAACTACTATTCGAGCCAAGTCAGAAATTCTTACAATGGATGAACTCTGTTCTCTCTTGTGTTCTGAAGCCATACATGTTGAAAATAGTCACAAGCATGGTACTTCTGAGCTCACCGTGGCTTTCTCTGCTACTCATCCTCATTCAATCACAGACAATACTTCTGCTACATCATCAGGTCCATCTCCTCATAGTCAGCCGTATTTTGGACAATCTTCTTCTTCTTCTCGTAATTTCTCTTTGCACAACAGAGGAGGTTCTCGATCTCCAGGTCAGTATAGAGGTGGTGGTAGGTACAGCAGTTACCGAGGCAGAAGAGGAGGAAGACCTCAGAATTATGGCTTGATCTGTCAAATCTGTGGCAAAGGAAATCACTCTGCATTAGAGTGTAGACATCGCCTGAATACTTCTTATCAACCTGTGTTTCCCTCCTACACCATGGGACCTTCACAAACGCCTGCTTTTACTCCTAGAGCTTTTTCTGCACAAACTCCTTCTCCTACTATGCAGACCACTTCAGCCCCATGGTATGTTGATTCTGCTGCAACTTCTCATCTCACAAATGATCTGAACAATCTTCAGCTTTATCAACCCTACCAAGGCCATGATCAAGTCATGATTGGGGATGGAAATACTCTTCCAATTCATAACTCTGGCACTGGTATATTGTCCTCTCCTTCTTTTCAATTTAGACTTAACAATCTTCTTCATGTTCCACAAATTTCTTCCAATTTGCTATCTGTTCATCAACTTACCTCAGATAATAATTGTAGTGTCACTTTTGACAATGAGTCCTTTGTGATCCAGGACAAGCTCACCAACAAGGTGCTCTGTAGAGGACATCATCAAAATGGCCTCTACCAGTTTCCTTCTTCATTTCTTCCTAAAGCTTTTTCTGGTACTAGTTCTCTTGCTACTGTTTGGCATAAGAGACTAGGGCATCCTTCTTCTGCTGTATTTCATACTATTGCAAATAAAAGTGGCTTGTCTCTTAGTCATCAAGATTGTAATACTTTTTGTCATTCTTGCTGTGTGTCTAAGAGTCATAGACTCCCTTTTGTTCTTTCAACTAATAAAACTCATGCTCCTTTCACTCTGATTCACTCAGATGTTTGGGGTCCTTTTACTCAAGTGCAGTCTTCTTTTACTTATTATGTTGTTTTCATTGATGATTTTAGTCATTTTACCTGGCTTTATCCACTATCTTATAAAAGTGAAGTATATTCTAAGTTCTTAGAATTTAAAACCTATGCTGAAAATCAGTTTTCCACTTCTCTTAAAATTTTAAGAACTGATGGAGGAGGAGAATATACTAGTCATCAATTTGAGAATCTTCTTAAATCTTCTGGCATTGTTCATCAGCTTAGTTGCCCACATACTCCAGCTCAAAATGGAGTTGCTGAGCGCAAGCACAGACATATCATTGAGACACCATTACTCTGCTTGATCAATCTTCTGTACCTCTGAAATTCTGGTTTGAGGCTCTTGCAACTGCTGTATATTTGATTAATAGAATGCCTTCTCTACACTGGACAATCACAGTCCCTATGAGGTGCTATTTCAGCAGCTTCCAGATTATAATTTTCTTAAAGTGTTTGGATGCAGATGTTATCCATGGTTGAGACCTTATACTTGTCACAAGTTGCAACCAAGATCTATGGCCTGTGTCTTTATTGGCTATCATTCAAGTTATAAGGGCTACAGATGCTTGGATCCTCTTTCTGGTCGAATTTATATTTCTAGACATGTTATATTTGATGAATATTCTTTTCCTTTTGCTTCTACTGATGCTTCCTCACCTCCACTTCTTTCTTCCAAATCTGCTATAAAGTCATTCTTTTGGGGTACTACTCCTTTGTCTTCTTCTCAGGTTTCTACTCCATCTCTTTCTGTTCAGGTTCCTACTCCATCTCATTCGGTGTCAGCATCTTCTTCTAGTTCCTACTCCTCTTCTCATCCACTAAATGATTCTGCTTCCCCTTTATCTTCTTCTCCACCTGGCATTCATCTTACTATACCCATTATACCTCGTCCTTCTTCTCACACTCTCAATTCTCACCCTATGCTCACTCGAAGTAAAACAGCTAAATCTGGCTTGGTTGCTACTCTTCTTGATACTGAACCTCGAACCTATAAAGAGGCCTTGCAATGTCCTCATTGGCATAACTCTATGCTTGATGAGTTTCAAGCCCTTCAGACTCAACAAACCTGGTCTCTTGTTCCTTCTTCTGCAAATCAAAATATTGTTGGCTGTAAATGGGTCTTTCGAATCAAAAAGAATTCCGATGGCTCAATTGCTCGGTATAAATCTCGACTTGTTGCCAAAGGTTATCTTCAAGAAGCTGGTGTTGATTTCTTAGATACTTTTAGCCCAGTTGCCAAGCAACCTACTATCAGAGTTTTCCTTTGTGTTGCTCTTCACTTTCATTGGTCTATTAACCAGTTGGATGTGTCTAACGCCTTTCTTCATGGCAAGCTTGAAGAAGAGGTCTTCATGGCTCAACCACCAGGTTTTGAGGATTCTCAGTTTCCTACTCATGTGTGTAAATTGAACAAGGCTCTTTATGGTCTTAAACAAGCTCCCAGAGCTTGGTTTTCTACTTTCTCATCTTTTCTGCTTCAAATTGGTTTTGTTCCTAGTCATTGTGATAATTCCTTGTTTGTTCACTCTACCTCTACCACTCTTACTTATCTCTTGGTCTATGTTGATGACATTCTTGTCACTGGTAACTCTTCTTCTTATATTCAGTCCTTAATTTCTCAGCTTCATTCTGCTTTTTCTCTCAAAGATCTCGGTTCTCTTTCTTTCTTTTTGGGTATTTCTGTTACTACTTCTTCTTCTGGTTCATTCTTGTCTCAATCTCATTATGCCTCTAAGTTGCTTCACAAGGCTGGCATGTCTGATTGTAAGCCTGCCCCGTCACCTCTTAGTCCTTCTTCTTCCTCTTCTCTGTCTTCTAATTCTTCTTTCTCTGCTTTTTCCAATCCTTCACTCTACCGAAGCCTCGTTGGTGGTTTACAATATTTGACAATCACACGTCCGGATTTGGCCTTTGCTGTGAATCAGGTTTGTCAACATATGCAATCACCCTCTCAAGATGACTTTGCTAAGGTTAAACGTCTGCTCAGATATGTTCAAGGAACCCTGCACCATGGTTTACATTTTTCCCGCAGTTCATTTGATATTCATGCCTTCTCTGATGCTGACTGGGCTGGTAATCCTTGTGATAGGCGATCTACCTCTGGTTTCTGTCTTTATCTGGGCTCTAATTTGGTTTCGTGGACCGCCAAGAAGCAGTCCACTGTGGCTCGCTCTTCTACGAAGGCTGAATATCGGTCCATGGCTCAAGCTGCGGCTGAGGTGTCTTGGCTTCAAATGTTGTTACATGATATGCATCTTCCTTCCTCTGTTCCTGTTCTTTGGTGTGACAATCTGTCTGCCTTATCCTTGGCCTCTAATCCTGTTTTTCATGCACGGACTAAGCATATTGAAATAGATTATCATTTTGTTCGCGAAAAGGTCTCCGCCAAGCAGCTGCTTATTCGGCATGTTGGTTCTTCTGATCAGATTGCTGATGTGTTTACTAAAGCTCTCCCTGTTGGCCGTTTTTTGTTTCTTAAATCCAAGCTTCTTGTTGCTCTTCCCACCTTCAGCTTGCCGGGGGATGATAACAGGTGCTGTGCAGCTCAAGATCAATCAACTCCAGATACTCAAGATCAATCAAGTGGCCCTCAATCAAGTGGCCATGCTTCTCAATAGTTATAAGGCAGCAGATCAATCAAGTGGCCATGCTTCTCAATAGTTATAAGGCAGAGCAGTCAGTTGCAGAACAGTGGCTATATGCAAAATATATCAGATTTAGTCATGTGTATAGGTTAAGAGTTACTGGTGCATCTTAGTATTAGTTAAGTGTATGTTAGCAAAACCTTGTAACTCCATTCTGTTAGTTTGTTTAATTAGTTCTGTTAGTTTGTTGAAATGTGTCTATATAACTATAGGTTTGTAATTGTAAAGATGAGATTGGGGTTTTATGAAATATAATCTTTCTCTGATATATTCAAGTTGTTCTCTCTTTCTCTTCTAGAAGAAGAAGATAAGAAGAAGAGCATATACATGTGCCGTGTCGGGAAAATGGGGGGGACCCCCAATGGGGGAGACCCCCAGTACCCCCACTGGGTGTTGATTGGCCCAAATTTTTTTTTTTCATCCTCTTCCTACCCCTCACGTGTATGTGGGGGTGGTGGGGGTCTACAGCATTGCTCTGCCGGGACGTTTCTAATGGAGTGAGAAAATGAGATGGTGAAGTAATGGTCAATTGTTTTTTTATTCACCCAAAATGTTCAGTCAACTATTTTTGGTAATAAAGAATTAGGGCAAAGGCAAATAATTTATTGGCGACCAAATTAATTGGGTTGTCATTTAGATTTTCGACGACTAAATAATGTCTGTCGCCAAACACATACAATTGGCGACTAAAATTTTTATCGCATAAATTAATTTGATCATCGAAATTTTTTTAGTGCTCCCTCGTAGAATTTTCACTTGGCGCCAAACTCAATAATGACCAAAAATTTAAGAAAAATGCTTAGGAGCACTAATTAGTGCTCCCACTAATTAGGTGGCAGTGGGTCCCGCCAGTAATGATGTGATGTTTTGGTCCTGGAGTTGTATTCTTTTTTTTTTTTTTTAACTTTTTTAATGTATTAGTGCTATTAGTGGTGGTGTTTTTAGTGGGATGAATCATTGTTGAAAATTTAAATTTGTCGCAAAAAGTTTAGTTTTTAGAGGACATAAATACTCCATTGCCAATTATGTATCTTTGGCAACTAAATTTTTGTTTGGTTGCTAAAAAATGTCACCATTTTTTTTTTTTTTTTTTTTGTAGTGGTACGTTTGTCAACCTCAATATAGTAACTATTGAAACTATCAACATAGATAGATTGTGATAACATCTCATTGTATTTTATAGATGTTTGTATTGACAAATTTAAAGATATTTGTGTTGACAAATTTTGTGAATGTTTTTATGAATGTTTGTACATTTTAGGGCTTGTTTGGTTTGTTTTTGGGAGAGTTGTTTTTGAAAAAAATTTGGGAGAGTTGTTTTAGAAATTTTTTTAGTTTGTTTGGTTGTATATTTTGAGAGAGAAATTTTTTGTGGGAGTTTGGGATGATTTAATATTTTGGAAGAATTGAGTAGATGTGTGTGAGAGAAAAAGTGATTGAGAAAGAGAGAGGAGAGAGAAAAAGTGATTGATTGATGTGTAAGAGAGAGAAAGTGATTTTGAAATTTTTTTTGAGAAAAACTCAAACCAAACAATTTTTGGGAAATTTTTTTCTAAAATTCGTCTCTGAAACTCAAACCAAACAAGCCCATAGGGATAACTTGATATTTTAAGGAAAGAGAATCTGTAAACGTGGGTAATAGATAACTGGATAAATCTAATTTGTTCGGCAACATTATACTAGAATTATTCAAATTATTTAGCAATATATAACCGAACATGCTGATCATAAATTTAAAAAAAAAAATGTTTTAAAAAAAATGAATCTGTAAATGTGCGATAATAGATGATTGGATAAATGTAATTTGTCCAGTAATATAATATCGAAGTAATTCAATGAGAATTTTAAAAATAGTTGCAGGAGTTTTGAAAATAGTTTGATTTAGGATTAGTTTTAGTATTATAACAAGAATTTTAATTATTTTTTAAAAATATAATAAGAAGATAAGGTGTAAAGAGATGAGATTGTGATACGGTAACCAATTGAATTTGTAGCCTGGTTGTGTAGCGACCGATCTTCACAATCCAGAGCACTGTTAGACCATATCACTTGTCTTTGATCTTACAATTACCTACTCCAACTACTTCAATTTTCCAGTCAAACCAGTAATCCGCACAAATATAGGCTGCTTGGGATGCCTTTTCTCAAACCCTAATTGTTTCGCTTTGAATACCCTTCTATTCGATTTCCTTATTGCTCTTTTTCTGTTTGTTAAAAGCTTTGCTCTTCAAGTTGACAAGGGAAAATTTCAAAGGTTTTCCTTTCTTCATTTCCACTTCAATTATTATTATTATTATTCTCTCTGTTTAATCTTTGCTTGCCAAAAAAAAATAAAAAATAAAAAAAATCTATGTATTCCCTTTTGGTTTTAGAAAGCTTTGTAATCTCCTCCTCTGCAACTCTATTATAACTTTTGTGTTGAACAATTTAGTATTTTCTGCATTCTGTTATCATTTTACCATGCTCACTTTCTTCATTTCTATTTCTATTATAGTACAAAACTCTCTTTGTCCAATTTTATTATAATTCTCTATATTCAACTCAACCCTTCTTTTTGCCAAAAAAAAAAAAAAACCTTTTGTGTTTGTTCAACCATTAGCTTGAAAAGCAATTTGTATCCCCTTCTGATTTTGCAAAGTGTTCCTTTCCTATCTACATATCCTCTACAAATAGTAGTACCCCCATTGTGCCATTTTGATTTGCAAAGCTCAGATTCCTCAATTCCATTTCAATTATTGTAGAAAAGCTCTTTGTTGTGTTCCATTTTTACATTTTAGGTTGCACTGTCCTAAAACACTCTTGAGAGAGAAGTCGGGTGGGGTGAAGAATGGCTGGAAACATTGTTCTTTCTTTAGTAGTGAAGATTGGAGAATATCTGGTTGCTCCAGTGAGCCACCAGTTTGGTTATTTGATTTTCTATGAAACCAACATTAAGAATCTCGAAAACCAAGTCCTCAAGTTGGAAGATAAAAAATTTGGAGTAGAACAATTAGTTGTTGCAGCAGAGACAAAGAGAGAAACTATTGGACCAGATGTCAAGCGGTGGTTGACAGCGGTGAATGAGCTCAGCCAAGAGGCCACGGAATTCATCGAGCACGAAGTTAAAGCAAATAAAGGGTGTCTGAATGGGTGGTGTCCAAATTTGAAGTCACGCTACTCATTGAGCAGGAAAGCTACAAAGAAAACTCAAGTTGTGGAAAAGCTTTCTGGAGAAGGAAATTTCCCTAGGGTGTCCTACCCTGAACCTCCAGTGGGGATGGCATCCACAGGCACCAGAGGCTTTAAGCATTTTGAATCTAGAAGATCCATTATGAAAGAACTCATGAAGACACTGGAAGATGATAGTATCAACATGATTGGGATATGTGGGATGGGAGGTGTTGGCAAGACAACAATGGTGAAAGAAGTTGAAAAAAGAGCAAAAGAAGGGAATATGTTCAATGAGGTTGTCATTTGTACAGTGTCTCAAAGTCCTGAGGTGAAGAAGATTCAAGGTGAAATTGCAGATATATTGCAGTTCAAACTTGAGGAGGAGACTGAACTTGGAAGATCACGCCGACTGTGTGCAAGACTAAAGACCATTAAGAGAATTCTTGTGATATTGGATGATGTTTGGAAGAGTATTGAATTAAATGACACAGGAATTCCATTTGGGGATGATCACAAAGGCTGCAAAATTTTGCTGACTTCAAGATTTGATTATGTATGTGATGATATGGGAGCTCAACAGAAATTTACAGTTGAAGTCTTACCTAAAGAAGAAGCATGGAATCTCTTCAAGGAGATAGCTGGAATTTCCAATGACCCAAGTCCTACAACTGATTTACATTGCACGCAGATAGAAGTTGCGAATGAATGTGGAGGCCTACCGATTGCTATTGTTACAGTTGGAAGGGCACTTAGAGCTAAAGTTCAGTCTTCATGGGATTCCGCTCTTTGTCAATTACGAAAGTCCATCGTCACAAACATTAGGGGAGTAGATGAAAAGGTATTTAAGTCCCTAGAGTTGAGTTACAACTACTTAGAAAGTAACGAAGCTCAAAAATTATTTTTGTTTTGTTCCTTATATCCAGAAGATTTTGATATTCCAATAGAAGATCTTGTTAGATATGGGATTGGGCTTGAATTGTTTAAGGGCACTGATACAATAGGCGAAGCAAGAGACATAGTACATGACGTTATCGATTACCTCAAAAAATGCTATCTATTAATAGATAGTGAGAGAACAGAGTGTGTGAAAATACATGATATCATACGCGATGTGGCTATATCTATTGCATCTAGGGAGGAGCATTCGTTTATGGTGAGATGTGACAAAGCATTGGAAGATTGGCCGGAGAAAGATCGACTAAAGAATTACGTTGTAATCTCATTAAAACTTAATGGTATGCATGGGCTTCCTGGTTTAGAATTTCCAAAACTCCAGCTTCTAAATCTAGATTGCAATGCTGGATTACCATCAACATTCTCATTTTTTTTCCACGAAAGGATGGAGGAGGTCAAAGTGCAAGAGACCCCAGATAGTTTCTACCAAGGGATGAAAGAACTCAGAGTGCTAGCTTTGTCCGATATATACGGATCACTGCCCACATCACTCCGAAATTTGACCAACCTCCGAACCTTGTCACTTTTTCGTTGCCGACTTATTGATGATGATGTCTCTGTAATCGGAGCATTAGAGAATCTAGAAATTTTGAGATTTGCCTACTCTCGTATCAAGGAATTGCCAAAAGAAATAATAGGTCACCTTGCTCACTTGAAGGTACTTGATTTGTTAAATTGCAAAGTGGAAAGGATTTACCCAGGTGTTTTGTCAAGTTTATCAATGCTACAAGAGCTGTATATTGGGTGCAGCTTTACAAGATTTGGTGAAGCTGGAACAGAAGAAAGTATGGAAAGAAGAACTGCAATCATCGCTGAGCTTGCATCCTTGTCCAATTTGGTGGCTTTGGATATTGATCTATTAAATATTAAATCCTTGCCAAGAGATTGGGTCATTGAGAAGGTGAAAAAGTTCAATATAAGAGTTGACCCATCTCATGCCATCGTGGACCGGCCTTATTATCTGTTACCGAATAAGTTGAATCTCAGTTCACTGCATGTGACTGATCTTATGGATAGTAACCTTAAGATGCTATTGAAGAGCACTAAAATTCTGGCCTTAAAGCAAATTAAGGGTTTGAAGGATATTCTCAGTGATTTAGACAAAGATGGTTTTGAAAACTTGACGAATTTGTCACTGTCATATTGTGATGATTTGGAATACCTTATCAACAAACCAGATGAGGTGGTTTTGCAGAGAGCCTTCCCTTTCCCTGTGTTAGAGAATATACATCTTTCTAGACTAAATAATTTCAAAGGGATTATTTGTCATGGCCGGCTACAAAATTTTTTGCCTGAACTGACACATTTGTGGATGGGTCCCCCTCCACTTAAATGGCTTGGGCAAATTGAGATTTGTATATTTGTATAGTTGTGATAAACTGGAAAGTGTGTTCTCACTTTCTATGGCTAAAAATCTTATGCATCTGGAGAAAATTGAGATATATGAATGTTGTATGATGGAAGTAATTGTTTTGAATGAAGGAGGAGATCGCGATTATAGCAGTGGCAACAACAGATAAAGTCGAATTTCCTAAACTAAAAAGTATGGTTCTTCGGAAACTGCCAAGTTTTACAACATTCGGCAAAGCCATGAATGCAATTGAACTACCAAAATTGGAGTATTTGGATCTCAAGGAAATACCAAAGCTCAATAGTCTCTGCCCGTCTTCCGCTTCTGCTTCTGCTTTTGCCTACATTCAGTCGCTCTTTTACAACAAGGTATGCTTTCTTTGATTATTTAAGAGCACCTCGTTTTCCAATTTTCTGTGCAACTTTTGGGCTATAACGTGTATGAATGATTTTTTGCATAATTGCATTTGATGTATCAATGTATAAACGTGAATATAATATATTTTGAATTGAATATGTTTAGATGGAAGATAAGAATATCAAACTAAACCTGAAATTAGTATATCCTGGAATAAATGGCCACCTTAAAGTTTAGTATGTTCATCGTGTTAATATGCTTAGTATTTTGATTAAAAGCTTAGTTGAAGTTCAGGTTGTAATTTTGTGAACTTTGACCAAATTATTTAAAACATTAGGGTTGTGTTGGGATGGAAGAATTTGAAATGGAGGGATTTGAGGTTAAGACAATATATATATATATATATATAAGATGCTTGATTATTAATATTCTATTAAAGCACTTAGGCTATGTTTGATTGTTGGATTTGGATCCCTCTTCTTTTTTTCTTTTTTTTCACTCTGTAAATCATTTTCTAAATTCATGATCCAAACATAACCTTAAAAGGAGGTTCATGTAGTTGTGCGATAGAGATTTTTACAAGGGTCTTTTTTTTACTAGAATTCTACTTGGTGGAATTTTAAATTGCTATTTTACGGTATGAACTTGACACCACTCATTTTCAGAATATAACTTTTAGCTTAATGTAGTATTTTATATCTTGATTTTAAGAATGAATTCAGAGTTTGATAAATGAATTTGAAACTTGATTAACATAGTTATTTGAAATTTGTTCTTTTTTTGTTTGGCAAAAACGATAGGTTGTTAGTGGGTTAGTAAGATTACAAATTTACATCCCAACGGATAGCTACATGGATCACTGGGCAAACTAATGTGTCCCAAAGGATCTTATTTATTTATTTATTTATTTTTATCAATTGATAATGGAATATTGAATTTTACAAATACCAAGACAATTATGTCAAATTGGACAATTAAACCATTTAAGAATGGTGAACAATACATACCCACAAGCACACCACTAACTACATAATACAAGAAGACTCTGACAGAGAGGAAAGGAACAACTAAGAAAGACCCCATGTAGGCAAGATATATATATATATATATTGGTGGAAAATATTATATTTTTACAATATCAAGTAAATTACGTCAAATGGTACAATCAATCATTTAAAAAAGTCAAATAGTACATACTTGCAACCCCAACACTAACAACCACCATATAAGATAAGAAAGACCCATAATAAGGAAGAAATAATCATTCATTGCCTTTAGCAAGAAATAATCGTTCTTGTACAAAAATATTAACACAATGCATGATCCACATCTCTACAACATCCTTTACTTTAAAATTATTAATCATTGTCTATTAATTACCTTGAAGGGTAAAAAAAATAAAGCATAGTCGTGAACCCTTAAAGAATCATTCAACCATAAAGGGGAATAGCCATAAAGCTTAGTCCGTTACCTGCTAACTTTATATATATATCTATTTATTTATTTATTACTTTTTTTTTTTTTTTTAATGTGATTTCTTCTCATCTAGATATATAAAGGGCTATGATGCATGTACACGGACACGAGACACAGGACAGGACACGAACACGTAAATTTTTAAAAAATGGGGGACACGATACGCTGGGGACACATTTAATATATATAATTAGTTATTTATTATATGTCTAAAATTTTTAAAAAAATCATTGGTTCTTATACAATACAATAATAATAAAATTAATAAATATATTTCCTTAATTTTTTTAATAAAAAATGAGTTTTTTAAATAAAAATAATTTATTCTATGAATTTAGGTTTAACAAAAATAAGGATAAAAGAAAAAATAAAAAAATGGAGGGGAGAAATCAGGAAAATAAAGGAGGACAGAGAAATAGGGAGAAAAAAAAAAGAGAAATGAAAGAGGGGAGAGGTGAAATCAGAAAAGGGAAAGAAAAAATCAGAGAAGACGAAGAGAAGAAAGAGAAAATGGAGGTGAAACAGAATACGAAGGAGAAGAAGAAAATGAAGAAAAGAAGACGAAGGATAGAGAAGACGCAGAGAAGAAGAAGAACAGAGAAGACGAAGAAGAATACCTCAGTGCTTCTTGGGCTTCTTCGATTGATCTCTTTTGAACAAGTTAGGGCTTCTTCCTTCAATCGATCTCTCCCTCGATCTCTTTCTCTCTCTCTCCTCTCCAACAGGTTAGGGCTTCTTTGTTCCACGTTGCGTGTGTCCGGAAAGTGTCATCGCGTGTCCACGGCGTGTCTGACTAGAAAAATTCAAAAAAAAAGGGACACGTTAGAGAGAGTGTCGGACGCATGTCTGTGTCCGACACTCATACGCAGGCCCTGGGGACGTGTTGGTGCTTCATAGATAAAGGGAGATGTTCCTTATTTTTGAAGTCATAATTTTTTAATTTCAAAAACAATGAATGCCGTATGTTTGGTTTACAAGTTCTTTTATATTTTGACTCTACAAGGGATATAATTGGAATTTTGTAACTATTTTATCAAATTAAACCAAACTAATTCTTGTTCCTTAATCAAGTGAAATTGGCCAAATGAAATTTTTTTTCCTGCCATTTTGCATTGTCATTATGCTCAGTTAAATTAAATAAATTTACATAATTTTTTTGCAACTATTTTAAATTTTAAATTTAATGTCTTTTTTTTATTGCAAATTTAATGTTTGGGAAAGTGTTTGACTTGGTGGAATGGAATAATTTCATCTTGGGCTACCATCTAATAATTTCATCTACACTTTTTTCCTTTTCTTTTTTATTTATTTATTTATTTTTTTGTGATTTCATACACCCTGTTCTAAATTTAACTTTTTTCTTTTCAATCCTTAAAGCCTAAGCCATTCTTAAATCCTTTCAAACCTCACAAGACAGCAAAAAACTCAACCATGTGCTGCTTTTGTTTGATTTTTCTCATGTCGTAACATATACACATGTACACAAACAAACAGACAGTCAATATTTGATTTGTTTTCTTGATCAGTCTTTATTTGAACTCAAACTCGACAGACATTTTGAGTTTAGTATGATTTCTGCCATCTAATTTTGATTAAGGTAGTAAGTCAAGAATCTGAAGGAAAACCATTGGGATGAGCTTGTGGAACTGGTGAAAGTCAGAATCTCCTTTTGGGAGAAAAGTTTTGCTAATATCACAGAGTACGCAAATCAATGATTTCATCTTCTCCCTGGATGGTGTCAAGAATATGAGAATCAATGCTTAACTTTCCTTTGTCTCTTCAGCTCCTCAGATACCGTCTTGCCATCTGTGGTGTTTTCTTTTCTTTTCTTTTTTTCTTCTCCTGCTCTCTTCCTGAGACTTTGCACATGATTGGCTAGGTAGATGGTTCCAACCTAGTTGGAATGATCTTATCTAGCAATGATGTGGTCTTTGGTTAGGGTTTCTTGTACTCCCTTATGTACTTATACATTGTTTTCTTCATCAATGAATTCTCTTTTGCTGATCAAAAAAAGAAAAAAAGGGTTGTAAGTCTCTCCTCGTGAAGAAAAAGTGGAGAAAGAAAAGAAAAGGTATAGTTAGCAAGTTTAAAAATAAGATTGTTCTTACATTAAGAAAAAAAGAAGAAGATTATTCTTTTATTGGCCAATGGTTTACTTCTTCGATAATTAACTCACTATGATGATTGATAATAGTAATAGTAATGACCAGCAATGTAGGCTCTACTTTATTGATCCCTCAATTACATCCAAATTTCAATTACATGCTCTCGTTGGATAAGAGTTTGTCTCACATTTACTTCTTTGATGTTAGGTGTTGAAATCTTATTTACCCATTAATGTTATTACTTGTACAGTTATACGTATCTCATTTCCTATGATTATTATCTTGTTTCTTATAACACTTTGAAATTAGAAACTTTAAGTAATGTATAGTTAAATTTGAATGTTCAAATTTTTTTAAGAAATATTGAAGTTTAATTATTTAACTTTGAAGTATATTAATTTAAATATTAAATGGAAATAAAGTTTGGTGTGTTTAATTATGCTTTTAACCTTGCGAAATCAACTTTACAGGTTAAATTGACTTCCCTTGAGAAGTTGTCTGTCACTGCAATGGATAATCTAATAGAGATATGGCCTGACGAACTTCAAGCTAAACTAAGAGAGATCAGAGTTCAATTGTGTCATGGGTTTTTGAATATTCTTTTTCCATCTAATTTGATTAAGGGCATGCAAAGTCTTGAACTACTTGAAGTGAAACAGTGTCGATCTGTGAAAGTATTATTTGACCTTGAAGGACTAATTACTAGGGAAGGCCATCCAGATACACTATTGCATTCATTAACAAATATGAACCTACGACATCTACCAAATTTGACACATGTTTGGAAAGACAATTTACCAGGAATTCAAGGTTTACAAAACCTAACATCCCTATTAATTAAAGGTTGTGGCAGTTTGAGATATATATTCTCAGTTTCTCTAGCCAAACTTCTGGGGAAACTACAGGAAATAGAGGTAATTGAATGTGGTGTGATGGAAGCGATCATTGATAAGGAACCAGAAGTAGGTTATGATGTCACAACAAATATTTGCATATTCCCTCAACTAAGGAGTCTCAAACTCTGTGATCTGCCAAACCTTAGGAGTTTGTGCCTTCAGGCTTCCACGTTTGAAGGAACATTGTTGAAGATCGTGAAAGTAATCAATTGTCCCAACTTGAAGGAACTCCCTTCAGCATTCCAATGCCTGCAAGAGTTACGGAGGAGCAATGTTCAAAAAGAGGAATTTTTTAACTCAGCTCAACACCATTTCTTGGATGGAAAGGTAAATTAGTTTTCTTAAACTTATGACATTCACCATTAATAATCCATTCTTTGAAAGAAACTGTTTTCAAGATCCATTGAACTAAGGATGAACGTCTACATGTTGAAGGGAAAGAATTTTTCGGTAAACAAAATCGTAGAGTAAGCTATTTATTACCAATGTGGTCCAAGATTTTACATAAAATTTTTCACTATAATGATGATGATGACACTTATCTAAAAGAAATTATGATGATGACATTTTTTAATTAAATGTTATCTTAATGAGAAATGCTATGTTTCTCAAATATTCTACTAAATATTCTACCAAACCTCTTACATGGGGTGAAACTCACACAAATCCACATGTGTGTGGGTCCCACACCTATGTGAGAGATTTGGTAGAATATTTGGGGTCCCTAGCATAACTCTATCTTAATAGGTACACTGTTCAAAAATGATAAAACTGATACAACCACATCATTCTATATATAAATTTCATATACTTTTTCTATTTATATATCTTTGTTTTATTTTGTTTTGTTTGGCAATTGTGTCCAAATCCCAAATAAAACGGGGTTCAAATTGATTGTGTTGAGTTCAGTTTAATTAGAGTAATGCTAGTCGGCAATCTTCATACCCAGATATAAAATAGAGTAAATTCTCCAAACCGGCAAGCTCTCTCTTTCATTGTGTGATATTGTTTGTTATGTGAACTGTTAGAATTGCAGACATATTTCAAAATACAAATCTGTTTGGTTCAAATAGTTTCATTAATTATATGATTTAATATTGGGCCAATTACCCTAACAGTCCGTATAGTTTGGGACTCATGTCACTTTAGTCCTGACTTTTCAATTGTGACACATTTGACTCTCCATTTTAAATCTTATTTCAAGTAAGGAAATTGAAGATACCATTGCTTAATTTCAAGGGCAAAATTATTAATTTGATAAAATATAAATTAACTTGACAAAAATAAACGTAAAAAAAAATATTTTTAAAATTTTAAAAATTATTTGTACCCACCAAAAATAAAATTATATAAAATTGATAAATCTTTGAGACATTTATTTATTTATTTTTTTTACTAAATTAATTTTTGTTACGTGTTTAGATGATGATCATGTAATGAGTGATTGTTAAGATTTTAATGTGTAATCGATATATTTAATATATGAAATGTTTTTAATTTTGGATTTTTTGATTTAATGGATTGGTTTAATAATAATATTAAAGTTGTCGCTATATTTGACTTTTACAAAAATAGAAACTAATTTCATGAAAATAAAAACAACCACCTATTACATGATCATCATCCAAACACATAATAAAAATTAATTTGGGAAATAAATAAATAAATAAATGTCTAAAAGATTTATTAATTTTATATAATTTTATCTTTAGTGAGAGAAATAATTTTTAAAAATTTAAAAATATTTTTTTTGACATTTATTTTTGTCAAGTTAGTTTATATTTTATCAAATTGACAATTTTGCCCTTGAAATTAAGTAATGATATCTTTAATTGTCCGTATTTGGAACAAGATTCAAAAGTTAGGATTAAATGCGTCACAATTAAAAAGTCAGGGACTAAAGTGACACAAGCTCCAAGCTATAGGACCGTTAGTATAATTCACCCTATAATATTATATTATGTATTCATTACCTATTTATTCTTTATAACCGCTTGCCTACATTGTGTATCAAGTGGACATTGAATTTGAATGCTTTAACCGTTGGGTCCAAATTGGTGTGGAACCTTTCTATAAATATTAAAATCACATTGAACATGTTTTCGTTTGTATTGTTACAAATAGCTTTTGTTATAAGAACATCTATATATATATGTGTGTGTGTGTATAATTCTTGGGAAAGAGGAGACATGAAATCCCAAAAAAAATTCTAATATTTTATCAATTCTATACTATTCTTCCATCAACTGGCCATTTCAAAGATCATAAATATTTTCCTATGTATATATTATTTTATTTGATTTTTATGATAATGAAACGAGCTATTTTTTATGCCTCTGCATTGCTTGTGCACGTTTGTGGGAAAGCAATAGCTGAATCTTGGAGGGTAAGACATCATTAACTTGGTGAACCAGGTGACGCACTCTGTGGGGGCAGAGCCTACTCCTTAGAGTAGTGATTGACACGCCTTTGTTGATAAATATTTGTTACGATCATATTTTATGTATTTGCATTGCACCTCTATAAATAATTTTCGTTATTGTTATACAAAATTATTTATTTTCTGATTATTTTTAACATGGACAGCTACCAAGAAAAAGAAAAATGTTGAAGAAAAAATAGTAGAAGAAATATTTCAACATCATATTATTAGGTTTTCACCAAATATGCCAAAGTAAATTTGTTGATTTTCTAGTTAAGGACATGTAGGTTGGCAGAGATTTCATGAAATATCAAACTACATATTCATTTAATTCAATTATATGGTGGAGACCGTTGTTGGTACTCTTACATTATGTTGGGATCGGGGATCCCGCCCAAGACCTTGTAGAAACCATACCAAGCAGAAATACACACCCACACACAAGGAGACAATATTTTACGTGGTTCGGCCTCAATGCCTACGTCCACGGGAGAGTAGCCGGTTTTCACTATACCAATATGGAGATTACAGAATATTACAGAGGAGAAAAACTCACACTATTCTCACTCACCCATTCACCCGTCTCCCTCGCTCACACCGAGGGAGACGGTTTCTCACATCTCTCTTGGTTCTCTTCTTTGGCTCTCTTCTCTCTCTCACTTTCTTCCTCCAACACCTCCTCCATTTATACACAAATGGGAGGAGGAAGAAGACAACACTCCAACCACCCCACTTCTCTCTTAGTGGGTTCAACCACCACACTTCACCATCTCTAAGTGCTCCATTAACACTAAGTGGTGCACCATTGTTGGCCATTAATTTGGTGGTGCTCCATGATCACTCAATGGGGTGATGACTATATCCAACAAATCACCCCCTCAACCCATGTGAGGTGATCCACTGCACACACTGCTGCTAATCTTGTTACGCCCAAAATTCAACGTAGTCTTCATCTCTTCACTGAGACGCTGCATCCCCTAAAAGCTAGAGATAATACACCAGAGATACAAGAGGAGGAGGGAATCCTACATCCTCAACTCAACTCACACCACTCTCTGATTTGGAGAGAGCCTCTGCTCCCATCTCCCACAGATCTCTTCCACGCTTCTGTCGCGGATGTCTTCACTTGCTATGCTTGAACTTGCGTAACCAAGATATCTGACACCCCCTGATTGGATGTCCTGCACCCCCTGCTGGGATGCCCTTGACTGTCATGCAACTCCTTGCATGATGAACACGGGAGCAACTAGAAAACTCATTGTTTATTCCATCAACGTCCTCTGTCTTCTTTGCTCGGAGCTTTTCCTCTGAACTATCGGCCTTTGCCTTCTGCACTGCTGAACAACCTCCTAGCGTTTCCATACGCTTGTTGTCTGTGCCTGTGCTATCCTTGATGTACTGTCCAGTAGATTGATGGTTTGACAGTAGCTCCATCTGTCAAAGCATCGTCATCTATGCACTTCCTTGCATAGGGAACACGGGAGCAACTAGAAAATTTCAGAGTTTTACACATCAACATCTTCAATTTTCCTCGCTCGGAGCTTATTTCTTTGAACAACCAGCCTTTGCCTCTGCACTTCAGAACAACTTCCCAGCGATCTCATACGCCCGTTGTCTGTGCTACAATCCCTGATGTTCGGTTCTGTCTCACTTGTACGTCCGTACTGATGTTTGATAGTTAGCCCTTCTGCCAAGACAACTTCCACCGGTCTGTACAAGTTACCACTAGGCAACTCTATCCTCTGCTGCCATGAAAGAAACCACCATAGAAGAAAAAAGACTTGCCACTCCTTGGCACGCACTCTTGCGTTTTACCTGTCTCAATTTCTCTGTCTGGAAGTTCCTGTGAACTTTCAACAACCCGCTGCTGCACACTCCTCTGGCGCCTCTGTACGATACTCTACCGTACCCTTGCACTATTGCACATCTGCATTTGTGCCCCTGCGCTTAGTATGCTCCTCTGCAACTATTGTTCTACATGTCCATATACCACCAGTACTTACTCGTATACAGTAGCTCCAACAGCCACAGCATTTCCCTGAGCCTGAACTGGTTGCCAAATCATCTGTCCGTCGATGAATGGTCTACTCTTCTGATTGAACCAGATCCTCCGATGATGTCAACAACCAGGAAAGTTCCCAGGAAAGACTGGTGGGGTCACACTCGGTCCCACTTAAGAACCAGTCTCCTTAGACACTGTCTTTTTGACAGAACTTTCCTAGACATTGTTGATCTTGAGATAATCAAACCTGCAATCCTCTGATCGCCCCTGACCAATCCTGATCTCCCTTGATCTGCCATCAAGCCTGATCTCCTCTGGTCTTCAATGATCTATCTCGAGTTGTACCTGGTTGTTCAATCTAGTTAGAATCTACCCATTCTAACCTCTTCAGTGACTCCGCAGCGTTCCACAATATCCGGCAACCTCCCTCCGAGTATTAAAGATGACAAACTCCCATGTTTTGACAATCTTTCCTAACCGTTCAGAATTTCACCATTCTGACCTCGCGGTTGCGTCCGGAACGGTCCGATTAGCTAGGACCAACCTTCGCTGCACTTCCGGGGACCTCACTGAAAAATATCCCCGAAAGCTGGGCCACACCACAATTTTCTGAAAATTCTGGGCCAAATTGCAATTTTCAAAAGTTCAGGGAATATTCTGCGTATCAACAGAATATTCCGTCCACTGCACCCGATGCCGTCCGTCCCTTCAATCTGCCTTCTTTTTACAGAAACTCCGTCTCCAAAATCTGACCGTACAGATGTGTCCGGAATACTCCAAATAGTCTGAAACCACTACTGGATCGCCAAAAACGGACTCCAAATGGCTTCGATCTAGCCAAAACATTTTGTACGCCTCAGATCCGCGGCTGCACCATAGCCGCGAAGCACCGGATCCATTCTCACCTGCGGCTGCACCTTAGCCTGCGTAACACTGGATCCCTGCCTTTGTGCTGACGTGGCAGCCGCGTGGCGGCCCCTCACTGGCCCACGGTGCCACGTGTTACTGACGTGGCACGCCACGTGGCGATGACGTGGCCGGCCACGTGGCGTTGACTTCTGGCCACGTGGCGTTGACTTGATGACGCGGCTGCTGACGCGTCCGTGACGTGGCGGGTGACACGGCCTGCGCGTGTGCCAGGCACGTGTGTAGCACGCGCGTGATCCCCAGTCGTCTTCCTCCTTCAACCGCGCGTGCGACGCGTGTTGACGCGTGAGCCACGCGCCGGTTACTCTCCTCGGCGCGTGAGGCGCGTGCTGCGACTGGGACTCACGCGCCACCTTCTAGGGGCGCGTGAAGGCGCGTCCGGCCTCCTCTGGGTGTCTGCTTTATGTTTCTGGACTCCTCTCGTCGAGCCCTTGCTCCTGGTATGCTCAAAACGGGATTTCGAGCAATTCGATTTCTGGGCAGATTCGGATTTTGCACTGTTTTGGTTCCGAAACGCCACCGACGAGGCTCTGATACCACTTGTTGGGATCGGGGATCCCGCCCAAGACCTTGTAGAAACCATACCAAGCAGAAATACACACCCACACACAAGGAGACAATATTTTACGTGGTTCGGCCTCAATGCCTACGTCCACGGGAGAGTAGCCGGTTTTCACTATACCAATATGGAGATTACAGAATATTACAGAGGAGAAAAACTCACACTATTCTCACTCACCCATTCACCCGTCTCCCTCGCTCACACCGAGGGAGACGGTTTCTCACATCTCTCTTGGTTCTCTTCTTTGGCTCTCTTCTCTCTCTCACTTTCTTCCTCCAACACCTCCTCCATTTATACACAAATGGGAGGAGGAAGAAGACAACACTCCAACCACCCCACTTCTCTCTTAGTGGGTTCAACCACCACACTTCACCATCTCTAAGTGCTCCATTAACACTAAGTGGTGCACCATTGTTGGCCATTAATTTGGTGGTGCTCCATGATCACTCAATGGGGTGATGACTATATCCAACACATTATTCTAGTATTTACTAGAGACCTGTACAAGGGGTTAATGGTGTAAATGGATCTTCTGCATGTTTACTTTTTTCATCTTTTATTATTTCCAATGGTTTCAATTTTTGTTGAACATATCACAATATGAGTTTTGTTTTGTTTTATTTTATTGCCACATTGGTCCAAGTAAACGTGTGGTTTTAAAGTCGAGTTTGTTTTATTCAGTGATTCGTAATTCTTCAACTTTTATTATTTCCAATGTTTTGAATTTTGCTGAACATATCACAATATGAATTTTGTTTTATTTTATTTTATTGCCGCATTGGTCTTAGTTAAGGTGTGGTTTTAAAGTTGGGTTTGTTTTATTCAGTAATTTGTAAATATGTTACTAACACGAGTGATTGCAATCGCAGTTTAGTTTAAGCAGCAAGGGGGAACTTATTGTCACAGGAATAGATGAGCCAACTGAGATATGGCACAATCAACTTGGAGTCGGATGCCTTCACAACGTAAGAGTCATGTGGGTCCAGTGCTGCAGGACATTATTAAGTATTGTTTCATCTAATTTAATACAAAGATTACACCAAGTTGAAGAGCTGAAGGTATGGTGGTGTGATTCCTTGGAAATGATATTTGACCTCAAAGAGGAGGTATGTGTTGGTGTTGGTGTTGGTGTTGGTGTTGTTGTTGGTGAAAAAGGAACATCAATCACTCAGTTAAGCAAATTGGAATTGAAGTATTTGCCCAAGCTGACGCATATATGGAAGTGTTTTCCCCAACAAACTCATTGTTTCAGAAATCTAAGTTATCTAAAAGTGAAGAATTGTGACAACTTGAGATATATATTCACAATTTCCATGGCCAAAGTCCTTGTGAATCTAAAAGACCTAATAATTGGACATTGCGAGAAGGTTGAAAAGATTGTCACGAGGGAAAACGAAGAAGAAGAAATCCATTTGTTCCAATTTCGCCATGTCCAACTTCATGATCTTCCAAGTCTTGTGTGTTTTGGCCCTGACATAAATGATGCTCGAATTCCAGCCAAACAATTAACATATGGTTCTGTCCCAAATTTCCAGGTAAAACTCCAATTATAGATTTCCAAGTTTTCAACAAACTCAAGAAGACAACTTCACAGATCAATTTTTTAGCTGTTTTACATCTTACAACTAAGAAAATGGTAGTCATGGTAAATGAATACAGACCATGACTATATGACAATTGCCACATTACTCATGAACATGGTTAACTATAGGGATAATTACAATTAGGTGCACCTAAGTTTGTAAATTGACAATTGAGGTAATCCTAAAAATGATATCAATACAAAGAAAAAAATATCCTAGGCTGACTTATTGGCCGAAGCCCACTTATGTCACATGAGCCACAGTGAATGAATTGGCCCACAAATTATGTTAGAACGAATCGTTCATATCTCTGTCGGTTTTGGCAGAATTTTCGACTTTAGTAGCATTGCTAATAACGTTAACTTTCAAAATAATTGTGTTCGTAAGACTTGAGGGTTATAGCCTCTATGTTTCTAGTTCAACTCTTGGCAAAGTCAAGCCTCTTGCTTTTCACCTGGTAATGAGGAGTGGTGCATCTTTTCTTCTTTTTTCCATTTTTTTTTTGTTTCCTGATAAAGTAGTGGTGCATCTTATTACCCCAAGTTTGAGTGGGGTTCTGTCCTGGGTTATCAAAATATATGTATTACAAAAATGTTAGAGGCCCCAAAATTCTACCAAAAGTTTTACCAAATGTCTCACATGGGTGTGGGACCCACATGGGACCCACATTTTGTGGGTCCCACACCCATGTGAGACATTTGGTAAAACTTTTGGTAGAATATTTGGGGTCTCTAGCATTACTCTATGTATTATGGGCAATTTGCACTCGTATTTTTATTTCATGGTCAATTTAGTCCTGCTTGTTCTAATTAAATCAATTTTACTCGTAATTTTTTTTTTCATGTGTGAATTTAGGCTAATTGATAACGCCCTATTAGAAAGTTGACTAAAATCAAGAGAAAAAATAGTTCATTCAAGGTTTTGAAAAACGATTGTGGTCGTCGTAATGGTTGTAGTGACGCAGTAGTGATTGCGTGGTATAAAAGCCGTAGCATAACAGTTGTGGTAACTAAAATCGTGATTTCTTTTTTTAATAATTTACACAATTTGAAGAAAATTTACCGATGCGTATATATATATTTTTTCTTACTAGAATCACATTTATTGGGGTTTAAAATAAATTTTGATCCATTTCTGTTAATTTTTAAGTATAATCTAATATATTTCATAAAAGAGCTTTTTACATTTTATTTCAATAATTAATGATTTTAAGAATAATTGATTTTAAATGTTTACAAATTATTTTTTATCAATATCTGAACTAATTGAATAAAAAATATTCACAATTGTTAAACGAAAGGATTATAAAATAAAAATTGCGTCATAAATTAAAAAAAAAAAAAAATTATAAAGGAAAAAAATTCATATAAGATTTTTTCTTTGGGTTTGAATCACTTTAGTATTTGTTTTTGTTTTTGTTTTTTTTTTTTTTTTTGTAATTTTGTTTTGTTTTTTTTTTTTTTGGAAAAGGAAGCTATTCAGAATATTGTAAAAGAGTGTAACGGTGACTAACGGACTGTTACAGCCGTTACACATGTGAATTTTCGTCACATCGCTATAGCGGTCGTAACGGATAACGCTAACAATTACAATCATTACGTAACAGTTGTGACCGCTTTTTAAAATCTTGGATTGAGGGGTTGACATCTAATTTGAAATGATCCATTTCTTTTGAATGAATTATTTTGCCATTGATTTATGTATAAATTATAATTTCTCAATGGATGTTATCAATTAGGTTGAATTGACACAAAATTGATAACAATTAGAACTGCAGAGATCAAATCAATACAAAACGCAAATTAAAAAGACCTTTTATGAGGCTAGAACCAGTCAAAAGGGTGAAATGAGGTAGTACACGTAACCACAACATCTGCCTCGTTAGCAACCATGATGTCTCCAAGAATTACCTATCATTAGGAAACAATATCCTTGAGAAACAACTGATTTTTGTAATAGTGAGCTGTGTATTTAAGAATTAATAGCATATTTATATCCTTAAGATATGTTCCACACCACCAGCATTTGTCTATGCCTATTTTTTTTTTTACAATAATGACACATAGCACTAATATTAGAGCTCTAAATAGAGCTCTAGTGAGGTGAAAGAGAGAGAGATAGAGAGAGGAGTGTGAGTCCCACATTCACATGGACACTTTTCACATCATTAGAGTTACATTAGAACTCTCAAACATTATTTATTTATTTTTTTAAAGATATGAGAATACAAAATTATTGGAGACATGATTGTTACTATTACTAATGCGATGTTTTTTTTCATCATTATCTCAAGTATATGCGTTTAGTAGTTTATCAATGATAAACAATAGACAATTACTGTTGACATTGTAGTTTGCATGGCTAAGGTCATTATTTTACAAACAACTGCTTTTTACTTCAAAAACATTGTGAAATGTTAACATTACTTTTTCTTTAATTATTGCATAGTTAGCCTATCGCAATGGGGATCGCAATCGCAATAGGGATGGCAACGGAGTTAGAGATGACCAATGATAATGACAATGACGATGACTATTAGCGATGCTGTTTAGATTGCCAACTCTTCAAAGAAAAGGTATATATATTCTACGATAAAATCCACTTTATCTCCTTGTGGTATGACCTTAGAGCACTTTGATTTAGCACAAAGTTTAGCACACCTAATTAGCTAGTAACTAAGTTTTGCTATATTGATTTAAATTTATTTTGAACCAATGAAAACTCTTAAACCCAAAATCCTCTAATTTTAGTAGATTAGGCTTTCAAGAGTATAATGGTCACGACTTGCTATTCCTATGTTTCCCTAATTCTCTCCCTTCCAATTCCTACCCAACCTAGCAAGCTTCAACCTTTACTGATTGGGGGCAGCACAGAAGGTTCATCCACTCAACAAAGTCGAGCTTTTCAATTCACTCTCCCTTATGTGGGAACCCTCTTACCAATATGTTTCCTTTACGAATGAAAATTCAAATTAAATGACTCACATATGAATGAATTAGTGTCTTGTAGGCCATCTCATTTATTTGACCAACATTAGACCCAATTTGACATTTGTGGTTAGTGTTGTGAGTCAATTTATGCATGCACCTCATTAGAGCATCTTGACGCTATTCACCACATTTTGCAGTATCTGAAGACTTCTCCTGGATTGGGACTATTCTTCACAGCTGGTTCTCAATCTGGGCTTTTCTGTTTTACAGATGCTAACTTTGCAAGATTTAGAACTGATCGGTGTTCCACGTCTAGTTTCTGAACTTTCTATGGTGATCATCTTATATCATGGAAAAGCAAGAAACAAGTGATTGTTTCTAGATCTTTTGCAGAGGCTGAGTATCGGACTATGACACAAGGTACATGTGAGATTCTATGGCTTCGGTCTATTTATACCAGGACTTTATTTTGTTCTTCATCCTTATCTCAAATCTATTTGGTTGTAATTAATGTTTGAAATAACATAAGCAAGATGGCTATGGCTGTTTACTTGAATTTCTCTCTCTCACACACCCATATATTTGGGGTTGAACTTGGCATGTGCATATGCAATTTTATGATGGAGATTCAAAATGTTGTCGGAATAATTGTGAAGGACATGGTTACGATTCAATGAATAATTGTAAAGGACATGGTTATGATTCAATTAAATTAGAAGAAGGAAAAGAAAAGGGTACTGACTGAGTGAACAACCTAAACAAACAAATATATATATTTTTTTCTTAAATCAATTTTTACTATTTTGAGATCATGGTCTGTGTTGACATATTCAAATATTTTGTTCCCAAATAATGGGAGAATTTAAAAGTTATTGTTATTTTGGTTTTGTTTTCTGATGTCACTTCAAAAATAATATCAGAAATGTACAAGTATGCTAAACAGTCTACTATACTATACCACCGGTAATGAGAATCCTTCTTGTATTTTGTTTTTTCTATAGCTTACTATTATGTGGGGACTCATGATGAGTTCCAACGCAGTGGTATGCCAACTGATCAGGTGTTATTAATTTGTGTAATGTAAGCTTTGAGAATGGTAAATGTGGTGATTTTGGGTGTTTATTTAAGGTTTTGTTTTAAGGTAAATGTTTTTTTTGAAGTTTCAAATTTCTCTTTTGCAATAACTAGTAGTAGCTAGATGATCTCTGATTTGGAAATTACCAACTCCATCTTCTGTATATATGTATAAACCAATTTGGGTTGTGAAAACCTTATATTTTTAGCGAAAGAGTGTAGAAAAAGCTAACTATAAAAAGGCAGACATCAATTGGTGTCTTGAAATCTAAGGAATTTTTATTTCATAAAAAGACCAGAAATTTAAAGAGAATCATGCTAGAATTTATATAATTTAAATTCAACTTTTAAGGATAAAATGGTAAACTAAATCACAACTTTTTGAATGTTTTCATGAGACCATCTCACATATGTGAACTTCAGTTTTTCTGCCTAAATACATTTGTCAATATTCAGTTACAAACTCCAGCCTCATGTCTTGCCTGTCCACTTTTTACAGGTATCCCGGGACTTCATTCTTTCTCCTCAAGTGATGCCACTGTGAGATCTCACTAGCAGCAACATGTGTTTGAGCTGAATCATGGCTTGTGCAGGCATGAACGACTTTGCATAGGAGTCATGACATGTGACATTAGCCATGAGTGTTCTATTGTAGAATTATATCTACAAAAAGGGCCACGAGTGTTCTTTGCTGTCCCAGTTAGATCATCTTTTGTTGTTTCTAAATAGGGGTGATAAACGGGTTTTGTCCATTCATTCTTTTGAGGACTTGACATATAAATCCTTCTCTGACAAAATCATTGACAATCCGAGAGTGCCTTCCTTCACCTTTTACAAAAACATTTGGAAACCTTTTTGTACTGCCTAAGGTGAAAATTTTTATGGGTTGTTGGCTCGTGGAGGCCTTTTGATCAATGATACCTTACAAAAGAGGTCTAATTGCTATCTTTCTCCTCAATGATGTGTCATGTATAAGAAAGATGAGGAGTTTTTGAATCATCTATTCTTACATTGCCTTGTGGTGTTGAACTTGTGCCATGACTTTTTCGTTTGGTGGAGCTGTCATGGGTGGCTCCAAGGGCAAGTATTCATGTTCTTTTAATTGACTTTCAGAGATTTGGGGGTAGGAGGAGAGCAAAAGCATTGTGGCTTGGTGTGGTTGGTGCAATAATTTGTTTTATTTGGTTGGAAAGGAACACAAGGATTTTTGAAGATAGATTTGGGAGCGTGGATTCAATGTGGGATAGAGTTCATACTTCGGCATCCTTTTGGGCCCTAGTGTCCCCTTCATTTGGAGGGGTCCTGCTCTTTTTGATTTCCAAAGATTGGAATGTTGTTTGCAAATCATAGATTTTGTTTGCTGCTTTGTTTTGGATTGATTTTAATTACTGATTTTATGTTTTATAAGAAGTCCTTTCTTGTATTGTCTTTATTTAATACCTCAACTGTGAACATATTACCAATATTCTTCGAAGTAGTTTTGGTCTTTTATTTAACTACACCAGCAGTCAAATGGTAACTAGTCTACAAGTTTGATATGAAAATCTATTCTAAATCTCATGACATTACTGTTACCTTGAAGACAACGAAGCAGCTTCTGAATGGGAGTTACATGTACTAAAAAAAATTAAAACAAATGGGGATTTTAACATTTTGATGTGTTTGACTGTGATAAATATGCAACATTAATTAATTACAAGACCTGCATATTAAGTTATACACTTACACGTAAAGACCACCAACCTCTGCTAAATGAATGGAAGACAGTAAGAGGCTACGAGAACTCTTGCTCATCTCTAACCGGCCAGGATGAATCTTCAAAATGCTTGATGCTCACTATGCTATCAGATAGAAGAAAAGAGAGATCAATTGTAAATGCTTTTTTTTGTTCCGTAAAGAAAGTTCATCAGTACGTGCCCATTGCCCACTATTCTTTACAAAGACCTGTAATTTCATCGAGTAATATGTAAATCGCTTTAGTTTTTTGGTGTGACTTGTCACCCTTTCGGAACTCATGAACCACACCATCCAGTTCAATAGAACTACAGCCTGGAGTCTTTTTCATGTTTCTTTCTTTCAATGCCTTCCTCAACTTTATTGCATCTTTCCATTTATTTGCAGAGGAATATATGTTTGACATGAGTATGTAGGCACCGTCTCTTTCAGGCTCTATCTTTACAAGTTTATCCATAACAATCTCTGCAAGCTCAACTTTTCCATGGATCTTGCAAGCTCCCAGTAATGCTCCCCAAACAAAAGCATCTGGTTCAATGGGCATGTTTTTGATAAACTCTTCTGCCTCATTTATCAACCCTGCACTACCCAATAGATCAACCATGCAACCATAGTGCTCTGTTTGAGGTTCAAGGTTGTATACTCTTGACATCTGTGAAAAATGCTTACGGCCTTCGCCCACAAGTCCTGTGTGGCTACATGCCATGAGGACACCAATATATGTCACGCTATCCGGTTCTATGCCCATTTTAGGCATCTCAGAGAATAGATCCAATGCTTTCCCTCCTTGACCATGCATGGCTAGCCCAACAATTATAGCCGTGTATGTATAGGCATCTCTGCATTTCATGCCATTGAATACTTTAAAGGCTTCATCTATGTTTCCACACTTTGCATACATATCTACTAGTGCATTCCCTATATACCCATCTGCTTTTATACGATTTCTATCCACATATGCATGAACCCATTTCCCCAACTCAAGCATGCCTAGATTAGAACATGAGTTGAGCACACCAACTATAGTGACATCATCTGGTTTCACGCCTCTACTTTGCATCTTCCTAAACATATTCAAGGCTTCTTTGAATTCCCCTTGCTGCGTCAATCCTGATATCATCGAATTCCAAGAAACCACATTTTTCACAGGCATCTCATTAAAAACCTTACGAGCAAGTTCAGCATCACCACATTTCAAGTACATATCAACCAACGCATTCCCAACAAAGACATCGAAATTCATGTTATGATCACGCATATACCCATGTATCCTCCGACCCAAAATTAAATCTCCCAAGTTAGCACATGCAGAAAGGACAACTACCATTGTCATTTCATCAGCTCGAAGATTTGCTTCGCACATTTCAAAAAACACCTTGACGCCTTCCTTCCAAAACCCCATCTTAACATACCCCTGAATCAGTGTCGTCCACGAAACCAAATCTCTTTGAGGACATTCATCGAACAACTTGCGAACGGCTCCAATAACCCCACAAACAGCATACATTCTCATCAATGTGTTCACAACATACAAATCTAACACCAACCCATTCTTGACTACATGCCCATGAACCTCCTGGCCTTCCCTCAATGCACGGGATTGCGCACAAGCCTTGAGAACAAAAGGGTATGTGTAGTTATCAGGAACCAAGCCTTTCACGAGCAATTCACGATAAAACAACAACGCGGTGAACGAGTCATTGCTGTTTTTGCAACGAGAATAGCTTCTGA
Source organism: Camellia japonica (assembly GCA_030407325.1). Classification (NCBI taxonomy): domain Eukaryota; kingdom Viridiplantae; phylum Streptophyta; class Magnoliopsida; order Ericales; family Theaceae; genus Camellia; species Camellia japonica. The sequence goes on from JAPPVO010000019.1 coordinate 137,896,656, forward strand.
TAATGGCATTGTATACACGGATACTTGGGTTGGAAACTTGGGTGAAAATGGCATTGACGTAGCTGAGGTCTGTATGATTATGAGATATAGCACATATAGAAATGAATTTAGTATATATGAGTTGGGTTTGAAGAGTTGGTTTTGTTTTGATGATGTAGGAGTGGACTTGTTTGAGTTCTCGGGTAGATTTGCAGGAATCGAGTCTGCGAATGATTGAGAGTTCTTGGGGATCAACATGAGAGGCATGTGGGATTATCAAAGATAAAGAAGATGAAGAAGAATTAGAGAAGCTCATGGCCTTCTGGAATCTGTGGATTTTGATTGAGCGATCGAGCATAAGATGTTATCAACAGATTGATGCGATGAAAAAAAAAAAAAAACAGAGAACTGAGGCATTTAACGGGGGCATTTCCCTAAATAAGCCAAAATAGTAAGGGAATTCCCAAGCTAAGCCTATTTTTCAAAGAATTTTCAAAATAGGCTAACTCGCGGTTCACAATCGCGAGTTCAACACTTTTTCCCCCGGAGCTGCGAAATCTTGAACTCGCTGTTACGAAGTGCGAGTTTGCTTAAGAACTCGCGGTTACAAACCGCGAGTTTAATTAAATTTTTTTTCTTTTGATTCCAAGCACGAGTTTAATTAATTTCATCCCAAAAAAAATTTGTTCTGAACTCGCTGTTTGCAACCACGATTTCATCAAAAAAAAATTTTGTTCTGAACTCGCTGTTTGTAACCGTGATTTCATCAAAAAAAAAATTTCTTCTGAACTCGCTGTTTGTAACCACGAGTTTAAGTGAAATTTTTTTTCTTCTGAACTCGCTTTTTGTAACCACGAATTCATCAAAAAAAAATTAGCCAGCCTAACTCGCTGTTTCTAACCGTGAGTTTAAGTGAATTTTTATTTTTAACATAAATTTTTTTGTTTTACTTTGTTTTAAGTGAAAATTTGTTTTTTTTTTTTCTCTGTTGTCATTGTTTTGGTGATAATGTATTTCAGAATAAATTTTTGGGTTAAAATTGTTTTACTAAAACCGTTCTCATGTTAATTTATTTTTTCTTTTATTTTGGGTTATATGTGTAATTCAACATTTTTTTTTGGTTTGACTAAAGTAAATTTATTTTGTTTTTCTTGTGTTTGTTTTGGGTTAGAAGGTGATAATATAATTCATAAATTTTTTTTCGCTTTACTAAAGTCATTTTCATGTAAAGTTTTTTATTTTTTATTTCTTTTCTGTTGTATTTGTTTTAGGTTAGAATGTGTTATTCAGAAATTTGTTTTGGCTTTACTAAAGCCGTTTTCATGTAAATAATAATTTTTTTTTCTGTTGTCTTTGTTTTGAGTTAGAAGGTGATAATGTAATTCATAAATTTCTTTTCGCTTTACTAAAGCCATTTTCATGTAAAGTTTTTTAATTTTTATTGTTTCTGTTGTCTTTGTTTTGGGTTAGAATGTGTTATTCAGAAATTTGTTTTGGCTTTACTAAAGCCGTTTTCATTTAAATAATTTTTTTTTTCTGTTGTCTTTGTTTTAGATTAGAAGGTGATAATATAATTCATAAAACCTTGAGGAAAAAACACATAAGTAGTACAGACATAAGTCTCGGACAAGAATACATTGTGGACACCATGAACTGAACACACAATACGTAGATAAACATAAAAGTTAGACAGACAAATATTAGGCAGACAATCTGACAAACTCATTACGGAAACACTTACTCTAACACAGACATTACATATGAATGCATGACCTAATATTGCCGAAGTGTAGACATTAACACCTAATTCGAGCTTAAATCGGTAGGTGGCTCAGAGTCTGAACAATCCGAAAGCTCAGCGTCAGAGACAAGCTGAGGATCCTCCATGATAGCCTTGATAGCCGCATCATTTGGTTCTGTTTTGTTCTTCTGGGCATCCTTCTTAACTATGAATAGCTGCATATCGCGGGCCAACCTACGACCCATTTGAGAAATCTCACGTTGTAGTCTTTGACATAGTCGATCAACATTATCAGGATCTTTCTTTTGGATCTCAACAGAACGTGCTTTTGGCACCTTCAGTCGTCTTTCCCGACATAACCTTTCATTTTGCACTCGCTCTATAAATAGTGCGGGCCACTTCAGAAGTCTAACGTTTGCATAACCATATCCTGTTTGATTACAACAAGGATCCTCCACCAAACCACATGGATCTCGATAGTACTTGGGCATGACAAAATGTCGCTTCCCGAACCTATCATGATAAGCACAAGAGGCATCTAACAAAGGAAATGGTGTTTCATCTTCAGCATCGCCACTTCCCCTTCCCCCTCCTCGTCGTGAACTTTCACCCCTTTGCAAGTTCCTACCACCTCTGCGATTCCCACCACTCCCTCCCATGAACCATGTAGCCATGCTAATTTTGTAAAGCAAATAAATGATAATTTCGTAGGGCGAAATGAGTTGTAAGGTTGTGTCTTCACCTTTACTCGTTTATATAGTTGGTTATGAACGACTTTAGAAAGATGCCTCTGCATGACAATCCCACATAAATGAACAATGTATGAGTTGTCAGTACATTGAAAAAACAGAGAAAAGCAAATACTCTGTACGAAGTCACGTGACTTTCTGAATTCACAGTTGCCATGTGACTTTCTGAATTCACAAATCAGTGAATTCACTGTTGCCATGTGACTTTCTGAATTGAGAATCCCACATATATTAATAAGAAATGAGTTGTCATTGTAATAAAAAAATCGAGCAAAAAATCGAGAAAACCAAAGTCTGTGCACCAAGTCACATGTCTTGACAATCCATCTGCATATACCGACAAAATAAGGGCATGCTCATTGTAAGGTAAATCAGTGAATTCACTGTTGCCATGTGACTTTCTGAATTGAGAATCCTACATATATATTAATAAGAAATGAGTTGTCATTGTAATAAAAAAATCGATTACAAAATCGAGAAAACCAAAGTCTGTGCACCAAGTCACATGTCTTGACAATCCATCTGCATATACCAACAAAATAAGGGCATGCTCACTGACGGTAAATCAGTGAATTCACTGTTGCCATGTGACTTTCTGAATTGAGAATCCTACATATATATTAATAAGAAATGAGTTGTCATTGTAAAAAAAAAATCGAGTAAAAAATTGAGAAAACCAAAGTCTGTGCACCAAGTCACATGTCTTGACAATCCATCTGCATTTTCTTACAAAATAAGGGCATGCTCACTGACGGTAAATCAGTGAATTCACTGTTGCCATGTGACTTTCTGAATTGAGATTCCCATATATATGAAAATGGTGTTGAGTTGTCATTGTAATAAAAAAATTGAGTAATAAATCGAGAAAACCAAAGTCTGTGCACGAAGTCACATGTCTTGACAATCCATCTGCATATACCGACAAAATAAGGGCATGCTCACTGACGGTAAATCAGTGAATTCACTGTTGCCATGTGACTTTCTGAATTGAGATTCCCATATATATCAAAATGGTGTTGAGTTGTCATTGTAATAAAAAAATCGAGCAACAAATCGAGAAAACCAAAGTCTGTGCACCAAGTCACATGTGTTGACAATCCATTTGCATATACCGACAAAATAAGGGCATGCTCACTGACGGTAAATCAGTGAATTCACTGTTGCCATGTGACTTTCTGAATTGAGATTCCCACATATATCAAATTGGTGTTGAGTTGTCATTGTAATTAAAAAATTGAGCAACAAATTGAGAAAACCAAAGTCTGTGCACCAAGTCACATGACTTGACAATCCATCTGCATATACCGACAAAATAAGGGCATGCTCACTGAAGGTAAATCAGTGAATTCACTGTTGCCATGTGACTTTCTGAATTGACAATCCCACATACATGAAATTGGTGTTGAGGTAAATCTGTTTGTGTATAATTAATTGTAAATAGTGATTTTGATAAGCAAATCAAGTAAAATCAATGGGGTTTTAAATTTAGTTCCCCAACTGGACCAACCACTTGGCTTTGAGCTTGTTTGTCCCCCCCAAGTTTAGTTATTTGTCAACCCCCCATTCCTTAATAGAGTCATCATTTTGACTGGACTTCCAGGAATTGGAAGGCGACCCTTTCTTCTTTCCCGATGGAGATTGAAATTGTTTATGTACAAGATCCCTCTTTCACAAGCCGCAGTTAAGGGAAGCTTTTCACCGAGCTACCTGTTCTGTTTTATGTGTTGTTCAAGGCGGTTGTTCGTTTGTATGAACTTTATTTAGTTCCCCAACTGGACCAACCATTGGCTTTGAGCTTGTTTGTCCAGCCCCCCCAAGTTTAGTTATATGTCAACCCCCCATTCGTTAACAGAGTCATCATTTTGACCGGACTTCCAGGAATTGGAAGGCGACCCTTTCTTCTTTCTCGATGGAGATTGAAATTCTTTACGTACATGATCCCTATTTCACGAGCCCCAGTTAAGGGAAGCTTTTCACCGAGCTACCTGTTCTGTTTTATGTGTTTTAAGTATTCACATAATTCAACATACATTAATCCATTCGTTAATCCAGAATATTCCTTAACTCATTGCAATTCAATAAAGAAAGTCATGCACTAATAAATGTGCAGTTATAAATGTAGTTATTTCATAAACTTCAAGTTCATAAAACAAATACTTGAAATACATCCGTACGTTAGATGAACAACAACATTGTGTCACACTCATGTAACGAAGATATGAGACAACATACAAACATATATGAAAGATAAAGGTGTTTGATTTCTCATTCCTCATCTGACATGTAGTAGTCAGAGAGATATTTTTCATTGTTTAAGACATTATTGATGTAAATATAATTGATGTAAATTGATTTAGGTGATTGATAAATTATAAATCTAAGTAATTTACATAAACTTATAAGTGTAAGTTGTTAATCTTGTTACTTTGAGTGTAGGTAAAGTTATGAGTGTAGGATGACTCATTTGAATAAACATAAATCAAAATATGTTATGAGTGTATGAGTGTAGGATGACTTAAAGTTATGAGTGTAGGATGACTTAAAAAGTTATAACTTAATTGAATAAACATAATCCAGGCGCATAAAGAATAAGTCAATTGGATAATTCAAGTGGATAAAAATTATCGAGAATGACTCATTTTATAAATCAAAAATTTTTTTTTTTTATTTTTTCAATTTTTTATTTTTTATCGAGAATGACTCATTTCATTCATTTTTTATTTTTTCATTTTATAAATCAAAATTTTTCATTTGAGTGTAGGATGACTCAAAAAATTTCAAAAATTATCGAGAATGACTCATTTTTTCAAACATAATTCCTAAATAATTTTTTTGTTTTTTTTATATCAAATGTTTTCATAATAGCATTTTCCATGACGACTTGAAAGGCCTCTTTTCGCAAAGAGGTAAAAAGTACTTTTTTGACTTCTAATGTTTATATTCGACCTCTAATGTTTATATCAATTTTTTTGTGAATCACTTTTAAAAAGTCATTTATTTATATCAAATTTATAAAAGGGAATGTCATGAAATTTAAGGAGGAAAAACTCGAAAATGAAATTCAACCGTAAATGGGGCATGAAATTCAAGTAAACTATAATTTTACTTAGTCAAACCAATTTTACTTATCGTAGGGGCATGTGGCATCAATTTTACAAACCGATTAGATTTGAATTCATTTTTTTTTTTTGGATCAACATTCTAAGTAGTTAGATTTTTAATTTGTTAATAAAATTTTAGTGTACTACTTAAAGGGTCACCCATAGAAAATATTAACAATCACAATCACTCTTTAAAAAAATTTAGTAAGAAAACGAAATATCTGACTTTTTTATTTTGCCATATCCCTATCTCCAATATATATATATATATATTTGTTCCTGGCCAAAATGATGAGAAAACTTCCATAGCAATTTCTTATCACAAATTTTGTTCCTTACTTTTCAATTTCTTATTCTTAATTAACAAATTGAAATTTCGAACAAAATTATTTTGGTTACTTTATTAATTTTAATTTATTACTACTCCGCATCACCTAATTAATAATAATTTTTACAGCCAAATTAACGTTTCTCTTTCTTATGTAATTAATTAACAGCATTAAAATTATTGTAAATATTTAGCTGCATAGGACAAAGGTAATTTATTGGAATGACAATAAAAGGGAATGGCATGATTATTCCTTAAATACGTTTTGATTCAAAAGAAACGAAAATATGTTTTGATTATTCCTTAAATTTGTTTTGATTCAAAATTTGTTTTGATACAAGAAAATTATTATTATTACAAATAATTAAACACATTCAACATTCAACAAATTATGAATTCAACAAATATGTTTTGATTCAAATTCAACAAATTCAACATTCACAAACTACCTATACTTAAAATATGTTTTCATTCACAAATTCAACATTCAACAAATTCAACATTCAACAAATATAATTAAAATTCAACATTCACATTCAACATTCACATTCACATTCAACAAATTACCTATACTTAAAATTTCACAAATATAAACCATAACCCTAATTTATTCACAAACATAAACCCTAACCCTAACCCCACATTCATGAACCCTAACCCTAATTTATTCACAAATATAAATCCTAACCCTAACCCCACATACATGAACCCTATCCCTAATTTATTCACATTTTCACAAACACAAATATATTCACAAATATAAACTCTAATGCTAATTTATTCGCAGTAAAGTAGATGATAGAAGGCATACCAACGAGAGAGACAGTACAGAGGGAGCTCGAGAGAGAGACAGAGCAGGGAGCTCAAGAGAGAGAGAACAGAGAGAGAGCTCGAGAGAGAACAGACAGAGAGGAGTAAGAGCGAGAGAGAGACAGCAGAGGGAGATATAGAAATCGTGAATACAAAACACGGGGCTGGGGGGTTTAAAAACATGTTTTAAAATCGTGGTTCACAACCACGATTTCACTTAACCAGAACAAAGTTCCCCAAAATCGTGGTTACAAACTGCGAGTTCAGAACAAAAATTTTTTTTGATGAACTCGTGGTTAGAAACAGCAAGTTCAGAGCAAAAACCATTTGGGGTGAACTCGTGGTTACAAACAGCGACTTCAAAACAAAATGAACTCGTGGTTCCGAAACGCGAGTTCAGAACAAAATTTTTTTGGGATGAAATTAATTAAACTCGTGCTTCGGAATTCAAAAGAAAAAAAAATTAAGTAAACTCGCGTTTTGTAACCGCGAGTTCTTAAGCAAACTCGCGTTTTGTAACAGCGAGTTCAAGATTTGGCAACTCCGGGGGAAAACTGTTGAACTCGCAATTGTGAACTGCGAGTTAGCCTATTTTGAGAAATCTTTGAAAACTAGGCTTAGTTTGGGAATTCCCTTGCTATTTTAGCTTATTTAGGGAAATGGCCCCATTTAACGGGGCCATTTCCATAAATAAGCTAAAATAGTAAAGGAATGCCCAAACTAAGCATAGTTTTGAAAGAATTTCCAGAATAAGCTAACTCGTGGTTCACAATCGCGAGTTCAACAAATTTTTTCCCGTTTCGTGTGAAAGTTGGTAAATCTTAAATTCGTGGTTACGAAAAGCGATTTTGATTAAGAAATCGCGGTTACAAAACGAGATTTTATCCAAAAAAAATTTTCTTTTAAACTCGTGGTTCTAAACCACGATTTTATAAAAAAAAAAATTTCCTGAACTCGCTATTTCGATCCACACTTTTTGACCAAAATCTTTTCTTCTGAACTCGTGGTTGTGAACCACGAGTTCACGACCACTTTTACATCACAAACCACGCACTCACTCACTCACTCACAGCCACACCACACACTCTCTCTCCCTCTCTCTGACACATCACTCACACACACATCACACTTACATCAAAATAAAAATAAATAAATTTTAAGAATTAAATAAATATAAATAAATAAATAATGTTTAAAAATAAATAAATTTTAAGAATTAAACCCTAAATCCTAAAATACAAAAAAATAAATTTTATCTTTAAACACTAAAGTAGCGTTTGATAACGTTTACGTTTTCGATTTATGTTTATAAAAATTTTATAAACTGATTTTTGTTTATTTTTAGAAAAACATAAATTACAAATGCGTTTGGTTTGAACAAAATATTTAAAAAAATTTAAAAACATAAACTAAAAAATATGTTTGTTCAAGTTTAAAATATTTATATTTATATTTATTATTTATGACAATGGGATCACACATATTATAATTGAAAAAAAATTAATTAAAAAAACAATTGAAAAAAATTTAATTGGGAAAATATATTATTGGAAAAAAATTTAATTGGAAAAATATATTATTTTTTTCCAAATAAATTTTTTTCAATTGTTTTTTTAATTAATTTTTTTCAATTATAATATGTGTGATCCCATTGTCATAAATAATAAATATAAATATAAATATTTTAAACTTGAACAAACATATTTTTTAGTTTATGTTTTTAAATTTTTTTAAGTATTTTGTTCAAACCAAACGCATTTGTAATTTATGTTTTTCTAAAAATAAACAAAAATCAGTTTATAAATTTTTTGTAAACATAAATCGAAAACATAAACGTTATCAAACGCTATTTTAGTGTTTAAAGATAAAATTTATTTTTTTGTATTTTAGGATTTAGGGTTTAATTCTTAAAATTTATTTATTTTTAAACATTATTTATTTATTTATATTTATTTAATTCTTAAAATTTATTTATTTTTATTTTGATGTAAGTGTGATGTGTGTGTGAGTGATGTGTCAGAGAGAGGGAGAGAGAGTGTGTGGTGTGGCTGTGAGTGAGTGAGTGCATGGTTTGTGATATAAAAGTGGTCGTGAACTCGTGGTTCACAACCACGAGTTCAGAAGAAAAGATTTTGGTCAAAAAGCGTGGATCGAAATAGCGAGTTGAGGAAATTTTTTTTTTTATTAAATCGTGGTTTGGAACCACGAGTTTAAAAGAAAAATTTTTTTGGATAAAATCGCGTTTTGTAACCGCGATTTCTTAATCAAAATCGCTTTTCGTAACCACGAATTTAAGATTTACCAACTTTCACGCGAAACAGGGAAAAATTTGTTGAACTCGCGATTGTGAACCGCGAGTTAGCTTATTTTGGGAATTCTTTCAAAACTAGGCTTAGTTTGGGAATTCCTTTACTATTTTAGCTTATTTATGGAAATGGCCCCATTTAACGATTATAACGGGTACCGAAAAGGGGCATTTCCCTAAATAAGTCAAAATACTAAATCAATTCCCAAACTAAGCCTAGTTTTGAAAGAATTCTCAAAATAGGCTAAATCGCGGTTGTGAACCATGATTTCAACATATCTCCGCCTGTCTTGGGTGAAAGTTGGGAACTTTTAAAATCGTGGTTACAAAACGCAATTTTAATTAAGAAATCGCGGTTACAAATCGCGATTTTAATTAAAAACTTTTCTTCTAAACTCGCTGTTCTGAATCACGATTTTATCCAAAAAAAAATTTCTTCTGAACTCGCTGTTCTAAACCACGATTTTATCCAAAAAAAAAAAAAAAAGACTTATGTACTCAAAAAATATATATTAAAATGTGATCAAAACATGGCATATGTTGTTGGTAGTGCAATGATTGTGCTTGGAAGAGGCGTGGGTTCAAACCACGCCAACTGTTTGTTTGTTTTTTTTCACTCACTCTATATTTATTATGAAATTTTTTTATCAAAAAAAAGTAAAACATTTGTTTGGTTAACTAAAATTTTTTTTCTATAAAACACAATTTTTTTCAAAATGTCAGCATAATTGTTTAAAAAGTATTCAGTATATTTGGTTTGAGTTTTTTGATTTTCGTATTTTTTTATTTTTAGTGAATATTTTTTAAATTTTAAATAATTTTTTTTAAACTTTTTTAGATGCACCTTAATTAGATATATCTAAAAAGTAACAAATTTGTGAAAAAATATTTTTAAAAATTAATAAATACATAAAAATACAAAAAAATGTACTGAAAAAATATTTTTGTATTTTTAGTATTTTTTCAGCAAAATATTAATTTTTTCAGCAAAATGTACTCAAAAAATGTACTCAAAAAATTAATAACCAAATAACATCAATTATGTTGTACTTTTTTTTAGTGAATATTTTTAAAATTTTAAATATTTTTTTTTTTACTTTTTTAGATGCACCTTAGTTATTTGTATCTAAAAAGTAAAAAAATTTTGAAAAAAAATTTTAAAAAATTAAGAAATACAAAAAATGTACTGAAAAAATATTTTTGTATTTTTAATATTTTTTCAAAAAAATATTAATTTTTTCAGCAAAATGTACTCAAAAAATGTACGCTTTTAAAATATTTTAGTACATTTTAAAAGCGTACATTTTGCTGAAAAAATATTTTTTGAGTACATTTTTTGAGTACGCTTTCACTGTGCATATTTTTTTGAGTATATTTTGCTGAAAAAATACTAAAAATACAAAAATATTTTTTCTGTACATTTTTTGTATTTTTATGTATTTATTAATTTTAAAAAATATTTTTTCACAAATTTTTTACTTTTTAGATACAAGTAACTAAGGTGCATCTAAAAAAGTAAAAAAAAAAATGTTTAAAATTTTAAAAATATTCACTAAAAATAAAAAAATACGAAAATTAAAAAACTCAATTTTCAAACAACCAAATCTAAAAAACTCAAACCAAATACACTAAATACTTTTTAAACAATTATGTTGACATTTTGAAAAAAATTGTGTTTTATAGAAAAAAATTTTAGTTAACCAAACAAATGTTTTACTTTTTTTGATAAAAAAATTGCATAATAAATATATAAAGTATAGAGTGAGTGGGAAAAAAAAAAAAAAAAAAAAAGTTGGCGTGGTTTGAACCCAGGCCTCTGCCAAGCACAACCATTGCACTACCATTTGAGCTACCTACAACATATGTCATGTTTTGATCACATTTTGATATATATTTTTTGAGTACATAAGTCTTTTTTTTTTTTGGGATAAAATCGTGATTTATAACAGCGAGTTCAGAAGAAAAATTTTATAAAATCGTGGTTTATAACAGCGAGTTCAGAAGAAATTTTTTTTTGGATAAAACCGTGGTTCAGAACAGCGAGTTTAAAAGAAAAGTTTTTTAATTAAAATCGCGATTTGTAACCGCGATTTCTTAATCAAAATCGCGTTTTGTAACCACGATTTTAAGAGTTCCCAACTTTCACCCAAGACAGGCGGAGATATGTTGAAATCGTGGTTCACAACCGTAATTTAGCCTATTTTGAAAATTCTTTCAAAACTAGGCTTAATTTGAGAATTAATTTAGTATTTTGGTTTATTTAGAGAAATGCCCCTAGTGAAAAGGCTTTGCTACCAACATGGGGGCTCACGTACAAGATCATGATGTCAATTTCAGATTGATAGAAACAGGGGGCTCACGTACAAGATCATGATGTCAATTTCAGATTGATAAAAACATGGAATTTTTGGTAGGTTCTGATATGTGGTTATTATTTACAGGTGCCTATAATAATTACAGAAAAGATTTGTGCCTTGAATTTTCAAGCCCCGAATGCCTCTAATGCGCAAAACGACGTCGTTTTGGGCATTTTTTTTTCCCCTCATTCTTCTTCCATTTTCAGTCGAACCAGAGAGGGAAGGGAGAGAGAGAAGAGAGAAGAGAGAAAGAGAGAGAGAGAGAAGAGAGGTCGCCGGCCCAGCCTCGCCGGCCCAGCCCCGGTCTCGTGCAGCAGCTCCGACATCCCCGATCGTCGTAGCCCACCGAGCTCGTCGCAGCAGCTCCCGATTGCCTCCAACCCCGCCTCCGAGTATGCCCCCTCCAGTCTCCTCCTCCTCCTCCTTCTTCTTCTTCTTCTTCGTTCTTCTGCTGGAAAGAAAAAAAAAAAAAAAAATAGAGTTCGGGGCATTCGGGGGAGCTCGGATTCGAGCTCCCAATCGGTTCTGTAATAATTAATAGTATTTTTTTATCAAATATTATTAAAAAATTTCACTTCTTATTAATTTTTAATGATAATTTAAAAATTTTATTACAAAAAATATCACTAATTATAAATTTTAGTGACAATTTAAAAAACAAAAATGTTTGAGACCCCCTTTCCCTCCCACCCCCTTTGACCCCTTTTTCCTCCCATTGGCCAGTTTTTCTTTTTTATTTTTTTTTCTTTTCCTTCTCCTCCAATCACCACCCGCCACGTGTGTGTGGGGGGTGGTGGGGGTGGTGATTGGAGGGGGTCTCTATCAATGCTCAGCACCAATCGACATAGTAAGTGTAACCAATTAAAGCTTAACTACTCCTAACAATGCTAAGCTACTAGTCTTAAAATTCATGTTGTGTGAGTTGAGTTGTGCGTGGCCTATTCATAAACTTGGCCACATGAGAGAAAAAAGTAATCTAAATTCATAATTTCCTCAACATCATCCATATCCCACGTTTGACCATCCACCTAATTCCTCCGCATTCTGCACAAAACTAACCACCATAATAATAATAATGATAATGATGATGATAATGGTAAAGATAATCCTAATAATAATTGTAATAAATTTTAAAGATGATTTATGGTCTGAAACAATAAACCATAATTGATAGGTCACAAATTAGATTTGGCTATAATCGACCGACCACGATTAATATAAAAATAAATTATGGTGTCAATAAACATCACTACGCCAAAATTGGGCTTTACCGGCGGTTTTTTACCGCCGTTAAAGGCTGTAAAACCGCCGTTAAAGCCTTTAACGGCGGTATTAACGGCGGTTTCGTTACCGCCGTTTATGCGCGTGTCGGAAAAAGTGAAACCGTCGTAAAAAGGCAAATTACCGTCGTTAAAAGTCGACCAAAAACGGCGGTAATATAGGACCAAAAACGGCAGTTTTTTACCGCCTTAAATAGGTTCAAATTTTTCAAAAAATAATTTTTTCTTCTTGCACTCCCTAAGTTTTGAACCCAAGACCTCTCATCCACCCACACCAACCACTCTACCACAACTCTTCATGACATATATTCCCTAAATAAATATTTAAATATTACTTTTACTTTATTGTAGATGGTTTCGCCGGAGTTTCGCCGGAGCACGCCGGAGTTTCGCCGAAGCTCCGCCGGCAAAGACCGCCGTCATTAACGGCGGTAATGGTTGGGCATTAGCGGCGGTTTTGTTACCGCCGTTAAAAGTGGGCATTAACGGCGGTTTCGTTACCGCCGTTAAAAGTGGGTTTCATTACCGTCGTTAAAGACACTTTTAGTGGCGGTTTTCGTTACCGCCGTTAATAGTACCTTTAACGGCGGTTTTCATTACCGCCGTTAAAAAAACCGCCGTTAATGCCCTGTTTTGGCATAGTGCGTGTATTGTACTTTGGTCTATCTCAATTTTTACACTGACTGACATAAATTCAGACTTATAACATTAGTTGTGCTATGTTGTACTGGAATTTTCAATTGGCCAGCCTATATTATTTTATACTTGGCTGGATAATTGGAGATAACAAACTCGCGATATGGATTGTATTCGCCAACTTATTGCTGTGCTTTGGACAATTTGGAAGCAGCGAAATAGTGTTGTCTTTCAAGACAATTCTTTATCTTGTCAACAGGCCATTGCTTTGCCCAATGAATTGTTCTATTCTTTTGCTAGACGGATTGGAGCACAAGAGCAAGATAGTTTTCAGATGGAAGAAGTTGAAAATGTAACCTCTGCTCCAGGTTGGGCAACTACTCAATATATACTTGCAACTGATGATTATAATGATGTTTGTTTACAGGAATATAAAGTGCTCGCGGATGGATCCTGGCGACAAGCAGATGGCAGTGCTGGAGTAGCGTGGATTTGTTACCATGGTAATGGTAAACCCGTAGCACAAAGAGCTTTCCAACTTCAGTTTACATCAGCTTTTGCAGCGGAAGTAAATAGCTTGTCAGAGGGCAATCCAGTGGGCAAAAGAACAAAATCTGCGCAAATTATGTATATGGACAGACTCACAGCTTTTGGTGGACGTACCATGTAAAAGAGTCAGTCCTTTTAGATCTTCTTCCACTATAATAACAGATACAAGGTCACTTAGACCTCGATTGGGAACCTTCATTTTTAGTTAAAAAGTCAAAAAGTTACTAAATTAGCCAATAAGCCAACAACCTATACCAAAAAGTCAAAGATTCTCTTTTCTCTCTACTTTTTGCACATCTTTTCGTAAAAAGCCAAAAAGTCATCCCAAACATACTAGTTTTTTTTATCTCATATTTTAGCTAAATAGTCAAAAAGTTACTAAATTAACCTGTTCCCAAACGAGGCCTTAGTAAGTATTTTAATTATCTTTATGGTGTATGTAAGGTCAAGCGTCAAGATGTTAAACCTACACATGATTTGACATATTTTGTAAATTATTTCCCTACTTGATAGAATGCTTGCTGTTTGTTTGTTAGCTTTCTCAAATAGAAAAAAAAAAAAAAAAAAGTGTCCCTTCGCTGTACCAACAATCTTCATCACCTTATGATATTTCTCTCTCTCAAACTGATGATCATTAATCGCTTTGGTTTGAATTTTGTTTACAGAAATTAAGTACAATTGAATCCCCGCACAAGATTTGACCACCTTTTAATCATATGCTTTAGATGAAAGAATTGGAGCCCGGAGCAGTATCCCAATCCGATAATTACAAAGTTAAAAGACAGTTTATTGGAGCCCAAAATTTCATCAAGCACACATCAATCCACTTTTTCATTTTTGTCATCTGTTTTTTTTTTTTTTTTTTTTTCAAATCACCCTCATCTCTTGAAATCTTCTCCATACAACTAAATAGTCTTAAACTATGTTTAAATTATAAATTTGAGTGGAAATTTTAAAAAAGAAGAAAATATAAATCGTTATGCAAATTCATGATCCAAATACAACTTAAATATTATTAAAAAAAAAAAACAGAGATTTTCAGATTCTTATCAAATACCCAATTGATTATGAGTGTTCCTCCATATTTGTTAGAATAGTGAATATTTCATGCTAGGCTCAAAATCTGAGCTTCAGCTGTGGTTTCAAATAAACTTGAATAACATGCTAAAACAAATCTTTGACAATTGAGGTTTTCCAGAGCCAAATAAAAATAAATATATGACAAATATTGCAAGTAGATGACATTAATATCAACCTTAGATCATTGATGGCATTTCAAAGAACCAAAACAAACTCATTTTCCCAGTAGTAAAAAAACAGCATACCCTAAATAATATTGATCAAAAAGAAAAGTTATTGAGTCGTTGTTTTCCAATTGTTCATCCCAATAAGTTACCGTAATATGAATTTGACAAAACTGGTTTTCAATATCTTCCATGAACCATACACACAATCGCACAAAGAGAGAGAGATAGAGTTGAAGATGACGAACAAGTTATTCATTGGATGTATTTGGGGATTTCTCCCTTCCTTAAGAGGGAGAGGGAGTAGCGAGCAGCATCAATAAGATCTTCGACATTGTGTAGGGATTGCTCCTCAGAAGCCAGCATGAAGATCGCACGAACCTCAGCCTTTTTGGCCAGTCTTGCAGCCAAGTTCAGTGGCAAATCTGGGGAGTTAAGACTCCGCAATAGTTGGCGATAAAGAGAAAGAACTCGTCCTCTATTCCTTGCCAAATCATCTGCTGTTGCCCATATCAAACCTTTCGCCATTTTAGTCCTGAGTCAATCAACCATAAGAAAGGAAGTTTACATGATTGTTGTTTACTTTATTATAATCAACATTACATCTTCCAAAATCAATAAAAATGATGTTACAATCACGTAACCACCATTTAAGAAGCATCCAATCCAAGCAACTTGTAGCCCAAATTAATGTGCCAATTATCAAAGAACAAACAATGTTACAGTTCCCCTTTCTTAATTGTAAGACCAATGACTATGCTAAAGCCCTTAGGAAACAGTATGGGGCTAACCAGAGGCACAACCCACATGGCAAAAGGCCATGACTTAGCATAAGAAACCTAAGGTACCACTGGTTAGCTTCTTAGAAACACTCTTGTACTTTTTAGACCGTGTTTGGATCATGAATATGTGGAGGGAGAGAAAGGGTTCTTATCTTTTTCCTTTTGTTCCATAAATCCAAGATTCAAACACAACTTTGGTGCCAAATTGCTTGGATTTTGAATCTTAACTACTGACATAATCCTAAAATGACCGTGCCACAGATAACAGAATTTTGAAGTATAACACAACCTCTATTGTTAAACAACCTTAATGCTGCTTTGTTTTTTTGGCTTCGGCACACCAAAAATAAAAAATAAAAAATAGTTTGGATTCCAAACACCAGATGATCTGACTCCCTAATTCAAAATACTCTGCCACAGCTCAGCAATATGACAACTAGAACTAAATAAATTCACAAGATCACACTTTAGAACCTAAGCACCTTTTTCTTTCTACTTTTTAAAGGCAGAACTCAATCCCAGGTCCGCAAATACAACTACTAAAGATACTTTATGACCTAATCTAGCAAGCACATTCCAGAAGCACATCTTAAATAGCAGTTCTAACTTTTAAGTACTTACTATCCCTTTGCTAAATAAAACATAAGGCAGATTTCGCTTCCACAATAAAAATTTATGTCTAAACCACAAAGCAGAATTGGACAATCAGGGCATCCGCAATCACTAAGCCCTCATAAATGTCAAACATACATACATATACATATGTTGAGTAACTGAAAAGACTTTTATTAGTGAAAGCATTAAACCTAAACAAAAACATGGAGTGATCAATGGTGTGGGTACATTAAAATCTTTAGATGACCAAAAAGCCCCATCAATCAAATTAATTAGAACATAAATCGAAACTACAAACATCAAAAATTTGAATTTCTCCTCACTCAACTTTCCTAGCTACAAACCAGAGAATTACATGACCTAAAGTTCCATTGATACTAATGGGGCATCAAGTTTTCCTATTACTTTTGTTGGAATTTTTTTTAAAGAACTTATTCAAAAGAACTCCCTTGGGTGCAACAAACAATTTTTCTGGGTAAATTGCACTAACCTTCCCTCAAAGGTTTTTGACTAACACAGAGAACCTTGTGTACTCCAACAAGACTCTATTTTGGAGAGCCATACAAACTAAAATAGAGTGCAATCTTTGTTGTAGTCGTGTGGATTGAAGTGAAGGAAATGCAAAGGGGAAAAGAGGGAGTTGGAGATGGGAGTTTCGGTTGAGGGAAAATAGAAGGTAGGAGGGGGTTTCGCATGGAGGGGAAGATGGAAGGTCTACCTCAAGGATAAAACTATTGCCGCCGCTGCCATCAACGAGGACGTCGTCCGCCACCGCCGCTGCTCGAACTCCACCACTGTTGCCTTTGCACCAGAAGGCTGAAATTCAAGAAGCTCACAACCGTAAAGATAAACCAAAAATCTATGTTGGAATCAAAGGGAATATGACAAAATTCCTATTTCTAACATAAAAAGCCTAGATCTACCCTCGTACACTTTAGAAGTATGACCATCATTGGAGCATTGTCAGAAATCCCCTAGAGAGAACCTTGAGGCTTTTCCCAAAATAAGTCCTTTTTTCATTGAATTTTTTAAACTAGACCAACTTCTGACGGAATTTCAAAACTAAGTTAAAGCGCTATTTCTATTCGCGCTTTTACTGTTAGGAGCGTAATATTGGATGAACAGTAAACTCGCTATTAGAAATAGCGATTTTGATTAAGAAGTCGCTATTACAAATAGCGCTTATAGGGTCAAATTTTTTCGAGAAGAAATCGCTGTTGAGAACAGCGCTTTTAGCACAAAACTTTTCTGGCATGAAAACGCTATTACTAATAGCGCTTTTAACACAAAAAATTTTTCCCATGAAAACGCTATTGCTAATGGCGCTTTTAACAGAAGAAAACGCTATTTCTAATAGCGAGTTCATTTAAATGAAAACGCTTTTTGAATCAGCGTTTTTATCAGCCTTATATACAAAGCCCCCCCCTCTCATTTGCATACGTTTCAGACTTAGGTTTTTCGGCTCTCGCCTCCATCTCTCAGCCTCCATCACTCACTCTCCATCTCTCAGCCTCTCCATCACTCACTCTCCATCTCTCACTCTCCTCCATCTCAGACTCAGTCGATCAGCTCGGTCTGTGCTCTCTCTGGTCTCTGCTCGCGGCTCTCGGTCTCTGCTTCACTCTCTGTCTGTGATCTCTCTCTCCGTGGTATGACATCAACCCTAATTTTCTGTATTGAGTTTTTGTGTTTGTGAAAATGTGACATTAACCCTAATTTTTGTGTTTTTAATGTATTTAGTATTTAGGGTTTTACATGTGAATTATTAAATGTGTTAGGGTTTTTTATTGTGGTTATGAAATTAGGGTTTGGAATTTTTTGAAATAAGAAATTTGAATTTGTGAAATTTTTTTTGCTTTTGAATTTTTGGATGTTGCTTGTGAATTGAATATGGTTACGATTGTTTATGCTTTATCAGTGTGGTTTTGGTTATGAAATTAGGGTTCGATATCAGATTGTTCACATTATTAGGATTGTTCAAATTAGGATGACTTTTTAGGGTTTGATTGTTCACCTATATAAATTAGGATCAGATTGTTCACTCTGTTAAATTAGGATATGGTTGTTGAATATGGTTTGATTGTTCACTCTGTTAAATTAGGATCACATTATCAGATTGTAACCACCTCTTCTCTTGTACATGTATCTAGTGGCCAAGCCATGATTTTGATATACCATTAAATTGAAATCTTAATAAAATTTATAAGGAAAATATCATAGATTTTAAATAATTTATTAATTTTTTTTTATCAAACCTCTCGTATGATTATAGAATTCATACAAACTTATATGTTGGTCTCACACTTATGTGAAAAATTTGATAAAAAATTTAGTAGATTATTTGTGATCCCCATCATAACTCAATTTATAATTCGACTTGACGTAATTTTTATTTAATGGTAGGATTAAAAATTAATGTGATACAAAAGTAAACTTTAATACAAATTCAAGTTAAGTGATCCAATTATATCAAATTACACATACGAAGAGATATACTTAGGGATATAAAAAGAAATAAAAGAAATGTGAATAAATTATATTAACGGTTCTAATGCTTTTGAATGTTTATGCTTTTGAATCATAAATCAGGTTTGGAATTTTTTTAATTTTAAAATTTTTTCAAATAAATCATAAATATGAGAATTGAGAATTGAAATTTGGAATGATGAAATTCGTAATTCATATAATGTCATATTATGAAATTCATATAATTGAGAATTGAGAATTGAGAATTGAGAATTGAGATTTGATTTGTTACAAAATGTTTATATTTTGAAATTTGAAATAAGAAATTGGAATTTTGAAATTATGCTTGTGAATCAAAATGTCTATATTTTGAATATTGAATAAACCAACGTACATTTGTTGAATTGGAAATTGTTTTTTTTTTTTTGCTTGTTAAGAGGAATTAAAAGGAAATTAGGGTTTGAAATTAGGGTTTTAAAAGTAATATTTTTAATTAAGAATTGCGATTAAAAAATCCGAAATTCATATAATTGATAATTGTTAATGTGATATTATGAAATTCATGTAATTGAGAATTGTTGAATTCAAATTATGAAATGTCTATATTTTGAAATTTGAAATCAGAAAATGGAATTTTGAAATTATGCTTGTGAGTTTTTTTTTTTTTTTTGCTTGTTAAGAGGAATTAAAAGGAAATTAGGGTTTTAAAAGTAATTTTTTTTAATTAAGAATTGCGATTAAAAAATCCGAAATTCATGAAATTATGAAATGTCTATATTTTGAAATTTGAAATCAGAAAATGGAATTTTGAAATGATGATGGTGAGTTTTTCTTTTTTTTTTTGCTTGTTAAGAGGAATGAAAAGGAAATTAGGGTTTCAAATTATGGTTTTAAAAGTAATCTTGTTTAATTAAGAATAAAATTAGAAAAAATTGAAATTCATATAATTGATAATTGTTAATGTCATATTACGAAATTCATGTAATTGAGAATTGTTGATTTGAAATTATGAAATGTCTATATTTTGAAATTTGAGATCAGAAAATGGAATTTTGAAATGATGATGGTGAGTTATTCTTTTTTTTTTGTTGTTAAGAGGAATGAAAAGGAAATTACGGTTTCAAATTATGGTTTTAAAAGTAATCTTGTTTAATTAAGAATAAAATTAGAAAAAATTGAAATTCATATAATTCGTAATTGTTAATGTCATATTACGAAATTCATGTAATTGAGAATTGTTGATTTGAAATTATGAAATGTCTATATTTTGAAATTTGAAATCAGAAAATGGAATTTTGAAATGATGCTTGTGAGTTTTTTTTTTTTTTTGCTTGTTAAGAGGAATGAAAAGGAAATTACGGTTTCAAATTATGGTTTTAAAAGTAATCTTGTTTAATTAAGAATAAAATTAGAAAAAATTGAAATTCATATAATTCGTAATTGTTAATGTCATATTACGAAATTCATGTAATTGAGAATTGTTGATTTGAAATTATGAAATGTCTATATTTTGAAATTTGAAATCAGAAAATGGAATTTTGAAATGATGCTTGTGAGTTTTTTTTTTTTTGTTTGCTTGTTAAGAGGAATGAAAAGGAAATTACGGTTTCAAATTATGGTTTTAAAAGTAATCTTGTTTAATTAAGAATAAAATTAGAAAAATTGAAATTCATATAATTCGTAATTGTTAATGTCATATTACGAAATTTATGTGATTGACAATTGTTGAATTCGAATTATGAAATGTCTATATTTTGAAATTTGAAATCAGAAAATGGAATTTTGAAATGATGCTTGTGAGTTTTTTTTTTTTTTTTGCTTGTTAAGAGGAATGAAAAGGAAATTAGGGTTTGAAATTATGGTTTTAAAAGTAATCTTGTTTAATTAAGAATAAAATTAGAAAAAATTGAAATTCATATAATTCGTACTTGTTAATGTCATATTACGAAATTCATGTGATTGACAATTGTTGAATTCGAATTATGAAATGTCTATATTTTGAAATTTGAAATCAGAAATTGAAATTTTGAAATTATGCTTGTGAATGAAAATGTCTATATTTTTTGAATCAAATTATGGTTCAGAAATTGTTAATGTCTAATTTCTACAAAATATAATTATTAAACAAAAAAATATTTAATTTTGAATGTATTTGATTAAAAAAATATTTAATTTTCTCTCCATGAAAAGATCATGTTCTCTCAAGTAAAAGATCATGTTCTCTGAAATATTTAATTTTGACTCTATTTTATTCAAAAGAAATATTTTTATTGGTTTCTCAAAATATTTAAATTTGACTCTATTTGATTTAAATAAAAAAATTTTGGTTTAATTTCGTTTGGTTTATTTCACTATATTTGGGGTCAGGTACCCAAAATATGATTAAAAAATTTAATGAGCTGCATTTGTAATACATATAATAGCATTGTAGTACAAATTAAAATTTCCTCAGAAAACTGAACTAAATTTGAAAAAGTTTTTGAAATGGGTATTGAACGAACTGACTTATCGCCTTTTCCACTTTGTGATTGTCCACTACCATTGAAAAGGAAAATGTAAACATTATGTTTTAATAATTTTTATTTATATTTGTATAATTAGAAGTCATTATTAGACTAGTTACAATATATGAATGAAAAGAGTCTTAAATTATTTTAATTAATAGTCTATCGCAATTTCGTACGTACGAAGGGGAAAAAAAAAATTTGGCACTTTGATGGGTAAGCCTGTGTTTTGTAATACCAAATAATTGGTACGGATGGCCCGATAGATTCACATGGATAACTATCCAAAATGTAGTCCATACATTTAACCACCAACTTCAATTTAATTATCTCTAATTTTTTGCCATTATAAATTATGTTTGTAATTATTTTTTTGTTTTTGTATGTGTAAGGAAAAAAAGGAGTAAATAAATTAAAATTTTTTCTTACTTTTCAGAACGATCAAAAATGATCCAAAATGAGCTTTTTGTTTTAATTTTATAGGAAAGCCTGCATGACCTCTACAAAATGGACGAGGGTTACTAGTTCACATAGGAAATAACTTTGTCATTAAGGTCGGTAATGACACATGTTTGAGCAAATCAAATTCACTTATATTTTCCATAAATCTGAACAATTACATCACCACGTTGAACAAGTTGAGACACAAATATATAGTTGACAAAATACAAATTGAATTACTGTTTCACCTCTACAGTTCCTTCAACCCTGGAAAATATAAATTGACAAAAAATTAGAGGGTTACTTTTATTTGTGACTTCTGCAAATTTTAATGTTTTTTTTAATGTTTATTTTACAAGTAGAATTCGATATATGTATATTGTTGATATTTTAATATTTATTGTTTCATTGAAGCAAGTATATGGCAACTGTTCCAATTATCTTTTACTGGGGGGAAACATAATTCGGGATCCCGATGAGGGAGTGTCATATGATGCTGAGCCGAAAGGGATATATAGGGTGCAACTTGGCACCACACTTGGCAATTTGGAAGAGATGTTTATGTCCAAGGTCGCAAGTTACGGGGAAACAGTCCGATTGATCTTCAAATGTAGATATCCTTATCGCCAGTGGCAAGCAACCAGCAAATATAAAATATTACCGATAAATGACGATGAGGCGTTGAACACCGTTTTAAGTATCGGTGGAAATTTCGAACCACCAAATTGTTTGGAAGTGTACATTCAGAAAGAGGTTGTACAGAATCTTCCGAATATAACACAGATGGATTCACATCCGTTCACTACATTGCTGACACATGGGATTGACACGACAGCATTTCAGTCTCCTATGTATGAGTCAAATGAATGTTATGCAGCTGGCTACACACAACAGACATTTCATGGCCATGGTGGAGAATCAAGTTCACGTGGTGGATACGAGACTGAATTTCACAATAACACCCAAGATGTGTCCACCTATAGCCATCATACGACTCCAGTTGAAGTTGCTGGTAATATGGCTGAAACGGTTAATTCTGTGCAGTTTGCTGACAGTGACATGTACGGTCCTGATGTCGCCCTAGACAATGATGACAATGAAATGTGTGATGAAGAAAATTTATTGGGCGGATCAGATGATGATGATGATGAAGAAGATGATGTCGACGCTCCCGTTGATATTCAGAATGCCCCCATTCCACCTAGACCTGAAATCCCTTTGTATGAAAACATTCACATGGGTGGTGATTTTGACATTACTAACCGCGATGTCGTTCCCCATAACCGAATCTGGAATGCTGAAAATCCAGAGTTGGACAAAGGGATGGTCTTCGTTGATAAGAAGCAACTCATACATGCTGTGAAATTGTACCATGCAACAAATAATCGAGAGTATAAAGTCGTAACCTCCAAGCGAGACGTTTGGGTGTGTGCTTGCAAGCATGACTGTAGATGGTGGTTGCGTGCATCTCTTAGTAGGAGACATGGTCTTTTTGAAATAAAGCAGTATAGGGGTCCTCACCATTGTTTATACCCACGAATGAACAGGGACCACACAAATATTAGCTCCAGTTACATTGCTTCTCATCTTTTGGGACAAGTTGCGGTGAGTATACAAAATAAATGTTTACATTTATATACACATTGTTTGTTTAAAGTGTTCACACCAAAATTAAAATTGTTTAAAGTGTTCACACCAAAATAATCTGACTCATACGTATTGTTGTATGCAGAACGAACCTGATATGCCCATTAAGAATGTCATCGAAGATATAAAAAAGTCCATGAACTATACTATATCATACAAGAAGGCGTGGCATGCAAGGGCAAAGGCAATTAGAATGGTATTCGGGGATTGGGATGAATCATATATGATGTTGCCTAAATTCATGTATGCATTACAAACATCTAACCCTGGCACCATCGTGCAATGGAAGCATAGATATACCGGAAATACAACCATTATGCCCGTCTTCCACTTTGTTTTTTGGTCTTTCAAACCCGTCATCGATGGATTCAGACATTGTAGGCCTGTTATAACCATAGATGGTACATTCTTATACGGGAAATACACTGGTGTGTTGCTTGTAGCAACGATTGTCACTGCCAATGGCAAAGTACTACCGCTTGCATTTGCTGTTGTCGACAGGGAGAGTTTGGAGTCTTGGTCGTTCTTCATTTCAAATATCAAGCAACATATTGTCATGGACCGACAGGGAGTGACTTTGATATCCGATCGAGCTGAGAGTATTTTAGCTGCTGTTAGGCGGCATTGGTTGAATCCCTCGCTCCAATTTGTTGGATATCATCGGCACTGCCTTCGACATGTTTGTAGTAACTTTAACACTACGTTCAAAAATAAGGAGCTGAAACAACTTCTATGGAAAGCAGGAAGTGCTCATCAACGACGAAAGTGTAATGGTTACTTACAACAAATACAGGCTATTGACCAAGAAGCCATCAATTGGGTTTACAAGATGAATCCTGAGGAGTGGGCCCTTTCGTATGACGGTGGACATCGGTGGGGGGTATTGACTAGCAATGATGCAGAGTGCTTCAATAGCGTCTTGAAAGGTGCAAGGAACTTACCTATCTCAGCTATGGTTGAATTTACATTTCGGCGGCTTGTAAAATATTTTGACGAGATGGGAGCCCAAGCTGAACTAGATGTACGAAATGAGTTCCAATACCCTAGAGAGATGCAAAAAACTATTGAGGATGGCATCGCAAGGGCAAATACTTTCAAGTTGATATCATATGACAGGTTAGTTTGTAATATAAATGAAATTATTGTTATTATGTTGTCAATTTAACTACACCTAAAAACATGAACTTCATTAGTTTGTATTACAATTTTTTTATAGGCCCCGCCGCGTGTTTGAGGTGCAAACATCTTTTCGCCATGGACGAGGTCGCAATACACAAATTGTGCGGATGAATCAACCCACGTGCAGTTGTGGGAAATATGAGATACGACACTATCCATGTTCTCATATGCTCGCTGTAATGTCTGAATGCGGTGACAATCCATTCGAGTACGTTGATTTAGTATATAGGCTTCATGTATACATGAGGGTTTGGGAAACTAAATTCAATCCAATACCGCATCAAGATTATTGGGCTGATCCGCAGTGGACTTTAATGCCTAATGTACTGCGTCTGCGACAAGTGAAACGGGGTCGTACATCTATGTCTCGTATTCCGAATGAGATGGACATATCAGATAGGCGTTTGACCGCTCGTTGCAGCGAGTGCCAGCAGACAGGTCATGACAGGCGAACATGTCCGGCGCGACTTGGTCGATGAAGACTATGTAATACTTACATTTTGTAATAGATCTTTTTGTAATTCTTTATTCGTAATAGATCATTTTCTTTTCTTTTGTAATTCATTATTTGTAAACGGGGTCGTACATTTAATAGAATATTTTTTATTTGTAATAGATCATTTCTATTGTTTAATTCTTTATATATTGTAATTGTTGGATTTCCTTGACAAAATTTACAACTAACATAGTAAACAAATAAATTAAACTAAATGACAATGCAAAAACATTTAACTATACCACATAGCCCTATAGTTTTTATTCTCTACTTCATTGAAAATGTTTATTACAGAATTTTATTTAAAATCACATAATTCTTCTATCATTTTAAGATTTTAATATTTCGACTGATGCAAGCATTTTGTACATTTACAATTTATGAATTACATGTACGTAATTTACAAATTTTATACTTTATTGCAAAACAAAAATTACAATATATATTATGAAGTTTTGTCGAATATGCCATAAATGTAACGAAGTTTTGTCAAATATGTCAAAATCAGTAATGAGGTTATGTCAAATATGCCAAAATCAACAATGAAGTTTTGAAAAAAAATTATCATTATTAAATTTTGTCCATTTTTTTGTCCATTTTTTTTGTCCAAAATCAACAATCATTTTTCTGTAAATATTGACATACAAAAACTATCCACATGTTATTGGTCATTATTAAGCTTATGTAACGGAGATCGTAAAATGATTTTGTAAAAGATTTGTATATTATTCCGAAGCATAGATAACGATAGGTTATGTTGAATTGCTTATCATATTTAATGGCACATAATATGCAAAATTCAGATTTTAGTGAATTGCTTCCATGTTAATGGCACACAAATTTATACTTTTAAAATTATCGACCACATTTGTTTTCCAAGTCGTCATGTACATAATAATTTGAGCTTAATTGATATAGTTAAATTACATGCTCACCAATACAGTTTTTAAAAATGTATTTGTTTTTCAACTGTACAGGCTTCATGGCACATCTACCTGATGAGGTTCCCCTTTTGAGTCTTCCACATCGGGCTGACAGTATATGGGAGGACCCGGTATGCAATAACGTTTGTTGGACTTTACGCTTACAATGAAAATACACTGCATTTTGTTTTTGATTTCCTTCATAATGCTATAATTTAAACTACTCATTCTGTAATGCAGGACCAGGCACGCACCGTGGTGGCATGCCGGCGGGGAGATTCCGGCCTGTGGGATCGTCCATTGGACCATAGAGTCTTGCAGTGTCTACTACGCGCGGGATTCTATGGTGTATATCGTATAGGCCATATCAGACTAGACCACCCACTCATTACTGCTCTCGTCGAGAGATGGCGCACAGAGACTCATACATTTCATTTCCCGATCGGTGAGGCCACCGTCACATTGCAGGACGTATCTGTCCTATACGGTCTACGGATTGATGGGCGAGCAGTTACTGGACTTGACCCATCATTGACGACGGAGCAGTGGATAGCCCTCTGTGCTGAGCTATTGGGACTAGCACCTACACCTGCAGACTTACAGGCAGGTAGAGTGAGGGTGAGGTGGCTGTCCGAGCATTTTCAGGGCGATCTTCCAGATCATGCTCCAGATGAGTTAGTACAGCAGCATGCGCGAGCATATATTCTGTGGCTTATTGGGGGGGTACTTCTCCCTGATAAGTCACAGAACCTGCTCAAGCTGATGTATTTGCCACTGTTGAGAGACATTGACGACATCGGCCAGTACAGCTGGGGCGCCGCGGCTTTGGCATGCTTGTATAGGATGTTATGTCGAGCCACTCAGGTGGGTGTGACTCAGATCGGAGGACCCCTTGTCTTGCTACAGGTTAGTAAGAATTTGATTACATGTCAATTCATATTGTATGGCATATATCAGTATTGTAATTGCGTTGAAACTATTGCAGATTTGGGCGTGGGAGAGATTGATTCGCATTGCCCCGTCTAGGCGGCAACTAGTTGCTCCTGGTGAGGTTCCATCGGGCAGGGAGACATGCAGTTGCCGGCCGGACCTCGAGGTAGCCGGTGGAGGGTTGACATGAGCCACGAGGTCGTGTCGACCCACGTAGTCGTCGTGTATAGAGACCAGCTTGACCGGATGATCGACGGCGAGGTATCAAATTTAAATGCCTAAATTTTAACTGTCATATAGAGTGTATATGTTTATGAGCGATTTTTAATAGACTTGTCGTTATTGTAGTTTATCTGGCAGCCTTATGCTGATGTCCTCCATACGCTCCCAGACTACTGCCGACTAGGTGAGGATATATGGATGGCGAGAGTACCACTCATTTGTTTTGACGTGGTTGAGTGGCATCTCCCTGATCGTGTCCTCCGACAGTTTGGTCGGGTCCAGGCCGTGCCGGATCGGTGTGACACCGAGTGGCGGTTGCATGCGACTGATAGACGTGGCCGAGCCAGCACTGACTGGAGTGTGCATCATATGCTATACATACAGTTGTGGGATGCCCGTCGCGACACTATTGTACAGGCTGACTGGAGCGATGGGGTCCTCCCCTCTCCCGACCCTTACATGTTGTGGTATCGGCGACATACACACCTACTTGTCGGTAATCCGAGCCACCTGTCCGAGGCCGGATATCAGGGAGTTGGGCCTTCTCTCGAGGCATTGGTGAGTATCGTACTATATGTCAGATAATTGTTAATATCATAATTGATTATTTTCAGTCAACTATAGCCTAATATATCTGATTTTTTGTTCAGGTGGTTCGAGCTGGGAGGTCATATCACTTGGCTGAGGACGCCATTTTCAGACGTGATGGACAGCTTGGTCTGCAGGCCCTTGTAGAGATCAGAGAGTTATTGTACGAGGGGATCCAGCATGCCCATCGGGTAGATCGTCTGCATTTTGGGGACTACGGTGTATCCAGTGCAGCAGCTGCTCCAGACACATCAGTCCCGTCCACGTCAGTGCCTCCCACCTCAGCGCCAGCCACAGCAGGTCCTTCGACTTCAGTCACCCCACCGCATGATACCCCATACATTTCTCCATATTCCCCACAGGTACATCTTACCCAGCATGCTGACCCTGACCCTGACCCTGATTGGTCACCGCCCCGCTTCATGCATGATGTTGTTACCCCACCCACCCAGTTACAGCCTGCTTTCCTGGGGAGTACTTCGACCGCGCCCCGGTTCATTGATGATGTTGTTACCCCACCCACCCAGTTACCACCTGCTTATCTGGGGACTACTTCGACCGCGCCCAGGAGTACACATGATGCAGTTCTCACTGACATCTCCCACATTGATGATGAGGCCCATATTGAGCCCCCCCCAGAGCGCGAGTGAGAGGCCGAGGTTATGGTCGTGGGGGACGTCGCGGCCGAGGTCGGGGTGCGGGCAGAGGCAGAGGTCGGGGTCCAGCTGCAGATCGTGATACAGTTGCAGCAGATGAGGGAGTGGGAGTTTCACAGCTCACAGCAGTATCTGATCTGCAGGCACAGGCAGGATCAGGGGCATCAGATGCAGGAGAGGGGGGTCACACTCACAGGCTCCACAGGCAGTCAGTGGAGGGCCGCATGCAGGGGAGGGAGTGCCAGATATTCAGAGAGTCTACCGTAGGAGACCGAGGAGGGAGATCCACGGTCGGGGTTGTGGGACTGGGGGCAGGTTAGGGCATTAGCGGTTGCGATATGGAGTATATAGGTTTTTTTTTTCTATATTTTTTTTTTGTATGTGTCAAACTTGTTCAGCTGATGTAAATGTGTCATACTTATTTATTCGCAATTATAATTTCACAATTTTTTATTCTTATTTATATTGGTGAATCACACAAATCTCTTTCACATCTCTACCCCTCTCTCATTATCCGTAGTTTGTGCATTATTTATAGTGATTTACGAATTTTCCTCAAATTTACAAATTGAGACAACCATTTATAAAATTGAAATTTAAATAAATTTGATACAACCATTTATGTTTATTTTTAGGAAAACATAAATTAATTGCATTAAAAAATAAGTTTGTTCAAGGCTAAAAATATGTTTGAACAAGCTATAAAAACGTGTAAAGAAGCTATAAAAAATATGTTTGTTCAAGGCTAAAAATAATTGAAATATCTCGCTTCATTGATAAGTCATAGATAAGCATTACAAATTGCATGCATTACAGAAATGCCCTGGGCGTTCATCCAAACAATTTCATTCATTATCATCATCATCTGACATCTCAATATCAGATTCATACATAACATCCATGCTCCAGGCGTAGTACTGGTGTGCATCATCCATTAACCCATCTTCGGCACGCTCATTTGCGGTCTTCATTAGTCCGGACCTTTGCAAACGTTGGGTCATGCGATTAACCTCGTCGCGGATACGATGCAATGCCCTTTGCAACAACTGTGGAGTGTCAGTTGGCATACGCATGGCTAACCGGCGAGGAAATTTAAGATTAACTTCACGGCATAGCTCAACGAGAACGTTTGCTCGAGTTTTGCGAAATTCCCATTCAGCTCTCATGGTATTGACGGTGGCACGTGAGTAACGCAAATTTGGATTTAATGGGTATTGAAATTCATCTCCATCTGCAACCCAATAGCGACCCATTGCTGAATATAGATCAACCACCGTATATGTCATGATGATATCGCTAGAAATAGCTGTAAAACTTTTGTTGTGGTATGCTACGATATTTATACCATATATACACATGGTAGCTGTATGTATGCATGCAATTATTGTAAACAACTATGACAACTATGCATTAGAGTTGTCACGTCAACTTTGATGACCTGAACAACTATGCATCAACTTGATAGGAGTTGTCACTTCGACTTTTATGAAGTGCATAATTTTTTGTTATTTGAAAACAAAAAGTACAAAAATTGTGAAACAATATTTCAACAAATTAATAAATACATGAACGGTTGTTTTTTTAAATTTGTCAACCACCGTATATGTCATGAAAAATATTTTAACAGTTGTTTTAATAAATAAATTAATTAATAAAATTTGTGAACAATTGACAAATATAACTGAACACAGCTTGAATTTTGACTACAATATTGCATTGAAATATACTTACAATTTGAAGTACTAAAATATCTTAATTGATTATAATATTTTGTCTGAACCAATTTATGAGCATTTCCTGTTCGATCACATGCATGCCACTGACCTTATCCAGTGCATTCGGCTGTCAGGACTCCACTTTTGTCAAGTCATGAACGAATCAAAGGCCTGTAGCATCGGCTATTGTGCCGCAGAAGCAGTGACTTTGTGCATTGATGCAATGATGCATGTCACTTTATGCAGTGGTGCAGTAATGCATGTGACTTTCTGACTTTGTCATGCTTGTATACGTTGTGACTTTTTCCCTCACATTACGTTGCATGTGACTTCTGCATTGCAACTTACATGCTTTGTTTTTTCTTTACATTTCAGAATTCATCTGAGTCACATTATTACGACTGTGAAAAGAAGCAGAAAATGCTATTATGTTGGTAAAAAAACATGATGGACGGTTGTGTAATGACAATGAAAATCGGATGACTGTGAAGTTAATTAACTGAAAATCAGAAAAAATATAGGCACCAAAGTTCCAATCGTGTTTACGTAGCAAGTGACCATTTTATTATGTTGGTGAGAAAAACAATGCTAATTTATTTGACAATGCATTTTGTTTTATTTGACTATGCACTGCTCGAATATGAAGGGATTGCATTGTGATTCTGTGGCCTGCAATTATGATTTTATCTGACAACCACGTCCGTGACTATATCACAGGTACACAAAGTCACGGGTAATCAAAATTACATGAAATGAATAACAGCAAATAATATCACGTGTATCACTTATTCCATACTGCCGTAGCACCACTATGAGGTCTATAAATACCCCAGTATGATGTTTGTTGAAGTCATAACAAAAGTAATATATATACAATTAGTATTATTATTATTTTTTTGTGTTATTAACAATGTCTTCAAGAGGTGCAGGAAGTTCACGCCAGCAAAGAAATCCGAAAGTGTGGCCGCTACCTCCATTTACGTATGACTATAAGAGCGAAAAGTACTCGAGTCCGAAGGATTATTATGCTGGTATCCGAGCAGAATGGGCGTTCAGGGTAACGGAGCAAGAAGGATTGTATAATGATCTACGTAACCTTGGGGCACCAGTACCTCATCGTCGTTCATTGACCATGCCTAGACGAAATGTGAGTGACTATGAAAAAGCAGTTAGCAGAATTAAGAAGGAGAACAACAGAATGTTGATGCGGAGATGTCGACATTTCATGCTTCAGCTAGCCACTGAAATGGCAGAAGCAAGCAACAGAGATTTGACAATGGTTGGGCGAAATAATGTCTTAAACAATGAAAAATATCTCTCTGACTACTACATGTCAGATGAGGAATAAGAAATCAAACACCGTTATCTTTCATATGTTCGTTAATGGAGTGTAAGACAATGTTGTTGTTGGTCTAACGTACGGATGTATTTCAAGTATTTCTTTTATGAACCTGAAGTTTATGAAATAACTACATTTATAACTACACATTTATGAGTTCATGACTTTCTTTATTGAATTGCAATTAGTTAATGAATGTTCTGGATTAATGAATGGATTAATGTATATTTAATTATGTGAATACTTAAAACACATAAAATAGATCAGGCAACTCGGACAAAAGGTTCCCTTAACTGGGGCTGCTGAAATAGGGATGAATTTACAACGAATTTCAATCTCCATCGGGGAAGAAGAAAGAGTCACCTTCCAATTCTTGACAACAACAATTCAAATAGTCATACTTTTCACTGAAATACAAATAGTAGGTCGTAACATTGCGTAGCTAAGTGAAACACAACATTGGCTACATAAGCTTCATTTTTTCACACATTGAGTAGTCAAATCGTGGGGAGATTTGTCAGTATATGCAGATGGATTGTGAATTCATGTGACCTAGTGCACAGGCTTTGGTTTTCTCGATTTGTTTCTCGACTTTTGTATTACAGTGACAACTTATCTCTTATTAACATAGGTGGGATTCCCAACTCAGAAAGTCACATGGCAACAGTGAATTCACTGATTTACCTTACTGGCAGCATACCTTTATTTTGTCCTTATATGCAGATGGATTGTCAAGTCATGTGACTTGGTGCACATGCTTTGGTTTTATCAATTTTTTGCTCGTATTTTTTATTGTAGTGACAACTCATCTGTTATTGATAGATGTGGGATTCTCAACTCAGAAAGTCACATGGCAACAGTGAATTCACTGATTTACCTTACAGTCAGCATTGTTTTATTTTGTCTGTATACGCAGATGGATTGTCAAGCCATGTGACTTGGTGCAGAGGCTTTGGTTTTCTCGATTTTTTGCTTGTATTTTTTATTGTAGTGACAACTCATCTGTTATTGATAGATGTGGGATTCTCAACTCAGAAAGTCACATGGCAACAGTGAATTCACTGATTTACCTTACAGTCAGCATTGTTTTATTTTGTCTGTATACGCAGATGGATTGTCAAGCCATGTGACTTGGTGCAGAGGCTTTGGTTTTCTCGATTTTTTGCTCGTATTTTTTATTGTAGTGACAACTCATCTGTTATTGATATATGTGGGATTCTCAACTCAAAAAGTCACATGGCAACAGTGAATTCACTAATTTACCTTACAGTCAGCATTGTTTTATTTTGTCTGTATACGCAGATGGATTGTCAAGCCATGTGACTTGGTGCAGAGGCTTTGGTTCATAACCAACTATATAAACAAGTAAAGGTGAAGACACAACCTTACAACTCATTTCGCCCTACGAAATTATCATTTATTTGCTTTACAAAATTAGCATGGCTACATGGTTCATGGGAGGGAGTGGTGGGAATCGCAGAGGTGGTAGGAACTTGCAAAGGGGTGAAAGTTCACGACGAGGAGGGGGAAGGGGAAGTGGCGATGCTGAAGATGAAACACCATTTCCTTTGTTAGATGCCTCTTGTGCTTATCATGATAGGTTTGGGAAGCGACATTTTGTCATGCCCAAGTACTATCGAGATCCATGTGGTTTGGTGGAGGATCCATCAGAGAATCAAACAGGATATGGTTATGCAAATGCTAGACTTTTGAAGTGGCCCGCTGTAGACACCCCATTTTTGACCGCCCCGAAGACTTGGGCGCGACTGATGTTTTGGTCGATGTTGAGAGATGTGCAGGCCACAGGTTCAGTTTCTTTGGCAAGAAGAGAGGCAAAACTTTCCAAACACTTTGTTTAAGGGTTTGGAGTTCAAGAAAAGAGGAGAAGAGGGAAGAAAATAGGTTTGGGAGAAGTTCGACATGAATCCGGGTAGAAGCGAGTCGCGCAGCCCTCGCTGAATCAGGCCCATTCATCCGCATACTTGGAGTTAAGCTATGAGGCCACCACCATTTGAAAGAAGACTTCCGGGGCTTCAATCTGGACTTCCACCGGCACTTGGTGACCTTACCGGCTGCCCACCGGCACTCCATTGTGCCGACCGGCTAGAATAAAGTGCAGGTCGGCACTATATTGTGCCGACCGGCCATTTATTGTGCCGATGACCGTTTTTGCTGGCCGGTTTGCCCCTTTTGACCCTTGCAGGCATGGTGCAGGCCAGCTGTGCCAGCTGGGATGCACAGAATCAGATACACGTGCATGCATGTGCATATTTTGCACCATTTTGAGCCTTGAACCCCCTCCTTTGCACCCTTTGCTCAAGGCTTCTTGGGGAAGCCTTGACCCCTTTGTCTTGGCTTCCTCAAGAAGCCTACCAGCTGTCCAAGCTTCTTGAATAAGCTTTGGCCCCCCTTGACCCCTTTTGAATGACTTAGCCTCTAAGTCTTGGCTTATACTTGCCTATATAAGCATGCCCCCTCTCCATTGCTCAAGGGTTGGAGATTCTTAAGCAAAAAACCAGAGGATATACATATATTCTGATATAGATACATATATCCCACCTCCTTCTCTATATCTATCCTATCCAAGCTTCCAAACACCTTGGTTCTTGTATCATTTGCTCTACAACACCTAGCACAACACCTCCATCTTCCATTCCAGCATTTGGGAGGTCATTTGCAGAGGTTAGGAGCTCAGAAACTTGGACCAAGGGGTGCTGGTTTGTTGGTCTACAAGGGTAAGCACACTTTTCCCAAAACTAGCATTTTCTTGGTTCATATCTAAGCCATAGTTGCATGTATTTTTGAGCTTTGATGTAAACTAAAAAGAGGCTTGTTTTGAGCCCTTCTTCAACATTGAAGAAGGGCTCAACCTTGTTTGGGACCCCCATGTATGACTTGCTTCAATACCCTCTTGGGTCCTTATTTTGTTGCATGTTTCTTTAGCCTACCATGCTTCCATTTTTGGGCCTTCGACAGGCCTGAAAAGTGGCTTATTTTTCCCCCCTCTACATGTCTCATGAAGGGTATTTGGCTGTTTGATGATAGCATCTAGCACCTATCTCTTTACCCCCTTGTATGCCATGATTCTTGCATAGTATATTTGGCTGGCGTATAATCTGTTTTTGAGCATGTAATAAACTGTAAGTAGGCTTATTTCGAGCCCTTCTTCAACATTGAAGAAGGGCTCAACCCTGTTTGGGACCCCTATCTTGCACTTGTTTCATAATCTCTTCTATTTACCGTAATTTTGCATGCTTTGTTAGCCTATCTTGCTTCTATTTTTGTGGCTGGTCATAAACTGGAAATGTGCTTGTTTTGCCATGTATGAGGTCTGTCCTAGGTTGTTTGGGTCAATCTTGGCATGCTTTGTATAGCCCCTTTGCATTGTAGCTTGTATGCTTCAAGTAGGTGCATGTGTAGGATGCATTGCCTCCATGATTTCAAGGGTTTGGAACCCTCTTACATGCTATTTCAGACCCTAATCCATGCTCACATGTTCATTTTTGTCATCTCTTTCATGCTTTAAGGGTGTGTCCTTTTATGCATTCAAGGGTGCCTTGTGCATGCTTGTGTGTTTAGAGCTTTTAGGATGCCGTGAGTGTGAGTTTTGGGTGTATTTTCACATGCTGAAAACCTGTTTTTGGTTGCTCGAGTCTTGCCATGATTGGTCTTGTCAAGTGTGGTTCAAAGCCTCATTACCTTGCTTCAAGCACTCGGGCTATTTGCATGCTTTGTTTGGTCTTGTTTAGCTTGGTTTGGCACCATGTTTTGCATGATTTCAGAGCTTTTCATGTATGCTAATAGTCCATGTTTGTGCCTCTTAGATGTGTTTAAGAGTTGCTTAATTATGCTTAAGTGTTGGTGCCTTAACTTATACATGTGTGCATGTGTGTTTGGCCCTCTTGACTTAGCATTTTGGCCACTGATTTTAGGACTATTTGAGTTGCCTAATTCATGTATAAGACCATCCTTCCCTTGATTCGCATGCTTTTCTTGTATGCTTACTTGCATGATTGCATTGTATTGCCATATTGCATACTAGTTGACATGTTTAGGACTTCATTGCATCGACATGCATGCTAAGCCTCTTGACCAAGTCATGATAGAGGTTTGAGCACCCTTGTTTGCTTGTTTGCATTGCATGCATTTGAAATCAAAGTTGCATTCTTGGTTCTTAGGGCCATCATGCATGGAAATGCGCAATTGGTGGTCCGGGAATCGAGGCACATGCCCCTTTGAGTCAATAACATGATAAGGGGTGTGTATAGTGCATAAATACCTTGAATCACATTGCCATGCATGTTGTTGTCCTCTGCTGCTGTGGGTTGCAGGTTCTGCAGGTGTTAAGGGCCGGCCGGCACTATTTAGTGCCGACCGGCAGTCAATTTCCAGCCGATAACTTCATCTAGTGCCGGTGGCCTCCTTCTTCAGCCGGTGGTGCTCTACCCCAGCCGGTGGTACTCCCCAGTGCCCTGAGAGGCACTCCTGGGACTTTGGCAATTTTCAGAGGAGGATAGCAGGGGAAACAGAGGCAATCCGTGCATGGCAGTGCGATTCCGAGCCAATTTCAAGCGCGCGCTGCATTTGAGCCCTCTTCCCGAGGCGTTTACTACTTTAATTAACTTAGTTAATTTGTTAATTAATTTAGTTAATTTGTAATAATTAATTAGCTTGCGTAGTTAATTAATTTGTATTATTCTTTTGGTCCCTCCGAGCGAGGGTAAATTTGTAATAAGTGTGTGTGAGTGGGTGCATGTCTTCCAACCCCCATTTCTTTCTACCCTTTTATTTACCTGCTTATGATGGTAGATTAGGGCACATCTAAATTAGCATACCTTATGCAATGCATGCGTGCATTCATGCATTTGTTTACATACATCGGGCTCGGTACATCATACAAACTGCATCGTACTTTCAATTCCAAATTGAATACGTGATAGTTGTTGCATTTCATGTGCCATGCTTAGGATAGCCGAGCCTGTCTAGATTACATTCCGTATGCGATGCATTAGTCACTTAACATAAACTAGGTCATGCATGTTTTGCTAACTGGTTTCTTGTTTTGGCACGGAGTACGATGTAAGTTTTATGCTTTAGCATGTCGCATGCGTGTGAATGTTAACATGACAGTATGCCTGCCATGCGGCTAAGTGCTTATGTGATAAACTGCTTGAATGCCTGTGGGTGGAGGTTGGATTACTTGAGTTGGGAATACTCATTGAAATCCGTGTTTTAGCCTACTCGCGAGTAGCAATTTCAAACTGTTTTCCAAACAAGACGGATATGCAATGCTTATTTCCAAATTAGGCGATCTAGTCTATACTTGTTTGCTGTGCGCACAACATAGTAATTCTAGGCTAATAACCGGAATAAGAACGCATAAAGTTTTCAAAATTGGATATCACGGTTAGTAGAGGCCGGTCTTCGGACCGGGCGAAAGGGGGTGCTCATAGCTGACCTTCCCCGATCGTACCCAAGCTCCCGAGCCAAGACCACTTTGGTGATGACGGACATGTGGCCTTCGGCACCGAGTCAGGGTTTCCTAAATTTCCCATTTTAAAATATTTAGGTGGCGACTCTGTAATCTGGCAAAGCAGTCCATGTTTGGCACTACTTTTCAAAAAATCTGTTTTTCTTCAAAACGATTTGCCAGAGTTGGACTCTTTGGTTCAGATTTAGAACCGCAACCCAACGGAAGAGTCCGAGCTGTAGCGAGGTCCCACGCGGGCGCTGTTACACCCGCACTATTTATAGAGCGAGTGCAAAATGAAAGATTATGTCGGGAAAGACGACTGAAGGTGCCAAAAGCACGTTCTGTTGAGATCCAAAAGGAAGATCCTGAAAATGTTGATCGACTATGTCAAAGACTACAACGTGAGATTTCTCAAATGGGCCGTAGGTTGGCCCGCGATATGCAGCTACTCATAGTTAAGAAGGATGCCCAGAAGAACAGAACAGAACCAGATGTTGCGGCTATCAAGGGTATCATGGAGGATCCTGAACTTGTCTCTGACACTGAGCTTTCGGATTGTTCAGACTCGGAGCCACCTGTCGATTTAAGCGCGAATTAGGTGTTATGTTATGTTTATGCTTAAGTCTATGTTTATGTATTGTGTCTGTCAAATGTTACGGCTAGTAATATGCAATATTAGGTCATGAATCAAGTGTTTGACTGTGTAACTGTTATGTTTATGTATTGTGTGGTCAGTTCAGGGTGTCCAGGATGTATGTAATGTGTGTTCAGTTCATGGTGTCCAGAATGTATTTTTGTGGGAGAATTATGTCTGTACTACCTATGTAACTGAAAACTATTACATTTGCAACTTCAGTTATGTTGTTTTCATGCCTATATGAGTATTTAGTAAAGTACTGACTTCGGCAATATTATGTATTAAGTATTATTACAAAAATGTTGACAAAATTTTTTTTAGGAGCTCTCGCTGTGGCCTTCGTCTTCTTGGCCTACTCCGCGGTGGTCTTCGCGTCTCACCCTTCGTCGTTGCTCGTCGAGCTGCACAGTGTGTGGGTGTGCTTCGGACTGTAGAGCATGCATATCACATTCTAACCCATAACAAAGACGAAACAAAAAAATAAATTTTGTAAATGAAAACGGGTACAAAACGTTTTTACTAAACTGGTTTACTAAACTGGTTTTCTGAATTACATTCTCACCTTCTAACCCAAAACAAAGACAAAAGAATAAATATATATGTATGTTTAAATGAAAACGGCTTTCGTAAAGCCAAAATAATTTTCTAAATAAAACCTTCTAACTCAAAACAAAGACAAAAGAATAAATATATATGTATGTTTCAATGAAAACGGCTTTCGTAAAGCCAAAATAATTTTTTAAATAAAACCTTCTAACCCAAAATAAAGACAAAAGAATAAATATATATGTATGTTTAAATGAAAACGGCTTTCGTAAAGCCAAAATAATTTTCTAAATAACACATTCTAACCCAAAACAAAGACAAAAGAAAAAAAAAATTACATGAAAACGATTTTAGTAAAGCCAAAAAAAATTATTAATTACATTATCACCTTTTAAACAAAACAAACACAAAACAATAAACAAAAAAAAAAATTTACATGAAAACAACTTCAGTAAAGACGAAAAAAAAAAATTGAATTACATTTTCTAAATCAAAACAAAGACAAAAGAAAAAATAAAAAATTTAACATGACAACGGCTTCAGTAAAGCAAAATAAATGAACATGATTGGCTTAATAATATCTAAATCAATATGATTTTAAAATTATATATATGAAAAATAGTATGTAAAATTAATATATGAAAAGAGGTTTTTTTCATATTATGTAAAATTTATGAATTACACATTCTAAATCAAAACAAAAACAAAAGAAAAAAATATATATTTTAACATGACAATGGCTTTAGTAAAGCCAATTTCAATTTTATAGAGTGTAAACATGTGGCCCATTTATGTTTTTTTATTTGTTTTATATTGTAAATAGCGTTTATTTCCAAAAAATTTTCTGTTAAAAATGCTATTATAGCATTTTCTTCCAAAAAATTATCTGTTAAAAGCGCTATTAGGGATAGCGTTTTCTTCCAAAAAATGTTTCTGTTAAAATCGCTATTAGAAATAGCGTTTTCCTGGAAATATTTTTTCTGTTAAAAGCGCTATTAGGAATAGCGTTTTCATGCCAAAAATTTTTTGTGTTAAAAGCGCTATTAGCAATAGCGTTTTCATGCCAGAAAAGTTTTGTGCTAAAAGCGCTGTTCTCAACAGCGATTTCTTCTCGAAAAAATTTGACCCTATAAGCGCTATTTGTAATAGCGAATTCTTAATCAAAATCGCTATTTCTAATAGCGAGTTTACTGTTCATCCAATATTACGCTCCTAACAGTAAAAGCGCGAATAGAAATAGCGCTTTAACTTAGTTTTGGAATTCCGTCAGAAGTTGGCCTAGTTTGGGAAATCCAATGCAAAAAGGGCTTATTTTGGGAAAAGCGTCGAACCTTTGGCATGGAAACATCATGAACTGCAATTTCGTTTTAGAAAAATGTCTCGTAACTCAAATTTTGTGATTCAAAAGTGGCTCAAATGGCCAAAACGATGTCGTTTTGGCCATTTTTATGTTGTTCTGTACTCAAAACGACGTCATTTTGACCATTTGAGCCACTTTTAAACCACAAAATTTGAGCTACGTAGCATTGTCGTTCATTTTAAATAGTCTTGAAGCAACCTACTTTAATTACTTTATTGAAATACGCGTACTTACCAATTAGTCCTATTAAATAGACTTATTTACCTACAGGTCCTAACTAATAAATTTAACACTATAAAAATAAGAGAGTGATAAATTTATCACTAAAAATGTATTCATAAAAACAAAGAGACTGATAAATTTATCACTATAAATTTATTCATAAAAATAAAAGACTGATAAATTTATCTTTATCACTTAATAAATTTATCAATAGGACTTAATGGGTAATAAGTCTCCAAAGTAGGACCTATTGGGTAATAAGTCTCCAAAGTAGGACCTATTGGTAGTTTACCTTTGAAATACCGGATCAGAGAAGGTAATTGTGCTTGACTTTTCGGGCACTTTTCGAAAGATGATAAATCTTACTGTTCGGGATTTCGTGGTTCTAAATCTGATTCCATAAGTGTAGTATGAAATAGAAAACACAAAAGAGTCTAAATTTGATAAATCTTTGGAAAAATCGATTTTGAATCAACATGTCAAAAATAGACTGTTTTGCCACATATATAGTCGTCATTTAAATATTTTATTTTGAGAAATTTAGGAAACACGAGACTCGTGCCAAAGGCCACTTATCCATCATTACCAAAGTTGTCTCGGCTCGGGAACTTAGGTACGAGAAGGGAAGGTCATGAATTGAGCACTCCCGCTCGCCCGATCAAAGATCGATCTCTACTAATCATGACGTGATTCTTATTTACATTATATGCTCTTATTCCAATTTATTAGGCTAACTTACTATGTGATGCGCACACAAGTATAGGCTAATTTGTAAAAATTGGAACACTTTGATTTCATGTTTGTTTTTTAAAAGAGTTTGTGAATGTGCCACTTGAAAAAGTGGACTCAAATGTACAATAATCAAACTATCTCAATTCAAGCAATTAGCCTTCATCTACAACCATTCAAACAATTTATCACTTAAATACTTAGCCTCATGGTGAACATGCTTTGATATGGTAACAACCACACTCATGCGATATGCTAAAACAAATAAAAGCTTACCTAGTACTCCAAGCCAAAAAAGATGACAGAGTTAGAATAATGCATGATTCTAACTATGCAATGTGACTAATGCAACACATACAATATGCAATTACTGTGCTCGGCTACTAATATGGCATATGAATCAATTTGATAGCCTGCGGTCTAAGCACGTATTCAAAGAAGTGCTTATATAAATCAATTTGATAACCATCTATAAATCAATTATAGATGGTTTGATTTATCATTTAAGTCATTTATCAAAATCTTTACCCTAAAATTTTTTACCATTACACACGTATGGTTTAAATAATTTATAAAAATTATTACCATACGTATGTAAAAATTGATTATAAAAATTGCAAAAATTATTTATAAATAATTTATAAAAATTGATTATAATCTTTATAAATAATTTATAAAGATTTAAATAATTTATAAAAATCTTTTGATAAATAATTTTTATAATCAAGTCATATGAACCATACGTATGTAATTTTTATAATAAAAAATAATTTGTAATTTATAATAGCAAATTTTTACCCTTACATACGTATGGTTTAAGGGTAAAATTTTTTAGGTTATGGATGGTTTGATTTATCATTTAAGTTATTTATCAAAATTTTTACCCTTAAATCATATGTATGTAAGTCATTTATCAAAAGATTTTTAGGTTATGTATGGTTTGATTTTTAGAATTTTTTTAAAAAAATTAAAAATTAATTTGGTTAAGAAATAAAAAATAAAAAATAATTATCATTTAAGGGTAAAAAATAATTATCATTTTAATTTTTGGGCAGGTCATATACACACGTAGGGTTATTTCAATTTAATTTGTAAAAAATTATTTCTAACCACTCAAAAGATAAAAATTATATAAAAATAATTTATATTTACAAAAATTATATAGTTGATTATTATTTACTATTATAAATTATTATTATATATATTTAATTATTATTATATATAAAAGTTATATTTTTCAATTATATTGTGTGATGAGGTGTGTGTGTCAGAGTGTGTGTGAGTGCTGTTGGGGGGGGTGTGTGTGTGTCAGAGTGTGTGGGTTGGTTTGGTGTGATTTGAAAACGCCATTTGAAAACGCGACTTTGCATTTGAATAGTAGAAGCGCGATTTGTAATCGCGTTTTTTGGAAAAAAAATATTTTGTAACCACGTTTTTTTCAGAAAAAAAATTTATGTTAAAAACGCGATTTTAAATAGCGCTTTCTTAATTAAAAGCGTGATTTGCAATGGCGCTTTCACTATTCATTACATTTTGGGCTCCAAACAGTGAAAGCGCGATTTGTAATAGCGCTTTAACCTAGTTTGGGAAATCCGTCCAAACTCGGCCTAGTTTGGGAAATAGGATGCAAAAGAGGCTTAGTTTGGGAAAAGATAAACTT
Organism: Camellia japonica; assembly: GCA_030407325.1. NCBI lineage: Eukaryota > Viridiplantae > Streptophyta > Magnoliopsida > Ericales > Theaceae > Camellia > Camellia japonica. Next base: position 137,938,865 of record JAPPVO010000019.1, read on the forward strand.
CAATTTCATTTTAGATGGTCTTAAAGCAACCTACGTTAATCACTTTATTGAAATATAGGATCACAGAAGGTCGATTGTAGGTCGACTTTTCGCGTTCCTTTCAGAAGATGATTAACCTTACAGTCGGACTCTCGTGGTTCTGAATCTGATTCTATAAGTGTAATGTGAAATAAAAAACACAAAAGAGTTCAAATTTGATAATTTTTTTAAAAAATCGATTTTGAATCAACATGTCAAAAATGAACCGCTTTGCCAGATACAGAGTGGCTATCTAAATATTTTATTTTGGAAAATTTAGGAAACTCGAGACTCATGCCAAAGGCCACTTATCCTTCATTACCAAAGTTGTCTCAGTTTGGGAACTTAGGTACGAGAGGGGAAGGTCATGAATTGAGCACCCACGCTCACCCGATCAAAGATCGGTCTCTACTAATCATGATGTGATTCTTATTTACATTATATGCTCTTATTCCAATTTATTAGGCTAACTTACTATGTGATGTGCATACAAGTATAGGCTAATTTGTAAAAATTGGAACACTTTGATTTCATATTTGTTTTTTAAAAGAGTTTGTGAATGTGCCACTTGAAAAAGTGGGCTCAAATGTACATTAATCAAACTATCCCAATTCAAGCAATTAGCCTTCATCTACAGCCATTCAAACAATTTATCACTTAAGCACTTAGCCTTATGATGAATATGCTTTGATATGGTAACAACCACACTCAATATGCTAAAACAAATAAAAGCTCACCTAGTACTCCAAGCCAAAAAAGATGACAAAGTTAGAATAATGCATGATTCTAACTATGCAATGTGACTAATGCAACACATACAATATGTAATTACTATGCTCGGCTACTAATATGGCACATGAATCAATTTGATAGCATGCGGTCTAAGCACGTATTCAAAGAAGTGTTTAACTAACAATGCAAGTTAGAATGATGCGCTGAGCTCAATGCATGCAAGACAATGAATGCAAGATATGAGAGATGCTAAACAAAACATGATGCCTTAAACTAACCATCATAAGCAGGTAAATAAAATAGAGAAAGACGTAGGGTTAGAAGACATACACATTATTACACTTGTGCCCTTGCACAGGAGGGTCCAAATAAACTAACTTAGCTAAGCTAATTAACTAGCTATTACAAAATGAATTAACAAATTATTACAAACCGAATAAACTAACTATGCTAGCTAGTTATTACAATACCAATAATTAATTAACTATTCTATGGAACTAACTAATTAATTACACTAATTAATTAATTACAAATTAGAATTAACTAATTAATTACAACATGAATACAACATGAAAGAAGTAACTAAGCTAACTAACCAGCCTTGGAAAACGAGGAATGCTCATGCATGCACGGATTTCCATCCGAAAAGCCCACTGTTCTGCTGTCAGAATGCCTCTATTGCACGGTTAGAACATCTTTTCACCTTAGCTTCTGCTCTATTCTGTTCCAAAAAGTTGCTGCTCAGTTTGAAAAAAGTGGCCAACAGGCTAGAAGTAGTGGCTGGCTAGCCACAAATGGTAGCTTGCCGTCCAAAAGAAGTGGCCTGCTGGCCAGAAAAAGTGGCCTGCCAGCTACTAAAGCTTGGTTCCTCCTGCTGCAACAAGAAGCATATAGAGTACAAACAGGGTATTCTCAAGGTATGTTTGTACACCTTACCCCTCCTTATCATCAAACAGCTCAAAGGAGTGGCAAGCTCAATTCGCAAGCCATTAATCGATGCAATTTCATTGCATGATGGCCTATGAACCAAGGTGTACAATTTCAATAAATGCACAATAAAAGACTCTCAAACCTCCTCCATATCATGGATTGATCAAAGGAAGTGGTTAACCTTGGAAACTTAAACCATTTCATCACTAGCAAGTATGAAATGCCTAAAGTTTCCATGTGTTCAATTAACGTCTGATTGAATATTAAATTGCTTATTATCTTGCATCATTTTTAGTCTCAATTTTATTACTTCATTTTAATTACCAACCATTCCTTAGTTCATTAAGTTCAATAGTGATCTTTAAGTCCTCTAATGGAAAGAAATATCAAACAAAGAGCTGTGTTGGGCATAAGAGAGACACCATGTCGTTGGTAATGAACCTCCAAAGGGATTAAACCATTAAGCACAATACCTCAATCTCATGCTTAAACAAACAAGTAGCTTGAAACAACTTTCAAAGCAAAGAAAAAGCCAAGAAATGAGGGAGGTTGTAGAGGTGATTAAATATGAATACAAGTATGGAAAACAAGAAATAAACACTATCAACTCAAATAGGTTGGTGGCTAAGGCTTAAACCACCAAGCCTATGAAGACAATTACACTACAAGAATGCTATACAAAGCTCAAATGCAATGAAAAACTAAAAACAGTCCTAAAATAGTCCTAAAACATGCTGAAATTGAGTTAACAATAGCTAGAATAATGAGCTAAAATATGGAGCAAGTTAAGCTAGTAAACAAGCACAAGGATGGGAGGCTACCCCCTCTATTTTTGGGACTTCAAAACATGGTTTTAGCCTTTGAAAAACCTTTGAGATTCAGTATTGAAAAGCTCAAAAAAAGTTAACAAAGAGGTGGGAAACACAAGGGCAAAGGCTTAAAAAGTGAGGTGTAAAGAAGGGTGATCCACCCCTCCACCCCTAATGGCCTTAAACCACAAGTTTTAGCCCAAAAATACATAGTATAAACAGCCCAAAAACAGTCCAAAAATAGTAGGAAAAATGGCAGATAAAGTAAAGAAATAAGCCAAGACTTATACTTCTTGAAGAGGAGAACCCTTTCTAAGTGACAAACCAACACTTCCACACCCTCAAGAGCTCAAAGTAAGCTCAAAAGTACCTTAGCTCAAATACCACAAGGTTTGGTTTAGAGTGTATAAGCAAAGGCTTAAGAATTTGCAAGAGAGAGAGGGAATTGTAGAGAGAGAAATATTTTTGCTCCAAATTTTCCAACCCTCCAAAATGGAAGGGGAGGTCTTCTATTTATAGAAAAACATGAAACTCCCTCAGAAATATCCATACATACATGTGTGGGCAGATGGATGCACCTGTGGAAACAGCTAGCACAATTGGCACAACTGGCATAAATGTCTGCAAAAACACACAAGTGGCCGGCAGGCCACACAAATGGCTGGCAGCCCACATTGGTGGCCGACAGCCCACACTAGTGGGCATGCAGGTCCCAGGGTTTTTAGGCTTGAAAAACTGTGGTTTTGGTCCAAAACAAGACAAAAGGTGTGTAGGGTTTAAAGGCTCAAAGTGATGGCATTCTGCTAAGGACTTTGAGCACTTGATAAGCATATACAAATTCATCATTGGGTGTGCAAGCGGTGCCGCCCAAGTCATAAGGGCGGTTAAAAATAGGGTGTCTACAGTAACATAAAGACAAAAAATTAAAAAAATACAAAAATACAAAAGAATAAAAAATAAAAATATCCTAAGGTAACCTTTCATTAACAAATTAAATCCTTATTTTTTAATTTTATTAATTTAAACTCTAATAATTTTAATTTTATAAATCACTCTGATCTATTAAACTTTGTTCTTTCTCTTTAATTTCATGCTATGAGATAACAAACAAGTCCGAATCAATCTGTACGGGGAGCAAATATTCTTTGCATCCGTACTCCTTACGTCTAAGCTTTGCGTTACTCCGAATAGTATCGTAGAACCTAAAAACACAGTGACAATGAGCTACCTGGCGGGTGTGTTGCCAGAAAACCCCTCTGACAGTCAAGTTAGCACCCTTAGAGAGGAAGAAGACAAAAGACAAGATAGCTCTGTGTAAGAAAGATCGCAGACCTATTGCATGGAGGCGCTGCAGGATTTATATAGTTTGTGCACGCACTACCCTAACCTTTCATGAATGCTTGGATGTACTATCCTCTCTTCGCCCTACAAGTGTATGCATCAATACTGCCAAACAATATCGACAAAACAAACAAACAGTATTGACGCGTACGGATGGCGGGTTTCCTCCTTCACACTTCAATTAGGCCACGTGGCAACTCTCGCTGAGATGTTTATAGCCTGATGTGAGGTTGTCCACCCTTTAAGACTAGCCACTTCCAACTAGCCTAGATCCGAGGTGCCCAACTGGTCACCTTCAGCTCGACCAAGCTAAGTGAACTTATCCAAACTAACCTTGCCCGGCCTTGAATCTCGGCCAATACGATTAGCTCGTTTGTAGCGGAGTTGCCGACCTCGGCTACTCCTAAGCTCTGTCGTCTTCGGTTTATCCAGGCAAGTTCCGCCTAGCTCCAAAGCCCAGCTGAAATCATTAGCCATCTCTTAGCCCAGCTAAAAGTAAGGCTATCGTTTGATTGAATTCCACCATTGATCTGAGCCGATTAGATATCTCGGCCTAATACTTGGGTGTCTTTCTAGACCGGTTGTAGGATCTAAGACAACGACCCAAATCCTGATTCTGCTCGGCCTATTTGTTCAACACAAATTTCCCTCTCAATTGCCACTTAATCCCGTTTGCTTCCGCATGATCGGGATTACTCTTTCTTTATGGCCGAGCTAACCTTGCACAGTTTTTGAAGCTAGCCCAGTTGAGATCCATGATGTCTTGACCCTTTCAGCCACCACGCTGACACCCCGTCACTCTAATTACACATGGCATATCCTCAGTGGTTTCATGCGATCCCTCACCTACCACGAACAGGTTTTCAAAATTCAAATTATGGCGTCTTTTTATCTTCGATATATATCAACGAAATATGTATAAACCTCCCCCACTGCCACTATTCATCTTCTCTAATAAGAAAACCTGTAAACCAGAGCAGCCATCCCCGATTTCTTGCAACCCACACCCAAAATCGAAGCGTTCCTCGTGTGGATAGTCCACCGCCACCGTTGTCGGAGTACTCTTCGCTGATCGGAGTGCAGATTGGAGCCTTAACTTGTAAGTTCTTCATACCTATTATGTTTTTCTTCCATTATTCATGGTGTTCTTGGTGTTCTTGAGCCTCTGTTGCGATATCCGCGTCACCAAACACCACTATAGCACCCGAAACCACTAAAAACTAAGTAAATAAGGACTTTTAATCACTTTGAGGATTAAATGGCCTCACACTCTTTGCCCCTCGATATACGGATCGTCTTCAGAGATGAACATAGGAATTCTGGTTTGAATTGGGCAAAAGTATGGTTTTTGATCCAAAATCATACCTTGACCGGGCAAATTTTATGTTTGTGACACATAAGGTGGACCAGGCTATGATAACCAAGTAGCTTAGGCGGCCACACGACCGAGCTAAAATCTGGTTTATTCACGTGGTTGAGCTAGGACCAAACCCCATCCGTGAGATCGAGCTTATAACTCATGTTATTTGTACAATCGAGCTAAGACCCAGCTTACTTGCACAACCGAGCTACAGTCTGGCCCATTGGAATGACCAAGCTAATACCCAGCTCATTGATACGGCTGAGCTAAAACCTATCTCATTCTTGCGACCGCATGTTATTTATACAATTTTGGTTTCCCGCCATGCAGAATCCTAGAAGACCAGGCACACCAATATAAGCGCTCTCTAAGGCCGAGCAGTCGCTGTTTGTAGTTTGACCAACACATTCTCCCAAGCGGATTACACTGGGCTCCATGGGGTGGTATCACTTCTTGGTAAACACACCGGGTGGATTCACTGAATTTTGAGAGAAATACGGCATCCTAGCTGACGTGCACTTCGAGCTCGGCAATGAAGGGATCCTCCCTTGAGGCAGAGAGAATACTTGCCCCTTCACCATGCTATCCATGGTTAAAGAGGGGCTTTACTTCCCAGTACAGCCCTTGATGTGCGAGTTCTTAAGACACATCGGGTTGTGTCCTACACAAGTATCCACCAACACTTTCCGAATAATAAATGGAGTTGCCAAGCTAAACCATTGGCTTGGTTTGGACTTAGGCTTGGCCAAGATACTGCGCCAATACATGCTCGGTTACACAACCGATGGCTTTAACTGGTATTTGAAAATAAGACCAAGCTGAGAACGTTTAGTAACCAGCACACTGGATAAAAACTTGCACGACGATAACTTTTTTTTGGGTAATTGGCAACTATGAGACCGCCGACGTGCCTGGTTGGTATATAAGCAAACATAAAGGCTCAACAAGTAAGCAAAACTCCAAAACTGGTTAGATTGTTTAGACTTGTTATTCTGAGCTTACTAATCTTCTTATGCAGGTATCACCGAGCTACAAGCACTGTACCCTCATCCTAACGAAGATGCAGTGAGGATCATGCTGGGGTACAAAAAATGTAGCTGCCATGACCTCCTCGGTTACGTGCCAAGCTACTGGTATTTGGCAAAGTAGAAGAGCAAAGTTACAGATTTCCTGTCAGAACCTTCTCTCCCGCTAGATCCAACCCTTCTAGACATTTCACTAATCTAGTTAATCGAGGAAGAAGAAATGGCGAAAAGAAACGGGATCAAGAACCTCATCACCGCCACCTTCTCTAAGCCACCGAGCAACTCATCGCCACTCGCACCCACTTTTGAGTAAAGTTCAGGAACCGTGCTGGCCTTGGCCTTCACTGTCATTCAATCTACCAGCACAGAATCGTGTCGGACTAGCAAAAGGGCCTGCACAACTGATCCTTTGGCTGAGTTGGTGGTCGAGTTGAGCACCGAACATGAGGTTGTGGAAGTTTAGTCGACGTTTGCCTGGAAACCAAAACCAAAGCATCGAGGGAAGGACATCCCAGCGAATGCCTCAATTACAGGGGACAATAAGCACCTCCTTGCCTTTGATCTGACCAAGGCGCTGCTGTTGTCGGGCGACATGATAGGGAGCGCCTATGTCCCAAACACTCGGATGGTTAAGTCCGCGGTGAAGTCCATGGCCAAGGTAAGTGTCCTTACAAAAATTGTTTAACTATTTGTTCAATTTGGCCTTATAACATTTTCATCTTGCAAGCAATTTAGAAGTCCCACCTTGTGATAGACCGAGTTGTCAAGCGCGGTAGAAAGTGGCTAACATGACCGTGCAAGGGAAGTACTTTGAAACCGAGCTAGGGCGAGCTAATGCTTCTTTAGAGATGGCTAACGCTGACAATGCCAAACTCCTTAGCCAGCTTGGTTGCGCCGAGCAGGAAAAGGATGTGACACATGTCGAGCTAGAGAGGGTGAAGAAAGAAAAGTCTAACGTCAAGAAGGAGGCTGAGGACAAAGGCTTCAAAGAAGCTGAAGAGAGCTACACCAAATAGGTTGAGGCCACCAAGGGCATATTCTTCTAGTCTAGCTGGAAGGCAGCCTATGAGAAGCTCTGTTACGGGTGTTCGACCGAGGTGTTCACTACTCCCCCCCCCCACTTCCTGCCGAACTACATGATCCCCTATGCTAAAAACGTTTTCAATTCCTTGCAAGAGGAAGAGGTCGAGGAAGTGGACGAAGCCGTGTAGACGAAGCTCAACCGAGATGAAGAAGCTGCTATCGGATAGGAGAAGGCTGCACTTGGAGATGACTTTGCAGATGACCTTTCCTCTTTGGTTTAGCTTGTTTATTTTGTAACTTTTTTTTGGAAACATCGTAACTAGGTTATCTTCTTCTATTCTTGTACTCAATTTATAATGAAAATTTTGTGAACTTTTTCCATCTGAGATTCAAAATTGATGGATGCTATTACTTTGAGCCGAACAGAGACAACTTGGTAGGGAACTTCGAACAAACGCCGAGCAAAATCAGCTCGGCAAAAGCTTGGAGTTATACAAATCATAAACTCAATTTGCCGAGCAAAATTAGCTCGGCAAGAAGCTTGAGGTTGAACAAGAAGTTTAGAGTTGAATAAAACATTAACTAAATTTTCTGAGCAAAATTAGCTCGATAATAAGCTTAGAGTTGAACAAATCATCAACTCAACTTGCCGAGCAAAATCAGCTTGGCAAGAAGTTTAGAGTTGAACAAAACATCAACTAAATTTGTCGAGGAAATCAGCTCGGGTAATAAGCTTAGAATTGAACAAATCATTAACTCAACATGCCGATCAAAATCAGTTCAACAAGAAGTTTAGAGTTGAACAAAACATCAACTAAATTTGCCAAGCAAAATCAGCTCGGTAATAAGCTTAGAGTTAAACAAATCATCAACTCAACCTGCCGAACAAATCAGCTCGGTAGCTAGCTTGTGCCCCTTGTTCATGGCAATACGGCAAAGAATGAAAAAAGTACAACATTTTTTCAAGTGAGATAAACCATTGTTTCCATTACATTAATAGACTTTCAGCAAAGGGTGGAAAAATTACATCATGAAATTAGGGGGAGGGGGGGTTTACATTGCAAGCAAAACTAGAAGTAAAATAACTTCAGATTTGCTATGTTCCACGGCTTGGGTATGGCTTGGCCGTCCAGATCTTCCAGGTAGTAGGCCCTTTTGTCTGCCATACTGGTTATTTGGTAAGGTCCTTTCCAATTTGCTTCCAATTTTCCTTCTTCCAATACTAGGGTATTGTCCATCACTTTGTGCAAAACTCAATCCCCAATTTTGACCTGTCTGGAATGGACCATCTTGTTGTACTTCCTGGAAAGCTCTTGTTGATATATGCCGTGATGTGGACCGATGCCTTTTCTCTCTGTTCCTCCATGAGGTCCAACTCTAGGGCAATGGCCTCTGGATTTAAGTCCAGCTCAAAGTTCTCACTCTGGATGGTAGGTATGCCGATCTCCAGTGGGATGACAGCCTTCTTACTGTATACCAAGGCAAAATGCGTCTCCCTTGTCGAATGGCTTGGCATTGTTCGGTAAGTCCAGAGGACATTAGGAAGTTCCTCGGTCCACTTTCTCTTTACTTTCTCCAGCCTTTTCTTTAATCCATCTAAAATGGCCTTATTTGACGCTTTGTCTTGGCCATTCGATCAATGATAGGCTAGTGTTGAATTGTAGAATTCTATCTTTAACTCATCGCAGAATCCTCTAAACAGTTTTTCATCAAATTGGGTGGTTGTCGGAGATCAAGGCCTTAGGGACTCCAAAACCGCGTTATCACATTTTGCCAGATAAATTTCTTCACATCCTTCTCCTTGATGGTTGCCAAAGGTTCATCTTCCACCCATTTGGTGAAGTAAGCCTGGCGCGGTTGGGAGTGGTCCCACTATGTCTAGCCCTTACATTGTGAATGATTAAGGACTTGTAAGAGGAAGGAGTTCTTTGGCAGGTTGATGAATCTGGTGTGCAAACTTCTGGCACTTTTCACATTTTCTTACATATTTCTACGCATTGGTCTGCATGCACAACCACCAATACCCTTGTGAAGTAGTGCGATAAGCCAGAGATCTTCCACCTATGTGGCTTCCACACATGCCTTTATGGATTTCAAAAAGAAAGGCCTTGACTTTGCTTGGATGGACGCATTTTAAATATGGCCCTGTGAAGGACTTTTTGTACAAGGCACCAGAAAGGGAGTGCCAAAACCGCTCAGACTTAGCTCGGATTTTGTTTGCTTCTTTCTTGTCGGTCAACAGAACTCTGTCCTTTAGAAAAATTATGATGGGGTCCATCCAAGAGGGCCCTACCTCGGCACAAAGGACTTTTACCGCTTTTGGTTCCTCAATGCTAGGCCTTGGAAGGAATTCAATCAGTAAAGGGTAAGGTGTTGATTTGTCGGCCATGTAAGCCAAACTAGCTAACTCATCTGCTTGGCTGTTCCTTTCACAACCAATATGTTCAACTCTAATTGCTTGAAACTTCTTGAGCTCCTCCCTAACTAGGGTCTGGTATTTGGCCATTTTGTCATTCTTAGCCTCGTATTCTCCAAACACTTGGTTGACAATGAGCTGGGAGTCGCTATAAACCATCAGCTCTGATGGTTTTAGCAGGAGTGCATTTTTAGGCAGGCTAGCAACGCCTCGTATTCAGCCTCATTGTTCGATGTTGGAAACCTAAGTGTGATTCTACGGTCAAACCATCTGGCGAGATCAAAACTACGCCTAATCCGGCGCCATGACTGTTTGAAGGGCTATCGGCAAAAAAACTTCTACATTTCTCCGATGAACAACTTCCAACATTCTGAAGGATCTTGAGATTTTTGAAGAGCCGAGCGTTCTCTGTCTTTATTGCTCGACTCTACTGTCTGTAAGGACATATCTTTGCTCGGGGGCTCAGCTATTTCTGCTTCAGGTGCACCATTGATGACTGCAAGTGGCATAATTTTTCCCTCCATAACGGTGTGTTACTGGGTCCAACAGGTTTTCCTGTTATTTCCAAACTTAGTAGCGCATTGCTAGGTCCTAGTTGCTCTTTAATTGGTAAGTTAACGGTCTGGCGCACAACTTCCGTGACGTCTTTCCCTCTTTGTTCGGCTAGTAGGTTCGGATCGATTGAAGGAAGCATGGGCCTTGTAATTTTCACAATGTTGTCTCCACTTAATTCATTTGACATGGTGGGGTATGTTAAAAGGGATGGTTAGCTCTACAATTTTCGTGGTGCCCACCCCCCTTTGTCCGGTTGCATCTGTAAGATCCATCGGGCAAACTGGGTGAGTCCTTAATGAGAAGCCTGCGACGAAGTCAGCCAAAGCTTGGGCTTTTATGGCGATTCTGGGTTGGAACTTGATATCGAACTGCCCTAATTTGATTGCCCATTTCAAGATCCGACCAAAGAAGTCTACTCTCTCAAACAAGGCCTTCAATGGGAATTTGGTCAACATTATGATCGTGTGAGCATGAAAATAGTACGCTAATTTCCTGGAAGCCATCATTAGTGCTAGGGCAAGCTTTTCCAATGGCAAGTATCTTGACTCTGCTAGAAGAAATGTTTTTGCTCACATAGAAGATTGGGAGGTGTTGTATGCCTTTTGCCCGAAGGAGCATTGCGCTAATGGCATGCTGAGAGACGACTAGATAAAGGAAAAGTTCTTCACCTGGTTTCGGTATGATAAGGAGTGGAGTAGATGACAAGTACATCTTTAGCTTTGCCAATGCTCGGTCACATTTCTCATCTCACGAGAACTTCGACTTGAGGGCTTGAAAGAAAGGGCCACAACGATCTGATGACCAACTTATGAATCTATTAATCGCGACTACCATTCCAGCAAGATGTTGTACGTCCTTTGCCGAGTTTGGTTGTTTCAACTCCTATATGGCCTTGATTTGGGAGGGATCTGCCTCAATTCCTTGGTTAGCCACCAAGAAGCCCAAGAACTTTCCGAACCCCACGCCGAAGGCACACTTTGACGCATTGAGGTGTAACTTGTGCCACATAAGGATTGTGAACATCTCGATTAGGTCGGTCAAGTGATCGGTCTTACATTTGTTTTTGACCACCATATCGTCGATGTACGTCTCCATTGTTCGGCCAAGTAAATGGGCAAACATCTTAGTAATCATTCTCTAGAAGGTGGCCCTAGAGTTCTTCAGCACAAAGGGTATGACTTTGTAGTAGAACGACCCCCTTGGGATAGTGAAAGAGGTGATTTCTCTATCTTGTTCATAAATGGCGCTCTGGTGATAGCCGTAGTAAACATCTAAGAAACTGAGCCTATTATGCCTGGCCGTAAGGTCCACCAGTTGATCAATTTGGGGCAATAGAAAACTATCTTTGGGGCAAGCTCTGTTGACCGTCTTGTAGTCAACGGGTAGTGCACCTCTTGGATTGCCCCTACTTCCAACAAATTTTGAACTTCTTCCGCTACTACTTTGGCGTGATGAAGTGCTGATTGTCGTGTTCTTTGTATGACCGGTTGAGCGTCTGGGAAAACATATTGCTGATGGCAAATAAAGTTCGAATCAACGCCAAGCATGTCGTAAGGCGTCCATGCAAATAGTTCAATATTAGCCACCAGGAAGTTTACAATTTCCAGCTGCTCTTAAGAAGATAAGAACGAGCTGAGCAAAGCAAAAAGAATTTACTTGGGTCATCTTATCAATTTGCACTTCCACCAAGTCCTCAACGGCCTTGTCTTCGGCTTTTTGGCCGACATCATCTGGGACCTTCTGATCTTCTGGTCCTTTGATCATTTGCATGAAGCCCTTGGCTACGCGACTTTCATTTATAGCCACTAAACATTGTTTGGCCATGACTTGATCACCCCATATTTCCTCTATCATCCCGGTGGCAGAGGGAAACCTCATTATTTGGTGGTAAGTTGACGCCACTTCTTGCATGGCATGAAGTCATCCTCTTTCTAGGATCAGGTTGTAAGTTGAAGGTACCTTCAATACCTAAAATTTCACTTGCTTCACGACAGACCTTGCTTTGACCGGTAGGATAATCTTTCTAACTGGCCATTCTGGTTGTGAGTTGAAGCCAACCAGCGGCGAGGTTGCTGGAGCTAAGTTTTTTTCTTCCAGCTTAAGCTGCTTGAAAGCGTCATGATACATTATTTTGACTGAGCTGCCTTGATCAATCAAAATGCGTTTGATGTCGAAGTCTTTGATGCCCAAAGTGATGACCAGTACATCGTTGTGTGGGGTTTGGATTCGCTCCAGATCTCTACTTGAGAAAGAGAGAACACTTTCATTTTAGTCTTTCCTTTCTTCACGGCGGGCTAAACAAACAAAACTTTCCTCATATGTTCAGCTTTCTTGATCATCCCTCTCAACTTGCATACCTGAGCCGGCTCGATGATCCCATGGATTACATTGATCACACCTTGGGGAGGGAGGTCTAAGGTAGCTAAGCCGTTAGGTTCAGCTTGGCCCTAAGGCATGGCCTTAGCGCCTCTGTCAATGTATCAGTTCAAATGCCTAACTGCCACAAATTCTTTCAACTGTTGTTTTAAAGGCATGCAATCTTCTGTGCGGTGCCCTCACTCGTCATGGTAGATGTAGCAGTACCTTAAATTAAAGCCTCTTTGGGCATCTCCCAGCTTAGCTAGCCACCGGACGTATGTCTCATCACGGATCTCGCTAAGGATGTAGTATATTGAAATTTTGAAGACCGTGGTGATGCCTGTTCAGGCATTTAGCTTTCTTTTAGCATCCTCCGCAACATCGGGGGGTAGTTTGCTCGATCAGAGTTACGGTTCTTACTATTGTGATTGTTTCCACGACTTTGTTCTCTCCCACGATTGTTTAGACGGTTTCCCTCTTATTCAACCGCGTGAACTTTCCTCGTAATTCTCTTATCTACCACTATTGGATTTGCCTTCACAGTAGCTGCGACTGCATCATCCTCAACTCAGATGTGTTCGTTGATGCGTTGCATAAGCAACTCCATGGTTGTTGGTTGGTTCATGGTAAGCGAGTCTTTGAGTCTATGTCAAACTAGATGACCGCACTTGTATTGAGTGATTGCTAGGTTCACCGAGCAATCAAGGATCTCGTTGAATGTTTCCCAATACTTGGCGTTGTACGCCTTCAATGAGTCACCCAGTTCCATCTTGATTCCCAAAAGATAATTAACTTCCTTGTGTGTTTTGGTGTTTGTCTTGAATCTGGTGACAAAAGCCTCTACCAATTGCAGCCACCTCTCAATAGTCTCCTTCGGCAGCCTCTTGAACCATTTTAGGCCCAATTCGCCCAAACTCGATGGGAAAATAAGGCACATCAGTGCATCGTTCTGCCTATGGCCAGCCATAACCTACCAGAAGTGGCTCACATGCATGTGTGGATAAGTTTTTCCATCATAGAGCATGAATTTTGGTTGGTGGAAACCAACAGGAAGCGGTGTGTTCTCTATCTTGAAGAAAAAATAGGTGGCACTCAGCCTCGCTAAGTCCCTATCTAGTAGGAGGTGCACCACTAGGCGCAGAGGTGGCATTATGACCTTCTCACTAGCACGACCTCTAGTAGCCAACCGTTGTAATGCCAGCAGCCTCTGAGCCTCCTGCTAGTGCACTCGCTCCTCTAATACGCCCTTCAAATCTCCTGATTGATCGGAATAAGAGTATCTTAACGTCGTTGACAGACGTGAAGGACGGTAGTTGCTGTCTGGAGTGCAAGACACCTTCGTCGGCACGACGGAGTCGTCAGCTCTGAAACTTCTCTTAATGGAAAATGAAGGAGTCGGCTGCCTACTTTGACTGACAGAATGGTGGGATTGGGCACGCTCACTATGGTTTCCTACTCCAGCAATGCCATTTCCCTTCAGCTGGCGCTTGATGGCCTTTATTTCCATCCTCATCTTTCTGATAATGATGTCTTTGTTCCTCAGCTTGCTCTCTTGGTGCTAAGTGTGCAACTCTCACTGTCGGCGTTGTCTTTCTGGGCTTAGAGAGCACCCAGAACTCCTTACGCGTTTGTCTTGCGCGTCTTTAAAGGGCCCTAGCATGGAAGTCTCCAAACCAGTCATCGTCGGAACGGTAGGCAAGTTATCGAGCTGCTGGATTGATTATGGTGTAATGGCATCGATAACAAACTTTGTTGTTCGCTATGGAAAGTGATCATAAAAGTTTGGAGATCAAGGTTTTGTCTGTCAAATTCCTACAAGCGGTGCCAATTGTACAGGGGGCAAATATTCTTTGCTTCCATACTCCGTACGTCCAAGCTTCACGTTACTTCGAATAGTGTCGTAGAACCTAAAAACACAGTGACAGTGAGTATAGCTGGTTTATCGCGCTCTGCAAAGGGGTTTAGTCTCCTCGGATGTGATTCCTTGCAGTTCGGACTCCCGTGGTTCTGAATCTGGTTTCACGAGTGCAATGTGAAACAAGAAAATGAGAGTCCAAATCTGGAAAATGTAACGCCCCAACTTTCAGGCCGTTAAGTACGTACAATAATACAACACAAGTATGATAGATAACCAAAACATCTTAATATACATATATAACCAGAGTTTATATCACAGATAATTCGTTTATGTTCCATTATAGGATTACCAAAACATAGCCAAACCAAAAGTCAAAAGGAAAAAAAACAACTAGTCTAAGTCTTCAAATGAACCATAGCTCCAACACTTCATCTTATTTGCCTTCGAAATAACCTTCACCATTGTAAACTGCTTCATCACTTGGCATGACACGCCATGAGATTGGAATGCCTAGTAAAAACACACACACCCCTATATCATATCTTCTATCAACCAATCAACCATACACAGAACAAATTGGGTAACATAACATACAATATTACAACAAGGTTCTATGAATTAGTAGTTAGACTAGACATCTAGAATCCCCCAAAGAGATCCTTTTACCTAACCACAAGGATTGAACACCAGACTATTCAATACTCCCTCTTTTGCTGCTTTGCAGACCTTACCACCTATGCCCCCCACCCGGTTATTTACCGGTCAGTGGCATGGATGGACCTCAAAAGTGACGGCCAAACAAGTGGGCTCGCTTACACCCAAATCGTGACTAGGGCTCGCTTACACCCTGCACATACCATACCAAAGGGCTTGCTTACACCCTGAAACCACCGCATAGAGTCTAAATACATCCATGTCAACCTAGGGGCTCGCTTAGACCGCTTGCGCAAGACTTAACTCATTTGGTTTTAATCCCATCATAATTCATGTCATTCATATGTATAAATTATTCTACAACACTAATGTAAACGTCACCCATTGCCAACCCCTTATCATTTCCCATTTATTAGATCTTTTGCCAAGCAAGTTAGCCACATTCGGTATATAAAAGAGCATGAGACAAACATAAGAGAAGAAATATAGCCCATGATAATCATACATAAGTATGATAAGGCAAGCAAACAACATTAGGCATACTTTGAAATACTTAGAGACAAATAACACAATGAAACACCATTTTCAGCACTGTTCAGTTGTGCAAGGCTAACAAGAATGCTTTGGTAAAAATACTTCCAGGTCAAATTAGGGGTTGAAATTGCATAGAAACAATAATCAACTTGTCTAGTTTCAGTTCCAATTCTCAGAATTTGCACAGCACCTCCAGAAATTCATTTACAAGCTAGCTTTCTTCTCAATCTACCCGATGATTTTCACCCAAATAAATTCTGTTGGAAAGAGGACTCAGAATTCTAAATTTTGACAGAAGAACCAACATGAGATGATTTTTCCGGAATTTTATAAAATTGAAAGAAGTGGATTGTTTTTCAGAGACTTAGGACCAAATTTTTAAACATAATATCCAAGCCCTAAAATCACACAAGGAGGGGATAATAAAATTATCACAAGCTCTAAACACACCAAATATCCTACGTTAAATTCAGATTTGAGAAATTAATAAATTTGATATTTCTTTTAAATTAGAGAAGTTGCAGCAGTGCATAATTTGACAAATTTGTAAGGCAAAGTCACTAAATCAAACCTACACTTTCATACACATCAAAAACCCTATTTACCATTAATATGCAACACAAGAGGGCATCTAGACAATAGGATGAGATAGGTGAAAGAATTGGAGAATACATGGGAGGGGTGTGTTCTTACCTTGACTCAAGAAGGCACTCTTTTCTTCTTTTCCTTTTTTTTTTTTCTTTTTTTTTTTTCCTTCTTCTCTACTTCCCTTTACTTCCCTCTAATCACGCTCTTCTTCTCTCACCCTCTCCTTGGCTGATGATATGTGTGTGTGTGTGTGTGGAATTGAGACAAGGATCTCAATTTATAGGAAATAAGCTTGGGTCCTAGCTTAATGACTAAAGAAGGCATAAATATCTAGATATTTTTTATTTTGTTTTTCAACCAATTTTCCACCAAAATATTATTTATAACACCTATATACATATTCAAATAAATAATAATATTTTATTCAAATAAATAATAAATATTCAAATAAATAATAAACGAAAGAACAACAAAAACAAAAATAGAAATAAAAATAAAATGTATGAATTAATTTATAAACTAGGAGGTAAATAAATAAAAACCAAAGTTTTAGGGTATTTCCAATTATAAAACTGTGTTCTATGATTTAATTATGATAATATACAGGAAAATTATCTTTTATTGGGCCACTTCGCAGACTTTTACAAAATTAGGGGCTAAAATGCTATTAACCTAAGTCTTAGGGTTACAAGTGTAATTACCAAAAATTAGGATCTCTACAGAAAATCCCAAAGAAAATCTACTAATTGCAAGAGATGCTAAAAATGGACTCCATTGCCAAATTTCAAAGTCGCCACCTAATGTTTTTGGGAGAATTAGGAAACCTGTGACTCGTGCCAAATGCCACTTGTCCATCATAACCAAAGTTGTCTCAGTTTGGAAACTTAGGTATGAGAGGGGAAAGTCATGAATTGAGCATCACATTTACCCGATCAAAGATTGGCATCTACTAAATCATGATGTGAATTTTATAGACATTATATGCTCATATTCTAATTTATTAATATGTTAACATTACTATGTGAGGCAAACAAGCATAGACCACGTCACTTACTTTGGAATGCTTTGATTTCATGCTTTTGGAAAGAGTTTTCGAATATGTGCAACTCAAAGGAAAAATGAGCTCATATGTACAACAATCGAAGTCATTCTAATTTACGCAAAATAGCCTCCATCCACAGGCATTCATAGAGATATTTCAAGTAAGTAAGTAGCCTCATGGTAATATACTAGATATGGCAATATACACACGAATATTATGCTAAAGCAAAAACGCTCACCTAGTACTCAACTACGGCAAGCTTAAGAAAAAGAAATAATTTAGAAAAATGCATGATCCTAGTATGCAAAATGGCTAATGCAACACATACAAAATGCGACTAATAAATTTGACTACTAACATGACATGTGAAGCAACTCAAAGCATAAGCAAGTGCACCTAATCATTTAGGAAGTAGTAAGAGCACTATGTACGATGAGCTGAACCTTAATGCGTGCAAAAATGGATGCAAGGCATGGGAATGATAGAGATGAAAACACGATGCTATAAACAGTGATGATAAGCATGTAAATAAAAGGGAGAAAGAAATTGTGGTTGGAAGACATACATCAATTGTTACAAATTTTCCCTCTTACAAGAGGGTCCGAATGACCTAATCGACTAATTATTACATCACCAAATGAATACTTACCTAATTATTACATCTACAAATATTACAGCAGTAAATATATAAAAAAAAAGATGACATGAACCACATGTGCACAAATGAAAACATCCCTCAGAAACTGCTCTGCTTACCTTATGGAGAACTGCTCTATTTTACCCTCAGCCACTGCTATGTTTTGTCAACAACAGTAAACTGTTTGTCTACTTTGAGGCCCGGCTGTTCCACAATGAGGTCCTGCCAATAAAAGACGATTGTGCTTCATTTTCAGGAAAAAAGCATGTTTTGTGTAGTGAGGTAATAATAGTGCAAACAGAGTATTTCCAAAAAATGTTTGTCCTTTCTATCATTTCTTATCATGAAGATACTCAAGAGAGGAATAGATTTGCTTCATAAATCATCAACCATTGCAAGGTTGTTGCATGATGATCTTAGAAGCAATAGGAAAAGACTATTAAACATAGAAACAAGGCTATTTTTCTCACATCCTTCATATCATAAAGGTATTCAAGAAAGAGGTAAACTTGCTTCACAACGAATTAAACATCACAAAATAGTATGTGATGATCATAGAAGTGACTAAGATGAAAAATAAAAACAACTCAAAAATTGTTGTAAGCTCCTCTTCCAACTCATGGAAAAAGGATGAGACAACCATTTCCATATTTCAATGTGGAACTAGAAGAAAGTTTTCCACACTTTTGATAAAGAGCTTTATATGAGCAACAATGGAAATAAGGGAGAAACTCAAAAAAAAAAAAAAAAGAAGCTAACTATTAAAGCTTAAACACACAATTGGTCAAAGTTATTGACAACTCCTCTTTTATTCATGGAATAAGGATGAGACATCTATTTCCATGTTTCGAAAATGATCAAAAAGAGAGTTTTTCAACACTTTTGACACGGAAGCTATCACCTAGCTTCGAGGTAAACAACAATATTTATGAAAGCGAAAGATTTATAGCTAGTTAATTGAAGTTGTAGCGGGGTGGCTAAACTCTAAACCTCCCATGACCACAAGGTTCCAATATACTTAAGAAAAGCTTTCAACTCAAACAGAATGGCAGCTACATCCTAAACATACCAAATCCACGAGGACTATTATGTTATTACAACAGTGCAACTATAATATTCAAAGCATAATTAATTAATATACTAAATAGCCCACAAATACAAATACAAATACAAAAAAAAAAAAAAAGTAAAGAGAAGCTATAGTTAATAACTAGTAATCAAGCCTAAGGAAGGGTGGCCAACCCCTCCACTTTTTTTAACATATTTCAGCCCCACAAAACAACTCAAAAATAGTATACAAA
Organism: Camellia japonica; assembly: GCA_030407325.1. Taxonomy (NCBI): domain Eukaryota; kingdom Viridiplantae; phylum Streptophyta; class Magnoliopsida; order Ericales; family Theaceae; genus Camellia; species Camellia japonica. The sequence goes on from JAPPVO010000019.1 coordinate 137,958,046, forward strand.
ACAAGAAAAAGAGAGGAAAATAGTAAAAGAGAAGTAGATGAAAAGAAAACAAAGTTCTACCTCTTGAAAAGAGAGAAGTAACTTCTTAGTTATCAAACCTCAATCCTAACACTCTCAAGTATCTGAAATATAGTTTGAGACTCTAGCAAAAAGCTTCAAGAACAAACTCTAATAGTGTATGTATTGTGTATCTATAGCCAAAGGGGATATGGAGGTCAATAAAGCTTTTGCAAGGGAGAAGGGTGTTTTTAGCTCTCAATATCCTTAAATTCTGAAGGAAGAGGGTCTATTTATAGAATTTGAGATGTTTTGGTCAACAATATCTTCCAAAATGGCCAGCTAGCAGATTCCCTCTAGAGATGCTATCTATCACCAATGACCGGGTCCAAATACCCATGCCCGGGCCAAATAACCCACGGCCGTTCCTAAAAGTTTCCTCCTGGCCTACTTTTGTATGGTCAGTGTAGGTTGGAGAAATGCTTTGAAAATAGGGTTTTAAGGCCTAAAACATTTTGGTCAAAATAGGGTGTAAGGTTGAGATTTAGAGTTTGAACCTGGATTTCTTTGCTGAGCGTTTAAAAGATTGTATAGTGTAACTTTCATCATCGAGTGTTCGGAATGAAGCGCCCAAGTCTTGGGGGCGGTCAAAATTGGGTGTCTACAGTTGCCCCTCTTTGATAGAACTCAGTACGTCATGAAATGACGTGAGTGAATGCTAAAGCCTGAAAACGACCCATTTGATGAGGCCATAAGACTTGGGCAAATGAACAAAATGCAAATGCAGTTGGTTGAACTCGAAACTTGCTTACGTATCCTTTTGCAAGGAATCAAATCAGGCTAGTTCAAGGGCAGGATACAAATGATGTACAATGCAATGCAATAATCAAAACCATAAACGAGCATATCGCTTGAAAATCATAAAAAGGAGAGGGGGTACAAGCCAAACTACGTAGCACGCAGAGAGGGTGAAAGATGCAAGCCAAACTATGCATCATGTAGAAAGGGTGAAAAATGCAAGCCAAACTACGCATCACGTAGAGAGGGTGAAAGATGCAAGCGAAACTACACATCATGTAGAGAGGGTGAAAGATAAAAGCCAAACTACGCATCACGTAGAAAGGGTGAAAGATAGAAGCCAAACTACGCATCACGTAGAAAGGGTAAAAGACACAAGCCAAACTACACATCACGTAGAAAGGGTGAAAGATAGAAGCCAAACTATGCATCACGTTGAAAGGGTGAAAGATACAAGCCAAATTGCGCATCAGGTTGAGAGGGTGAAAGATACAGGCCAAACTACACATCACATAGCCGATTTTATGATGCTTATGAAATGCTGTAACTATAGAAGATGTAATTCAATAATGTGACAAGCCAAACTTTATACATGCGTTCTATATGATATAGTGAAGCCTTAAAACAAATTGGGACACAAACTCTCGTGTCCTAAGATAAACCAGCTCGAGGGCATGTCATCACGTATCCTCAGATAAAAAACCTTTTAGGGTCGCATTCTTGCACATCTTGAGAGAGAGAGAGAGAGAGAGAGAAATCTTAAAGGACACCTCTCACGTATCCTAAATCTTAAAGGACACGTCTCATGTATCCCAAGATAAAGATTGCTCAGAAACATGTTCTTGCACGTCTTGAGACACCTGCATAGGGTCGAGTCTCACACGTCCTAAGAAAACCACTCAGGGTCGTGTTCCTACACACCCTGAGATAAAGACCATTTGGGATCGCATCTCACATGTCCTGAGAAAACTGCTCAAGGTCGTGTTCTTGCACGCCCTGAGATAAAGATCGCTCAAGAGCGTGTCTCACGCGTCCTGAGAAAACCACTCAAGGGCATGTTCATGCACGCCTTAAGATAAAGACCAGTCTGGAACATGTCTTAAGCTTCCTGAGAAAATCGCATAGGGTCGTGTTCTTGCACGCCCTGAGATAAAGATTGCTCGGGAACACGTCTCATGCGTCCTGAGAAAACCACTTAAGGTCGTGTTCTTGTACGCTCTGAAATAAAGACCGCTCGGAAATGCGTCTCACGCATCCTGAGAAAACTGCTCGAGGGATAATGATCCTAAACACGTTTTAGAGTAAAAATGATAGATGATACAAGATAATGCATGATGCAAATGGACACACTGGGTGCGATAGACAATGTAGTACATTTGACAAGCAATGTAATGGATGATGTTTAGGCAATGCAATAGAATAAACAAACAAAGCGGTGCCTTAGAAGGCACTTCACGGGGTGAGTGGCGATGAATCGTGTTACTCTAATGGGGATCTCTCTTTTCTATTTTGTTTTTCAAACCTCTACCTTCATCTTGCATTTCCAAACAAAGAAAAAATCTCAAGGACTCTAAACACTTAATAAAGGTATAATCTTAATGCGAAAACCACGGGTACTACTTTTCTCATCGGCTATGTTTGTAACTTTCCCTATTCTCCAACAAGTTGACAGACTAGGTTGGTTTAGAAAGTGTCCCGGGGAGCGGTGTTCACGGAGATCACCTCGTTTGGTATGAGAATTAAATTTGGACTTACGTGTACGACGCTACCAGAAAGTGGCATTTTAAGAAAAAACACCTCTGGTGGGGAATGGTGTTCAGGAAGGGCACTTTCAATCGCCATTCTGACTTAAAGCAAGCTTGAGCTCGCGGTCAAGGTATATTCATACTCCACAGAAATGGCAAGACCTAAGAAGGTGCATCCGGAACGTAACTTCGAAACTTTTTGAAGTTGAAGCAAACTCAGATATTCCACTTTTCCCTTTTCTCTTTTGCTTTTGCTTTGTAGTCCAAAACCTATGTAGCTTCAGAAAGGTCCTTTTGTTTTGTTGTTTTTTTTTTTTTTGAAAACTCTCTTTTCTTTGTAAATGTGACGCCCCAAATCTACACTAATGGTGGTAGTCAAGGCAAAGTCACTAATGAGTCCTATGGCCAATGACTAAGTAAGATCCCAGATCACTGGAGGAGCCAAATTAGCCTCCCTTCTAAGTTCAGCTTTCTTAGGTAGCGCATTACCTCTTTGACAGATCTTAAAAAGCATTGACGCAAGGTCTCATAAGCAACATAGGGAATTATATTGGTTTTTAAAAAGGCAAGTGTATAATAATAATAATAATAATACTAATAATAATAATAATAATAATAATAATAATAATAAGAGAATAGATACAGAATATACTTAGTTACAAGAATTAGTTCCATCAATATTACATCCCAAAAATAAAATTCCAGATGGACTATACAAAACACAAAAGAAAATTTCTAACTTCTCTAGGATAGCCAAAAGTCTTTGAAGGTTTCCGGTTCGTCGTCTTGTGCTACATGATCTTCTTCGGCACCTAACATGATACACTGTGAGTTTTGAATGCCCAATAAACGCACACACCCTGTCCATTTTTCCCAATCTAATATACAATAGCAATTACAACAATAGAGGAAAGGAACATAACATTCAAGTAAATAACAAGGTTACAAGGTTAGTTGTTAGTAGTCTCGAAATCCCCCAAAGAGATTTCATTATTCGGTATACCTCCTCTTTTGCTGCTTTGCAGACCTTACCCCAGATGCCTACTAACAGTTGTATACCGCGTAGCGTCAACTGAGGACCTCAAAAGACACTGTAAAATAGGGCCTTGCCCATTCCCTTCTCACACTAAACCACCTAGGGTCTGAATACAACCACTCCGTTCAAGGGTTCCAACCAACCACTTGCTCAAGACTTTAACTTCCAAAAGGGAACACATCCAGCTGACCAATTCAATTTGAACATAACTTTAACTAATAACAATACTCATGTGATTGAAACCCCATTAGCCACCCCCACTACTGGAAAAAGGAGGCTTTTGACACGGAATTTTTTGCGACGGTTTCAAAATCATCGCAAAAAGTAATCTTTTGCGACGGCAAAAAAAAACCGTCGCGAAATTATCTTTTTTGCGATGACATTAAAAAAGGCACCAACTAAATACCACTATTAGAGACGGAACATCCAAGACCATGGCAAAAAGTAAAATTATACGCGACGGTACGTTACCCGTCGTTTTTTTTTTTTTTTTTTTGCGATGCTCTTTGTTAGTTCGTTGCAAAAAAATTTATTTTTGCAAAAAAAAAAAAAATAAGGATGTAAAACGAAGGGTTGAAATCACTTGACGAAGAAGAATGCCTTACCAAAACGATGTCGTTTTGGTGTTCAAAATAATGATAATAAAACAAAAGCGTCTATTCTCTTGGGTACGTATTTCAGAAAAGAGAGAGATAGAGAGAGATGGAGAGAGAAGGCGAAGAGCTGAGGAGTCGCTGTCTTCGCTGCCCCATCCCCTGCTCATCCGCCGTTGCCGCCGAGGAGTGGTTGAGTTTGGATTCAAGAAGCTGACATTCATTCAACAGATTCAACAGGTTCATGCTCCAAACTTAAAATATTAGGGTTTTAATTCAAAAATTAGGGATTTTCTATGCTTTGATTTGAGGCTTTTTACTTGATTTATATCAAATCTATTATTGGGTTAAAAATTAGGGTTTTGATTTGGGGATTTTTACATGATAATGAGAGCTCTCTCACCTGTCTCTTGTTATTGAAAGTAGGGTTTTGATTGAAGGATTTCAATTGAACCAAAAAATAAATAAATAAATAATAATTTGATTTGGGAATTTCAATTGAAAAAAGGGCTTTGATTTTAGGGTGGAGTTAATACTGCTATTGATGGATTCTTATCCAATTAGATTTTATTAATGTCATTTATATAACCATGAATTGTTTAGTTAATAGTGACAGTAGCAGAGGTGATCTTGATGACGTGGGTGATGATATTTTTGAACTCTACTTATAATGAACTTATCCTGATCTTCTCCGTTTCTTTTTAATTTTTCCAAATGTCCATCTCTCTCTTTTTAATAAATTATTCAAGGATCTTTCTTTCTTTTTTTTTTTTTGGCCGGTGTTTATGTATTTTCCTTGTCATTGGCAGTTGGTATCTTTACTATTTTGGCACTTAATATGTGCCTATGTTTGTTTTTCCAGATTTGCATGCAAAGGCTACTATATTTGTTCTTATTTGTGCTTTTATATTGGAATGGATTGTACATAATTTATTATATTTGTGAACACAGTCCACTAAATTAATTTTATTTCTATCCCATTCACCTGCCCTTTTTGTAAGGCGTAATTGGTTATTAGAGACATAAGATTTTGATGTTGACCTGTTTCCCAATCTTCTTTTTCCACCTACGCCACATATGTGAGAAATTCTACTCAATAACTAATAAGCAATGAATGACCAGTTATTGTTTCGTTGTTCATAACATTGACCCTGAACACTTGGAATGTACCGTTCAAAAGTAGGAAAAATGTGGTGATTTGGAATTTTAGTTAATAAAGTGTTAATGGGGGGAATGGATAAAAAAAAAAAAAATTCATTTTTATTTATTTTTTATTTTTTTATTTTTATAGTTCATAACACCTGACTGTACAATGAGTAGTTTTTCCTACTGATTGAACTTTCTTGAGTGTTACAATTATTAAGACATCTCTGTTAATTAAGTGAGAATTTTAAGTAACTAAATCATGTGACTTAAGTTATTTACATTTGTAGTGGCACTTTGTGGAAGACAACCACCGGTTTTGGAATGATCTTTATAATCTAAGGAGCCATCTTCTTAGAAGTATCTGTTGACACTACATATTCCATTTGGTGATTGATGTTGCAAGATTATTTCACATTTAGAAGTTCAATAAGTTTTGATTATTCAGAGTGTTACTCTATTTTCTTTTTCCATATTATTCAGTGATTCTCATTAGTTTGCTGATGTTATTTGTTGTGTTCTTGGAATCATGATTGGTACTGTTATAATGAAGATGCAAAGAAAAGAACTGAAGTTTAAAAAGAAGCAAGTAAAACATGTAAAAGAAGTTAGTTTGAAATATGTCGTAATAATATACTACAACAAGAACTATGTTGCTTAAGGCAGGATTTTGTTCAATTTTCGCATCACCTGGATGTACTAAATAACTGTTTCTCACATCGGGGTGAAGGTAGTGATGACCTAGAAAAGGTTGGTTTCTCTCTCTCTCTCTCTCTCTCTCTCTCTCTCTCTAATTGTTTAAACTATCTGAACATGCTTAACTTGAATTACATGTTTGTTGGTTATTTGATAGGTACGATGGCATTTACTTATCAATAATAGTCTATAGCATACAGGTTTCTAGTGTTTGTTATTGGACTATATTTTGGTTGAGTTTACTCAGAAACAACTTAACTGAAGTGCATAGGTATTTGACTGATGGTTGTTTGGGTTATTAATCTGATCGGTGAGTAATCCAATTAGAGCTTATGTGTCTATAATTCATCACGGACTAGCTTGTATATATCTATTTTATTATATGTATTAGGAGATAGTTGTTTGGTTGAAGATTATAAATAATGCTATTCATAAGTAGCTGTTGTCAGTCAATTTGTGCAGCCTAAGACTATATAACTTCAAATTTAAATACTTGAGTTATGTGTTGAGTACTTGTTCATCCTATTTTCTGTTTTCTTTGCAAGTGATTTGTTTTCGATATCTTATGCTTTTTTCCCCCCCTTCTTGAACCAGAGCATACACAAGTTTTTCCCCCTTGCTTTGTTGTTGCGTTGCTACGAGAGCTTGCAGGAGTAACTATACCACCTGAAAGAATCTATGGTCTGGGAACTAGGTGAGAACATTTCTAAGTATATATATATATTGTGTGTTATTACAAATGAAAATTACTCTGTCTGGTCTTTTAAGCACCCCTCTCAAATTTCAGATAATCAACTTATTTAAACTATTCTTATTTATATTACCAAACGATCTAAGACAATCTCTTTTTTCTTTTTGATTTTTTATGCATATTTGTTTTCTTATATGTTTTTGATGAGAGCAAACGGTGAGTCAAAGTTTTCTTTGATCATTGCCACACTCTGGACAACCAGTCAATTGCTTCGATTGTCTGTCTAAAAATCCGAGCATTTCGAGGTACCCATTCCATTCCGATTTCTCTTCACTATTTCTTTGATTTCGATACTCATATATAAATAGTATATTCATATATATCCATAAAATTGATTCAATCATTCTTTTCTCTTTTTAATAATGAATTAGAAATGCTTGCTAATCAAGTCCATAAAACTTTGATGATATGTTTAATTATTCACTATTCATACTTCAAATCTCCATTTCAATAGCCAAGTTATCATTGCAATAGGGGAAAAAAAGTTAAGTTGGTATCAATGTCAGATAGAAACATTGAAAATATGTTATTTTTTTGTTCCACAAAGTCTTGTAAGAATAAACCCTCGACAAAATAGCACCTGCATCAAACAGTGAGTCATCTTCAACCTTGCTAGGCTGCTGCTTGTCACCCATCTTGTTTAATGCAAACCCTGATCTCCAATGGGCTCTCCAAGAACCTATTACATTAGAATCAGACATTAGCACAGTTAACCCTTTTCTAACTGTAAATGATTAGTTTTTTTTTTTTTTTTTTTTTCTTTTTGTAAATGCACAACCCTTTTGAATACATGATGATATTTTTGCATATCGATATTGGAGTTTACAATCTTATTTATTTATTTATTTGTTGAAATAAATATAAAGTGTTTTACATTTTCTGTAAGCTTAAAATTAATTATATTGTAAATTTTATTTTTTATTTTTGGTTTCTTTTTGCAGATGCAACCCTGTTGAGTACATGATGATATCTTTGCATATCGATATTGGAGCTTACTATTGATATCAAAACAAGCTTTAATAAATATGTCTTTTTTATTTGTATTATCGATACTTTTGTTTTGTTTTATATACAAAAATTTGAATTATTGAATATCAAAAATTATTAGTATTGTTGAAGGATGTTTTATATTTTTTTGTAAAGAATATTCGGTTGACAATTGTTACAGGGTACATATATATTATTCTTGGTATGATTTTGTGAATGTGAATGTGGATGTGAATGTGGATATATTTTATTTTAGAAAATATTAATAATTTGTATAGGGAATGAATTAATAAAATATATATTGATTTTATGAAAATAATTTTATTGCGACAATAATAAACCGTCGCTAATGTAATTATCATTTATTTACATTTTATTAACGACGAGGTAACCTGTCGCATATGCATACTAGTTCAAATTTTTAGCAACGGTTTAAACTGTCGCAAATATAATATTAATTTAATTCTTTTTTTTTGCGACGTTTTAGATCGTCGCTAATAACACTTTTCGCAACGTCGAATACCGTCGCTAAAAAAGTTTTGGCGACGGCAACTAACATCGTCACTAAAAGTGAAGTTCTTATATTTTTTTTGTGTTAGGTTAAACCGTCGTAAAAACCATTGATTAGCCATCGCTAAAAGAAAGTAACGGGTTGTAACCGTCGCAAATACTTTTTCTCACACTTCCTTTCCCGTCACTACTCCATCTCAAAAAGTCTTTTGCGAAGACATGTGAACCTTTTGCGACGTTTAAGACCGTCACAAAAGCTTCGATTTTTAGTAGTGCCCATTAAGTTTTCCATTTGGGTTAATGTTTTAAGTTAGTACTAGCAAGTAACAAAAGAATAAATTTGCATAAATGTGAGCATCATTGAAGGATTAAAATAAAAGGTATATAACCATAACATATGTAATATCATACCAAGTCATGATCATATATTAATAAGCATATTCATGAACACTAGAGCATAAAACACCAATGCAAAATAGAATTTCCAGATTCAGTACCACTTAAAGATTAAAATTAAAAGGGCTATTTTAGATTTTTCCCGAACCTGGCCATCCTATTGTTCGTAGAGAGTTTTATCTAGTTTTCCAAACATCTTTCGAAAATGCAAGATCTTTTCTAGATTTTTAGTTATTTAAGAAACAATCTAGCACGGTCTAGATTCATCGACCGTTATGAAAATTGGATTTTCTTACAAACCGCTCAGTCTTTATCAATAAAACCAATTTTATGTGAAAGCTAACTCTTTAAGGAAGTTTTTTACATAACACCGAGGGCCAGATGATTTTACTTTATGTTTCTAGAATTTTCGAAAGTTGACTATAAAACAGATTTTTTATGGACAATACTCAAAATAAAAAGATTGGTGAGAAAAGAAACCAACTAACAGAAATTTTTCACTTCTTTTGTGATGAAAACATACTAAATAATGTATCAATAACTGATATTTTTAGAGTGATGGTATGCCTTTGGAAAAAAGATGTGAGATATGAGAGGAAAAAAAAAAGTAGTTTTATATCTATTAAGAGGAAATATGAATAGAAGAAGGATTAAAGCCTAATTCATCCACTTTGAACAGATGAATATCATTGCAACACATCTGAAAATGTGGTTTTAAATCTCTAATAACATGTATTTGAAAAAGGAAACAGAAAAAGGGATGGTGATGTGGCTTACTTGAGACTTGGTTGGTTAGCTAACAAGACGTTATCTTTCTTTCTTTTCTTCCACCACGCTCACCCTCTTCCCCTCTCTTCCTCTCAGCTGAATGAAGTGTTTGTGTATGTGTTCTTGTGTGTAAAATGCTAAGGGATGAGTGATTTTTATAATAAAATTGGTGCAAAAGGTCTAAAAATGCCCATTGATTGGAAATGGATTGGACATTTTGGATTTATTTGGAATCTAATGGGATGGTGAATGATTAGAGGCATTAATTATACAATTAATGATGATCTAGTTAGGCTTTGGTTAGGATTGGACTTAGGGTGGAGGCATGGTTCCATGTTTTGGGGGTATTAGCCAACATTTTTCCTTGAATTCATGGATATGGTTTGAAAAAGTTGTATATATTCAACTTCTTTAAGGTGGCTGGGCATGTGGCTGATTTGAGGGAATTATTTTATTTTTTTCTTGTGTACAACTGTTGAAATTTTCAAAATATGGTGTATAAAATAGGTTTAAAGGTACAAGTGTATATATATATAATAGTACTTGTTTAGGGTCAATTAGTGATTTAATAAAAATGTGAGGGCTTTGGATTTAATTAATGAATTGGAACATTTATTTTAGTGTAGAATTAAACTAAATTAGGGTAAGAGAATCAAATTCGGTTTGGATTTTTTGTTTCGACTAAAAAGGCGATAAACCGACAAACGTGATAAAAACTGAAAAAACCTTGGATTTTCAAGTGGTAATTCCATATTTAGGGAGTTAATTAATCAATATTAGGGTATTAGAAATGATTTCTAAGCTACTGAAATTGATTACGATTTGTGAGTTTTTTTATTAGCATATGTATTTTGATCCTAGGGTTAAAATTGCAATTAATTAAGAAATCGAGGGACTTCAAAGAAATAATTTAAAAATAAGGGACTCTTAAGAAAATAAAATTTTTAGGGGCCTCACAACCTATGTCCCTTAAAATAATTTCATCCTCGAAATTTGACTATACATCGTTTTCAAACAGTTGGGGATAGTTTGCCTTTATCCAATCTTTGTATTCCCAAGTAGACTCTTCAATCCCTCGATGGTGCCAAAGCACCTTCACTAATTGAACCGTCTTGCCCCTAAGATTCTTCTCTTGACTATCTTGTATTGCTATAGGTCTTTCTTCAAAGGTAACATCCTTGTCAACACTGATTTCTTCCTAATTGATAACGTTCAATGGATCGGTGATGTATTTCCGCAACATAGATACATGAAAGACGTTGTGTATCCCTGCTAACTGCAGAGGTAGAGCTAGTTGATATGCAACTTTGTCCACCTTCTTCAATATTTTGAATGGTCCGATATACCATGTTGATAGCTTCCCTTTCCTTCCAAAATGTACGATCCCACGCCTAGGGTTGCACCTTTAGGAACACGTGGTCACCTACTTCGAACACCAGTTGTCTTTTCCTCCTATCCGCGTAATTCTTTTTACGGTCTTGAGCAATCTTTAACCATTGTCGAATCAATTTGACTTTCTCAGTAGTATCTGCGACAAGTTTCGGGTCCTATTAGATTTGCTTCACCTACTTCAGTCCAACAAATTGGCGATCTACAAGGTTATCCATACAATGCTTCAAAAGGCACCATACCAATGCTAGCTTTAAAACTATTGTTATAGGAGAATTCAATCAAAGGTTGGTATCGCTCCCAACTTCCTTGAAAATCCTTTACATAAGCTCTCAGCATATCTTCGAGTGTTTGGATGGTGCACACAGATTGTCCATCTGTCTATGGAGGAAAGTTGGTGCTGAAACATAACTTGGTACCTAAAACTTCTTGCAGACTTCCCCAAAAATGAGAAGTGAATCATGGATCACAATCCGATACAATGGATATCGAAATTCTATGTAATCGAATGATTTTCCCAATGTAGAGCTTGCACATGGACTCTAATGTGTCGGTTATCTTGTAGGGTAAGAAATATGTTGACTTAGTGAGGCGATCCACTATTACCCATATAGGATCACCCCCTTTGTGTGTCCTAGGCAACCTGGTCACAAAGTCCATTGTCACGTGCTCCTATTTCTATTCAGCTATTGGCAGAGGCTACAACGTTCCTTCTAGTTTCTGATGTTTTGCCTTCACTTGCTGGCACGTTAGACATCTTGCTACAAATTTAGCCACATCCTTCTTCATTCCATTCCACCAGTGCTGCCTTTTCAAGTCTTGGTATATTTTAGTTCCTCCTGGATGTACCGCATGTGACGCTCCAAATTTTGGAAGCATCAGTAATATAATACAACAATACACCAGGGTTTGACTAGTGGATAGACAACATTAAACAAATAATTAAGCACAAAATATAAATAATTACGCTAAAAGAAAATATTAATAATAGTTATAGATAAAATTCTTCAAGTCATTAAATACAGATCAGTTTCTTGATACAAAAAGATTATCCAAAATATAGGAAATATAAAACCTAATCTCTAGGGCAGCCATGGTTCCTCGAAGCTTTTAGGGATTCTATTATCGGTGTAAAATTCTCCTTCACCTAGCATAAAATGCCATGATCTTGGAATGGCCAGTAAACACACACACCTCGTCCCTTTTCTCATTTCAAATACACAAGTAAAATAACAGCACAATCATAACATATAGCGAAAGCAATAATTAAGTAAAGCTTATAATTAAATTTCGGTTCTCAAGAATAACAGTTAACTAAGTTAGTTCTAGGCAACTTCTCGCGGAATGCTGCTCTTACCCAATCACTAACATTGGCCACGAGCAATTCTGACTCTCCCTTGGTTAATACAATATCAATGTGTCGCTTACCGCACAACCACCACTGCGTCGCTTACCGCACAATTACCAATGATGCCCATGCACCTAGGTTACATACCCGAGTGGTGACATCATGGTCTGCACCTAGTTTTAGTGATTTCTTCACCCTAATCCCTTTGATAAAAATGTAGACCACCTCAAGATCTCCATTTTGATCCGAATAGAGTTGGATTTGGGCATCCTTGAAGTTTCAACCTTGCTTTGCTTGTCTTCTCTTCTTGAGGTAGGGATTCTCTACACTTTCATATGGTCTTTAGCTTAGTTATTTGTCGTTGTGTAACAATGGTGGGATTTGGGAGTAGTTTAAACAAACCTAGGGTTTGGGTATGGAATAAAAAGAGGGGTTTTTGATGAATAGAAAATAAATGATTATGGAGTTGTAAATGAGGTGTGTTGTGTCAAAATTGTTGATTTGGGGACTTGGGTTGATATTTGAAAACAAGAGGAAATTTGCCCTAAAATGATTTAATTATCTATTTTATATAAATAAATAAAATTGGTGTTGTAAAATGTGAAATTGGACGAATATTGAAACAGGTGGTGGAGTTGAATATGCAATACCTCTCGCCTTTGAAAGTTTTGAATAAACTATCTGTCTTAAGATTGAATATCTGTTTAGAAATATCTGTATTGGGTTATCGGTGGAGGATAGCTATGATTGTTGTAGAAATTGCATGATGATTAGGTGAATTGGAACTAATCTATTACTGATTGTCATTGAATATGACAATGTTTTAAATATATTGTATATGTATAATGTTTGAGAGGAGAAAGGGGATGTACTCCGTGTTTGAGAGGAGATAGGGGATGGACTCCATTCAAATTAAGTTGGCCGGAGTGTCCATGATGAAAGTCCTGAAATCTTGTGTATACATGGGTGCCGATCCCGTAGACGAAATTTTCATAAAATGGCAGATTGAAGTGTTTGTGTGGTTAATGTGTTGACTTGATAAACATTGAGTTGTAGTCTCATTTGGGTTGCTGAAAGATAATGAAATTAACTCATGAATTGAAATGTATTGAAGGAAATAGAATGAGATATAAACTTGGTACTTTATGATTATATAAAAATGTGAATGATTTGTCATAGGCATTGTGTATGCACATACCTTTGCTAAATCTCATATACTGTGTTAGATTATTCTTATTGGGCTTTGGCTCACCCTATTTGGAAAAACCATTTTCAGGTGCTGGTGACATGCCTCCGCCAAGGCGATAGATTGAAGGGCATTTGGGAGCAAGCGCTTCTTTCTTTTGTGTATTTATTTTATATAGCCAAGGGCTTTATTTGTACTGAATTAGGCTCATTTTGTTGTAACCAAGCGATAACTTGGAAAGATGTAAGCCTATAGGACATATGATTACTTGTTTAGTTCTTATTTCTCTTATCGTTGTAACACATGCTATGGATTCAGGATGAACATTTGTGAAGGTATATCGCATGTGTTATCTTTTGTAAACGAATTCTGATGAATGAAAGCATATTGTTCCTACTATTCTTCTGCTTTAAGGATTGGTTTTTACGTGTTATTTTGGGGGCATTACAGATTGAGCAATCAAGTCTTCAAAAGCAGAGCACTATACGAAGCCACTGAGAATAATACATAGCAAGTTTTTTCATCCCCACGTTGCTACCCACCGAATTGATTGATCAATGTCATAGCAGTTGCAACACTTTGGAAATATAAAACAATACCCAAAAAATATTGTTGCCTTTTGGGCTTTTTTATCAAAGCCCTAATTGTTACCAAACATATTATTAAATACCTATTGAGCCTCCAAAAGTTAGATATAATATATTAAAAATATATTATAACTAACACCAAACCAAATTAAAATTCTTTAATAAATGAATTGGGTCCCATACTCCACTAAGGAGGTATACTCAACAATCTTCCATCTACTGACTTAAGTGGAGATATCAACCATATCCGCCAAAGTTCAACACTTCAAATGTTTGTCCCTCGACAAAGTCTTAGTCAACATATCTGAAATATTATCATTCGTGTGAACCTTTTTGAGTTGTATCAATTTCAAATCTAACACATTACAAATCTAATGGTATCTCACATCAATGTGTTTCGATCTCGAATGAAAAGTGGAATTTTTACTCAAATGAATACACTTTGACTATTACAATAAAGCACATACCTTTCTTGCTTCAAACCCAACTCTTGCAAAAAAAAATTCAACCATAACTCTTCCTTACAAGCTTCCGTAATGGCGATAAATTCAGCTTCGGTAGTTGAAAGAGCAACACATTTTTGTAATTTAGATTTCCATGTCACAGCTTCCCTTGCAAACATCATCAAATATCCCCCAGTAGATTTCCTAGAATCAACATCACCAGCCATGTCGGAATCAGTGAACCCATCAAGTATCAGCTTACCATTCCCAAAACACAAACACAATTTTGAAATCCCTCGAAAATACCTTAGAATCCACTTCACCACTGTCCAATGTTCTTTACCCGATTAGAGAGAAAATAACTCACTACACCAACTACGTGAGCAATATCCAACCTTGTACAAACTATGGTGTACATTAAAGAACTAATCGCTAAAGCATAAGGAATTTTCAGCATCTCTTCCTTGTTTTTCTCACTTATAGAACATTGGTTTGAACTAAGCTTGAAGTGACCTACAAGTGGACAGCCAACTAACTTTGATTTATCCATGTTGAACCTCTCAAGAACTTTCTCAATGTAGCTTTCTTAAGATAACCAAATCAGTCCCTTTTTACGATCATGAACAATTGTCATACTAAGTATTTACTTTACTGGCCCCAAATCTTTCATAGCAAATGACTTGCTCAACTAAAATTTCAACATGTTAATCATGGAAGAATCTTGACCCACAATTAACATGTCATCAACATAAAGCAAAAGAATAATAAATTTGTCATTCGAAATTTTTTTCACAAACACACAATGGTCCGAAGTGGTTTTAGAAAAACTATTATTTATCATGAAAGAGTCAAATTTTTTGTACCACTACCACGACGCTTGCTTAAGGCCATACAAAGTTTTTTTCAATTTGTAAATAAATTTCTCTGGTTGTTCCATGTAAATTTCTTTTTCAAGATCACCATGAAGAAATGCAGTATTCATATCAAGTTATTTAACTTCAAGGTTCATACTTGCAGCCATGCCAAGTACAACTCGAATAGAGACATCTTCACAACCGGCGAGAAAATTTCATCAAAGTCAACACCTTTTTTTTGCCCACAAAGCCTTACATAACAAGACGTGTCTTGTACCTTAGATTCTTGCCATTATTCTTCAATTTGAAAACCCACATATTTTTCAGAGTTTTCCTCTCCTTAGGCAATTTCACCAAATCATAAGTGTGATTTTCAAGCAAAGAATTCATTTCCTCTTCCATGGCCTTTTTTCAATCACCTTTCTTTTCATGCTCAATTGCTTCTTGGTAGCTCTCGAGCTTCCATTGATTTGATATCAATACAAATTCATTAGAAAGATATTTTTTCGAAGGTTGCCAGTCTCTTATAGATTTGCTCAACTCGAGTTGTGGTGGGCGTTCTTGAATTGGATGCTCTTCCTTAATTTCTAGCTCAATTTCATTAGGATTAGTATCATCCTCCACATCTTTAATAAGTGGCTGCATATCTCCCCCATTTTCATCATCCACCGAAGATGAAGGAGATGGATCCATGTCAATGAGATCACTAGTTTTTGGCTCTGGTTAATCACCTTTGCCAAAGTCTTCAATTGTTTGGTCTTTAAGAAACACAACATCACAGCTTCGAATAACTTTCTTGTTGACCAGATCCCACAATCTATAACCAAACTAATCACGCCCACGCCTATAGCCAAGAAAAATGCATTGTAGTGACTTGCTATCAAGCTTGGACCTCTCATTCTTTGGAATGTGAATAAAGGCTCAGCAACCAAACACTCTATAGTGCTTATAAGACACATATTTATCGATCCAAACTCTTTTGGGAACATCACCATTCAAAGAATAGGAAGGAGACAAATTGATCACATCAACCGCTGTCCTCATTGCCTCACTCCAAAATGATCTTGGCAATTTAGCATATGAAAGCAAGCACCTTGTTCTTTCCACAATGGTGCGGTTCATCCTCTCGACAACGCCATTTTGTTAAGGAGTCTTCTTAATTATCTTTTGGTGCCGAATACCTTAGTTGCGACAATACTCATCAAATGGCTCAATGTATTCACCACCATTGTCTGTTTAGATGTACTTCAATTTCTGCCCTGTTTCTCTTTTAACCATGGCCTAAAAATGCTTAAACACATTTAGAACTTGATCTTTAGTTTTTAGTGCAAAAAGCCCAAATGTTTCTTGAATAATTATCAATGAAAGTAACAAAATAAAGTGCACCACTATGTGTTCTAACTTTTAAAGGACCACAAACATCTGAATGAATTAACTCCAAAACATTTTTTTTTCTAGAAGCGACATTTTTATGAAAAGAAACTCTATGTTGTTTGTCCACCATGCAATGAACACAAGTTTTAAGATGCATACCTTTCAAACTGGGTAGAAGCTCTTTCTTGAACAAAACTTGCAGCCCCTTTTTACTTATGTGCCCAAGCCGCTTGTGCCACAATTTGATAGAAGTATCATCCTCAAGTGCATTGATAATACCTTTACAAATTTTTCCTTGCATCGAATAAAGTGTGTAAGTCTTCTTGCACTTAGCCACCACCAAAGAACCCTTTGTGAGCTTCCATTTTCCATCACCAAATTTGTTATTATAACCTTCATCATCTAGCTTCCCGGTAGAGATCAAATTGAGGCGAATGTTTGGAACATGCCCCACATCTTTAAACAACAACTTGTAGCCCAAATTTGTTTCCAAGCAAACATCACCCATGCCAACAATCTTGGACAAACCTTTATTACCCATTCGAACACACCCATAATCTCCTTTGGTGTAGGTAGTGAAGAAATCAACTTGAGAAGTCACATGAAAATAAGCACTAGAATCAATCACCAAATTGCTCTCTCTTAGCCCACAAAATTGACACAATTATCTTCACAAACGACCATGCGATCACCATCGATAGTAACCGCCGTTGTGTCTTCATGCTTCTTATCTACACTTTTGTCATGCATTTTCTCCTTGTTATTGAGCTTTCGACATTCCTGCTTCATGTGCCCTTTCTCATAGCAATAATGGCACTCAATGTCTTTCTTTGAAAAAGAAATGTCTCTTGATTTGTCACGACTTTGATCATGACCATGAGGAGTCTTACTCCTCCCCCTTATTTTGCTTCAGCCTCTCATAAAAATGCCTTCGAATGAGAAGAACCCGTTGATTTTCTTCTAGTTTCTTCATTTAACAAGTTACTAGTGACTTGGCTCATTTTGACAACTCCATCGGGCGCTGAATTACTAACCGTCACAACCAAAGTCTCCCAACTTTCGGGCAAAGAACTAAGTAGCATATCAAAGCCTCATCAAAAACAATTTTCATAGAAGCAAGTTGGTTAACAATACTCTTTATTTCATTCAAATGTTCCGGAATAGGGTTGCTATCTTTATATTTTAAATTAATTAACTTTCGAGAACAAAAGGCTTTATTTATAGCTAATTTTCTATCATAAAGACCTTCTAATTTTTTTCTATAAATCATGTGCCGAAGTTTTAGTAGCAGTATGATGAAACACACTATCATCAATCCATTGACAGATAACACCAACGACTTTTCGATTATGCCTCTTCCATTCATCATCTTTCATACCATCGGGTTTGCCACTATCAACCTCAATAGGCCCATACTAATCTTTACAAAATAATAGATCCTCCATTTTAGTTTTTCAAGTTACCCAATTGCTTCCATTGAAACTACACATACGACCCACATTCCCCTCCATTGATTTATACAAATAAATAAACTCAAATAAACCGTATGCTCTGATACCAATTGTTAGGGAAAATAGATTGATTTTTCACAAGTAAATCAATTGATGAAACTAAAAACTAATGTGGAAAAATTAAATCAATAATAACACAAGAATTTTTACGTGGTTCCCTCAATATGAGATACGTCCACGGGACCAAAATTCGATTCCATTATCAACCAAGAGTTTTCAAACGATTACAAATAAGACACGAATGGTCTCACAAATCACCCTTAGGTGAATTCCAAATAATCACAAATAAATAAGAGGAAAGACATCACCAAATAGATGAACAAAAGTCTTTGAACAAGTTGTAGAAGACAACCAAAACTGTATCAAATCTATGACCCAAATGGTCCTTTGAAGCACACACCACGTGACACAAAAATCTCACCCAAGCACTAGACCAACTCACAGATTGATTGAGCAATCAAGTCTTCAAAATCAAAGCACTATACGAAGCCACTGAGAATAATACACAAGTTTTTCATCCCCACGTTGCTACCCACCGAATTGATTGATCAAATGTTATAGCACCACAGCACTTCGGAAACATAAAACAATACCCAAAAATATTGTTGCCTTTTGGATTTTTTTTTTTTATCAAAACCTTAATTGTTACCAAACAGATTATTAAATACCTATTGGACCTCCAAAAGTCAGATATAATATATTAAAAATTATTATAACTAACACCAAACCAAATTAAAATTCTTTAATAAACCAATTGGGTCTCATACTCTACTAAGGAGGTATACCCAACAGGTTATACACTTCATATTTTTATGGATACTTGATATTTTAAGGAAAGTGAATCTGTAAATGTGTTGCAACAGATGATTGGACAAATCAGAATAATCCAAATTATTTGACAATGTATAACTGGACATGCTCATAATAAATTTAGGGAAAAAAAATGTTTTAAAGCAAATGAATCTGTAAATGTGTGGTAACAGATGGCTGGACAAATATAACTTGTTCGGTAACATAATCACGATGTAATTCAAAAAGAATACATTTAATTAATGAGAAAAATATATAGGAGTTTTGAAAATGGTTTAATTTAGGGTTAGTTTTTGGTATTGTCAATGGTATAATGAGAATTTTAATTCTTTCTTAAATATGTAATGAGAAAATAGGAGTAAAAAGATAAAATTGTGATATGGTAATCAATAGAATTTGAGTGATTCTACTTACACCACTAGTTTACCTCTTTACATTCTCTATATAAGATTTTTTTTTTCTTTTTAATTTTACCCATGTGTGAAATTACTTTTAAAGATAAAAGACTAAAATTAAATATATTTTATTATCTCCTTAAACCCATTACTCTTCAATTCCTACTGTTCTTCTTACCTTCTCAGTTTTTCTTTTCTGTTACACATCTCTTTTCAAAAAGTGGAAATCATAGTATTTTAATCATAGAAGAAAGCAATGAATGAAGAAACGGTGGTGAAGAATGGTGAGTTTTTTTTATTTGTTTAGTAGGTTTTCGTTTCGTTTTTTGAGAGAATTTTTCGACTTTTGTTCGGTGTGTCAAAACCGAGCAAAATAAAATAATTTGAAATTACATTGCCAAACAAAATATATGTCCGGTAACCCACTAATGAATAAAAGATACATTTCCGATAACCCAAGGCCAAATGTTTTTAATTTGTTCAGTCACTCATTACCATACATTTCCATTTTTATTATATATATATATATATTTTTCTTGGAAAGATTATGCTTCTTCTCATTGCAATAATGAAAGTACAATCATCCGGCTGCTAAATATCTTGAAGGGCATTCATTTGTTAGTAGATTATTTGAGAAGAAAATAAGTGACTAGACAAATTTATTTTATTTCGATAACATGACACTAGAGTAATTTAATTTGTACAGTAATGTATCACTGAATAGGCACTATACATATGTGTTTTTCAACTAATTTCTTGTTAAGTAAAATAAAATTATCCAATCGAATGACAATAAATGGTTGAAAAAAATTAATTTGTCCAGTAACACAACACTAGAGTAATTTAAATTTTTAAACATTATATTATCAAAAACTATCAATATAAAGAGATAAAATTAAAAGAATTTTTAATTTAAGATTAATTTTAATAGTATAACACAATTTTTGTTTAGTGGTATAATGAGATAGAAAGGGTCTAGAGTGTATAGAATTTGTAGCCTGGTTGTTGTACCAACCAATCTTCACAATCCGGGGCACTGTTAGAGCATATCACTTGTCTTTGATCTTACAAATACTGACTCCAACTTCTTCAATTTTACAGTCAAACCAGTCATCCGCACACATATAGGCTGCTTGGGATGCCTTTTCTCAAACCCTAATTGTTTCGCTTTGAATACCCTTCTATTCAATTTCCTTATTGCTCTTTATCTGTTTGTTAAAAGCTTTGCTCTTCAAGTTGACAAGGTAAAATTTCAAAGGTTTTCCTTCCTTCATTTCCACTTCAATTATTATTATTATTATTCTCTCTGTTTAATCTTTGCTTGTCAAAAAAAAAAATATCTATGTATTCCTTTTTGGTTTTAGAAAGCTTTGAAATCTCCTCCTCTGCAACTCTATTATGACTTTGTGTTGAACAATTTAGTATTCTCTGCATTCTGTTATCATTTTACCAAGCTCACTTTCTTCATTTCTATTTCTATTCTAGTGCAAAACTCTCTTTGTCCAATTTTACTATATTCAACTCAACCCTTCTTGTCAAAAAAAAGAAAGAAAAAAGAAACCTTTTGTGTTTTTTCAACCATTAGCTTAAAAAGCAATTTGTATCCCCTTCTGATTTTGCCAAGTGTTCCTTTCCTATCTACATATCCTCTACAAAATAGTAATACTCCCATTGTACCATTTTGATTTGCAAAGCTCAGATTCCTCAATTCCATTTCAATTATTGTAGAAAAGCTCTTTGTTGTGTTCCATTTTTACATTTTAGGTTGCACTGTCCTAAAACACTCGTGAGATAGAGGTCGGGTGGGGTGAGGAATGGCTGGAAACATTGTTCTTTCCTTAGTAGTGAAGATTGGAGAATATCTGGTTGCTCCAGTGAGCCGCCAGTTTGGTTATTTGATTTTCTATGAAACCAACATTAACAATCTCGAAAATCAAGTCCTCAAGTTGGAAGATAAAAAATTTGGAGTAGAACAATTAGTTGTTGCAGCAGAGACAAAGAGAGAAACTATTGGACCAGATGTCAAGCGGTGGTTGATAGCGGTGAATGAGCTCAGCCAAGAGGCCACAGAATTCATCGAGCATGAAGTTAAAGAAAATAAAGGGTGTCTGAATGGGTGGTGTCCAAATTTGAAGTCACGTTACTCATTGAGCAGGAAAGCAACAAAGAAAACTCAAGTTGTGGAAAAGCTTTGTGGAGAAGGAAATTTCCCTAGGGTGTCCTACCCTGAACCTCCAGTGGGGATGGCATCCACAGTCACTAGAGGCTTTAAGCATTTTGAATCTAGAAGATCCATTATGAAAGAAGTCATGAAGGCACTGGCAGATGATAGTATCAACATGATTGGGATATGTGGGATGGGAGGTGTTGGCAAGACAACAATGGTGAAAGAAGTTGAAAAAAGAGCAAAAGAAGGGAATATGTTCAATGAGGTTGTCATTGGTACAGTGTCCCAAAGTCCTGAGGTGAAGAAGATTCAAGGTGAAATTGCAGATATATTGCAGTTCAAAATTGAGGAGGAGACTGAACTTGGAAGATCACGCCGACTGTGTGCAAGACTAAAGACCATTAAGAGAATTCTTGTGATATTGGATGATGTTTGGAAGAGTATTGAGTTAAATGACATAGGTATTCCATTTGGAGATGATCACAAAGGCTGCAAAATTTTGCTGACTTCAAGATTTGATTATGTATGTGATGATATGGGAGCTCAACAGAAATTTACAGTTGAAGTCTTACCTAAAGAAGAAGCATGGAATCTCTTCAAGGAGATAGCTGGAATTTCTAACGACCCAAGTCCTACAACTGATTTTCATTGCACGCAGATAGAAGTTGCGAATGAATGTGGAGGCCTACCGATTGCTATTGTTACAGTTGGAAGGGCACTTAGAGCTAAAGTTCAGTCTTCATGGGATTCCGCTCTTTCTCAATTACGAAAGTCCATCGTCAAAACATTAGGGGAGTAGATGAAAAGGTATTTAAGTCCCTAGAGTTGAGTTACAACTACGTAGAAAGTAAGGAAGCCCAAAAATTATTTTTGTTTTGTTCCTTATATCCAGAAGATTTTGATATTCCAATAGAAGATCTTGTTAGATATGGGATTGGGCTTGAATTGTTTAAGGGCACTGATACAATAGGCGAAGCAAGAGACATAGTACATGACGTTATTGATTACCTCAAAAAATGCTATCTATTAATAGATAGTGAGAGAACAGAGTGTGTGAAAATACATGATATCATACGCGATGTGGCTATATCTATTGCATCTAGGGAGGAGCATTTGTTTATGGTGAGATGTGACAAAGCATTGGAAGATTGGCCGGAGAAAGATCGACTAAAGAATTACGTTGTAATCTCATTAAAACTTAATGGTATGCATGGGCTTCCCGGTTTAGAACTTCCAAAACTCCAGCTTCTAAATCTAGATTGCAAAGCTGGATTACCATCAATGCACTCATTTGATCTCCAGAAAAGGATGGAGGAGGTCAAAGTGCAAGAGACCCCAGATAGTTTCTACCAAGGGATGAAAGAACTCAGAGTGCTAGCTTTGTCCGATATATACGGATCACTGCCCACATCACTCCGAAATTTGACCAACCTCCGAACCTTGTCACTTTTTCGTTGCCGACTTATTGATGATGATGCCTCTGTAATCGGAGCATTAGAGAATCTGGAGATTTTGAGGTTTGCCGACTCTTGTATCAAGGAATTGCCAAAAGAAATAATAGGTCATCTTGCTCACTTGAAGGTACTTGATTTGTTGAATTGCAAAGTGGAAAGGATTTACCCAGGTGTTTTGTCAAGTTTATCAATGCTACAAGAGCTGTATATCGGGAGCAGCTTTAAAAGATTGGGTGATGCTGGAAAAGAAGAAAGTATGGAAAGAACTAATGCAATCATTGCTGAGCTTGCATCCTTGTCCAATTTGGTGGCTTTGGATATTGATCTATTAAATATTAAATCCTTGCCAAGAGATTGGGTCATTGAGAAGGTGAAAAAGTTCAATATAACAGTTCACCCATCTAGATCCACCACGGCCTGGCCTTATTATCTGTTACCGAATAAGTTGAATCTTGGTTCACTGGATGTGACTGATCTTATGGATAGTAACCTTAAGATGCTATTGAAGAGCACTAAAATTCTGGCCTTAGAGTCAATTAAGGGTTTGAAGGATATTCTCAGGGATTTAGACAAAGATGGTTTTGAACACTTGACGAATTTGTCAGTGTCATATTGTGATGATTTGGAATACCTTATCAACAAACCAGATGAGGTGGTTTTGCAGAGAGCCTTCCCTTTCCCTGTGTTAGAGAATATGCGTCTTTTTGGACTAAATAATTTCAAAGGGATTATTTGTCAAGGCCAGCTACAAAATTTTTTGCCTGAACTGACACATTTGTGGATGGGTCCCCCTCCACTTAAATGGCTTGGCAACTTGAGATTTGTAGATTTGTTTAGCTGTGATAAACTGGAAAGTGTGTTCTCACTTTCTATGGCTAAAAATCTTATGCAACTGGAGAAAATTGAGATATCTGAATGTTGTATGATGGAAGTAATTGTTTCGAATGAAGGAGGAGATCATGAGATAGCAGCGGCAACAACAGATAAAGTCGAGTTTCCTAAACTAAAAAGTATGTTTCTTTGGAAACTGCCCAGTTTTACAGCATTCGGCAAAGCCATGAATGCAATTGAACTACCACAATTGGAGTGTTTGGATCTCATGGAAATACCAAAGCTCAATAGTCTCTGCCCTTCTTCCGCTTCTGCTTCTGCTTTTGCCTACATTCAGTCGCTCTTTGACAACAAGGTATGCTTTCTTTGACCATTTAAGAGCACCTCGTTTTCCTATTTTCTGTGGAACTTTTGGGCTATAACGTGTATCCATGATTTTTTGCATAATTGCATTTGATGTATCAATGTATAAACGTGAATATAATATATTTTGAATTGAATATGTTTAGATGGAAGATAAGAATATCAAACTAAACCTGAAATTAGTATATCCTGGAACAAATGGCCACCTTAAAGTTTAGTATGTTCATTGTGTTAATATGCTTAGTATTTTGATTAAAAGCTTAGTTGAAGTTCAGGTTGTAATTTTGTGAACTTTGACCAAATTATTTAAAACATTAGGGTTGTATTGGGATGGAAGAATTTGAAATGGAGGGATTTGAGGTTAAGACAATATATATATATATATATAAGATGCTTAATTATTGATGTTGTATTAAAGCACTTAGGCTATGTTTGATTGTTGGATTTGGATCCCTCTTCTTTTTTTTCTTTTTTTTTTTCCTCTGTAAATCATTTTCTAAATTCATGATCCAAACATAACCTTAAAAGGAGGTTCATGTAGTTGTGCGATAGAGATTTTTACAAGGGTCTTTGTTTTACTAGAATTCTACTTGGTGGAATTTTAAATTACTATTTTACGGTATGAACTTGACACCACTCATTTTCAGAATATAACTTTTAGCTTAATGTAGTATTTTATATCTTGATTTTAAGAATGAATTCAGAGTTTGATAAATGAATTTGAAACTTGATTAACATAGTTATTTGAAATTTGTTCTTTTTTTGTTTTGGCAAAAACGATAGGTTGTTAGTGGGTTAATATGATTACAAATTTACAATGAAAGGGCCGCAGTCGCTCCATTGACTCGAACCTTGAACCTCTGACCTTCTCACTATCCCAAGGGATAGCTACATGGATCACTGGGCAAACTAACGTGTCCCAAAGGATCTTATTTATTTATTTTTATCAATTGATAATGGAATATTGAATTTTACAAATATCAAGACAATTATGTCAAATTGGACAATTAAACCATTTAAGAATGGTGAACAATACATACCCACAAGCGCACCATTAACTACATAATACAAGAAGACCCTAACAGTGAGGAAAGGAACAACTAAGAAAGACCCCATGTACGCAAGATATATATATATATATTGGTGGAAAATATTTATATTTTTACAATATCAAGTAAATTACGTCAAACGGGACAATCAATCATTTAAAAAAGTCAAATAGTACATACTTGCAACCCCAACACCAACAACCACCATATAAGATAAGAAAGACCCACAATAAGGAAGAAATAATCATTCATTGCCTTTAGCAAGAAATAATCTTTCTTGTACAAAAATATTAACACAATGCATCATTCACATCTCTACAACATCCTTTACAATAAAATTATTAATCATTGTCTATTAATTACCTTAAAAGGTAAAAAAAATAAAGCATAGTCATGAACCCTTAAAGAATCATTCAACCATAAAGGGGAATAGCCACAAAGCTTAGTCCGTTACCTGCTAACTTTTTATTTATATCTATTTATTTATTTATCACTTTTTTTTTTTTTTTAATGTGATTTCTTCTCATCTAGATATATAAAGGGCTATGATGCACAGACACGGATACGGGACATGACACGAACACGTAAATTTTTTAAAAATGGGGGACACATTTAATATATATAATTTAGTTATTTATTATATGTCTAAAATTTTAAAAAAAAATCTTTGGTTCTTATACAATTACAATAAAAATTGAGTTTTTTAAATAAAAATAATTTATTCTATGAATTTTAGGCTTAACAAAAATAAGGATAAAAGAAAAAATAAAAAAATAAAAAAAAAGGGAGGGGAGAAATCAGGAAAATAAAGGAGGAGAGAGAAATAGAAAAAAAAAGAAAAAAAGAGAGAAACGAAAGAGGGGAGAGGTGAAATTAGAAAAGGGAGAGAAAATCAGAGAAGACGAAGAGAAGAAACAGAAAAGGGAGGCGAAACAGAATACAGCGGAGAAGAATAAGAAAATGAAGAAAAGAAGAAGAAAGAAGACGCAGGATAGAGAAGACGAAAAGAAGAAAAAGAACAGAGAAGACGAAGAAGAATACCTCAAGGCTTCTTGGGCTTCTTCGATTGATCTCTTTTGAATAGGTTAGGGCTTCTTCCTTCAATCGATCTCTCCCTCGATCTCTTTCTCTCTCTCTCCTCTTCAACAGGTTAGGGCTTCTTTGATCCAAGTTGCGTGTGTCCGGAAAGTGTCATCGCGTGTCCACGGCATGTCCGACTGGAAAAATTCAAAAAAAAAGGGACACGTTAGAGAAAGTGTCGGATGCGTGTCCGACGTGTGTCTGTGTCCGACACTCATACGCAGGCCCTGGGGACATGTTGGTGCTTCATAGATAAAGGGAGGTGTTCCTCATTTTTGAAGTCGTAATTTTTTAATTTCAAAAACAATGAATGCCGTATGTTTGGTTTATAAGTTCTTTTATATTTTGACTCTACAAGGGATATAATTGGAATTTTGTAACTATTTTATTAGATTAAACCAAACTAATTCTTGCGCCTTAATCAAGTGAAATTGGCCAAATACCATTTTGCATTGTCATTATGCTCAGTTAAATTAAATAAATTCACATAATTTTTCACAAATTTTGCAACTATTTTAAATTTAATGTCTTTTTTTATTGCAAATTTAATGTTTGGGAAAGTGTTTGACTTGGTGGAATGGAATAATTTCATCTTGGGCTACCATCTAATAATTTCATCTACACTTTTTTCCTTTTCTTTTTTATTTTATTTATTTTATTTTATTTTTTTTTGTGATTTCATACGCCCTGTTCTAAATTTAACTTTTTTCTTTTCAATCCTTAAAGCCTAAGCCATTCTTAAATCCTTTCAAACCTCACAAGACAGCTAAAAACTCAACCATGTGCTGCTTTTGTTTGATTTTTCTCATGTCGTAACATATACACATGTACACACAAACAAACAGACAGTCGATATTTGATTTGTTTTCTTGATCAGTCTTTATTTGAACTCAAACTCGACAGGCATTTTGAGTTTAGTATGATTTCTGCCATCTAATTTTGATTAAGGTAGTAAGTCAAGAATCGGAAGCAACACCATTGGGATGAGCTTGTGGAACTGGTGAAAGTCAGAATCTCCTTTTGGGAGAAAAGTTTTGCTAATATCACAGATTACGCAAATCAATGATTTCATCTTCTCCCTGGATGGTGTCAAGTCAAGAATATGAGAATCAATGTGTAACTTTCCTTTGTCTCTTCAGCTCCTCAGATAGCATCTTGCCATCTGTGGTGTTTTCTTTTCTTTTTTTCTTCTCCTGCTCTCTTCCTGAGACTTTGCACATGATTGGCTAGGTAGATGGTGCCAACCTAGTTGGAATGATCTTATCTAGCAATGATGTGGTCTTTGGTTAGGGTTTCTTGTACTCCCTTATGTACTTATACATTGTTTTCTTCATCAATGAATTCTCTTTTGCTGATCAAAAAAAAAAAAAAAAAGAAAAAAAAAAAAAAAATAGGGTTGTAAGTCTCTCCTCGTGAAGAAAAAGTGGAGAAAGAAATGAAAAGGTATAGTTAGCAAGTTTAAAATTAGGATTGTTCTTACATTAAGAAAAAAAGAAGAAGATTATTCTTTTATTGGCCAATGGTTTACTTCTTCGATAATTAACTCACTATGATGATTGATAATAGTAATAGTAATGACCAGCAATGTAGGCTCTACTTTATTGATCCCTCAATTACATCCAAATTTCAATTACATGCTCTCGTTGGATAAGAGTTTGTCTCACATTTACTTCTTTGATGTTAGGTGTTGAAATCTTATTTACCCATTAATGTTATTACTTGTACAGTTATACGTATCTCATTTCCTATGATTATTATCTTGTTTCTTATTTCTTATTACACTTTGAAATTAGAAACTGAAAGTAATGTATAGTTAAATTTAGATGTTCAAATTTTTCAAAGAAATATTGAAGTGTAATTATTTAACTTTGAAGTATATTAATTTAAAATTAAATGGAAATAAAGTTCGGTGTGTTTAATTATGCTTTTAACCTTGTGAAATTGACTTCCCAGGTTAAATTGACTTCCCTTGAGAAGTTGTCTGTCACTGCAATGGATAATCTGATTGAGATATGGCCTGACGAACTTCAAGCTAAACTAAGAGAGATGAGAGTTAAGTTGTGTCATGGGTTTTCGAATATTCTTTTTCCATCCAATTTGATTAAGGGCATGCAAAGTCTTGAACTACTTGAAGTGAAACAGTGTCGATCTGTGAAAGTATTATTTGACCTTGAA
The DNA here is from genome assembly GCA_030407325.1 of Camellia japonica. Taxonomy (NCBI): domain Eukaryota; kingdom Viridiplantae; phylum Streptophyta; class Magnoliopsida; order Ericales; family Theaceae; genus Camellia; species Camellia japonica. Next base: position 137,986,482 of record JAPPVO010000019.1, read on the forward strand.
GGACTAATTACTAGGGAAGGCCATCCAGATATACTATTGCATTCATTAACAAATGTGAACCTACGACATCTACCAAAGTTGACACATGTTTGGAAAGACAATTTACCAGGAATTCAAGGTTTACAAAACCTAACATCCCTAATAATTAAAGGTTGTGGCAGTTTGAGATATATATTCTCAGCTTCTCTAGCCAAACTTCTGGGGAAACTACAAGAAATAGAGGTAATTGAATGTGGTGTGATGGAAGCTATCATTGATAAGGAACCAAACGTAGGTTATGATGTCACAACAAATATTTGCATATTCCCTCAACTAAGGACTCTCAAACTTTGTGATCTGCCAAACCTTAGGAGTTTGTGCCTTCAGACTTGCACGTTTGAAGGAACATTGTTGAAGATCGTGAAAGTAATCAATTGTCCCAACTTGAAGGCACTCCCTTCAGCATTCCAATGCCTGCAAGAGTTACGGAGGAGCAATGTTCAAAAAGAGGAATTTTTTAACTCAGCTCAACACCATTTCTTGGATAGAAAGGTAAATTAGTTTTCTTAAACTTATGGCATTCACCATTAATAATCCATTCTTTCAAAGAAACTGTTTTCAAGATCCATTGAGCTAAGGATGAATGTCTACATGTTGAACGGAAAGAATTTTTCAGTAAACAAAATCGTAGAGAGTAAGCTATTTATTACCAACGCGGTCCAAGATTTTGTCAAGGTACATAAAATTTTTCACTATAATTGTTAATATTACTATATGTGTACACTACACTGTAAAGCACCCACTACACTGTAAAGCACAAAGCACACACCCACTCACCTTGAATAATGGTTTGCTTTCGGTTGTTTAATGTAAAGTAATATAAATGCTTTCGGTGCTTCTCTCTATAAAGAGAGCCTATTAGGTTCATTGTAAACATATACATTAATATACAACATTCAGTTGTTCTCTCTCTCATTCTCTCAAATTATTGTAACATGGTATCAGAGCGGGGTTAACAAACTTAGTAATTCCGCGTCACCGGCGGGCGGCAGCCTCGCCTTAGCCGCCCGCCGGATCTCTACACATACCTTATTCCGCTGCCACTAAACCCAATTCAATATTCACCTTCAAGATCAGAATCACCATCTCATGCAGCAACACAATCTGAGCATGCCTCTCAACCCCCATCACCAGCACATGCAGCAACAGAATTCCGAGCTGTCACTCAACCAACATATTCATGGCAAAGAACAGAGTCGGAAAACGGTTCAAACTGGTCACTCAACCAACATATTCATGGCGAAGAACAGAGTCGGAAAACGGTTCAAACTGGCCGAACGGAACACTACCTTCACGACGGAGCTCCGCGCCGGCACCGCCACCTTCCTCACCATGGCCTACATCCTCGCCGTCAACGAAGCTGTTTTCATCGAAGGCATGATCTTCTTGATGATTTCAGCAACTGGGTTACGAGCGAAACTCGCGAAACTCGTTCCGAAACCGGTACGAATCTCTTCCTCCGCCGGTATCGGACTCTTCCTCGCTTTCATCGGATTACAAAACAACCAAAGCCTCGGACTCATCGGTTACAGCTCATCAACGCTGGTCACACTCGGTGCATGTCCAAGCTCCTCACGCGCCTACCTTTTGCTTCCTCGCCGTCCCTCACATCGCCACCGGCGATCTCGTCCGCGAAGAGCTCTCCCCCAATGGCCCTCTCTCTCATCAGCTTGCAGAGATTGTAAACCAAGGGAAATTGGTTTCAGATGAGATTATAATAAACTTGTTATCTAAGAGACTTAAGGGGGAAGATCCATACACATGTTCTCTCTCAACCTTTTGCTTTTTGATCCAACCAATATTCTCCTCCACCCATGCCGATCTACTTTTTCTTTTATTTATTTATTTATTTTATTTTATTTTATTTTCTTGTCTTTATCCCCTATCCACTCATGTCTCACCCATTCTCTTTTTTTTTTTTTTTTAAACATTGCCAACCCGACAACTTTCACCACCCACAACTATCATATTATTTTTTTCTGATCGTTCCACTACAAACCTACCAAACCAAACCCATGGGCTGGTTTTACCCAAAAAAAAAAAAAAAAAAAAAAAACTATAAATTTTTTTTTTTACCACTTTCACTCTGTGTTGAGCTGTTTTGCTCCACTTTCTCCATCGCTTTATTTCAACCTCAAATCGGTTTCTCTCTTCACACCTATTTGAGTTTGAGGGGGTATTCTACATATATCATGGTGAGTATGGTTAAACACCATACGAACCACCCAAGCCACCTCATAGTGCACTCCCTAAGTCGCCCCCTTGGTACACCACCAAAGCTTCTCCAACGGTCTGACACGACCACACAGTGTCTGCTACATCGGTCCGACATGACCCCGTAAACTGTCCCGACATTGATTCCGGTCAGCTTCTACATCGGTCCGGCATGACCCCGTAAACTATCCCGACATTGATTCCGGTCAGCTTCTACATTGGTCCGACATGACCCCGTAAACTGTCCCGACATTGATTTCGGTCTGCTTCTACATCGGTCCGACATGACTCCGTAAACTGTCCCGACATTGATTCCGGTTAGCTTCTCCAACGGTTTGACACGACCACACAGTGTCTGTTACAACGGTCCGACACGACCCCGTAAACTGTCTCGACATTGATTCCAGTGTCTTCTACAACGGTCTGACACGACCATACAGTGTCTCCTATCCTATTTTTATTTTTGTCAGTTTATTTTCCTATTTTGTTACTCTCTCCAAACTCAAGTTGGTTCGTGCCTATCCTCCTTGAGTTTGAGGGGGCTGTTAATATTACTATATGTGTACACTACACTGTAAAGCACCCACTACACTGTAAAGCACAAAGCACACACCCACTCACCTTGAATAATGGTTTGCTTTCGGTTGTTTAATGTAAAGTAATATAAATGCTTTCGGTGCTTCTCTCTATAAAGAGAGCCTATTAGATTCATTGTAAACATATACATTAATATACAACATTCAGTTGTTCTCTCTCTCATTCTCTCAAATTATTGTAACAATAATGATGATGATGACATTTGTCTAAAAGAAATTATGATGATGACATTTTTTAATTAAATGTTATCTTAATAGGTACACTGTTCAAAAATGATAAAACTGATACAACCACATCATTCTATATATAAATTTCATATACTTTTTCTATTTATATATCATTGTTTTTTTTTTTGTTTTGTTTTGTTTTGTTTGGCAATTGTGTCCAATTCCCAAATAAAACGGGGTTAAAATTGATTGTGTTGAGTTCAGTTTAATTAGAGTAATGCTAGTCGGCAATCTTCATCCCAGATATAAAATAGAGTAAATTCTCCAAACCGGCAAGCTCTCTCTTTCATTGTGTGATATTGTTTGTTATGTGAACTGTTAGAATTGCAAACATATTTCAAAATACAAATCTGTTTGGTTTCAAATAGTTTCATTAATTATAAGATTTAATGTTATATTATGTATTCATTACCTATTTATTCTTTGTGAATGCTTTAACCGTTGGGCCCAAATTGGTGTGTTACCTTTCTATAAATATTAAAATCACATTGAACATGTTTTCGTTTGTATTGTTACAAATAGCTTTTGTTATAAGAATATTTATATATATATGTGTGTGTATAATTCTTGTGAAAGAGGAGACATGAAAACCCAAAAAAAATTCTAATATTTTATCAATTCTATACTATTCTTCCATCAACTGGCCATTTCAAAGATCATAAATATTTTCCTATGTATATATTATTTTATTTGATTTTTAGGATAATGAAACGAGCTATTCTTAGCGCCTCTACATTGCTTGTGCACATTTGTGTGAAAGCAATAGTTGAATCTTGGAGGGTAAGAGTCATTAACTTGTTGAACCAGGTGACGTACTCTGTGGGGGCAGAATCTACTCCTTGGAATAGTGATTGACACGCCTTGTTGATAAATATTTGTTACCATCATATTTTATGTATTTGCATTGCACCTCTATAAATAATTTTCGTTATTGTTATACAAAATTGTATTATTTTCTGATTATTTTTAACCTCTTATTTTTAACATGGACAACTACCAAAAAAAAGAAAAATGTTGAAGAAAAAATAGTAGAAGAAATATTTCAACAATATATTATTAGATTTTCACCAACTATGCCAAAGTAAATTTGTTGATTTTCTAGTTAAGACATTTAGGTTGGCAGAGATTTCATGAAATATCAAACTACATATTCATTTAATTCAATTAGATGGTGGAGATCGTGACCATTGTTGGTATTCTTACATTATTCTAGTATTTACTAGAGACGTGTACAAGGGGCTAATAGTGTAAATGGATCTTCTGTATGTTTACGTTTTTCATCTTTTATTATTTCCAATGGTTTCGATTTTTGTTGAATGTATCACAATATGAGTTTTGTTTTGTTTTATTTTATTGCCACATTGGTCTAAGTTAACGTGTGGTTTTAAAGTCGAGTTTGTTTTATTCAGTGATTCATAATTTTTCAACTTTTATTATTTCCAATGGTTTCGAATTTTGTTGAACATATCACAACATGAGTTCTGTTTTATTTTATTTTATTGCCACATTGGTCTTAGTTAAGCTGTGGTTTTAAAGTCGGATTTGTTTTATTCAGTAATTTGTAAATATGTTACTAACACAAGTGATTGCAATCGCAGTTTAGTTTAAGCAGCAAGGGGGAACTTACTGTCACAGGAATAGATGGGCCAACTGAGATATGGCACAATCAACTTGGAGTCGGGTGCATTCACAAAGTAAGAGTCATGTGGGTCCAGAGCTGTAGGACATCATTAAGTATTGTTTCATGTAATTTAATACAAAGATTACACAAAGTTGAAGAGCTAAAGGTATGGTGGTGTGATTCCTTGGAAATGATATTTGACCTCGAAGAGGAGGTATGTGTTGGTGTTGGTGTTGGTGTTGTTGTTGGTGAAAAAGGAACATCAATCACTCAGTTAAGCAAATTGGAATTGAAGTATTTGCCCAAGCTGACGCATCTATGGAAGTGTTTTCCCCAACAAACTCATCGTTTCAGAAATCTAAGTTATCTAAAAGTGAAGAATTGTGACAACTTGAGATATATATTCACAATTTCCATGGCCAAAGTCCTTGTGAATCTAAAAGATCTGATAATTAGACATTGTGAGAAGGTAGAAAAGATTGTCACCAGGGAAAATGAAGAAGAAGAAATCCATTTGCTCCAATTTCGCCGTGTTGAATTTCATGATCTTCCAAGTCTTGTGTGTTTCGGCCCTAACATAAATGATATTCACATTCCAGCCAATCAATACCGGTGTAGTTTTGTACCAAATTTCCAGGTAAAACTCCAATTATAGATTTCCAAGTTTTCAACAAACTCAAGAAGACAACTTCACCGATCAATTTTTTAGCTGTTTTACATCTTACAACTAAGAAAACGGTAGTCATGGTAAATGACTACAGACCGTGACTACATGACAATTGCCACATCACTCATGAACATGGTTAACTATAGGGATAATTACAATTAGGTGCACATAAGTTTGTAAATTGACAATTGAGGTAATCCCAAAAATGATATTAATACAAAGAAAAAATATATTAGGCCGACTTATTGGCTGAAGCCCACTTATGTGCCACATTAGCCACAGTGAATGAATTGGCCCACAAATTATGTTAGAATGAATTGTTCATACCTCTGTCGGTTTTGGCAGAATTTTCGACTTTAGTAGCATTGCTAATAATGTCAACTTTTAAAATAATTGTGTTCGTAAGACTTGAGGGTTATAGCCTCTATGTTTCTAGTTCAACTCTTGGCAAAGTCAAGCCTCTTGCTTTCCACCTGGTAATGAGGAGTGGTGCATCTTCTTCCTTTTTCTTTTTTTTTTCTGTTATTTATTTATTATTTTGTTGTTGTTGTTGTTGATAAAGGAGTCGTGCATCTTATTACGCCCAAGTTTGAGTGGGCTTGTGTCCTAGGTTATCAAAATATATATATATATATATATGTAATTTGTACTTTTATTTCATGGTCAATTTAGTCCTTGTTCTAATTAAATCAATTTTACTCTTAATTTTATTTATTTATTTATTTATTTACTTCATGTTGTGTCAATTTAGGCTATTTGATAACTCCCTATTAGAAAAGTTGACTAAAATCAAGAGAAAAAATAGTTCATTCACGATCTCTAAAGTGATTGAAGGGTTGATATCTAAGTTGAAATGATCTATTTCTTTTGAATGAATATTTTGCCATTGATTTATGTATAAATTATAATTTCTTAACAGATGTTATCAATTGGGTTGAATTGACACAATGTGAAGAATGAAGGGGTAAAATAAATAACAATTAAAACTACAGAGATCAAATTAACACAAAATTCAAATTACAGAGACCTTTTACGAGGCTAGAACCAGTCAAAAGGGTGAAATAAGGTAGTACACGTAACCACAACATCTGCCTCATTAGCAACCATGGTGTCTCCAAGAACTACCTATCATTAGGAAACAATATCCTTAAGAAACAACTGATTTTTGTAATAGTGAGCTGTGTATTTAAGAATTAATAGCATATTTATATCCTTAAGATATGTTCCACACCACCAGCATTTGTCCACGCCTATTTTTTTTTTAAAGATATGAGAATACACAATTATTGGAGACATGATTGTTACTAATGTGATGTTTTTTTTTCATCATTATCTCAAGTATATGTGCTTAGTAGTTTGTCAATGATAGACAATAGACGATTACTATTGACATTGTAGTTTGCATGGCTAAGGTTATTATTTTACAAACAACTGCTTTTTTGTAAAACCCAAGTTATGTATAGAATTATTTTTGGATAGATTAATAATTAAAATAAATTGTATGGGTAATTTAGTAATTTTAAGAATTAGGTTATTAACCCTTTAAAAACAAAAAAAAAAAAAGAAAACAAAAAAAGGGGGTTTTCACGTTATGTTGTATCATAATTTTACAGAAGGCTCAAGTGAGGCTGCGATAGGAATTGAGGGCAGCACGTTGGGGATATTTTTGATACAACCATTGACTGGGGTAAGATCCTTCTTGTATCACTAGTTATTAATTTTCTATTGATTAATAAAAAACAACCGAAGCTTTATGTAAACCTGTATGTGCCTACATGGTTTTGAGAGCTTGGTGAATGGTGCAATGTGTGGAGTGTAGTCTAGATATAGAGTAAAAACAGTGGAGCAGTTTGTGTGGGTGTGGTTTGACATTTGAGTTTTGTACATTGAGTAAGGTGTGTTTGGCTATTAAATTGGGTGGATTGATTTGGTGTGTCTTGGATTTTAAGCACTATATATATAGTGGGTTTTTGTTGATGTGTGAAAGACATCAAAATATTAATTTATTTGAGATTCTATTTATTAGGTTTGTATGATTGAAGTGGTGAAGCTGGGTGCTTGGAGTTAGGGTGGTGGAATATTATTTTAGTTGTTTGACGTAAGTAACCCTCTATCACTGTTGGTTCATTTTTATTTCCATCGAATCGTTTGGAATTATAAATGTTTATTTATAACCTTCCTGTTCTCTTAAAATAAAATATGGGTCAGGTATAAAATAGCATCAAATTTTATTCTGAAAATATTGAATATTTTATTTACAAGTTGTGCATTGTTTGAATTTTGAACGTCACTCTAGTCTGACTATGATTTGGACCCTAGCCAATGGGGGTTATTTATTGGCGCAGAAACAAGCTTCTTTTGGGGCTTCACCATTGGCCTATGTGTGGTTTTAGGCCTTGTCACGGGCTAAGTGACCCTAGTCACCAAGACTTGAGTTTTGTGAATCGAATCATTAAACCGTCTGAATATCAAACCATCGATTTGAACAACGAAACTATTTCAAATTATGTCATTGTCTTTTCAATTAAATTGTATTGCTACACTGTTTATTTTCAGCTATGAAACCATCTTACAAAATATTGGTTCATTTATTAAACTGTAGCAAAAATATATTTATTGGTTATTGACATTTTTTATTTATTTATTTATTTATTTTTTTGTATACTTGATCCAGCTAGCGGTGATGGTTGGTTATTTGTTGGGTTGTCTAGCTTACCTTTATTTTATTTTTTTCAGATCCTGAGGAGTAGAGCTGTGTGGGATTTTACTTACGGGAGTGCCGAGAGTAGGACTATGATTTTAAATTACTTTGGATTACTAGTTTGTTAGTGGATTATATTAGTGGACTTGGTGGATAATTTCATATGACAATGATTGTTTATTATTTATGGATTTTGGCATTATGATAATTAAAGATTTAATTTGAGTATTTTATATTATTGGTTTATTTGATTAAACTCCTAGCCTTGCTTGCTCATTTACATGAGTGTGCGGCATTGTCATGGGGTTTGGGGCGTGACATTTTTACTTCAAAAACATTGTGAAATGTTATCATTGCTTTTTCTTTAATTATTGCATAGATTACGACATAGGCTATGGCAATGGGGATGGCAATGGAGTTAGAGATGGCTGATGATAATGACAAAGACGATGACTATTAGCGATGCTGTTTAGATTGCCAACTCTTCCAAGAAAAGGTATATATATATTCTAGGATAAAATCTACTTTATCTCCTTGTGGTATGACCTTAGAGCACTTTGATTTTGCACAAAGTTTAGCACACCTAATTAGCTAGTAACTAAATTTTGCTATATTGATTTAAATTTATTTTGAACCAATGAAAACTCTTAAACCCAAAATCCTCTAATTTTAGTAGATTAGGCTTTCAAGAGTATAATGGGCACAACTTGCTATTCCTAAGTTTCCCTAATTCTCTCCCTTCCAATTCCTACCCAACCCAGCAAGCTTCGACCTTTACTTATAGGGGGTAGTACAGAAGATTCGTCCACTCAAAAAAGTCGAGCTTTTTAATTCACTCTCCCTTATGTGGGAACCCTCTTACCAATATGTTTCCCTTACGAATGAAAATTCTAATTAATATGAATGAATTAGTGTCTTGTTGGCCATCTGATTTATTTGACCAACATTAGACCCGATTTGACATTTACAGTTAGTGTTATAAGTCAATTTATGCATGCACCTCGTTAGAGCATCTTGATGCTGTTCACCACATTTTGCAGAGTATCTGACGACTTTTCCTGGATTGGGACTATTCTTCACAGCTGGTTCTCAATTCGGGCTGTTCTATTTTACTGATGCTAACTTTGCAAGATCTAGAACTAATCGGTGTTCCACGTCTAGTTTCTGTACTTTCTATGGTAATCATCTAATATCATGGAAAAGCAAGAAACAGGTGATTGTTTCTAGATCTTCTGCAAAGGTTGAGTATCGGACTATGACACAAGGTACATGTGAGATTCTATGGCTTCAGTCTATTTATACCAAGACTTTTTTTTTTTTCCTTCATCCTTATCTCAAATCTATTTGGTTGTAATTAATGTTTGAAATAACATAAGCATGATGGCTATGGCTGTTTACTTGAATTTCTCTCTCTCACACACACCCATATATTTGGGGTTGAACTTGGCATGTGCGTATGCAATTTTATGATGGAGATTCAAAATGTTATCGGAATAATTGTAAAGAAAAGGTTACTGAGTAAATTAGAAGGAAAAGAAAAGGGAACTAACTGAGTAAACAACCTAAACAAACAAATATATATATTTTTTTCTTAAATCAAATTTTACTATTTTAAGATCATGCTCTGTGTTGACATATTCAAATATTTTGTTCCCAAATAATGGGAGAATTTAAAAGTTATTCTTATTTTGGTTTTGTTTTCTGATGTCACTTCAAAAATAATATCAGAAATGTACAAGTATGCTAAACAGTCTACTATGCTATACCACCCTTAATGAGAATCCTTCTTCTTGTATGTTGTTTTTTCTATAGCTCACTATTATGTGGGGACTCATGATGAGTTCCAATGCAGTGGTATGCCAACTGATCAGCTGTTATTAATGTGTAATGTAAGCTCTGAGAATGGTAAATATGGTGATTTTGAGTGTTTATTTAAGGTTTTGTTTTAAGGTAAATGTTTTTTGAAGTTTCAAATTTCTCTTTTGCAATAACTAGTGGTAGCTAGATGATCTCTGATTTGGAAATTACCAACTCCATCTTCTGTATGCATATATATATAAACCAATCTGGGTTGTGAAAACCTTATGCTTTTAGCAAAAGAGTGTAGAAAAAGCTAACCGTAAAAAGGCAGACATCAATTGGTGTCTTGAAATCTAAGGAACTTTTATTTCATAAAAAGACCAGAAATTTAGAGAGAATCATGCTAGAATTTATATAATTTAAATTCAACTTTTAAGGATAAAATGGTAAATTAAATCACAACTTTTTGAATGTTTTCATGAGACCGTTTCACATATGTGATCTTCAGTTTTTCTGCCTAAATACATTTATCAATATTTAGTTACAAACTCCAGCCTCATGTCTTGCCGTCCACTTTTACAGGTATCCCGGGACTTCATTCTTTCTCCTCAAGTGATGCCACTGTGAGATCTCACTAGCAGCAACATGTGTTCAAGCTGAATCATGGCTTGTGCTGGCATGAACGACTTTGCATAGGAGTAGTCATGACTTGTGACATGAGTCATGAGTGTTCTATTGTAGAATTATACCTACAAAAAGGGCCACGAGTGTTCTTTGCCATCCCAGTTGGATCATCTTTCGTTGTTTCTAAATAGGGGTGATAAACGGGTTTGGTCCATTCATTCTTTTGTGGACTTGACATATAAATCCTTCTTTGACAAAATCATTGACAATCCGAGAGTGCCTTCCTTCCCCTTTTACAAAAACATTTGGAAACCTTTTTGTACCGCCTAAGGTGAAAAATTTTATGCGGTTGTTGGCTCATAAAAAGAGGTCTAATTGCTGTCTTTCTCCTCAATGATGTGTCATGTATAAGAAAGATGAGGAGTTTTTGAATCATTACATTGCCTTGTGGTGTCAAACTTGTGCCATGACTTTTCGGTTCGGTGGAGCTGTCGTGGGTGGCTCCAAGGGAAAGTATTCATATTCTTTTAATTGACTTTCAGAGATTTGGGGGTAGGAGGAGAGCAAAAGCATTGTGGCTTGGTGTGGTTGGTGCAATAATTTGGGTTATTTGGATGGAAAGGAACGCAAGGATTATTGAAGACAGATTTGGGAACGTGGATTCAATGTGGGATAGAGTTCATACTTTGGCATCCTTTTGGGCCTTAGTGTCCCCTTCTTTTTGATTTCCGAAGATTGGAATGTTGCTTGCAAATCATAGATTTTGTTTGCTGCTTTGTTTTGGATTGATTTGAATTACTGATTTTATGTTTTATAAGAAGTCCTTTCTTGTATTGTCTTTTATTTAATACCTCAACTGTGAACATATTACCAATATTCTTCTAAGTAGTTTTGGTCTTTTATTCAACCACACCAGCAGTCAAATGGTAACTAGTCTACAAGTTTGATATGAAAATCCATTCTAAATCTCATGACATTACTGTTACCTTAAAGACAATGAAGCAGCTTCTGAATGGGAGTTACATGTACTAAAAAAAATTAAAACAAATGGGGATTTTAACATTTTGATGTGTTTGACTGTGATAAATATGCAACATTAATTAATTACAAGACCTGCATATTAAGTTATACACTTACACGAAAAGACCACCAGCCTCCGCTAAATGAATGGAAGAGAGTAAGAGGCTACGAGAACTCTTGCTCATCTCTAACCGGCCATGATGAATCTTCAAAATGCTTGATGCTCACTATGCTATCAGATAGAAGAAAGGAGAGATCGATTGTAAATGCTCTTTTGTTCCGTTACGAAAGTTCATCAGTACGAGCCCATTGTCCACTATTTTTTAAAAGACCTGTAATTTCATCGAGTAATATGTATATTGCTTTAGTTTTTTGGTGTGACTTGTCACCCTTTCGGAACTCATGAACCACGCCATCCAGTTCAATAGAACTACAGCCGGGAGTCCTTTTCGTGTTTCTCTCTTTCAATGCCTTTCTCAACTTTATTGCATCTCTCCATTTATTTGCAGAGGAATATATGTTTGTCATGAGTATGTAGGCACTGTCTCTTTCAGGCTCTATCTTTACAAGTTTATCCATAACAATCTTTGCAAGCTCAACTTTTCCATGGATCTTGCAAGCTCCCAGTAATGCTCCCCAAACAAAAGCATCCGGTTCCATGGGCATGTTTTTGATAAACTCTTCTGCCTCATTTATCAACCCCGCACGACCCAATAGATCAACCATGCAACCATAGTGCTCTGTTTGAGGTTCAAGGTTGTATACTCTTGACATCTGTGAAAAATGCTTACGGCCTTCGCCCACAAGTCCTGTGTGGCTACATGCCATGAGGACACCAACATATGTCACGCTATCCGGTTCTATGCCCATTTTAGGCATCTCAGAGAATAGATCCAATGCTCTCCCTCCTTGACCATGCATGGCTAGCCCAACAATTATAGCCGTGTATGTATAGACATCTCTGCATTTCATGCCATTGAATACTTTAAAGGCGTCATCTATGTTTCCACACTTTGCATACATATCTACTAGTGCGTTCCCTATATACCCATCTGCTTTTATACGATTTCTATCCACATATGCATGAACCCATTTCCCCAACTCAAGCATGCCTAGATTAGAACATGAGTTGAGCACACCAACTATAGTGACATCATCTGGTTTCACGCCTCTACTTTGCATCTTCCTAAACATATTCAAGGCTTCTTTGAATTCCCCTTGCTGTGCCAATCCTGATATCATCGAATTCCAAGAAACCACATTTTTCACAGGCATCTCATTAAAAACCTTGCGAGCAAGATCAGCATCACCACATTTCAAGTACATATCAACCAACGCATTGCCAACAAAGACATCAAAATTCATGTTATGATCACGCATATACCCATGTATCCTCCTACCCAAAATTAAATCTCCCAAGTTAGCACATGCAGAAAGGACAACTACCATTGTCATTTCATCAGCTCGAAGATTTGCTTCGCACATTTCAAAAAACACCTTGACGCCTTCCTTCCAAAACCCCATCTTAACATACCCCTGAATCAATGTCGTCCACGAAACCAAATCTCTCTGAGGATATTCATCGAACAACTTGCGAACGGCTCCAATAACCCCACAAACAGCATACATTCTCATCAATGTGTTCACAACATACAAATCTAACACCAGCCCATTCTTGACTACATGCCCATGAACCTCCTGGCCTTCCCTCAATGCACGGGATTGCGCACAAACCTTGAGAACAAAAGGGTATGTGTAGTTATCGGGAACCAAGCCTTTCACGAGCAATTCACGATAAAACAGCAACGCGGTGAACGAGTCATTGCTGTTTTTGCAACGAGAAAAGCATCTGATAATGGCATTGTATACACTGATACTTGGGTTGGAAACTTGGGTGAAAATGGCATTGACGTAGCTGAGGTCAGTATGATTATGAGATATAGCACATGTAGAGATGAATTTAGTATATATGAGTTGGGTTTGAAGAGTTGGTTTTGTTTTGATGATGTAGGAGTGGATTTGTTTGAGTTCTCGGGTGGATTTGCAGGAATCGAGTCTGCGAATGATTGAGAGTTCTTGGGGATCAACATGAGAGGCATGTGGGATTATCAAAGATAAAGAAGATGAAGAAGAATTAGAGAAGCTCATGGCCTTCTGGAATTTGTGGATTTTGATTGAGCGATTGAGCATAAGATGTTATCAACAGATTGATGCGATTAAAAAAAAAAAAAAACAGAGAACTGAGGCATTTAACGATTATAACGGCTAGTGAAAAGACTTTATAATTTGATAGAAACATTTATAATTTTATATTTTAATGTTGTAAAGTTGATCACTAATTTAAAAATACTTTTTACAAATATTAAACGTTGTTAAAATAAAATTAAATGAAATCATGAAATGCTGTTAGCAAAAATTTAGTTAACATCAATTGACAAAAACCAATTGATGGTCAAAAAAGTCTTTACAAAATAAAAACACATCAAGCAGTGTGATTGTGTTTTATGTTTGAAAAATATTAATGATTTTTTTTGGAGATAATTAAATAAAAAAGAATATGAGAGAAAATAATTGAATTGCTATTAAATTGATAAAATTATCACTCGTAACAAGTTACATGAACTTAATAAAGAAGAATATGAGCAAAAAGAACTAAATTGCTATTAAACGGATAGAATTACTACTTGTTACAATTTATATGAACTTAAACAAGTATAAAGAAATAGTAAAAGCACCCATAGACTGAGCAAGTGTAACCAATTAAAGTTGAAATACTGCTAACAATGCTAAGCTATTACTCATAGAATTCACGTTGTATGAGTTGAGTTGTGTCTTTTCTTTGTATCTCTCTTGACCTATTTATAGGCCCAGCCACATGAGAGAGAAAGGTAATCTAAACCCATAATTTCCTCAAGAGGTAATCCAAACACATGATTTCCTCAACATCATCCATATCCCATGTTTAACTTCCCACCTAATTCCTTCACATTCTGCACAAAACCAACCACCATAATAATAATAATAAAAATGATAAAGATAATCCTAATAATAATTGTAATAAATGTGGCCAAATTATTATTTAAAGATGATTTATGGTCTTAATCAACAAACCATAATTGATAGGTTACAATCAATTAAATTAGATGTGGTCATAATCAACAGTCTACAATCGATGAAAAAATAAATTATGATGTCAACCGATGCATATTATACTTCTCTCTTTTTTGATTTTTTCACAGACTAACATAAATTCAGACTTATAACATCAGTTGTTCTATGTGTACATAGGGCTGCAAATGAACCAAGCTGTTCGTGAACAGGCTCGGCTCGGCTCGGCTCGGTTCGTTTAGTAAACGAGCCGAGCTCGAGCTCGATTATTGGGCTCGTTTCGTTAACGAGCCGAGCTCGAGTTCGCATGTGTTCGGCTCGGTAGGCTCGGCTCGTTTATCTTTAATTAATTTATATAATAAATATATTATTTATATATTAAATAATATATAAATATATATATAAATAATAATATAAATGCATTTTTTATATATTAAATAATATAAATAATATTTTTTATTTAAATATTTATATTTAAATAATATAAATAATATTAAAAAAATTTTATCGAGCTGAGCCGAGCTCGAGTTCGATAAAAATTAACGAGCCGAGCCCCCAGTCCCTTATCGAGCCGAGCTCGAGCTCAATAAACGAGCTCAATAACTTAACGAGCCGAGAGCTCGGCTCGGCTCGGCTCGGCTCGTTTGCAGCTCTATGTGTACATAAGGAGCCAAAAAGAGAATGCTTGAGATTTCAAGAGAGTTTTCCTTCGCTGTACCACGTTGGTTACATAAGATATACAATTCATTCATAAAATGTTCATCACTTTATGATATTTCTCTCTTTCTCTCAAACTGATGATCATTAATCGCTCTGGTTTGAATTTTGTTTACAGAAATCAAGTAAAATTGAATCCTCGCAAAGATTTGACTACGAGTGGTGATTGATACACCCAGTGGGGGTCTCACCCCCAGTGAGGTGGCGAGCCCCCACTGGTCCAGACTTCAGCTATGGTTTAAAATCAACTTGAATAACATGCTAAAACAAATCTTTGACAATTGAGGTTTTCCAGAGCTAAATAAAAATAAATATATGACAAATATTGCAAGTATATGACATTAATACCAACCTTGGATCATTGATGGCATTTCAAAGAAGCAAAACAAACTCATTTTCCCAGTAGTAAAAAAACGGCATGCCCTAAATAATATTGATCAAAAAGAAAAGTTATTAAGTTGTTTTCCAATTGTTCATCCCAATAAGTTGCTGTAATATGAATTTGACAAAACTGGTTTACAATAGCTTTCATGAACCATACACACAATCGCACAAAGGGGAGTGACAGAGAGAGTTGAAGATGATGAACAAGTTATTCATTGGATGTATTTGGGGATTTCCCCTTTCCTTAAGAGGGAGAGGGAGTAGTGAGCAGCATCAATAAGATCTTCGACATTGTGCAGGGATCGCTCCTCAGAAGCCAGCATGAAGATGGCACGAACCTCAGCCTTTTTGGCCAGTCTTGCAGCCAAGTTCAGCGGCAAATCTGGCGAGTTAAGACTCCGCAATAGTTGGCGATAAAGAGAAAGAACTCGTCCTCTATTCCTTGCCAAATCATCTGCTGTTGCCCATATCAAACCTTTTGCCATTTTAGCTCTGAATCAATCAACCATAAGAAAGGAAGTTTACATGATTCTTGTTTACTTTATTACAATCAACATTACATCTTCCAGAATCAATAAAAATTGATGTTACAATCACATAACCACCATTTAAGAAGCATCCAATGCAAGCAACTTGTAGCCCAAATTAATGTGCCAATTATCAAAGAACAAACAATGTTACAGTTCCCCTTTCTTAATTGTAAGACCAATAACTATGCTAATGCCCTTAGGAAACAAGTATGGGGCTAACAAGAGGCACAACCCACATGGCAAAAGGCCATGGCTTAGCATAAGAGAAACCTAAGGTACCACTGGGTTAGCTTCTTAGAAACACTCTTGTACTTTTTGGCTCGTGTTTGGATCATGAATATGTGGAGGGAGAGAAAGGGTTCATTATCTTTTTTTCCTTTTGTTCCATAAATCCAAGATTCAAACACAGCCTTGGTGCCCAATTGCTTGGATTTTGAATCTTAACTACTGACATAATCCTAAAAAGCCCGTGCCAAAGATAACGGAATTTTGAAGTATAACACAATCTCTAGTGTTAAACAACCTTAGTGCTGCTTTGTTGTTTTCACTTAGGCATATCAAAAAAAAAAAAAATAGTTTGGATTCCAAACACCAGATTATCTGACTCCCTAATTCAAAATACTCTGCCACAGCTATGACAACTAGAACTAAATAAATTCACAAGATCACACATTAGAACCTTAGAACCTTTTTCTTTCTACTTTTTAAAGGCAGAACTCAATCCGACGTCTGTAAATACAACTACTAAAGATACTTTATGACCTAATCCAGCAAGCGCATTCCAGAAGCACATCTTAAATAGCAGTTCTAACATTTAAGTACTTATTATCCCTTTGCTCAATACCACAGAAAGCAGATTTCGCTTCCGCAATAAAAATTTGGAAAATTCTATTCTTACATAAAATTCATACATAAAACTTGACAAGAATGATATATCAATGTCATTATTGTAAATAAATCCATCTTCAATGGTGTTTATTTGAAGTGAAAGGTCCACAATGAACCACATCATTATGTACGAAAATTATGTATGAATTTTTTGTTTGTATAGCATTACTTTAAAAATTTATGTCTAAACCACAAAGCAGAATTGGACAATCAGAGCATCCACAATCACAAAGCCCTCGTAAATGATAAACATACATACATATACATACATTGAGTAACTGAAAAGAGTTTTATTAGTGAAAGCATTAAAACTAAACAAAAACATGAAGTGATCAATGGTGTAGTACATTAAAATCCCTAGAAGACCAAAAAGCCCCATTAATCAAATTAGAACATAAATCAAAACTACATACATAAAAAATTTGAATTTATCCTCACTCAACTTTCCCATACAAACCAGAGAATTGCATGACCTAAAGTTCCATTGATACTAATGGGCCATTCAAGTTTTTCTACTCATTTTGTTGGAATTTTTTTAAAAGAATTTATTCAAAAGAAGTACCTTGGGTGCAACAAACAATTTTTCTAGGTAAATTGCACTAACCTTCCCTCAGAGGTTTTTGACTAACACAGAGAACCTTGTGTACTCCAACAAGACTCTATTTTGGAGAGCCGTGCAAACTAAAATAGAGTGCAATCTTTGTTGTAGGCATGTGGATTGGGGTGAAGGAAATGCAAAGGGGAAAACGGGGAGTTGGAGATGGGAGATTAGGTTGAGGGAAAAAATAAAAGGTAGGAGGGGGTTTCTCATGGAGGGGAAGGTGGAAAAGGGGGACTTGGATCTCTCTCTCTCTCTCTCTCTCTCTCACACACACACACACACACACACACACTCTCAAGGTTTCCTCATCTAACTGCTACGAAAATCACTTTTCATGCTTAATCTTTGATGAATCACTCTCTCCCAATACTTTATAGGATGTATCACAAGTTTAATACCACAAGAATTAGTTTTATTATAACTCTTTGTACTTACCCATTAATAGATAAGTACTTGATGGGTGTTACTCTTCAGAAAAATACATGTTCTTGCCTTGCCCCTTATTAAAAACTAATCTTAGAGAGATCCTTAAGAGGGTAAGGTTCTTGCTTGATTCATTATTCGAGAATTTGCAACAGCTCTTGACTTGATTGGGTAAGACAAGGAAATGATGACAACGAATTTTAGAACCTAGGTTAGACCATGAATTTTTGGACCTAGGTTAGACAAAATCTAACAATCTGCAGCTATCTATGGCACAATGGTCTGTTGGGCGTTGTCCCCGTAGAGAAAGCTAGGTTGGAGTAGGGGGTTCGGCTGCAAGCACATCTCACATAGAAATGTTGATTGTAGTGGGCCCATACTATGCTACTGTCCAAACTCAAAGCTGATTAATGTATACACAAACTGGTTTAACAGTTTTTAACATTTTTGTGAATATGCTTCAACCATACTCATTGGAGTAAACCCAGCAGGAGAAGAAGATAGCTTGAAACAAGCACTAGAGCTATCTCTTACAGTTAGATGCAGGTTACAAATTATCTTATGCTTCCCCTGTGTTTCCTTGCCAAATATTGCCAAAGGATTTGCATACGAACTGTCATAAATTGTTAACCAATCTAAGACTAATCCATTAGCTCTAAGTTGAGGCCATGGTAAGCTAGTATTCACCGATCCAACAGCTTCTATGCTTTCTTCTGGAGATGACTATCCAAGGCTTTTCAAAGACTTCTAATGCCAAGAGTCTTGATAAATATTAGGGGTCTGCTATAAGAACGCTTTTTTGCCATTCTAGTTTGTTTGGGGTGATAATAATTGTTCTCACAGATATTTTTCCATTCACACACACAAAACAAAAGTAATACGAGTGCACTGACAGGCTCAGAATTTGAAGGGGTTTTATATGAATAATTACAATCTGTTGTTAAAAGTGTTTTAACAAAGGTATACCTTTCTTGGACTGTCTTGTGAGATCTCTTCCTAATGCATCATTTTTTTTACTTCATTCTTCTTTTTTTCTCCCTTTATCGTTCAAAGAGTTGTTATATCTTTGTCAAAAGTCCATATCCCTTGTTACCAGTGCAATTTGAATTGTTTTAGAAAAAGTATGAGCAAAATGATTTTCCAACCAGTACAAATTCGTTATAAAGCGTGAAATGTCATAGTCTATTAAAAAATGCACCGGAAATGAAATTTGGGGACAATCATAACCTGAGCTGCTTAGAAATAGAAAAAATTATTCCTTGTAGGTATTAATTTTTGTTGGGTTTTCCTAACTGAAATGACAAACCTTTACTCATTTTAGGATAAACTAATCACCTAACATTTATAAAGAAAAGGCCGGCCTTGAGGGAAGGCAAACCGACTAGGGTCCCAAATTTTCTCTAAAAAATAGGACCCCTACTTATGTGTATTTTTATTAGGCCTACATTAAATGAACAGCCTAGTTGAAGCGATGAATTATTTGAAAGTAATGAATGATTGTTTTTCAAATGCATATATTGTTTGCATAATTTTGCTGACTATATCAACCACATCACAAATAAGATTGAATGGATTTGTAATTTTATCAACTGAAAAGGAAATGGTAGATAAGCTAAGATTATATAAGCTTAATTAGTAATTTACTAAAAAAAACATGTGAGAAAGAGTAATATTTAAGTGAACCTTTGTTATGGTTTTATTTAATTTTTATTCAGTATTATATTTTAAGATTTTTGTTTGGTGCTTTATTTATTGTTTCAAATTGAATTTTAGTATAGCATTTCAAAAATTATATATACAAGTAAATTTTGTGTGGAAAACTAAAATGAAAAGAAGAGTATTTATCAATTTACCCACAACTGTTTTTGTTTCAAAAAAAAAAAAAAAAAAAATTATGGCTCAAAAGAGTTTCTATATACTTTCTTAGAAAATTTATTGAGTGTGAGTGGGTATTGTACACAAGACACATACATCAGATACACATACACATGAAAAAGATAAGAGAAAAAATTGGGGGATTGTTAATGTGATGAAATTACAAACCCTAGAGGTGGAAAGATTGTTCTGGTGGCTGCTTATCTGTTTTAAATCATCAAAAAATATATAATAAATTTAAATTTGTATAATCATCACAATTACACAGACACAGACACACAAATATACATATGTATGTATGTATAACCTGCTAAATAAGATTGGCGACAGAAGAAGGTTGAAATGGAAGAGGCTGTTGGAGACGCAGAGACGAAGCTCAAGTTGATGCTCCCATTCGCTTCTTCTACCTTCTCCTTCTATTCCTAAGCCTAAGCCAAAAGCAAGTTTTTTTGAGCAAAATATTATTTAGGAAATTGGAAATAAATCAACTTTTAAAATTATCAAAATATCCTCTTATCATGTGATGTCAAAATACCCTGCTATAATGGTAAAATTGTAATTTCCCAAAATTATATGGGATAATGTGGTTAATTTACCCATGTGCCTATGACACCATAAATAAATAATATTGGAAAAAAATAAAAAGGTAACTTTCTTTCATCCTGTCAAATAATTGTGTATAAGCCAAAAAAGAAAAAAAAGATATTCAAGTTGTCAAAATAGGCCAAAGGGTATCATTTGTTGGTTGGTCTTTTCATTTTATCTTCCACAATCTACTCTAAAACTAAAAAAGTTCAAATATATATATATTTTAAATTAATATAAAAAAATGTAGAGTTTCACTGAATCATTACAATTTTGATATAATTGTATTAAATTTTCTTACAATTTTAATTTATATATACTTAGTTATATTTTTATCAATAATTTATTAGTTATATAGATAAAAAAATAAAGAAAAATTTACCTATAAATCTCATTTTGAGAAATGATGATCCATTGTCTCAAGAATTTTTTTATAGACCAATTAGTCTCATTGATTTTGAAAAAGTAGATTATTATTTAGAAATTAGATTTACGGTTATACCTTTATTTCTATTATGTTTTCTTCTCTTTTTTTTTTCTTTCGTGTTAGAAAGGTAATAATGTACACAATCTATGAAAATTAAATTTGGGATGAATTTTATATGAGAATATTTTTTATTTGAAAAACATTTCAAAAAGAGTTCAAAAATGACTTAAAATATGGGATCATTCAAACATTCCAAAAGGATGTGGGATTCCTCAAATATTTCAAAAGAAGTACAAAAATTCCTTAGTAAATTTTGGACAAATGTATAATTTCAAAATGTAACACTCTAATATAACACTCAAATGTAACACTCTAATATAACACTAAAAAAAAAAAGTGTACTTTTTCCAAACGTAATATTCTAATATAACATTCCGAAAAAATTTCTTAATGTAAAATTCTAATATAACACATAAAAAAATTTCTTGGTGTACTTTTCCTAAACATAACACTCCAATGTAACACATCAAAAAAATGATATGGGATTCTTCAAACCATTTCAAAAGGATGTGGGATTCTTCAAACTATTCCAAAATGAATACAAAAATTATTTAGTAAGTTTTGAGCAAATGTATAATTTCAAATTTTGAGTGTCACGTTTAAAAAAATTACATTAAGAAATTTTTTAGTATTTTTGTGTGTTACATTAAAATGTTACGTTTGTGATTACATTGATTGGAGTGTTACGTTCGGAAAAAGTATACTAATGAATTTTTTTTGTGTGTTACATTGGAATATTACGTTTGGAAAAAGTACATTAATGAATTTTTTTAGAGTGTTACATTGTTACGTTTGGGAAAAGTGCACCAATAAATTTTTTAGTGTTTTACATTGAATGTTACGTTTGTGTTACATTAAAATATTATGTTATTGGAGTGTTACATTTTTTTTTTTTTCGTATTGGGAGATTTGTTCTAAGAGTAAAAATTCAAGACCTTTATAATGTGAATTGCATAATGTGTAATTTCACCTTTAGAGAAACCCATTTTTCTCCTTAGAAAATTAAATCCAAATATGTAAGCCATTATCTTTTTGTGTAATTTTCATTTTAATGAGATCTATGGATTCATAAGAAAAAAAAAAAATAAGGACTAAACAGTTCACAAGATCACATTTTGAGATTTATTGGTGGTTCACCCAAAAATAAATGGTATTATCATCTCGTTTATATGAAAATATATATTTTAGGTTGTTTATTTTTATATTTTCAGAAGTTTTGGATCATTTAACTTTACTAAAAAGAAGATCAACATAATTATATCAAAATTATATATATATTTTTTTTGTTATAACTTCGGGAAAGTTTACTGAAAAAAAGATCAATACAATCAACAAACCAATTATCAATGCAACGAATATATGCAAGTGCCAAATATTTAACCGACATAAGGAATACATCATATATACAATAAGACAAAGCTATTGAATCCTTTTTCATTAAATCCAACTCAAGTCTTGTGCTTCAATCCTTTTTCATTATGTGTTATTATGCCTCTACCTCTTTAAATTCTTATGGTCTATAAGGTCCTTATCAAAATCTCCATAAAAATAAGATTGACAGATGGGGACGAATATTAATTTTTGTTTTTTTAGGACCTCCCTTTTCTTCTTTTTTTTTATAAAAAATTTACAAATGGGGACTTATATTTTGATTTAAACTATAATAATATACATTAATTTTTTTATTTAAATTTATTAGTTATACAAAAAAAAATCTCTAGATTTATATTCATTAATATATATATATATATATATATTTTTTCAAACTTTGGATTCCAATCTCCAAGATCTCAATACCAGTGACTCTCTCTATCTGTCTCACTCTAAAAATCCTCTTGTTACCAATTAGTCCCTTACAAAAAATAAAAAAATCTTAATTTTTTGGGTAAACTACCAATAGCTCCTACTTTGGAGACTTATTACCCAATAGGTCCTACTTTGGAGACTTATTACCCATTAAGTCCTATTGTTAAATTTATTAAGTGATAAAGATAAATTTATCAGTCTTTTATTTTTATGAATAAATTTATAGTGATAAATTTATCAGTCTCTTTGTTTTTATGAATAAATTTTTAGTGATAAATTTATCACTCTCTTATTTTTATAGTATTGAATTTATTAGTTAGGACCTGTAAATAAATAAGTCTAGTTAATAGGACTAATTGGTAAGTACCCCTAATTCTTTTGTGTGTGTTTTTTATGTCAAACACTTGAAATTAACATTACCTACCAAAATCAAAAGTTAGGAGATACATTTTAACATACAACCTGCAGAAATCCACAAATCCAGTGGTAAATAAGGAATTAACTACTATGAAAGGCATGTATTCCTTCACAAATATGTTTTTTTAAGAGAATTCTAAGATTAGGGAATGATTATGATATCATTCTCTATTTATATTAATGAAGTTAATAATTACAAGAGGAGCCCTAAGGTATAGAATAATTACAAAATAATAATCAAAATAATATATTATTCTAATACTCCCCTTCAAGCTGGTGTGAAGATATCTCTCATGCTCAATTTGTCTAAGATGTCATGAAATGGCTTACTCCCAACTCCCTTGATAAGGATGTCAGCATGTTGTTCATCAGACCGCACAAAGAGAGTACATATTGTGCTACTAGTGAGTTTCTCTTTAATGAAGTGGCAATAAATCTTAACATGCTTTGTCCTGTCATGTTGAACCGGATTGTGAGCAATATTGATAGCGGCCTTATCATCACAGTATAACCTTATGGAGTCCGTCTGATCAATATCTAGATCACTCAACAATAACTTGATCCATAAGAGCCCACACATCTTTTTGCCATAACTCTAAACTCAGTTTCTGCACTTGACCTGGCAACCGTATTCTGTTTCTTACTCGTCCAAGTAACTAGGTTGCCTCCAACAAAGGTGCAATACCCTGAAGTCGATCTCCTATGAGTCACTGACCCAACCAGTCAACATCTGTATAAACTTCCACACGAAGATGATCATACTTTGAATAAAGACCCTTAACCCTGGAGAAGCACTTCCACTTAGGGAAAATTGATATTTCCATACCCAGTTACGATCATCATGAATTGCTCACTAGGCCTAAGCCCTTTTAAAGAAGGCAACCATTGTTTTGATTATGTAAATACCACATCCACTAGGTCCATGTAATTGAAAACCAACATTTTGCCAACCGTGAGAATGGTTGATTTTTAAGTTGATCATGAAAAGAAAAAAAGATAAGCTACAAAAAATGGAAGTCTGAACCATAGATGATGTATATAATCAAGTTTCCTATTCCTCAATACAACAACCTAGCTACTCATCTTGAAGTAGTCCAAGGGCAGTACAAAATCAAACCAACCAATTCTTGTGTCCTAATCAATTGGAGTCGACTACATGAATCATTTTCTTACCTTCCTCTCTAACAAGCCAACCTTTGTGTCCTAACCAATGTTGGTCAGTACCTACCTTACAATCTTTGTTAGTTACGATGGGAAGGCACACAACTTTGGAACATTTGATATCCTATTTGAATTAGTCAGGCTTTAGAACTTCACAATTCATCTTATTAAGAGCAATCATTTTCCAAATATGTATTGCTCTCAAGAAGGCAACGATATGTCCATATTACATACTTTCGATTTGCAAATGATGGCAATCCCTTCATACACATTGTTATGCATTTTTCGGATATATGTTATGCATTTTTGTGACAAATGTTACGTAATTTTTTGATGAAGTTATGACAATTTATGGTTCGTAAATGAAGTTACACATTTTTGTGGTAATATTTTTTATTTTTTCATTGAAACATTTTTTAATTCAAAATGTATAATATCACCACGAAAGTGAGCAACGTTATCACAAAAATGCGTAACTTCATTTCTAAACTAAAAATTTTCATAACTCTACTAGAAGATTACATAACATTTGCCACAAAAGTGAGTAACTAACCAAAAAAAAGTGTACTAAGGTGCATATTGGTGTATACAAAGGGGTTCCCTAAGTTTTAATAAGCATTTTATTCAATCAGTCCCTAGTTGCAAGTTAACTAAAAATACAAGTCTCAACTACCAAGGGCCATGTAGACAAATTCTTTCTCACAAATGCACACTATCTTGGGCATATCTCCAAAGAGACTACTTGTAGCAATGTAACGGTAACAAAATTTCAACCACTAATAAGCAGAGCTAGACAAATTTCTTCCCAAAATTCCAGTCTGTCTAAAGTACATCTCCTTTACATAACAAGCAATATTGCCTTTGCATATCTCAAAAGAGACTACTTGTAGCAATGACTGTACCAAAATTTCAACCACTAATGACTAGAGCTAGACAATTTTTGCTCACAATTACAGTCTATCTAAGGTATATCTCCTTTATATAATAGACAATCTTTCCTTTGCTAACAACCACGACATAGTAGATTTTATCACCTCGTTTATGCTTTCATGCCCCAACTTGGATCAACACTCATTCACTCCTTTGAACATTAACTAGATTTCAGCATTCTATAGTTTAACCTTTACAATCGGTTTTCATGCATCTTGTTTCTTATTTTCACTATTTACAATTTCTACCACAGATTATTTTGGCTTTTACGATGCATTTGGAAAACTAGGAGAGAAAAGAAAAAAAAAAGAAAAAAGAAAAAGGATTAGGTAGGAAAGAAAAGTAAAGAGAAGAGAGAAAATCGACCCCGCTACGTAGCTCGAAATTCGGTGGCCCGAATTTGGCTCGACACCAAAACGACGTCGTTTTGGTGTCTTTGTTTGTTTTTTTTTTTTTTTTTTCTTTTTTCTTGTGTTTTTGTTGTAGAAGAAGAAGAAGAAGAAGAAGGGTGGAGAAGAAGAGAAGGAGAAGAGAAGGGGAAGGGAGGAGAGGAGAAGAAGGAGGAGACTGGAGGGCATAATCATAGGGGGAGGAGGAGGCGGAGGCGGAGGCGGGGTCAGAGGCGACGGTGGTGTGCTGCGACGATCGCTAGTGCTACGACGATCGGCGGCGGCGAGGCGACGGTGGTGGTGCTGTGACGATCTCCTCTCCTCCTCTCTCTTTCTCCCTCTCTCATCCTCTTTCTCTTCTCCTCTCTTCTTCCTCTCTTCTCTCCCTCTTCCCTCTTCCTCTTTTCTCCTTTTCTCTCTGTCTCTGTCTTCGAATTCGAATTCGAGCCATTTTTCGAGCCACAGATTCGAGCTACCAATCTTTTTCCAGAGAAAATATAGTGGTATCCTTATTGTTTATATAACTTAAGAGACAAAAGATTGTGCTAAACATCCCCCCTTGCTTGGGAAAGATCAAGGATGGAAAAGATAACTAAAAGTTTCATTATGAGAGAGAGAGAGAGAGAGAGAGAGAGGTAAAAAGAAGAACGAAATAAGGAACACGTTGCATTAATGCTCATGTCAGACATCTAATTTTGTCAACCAAGGATATTAAATTGTTGACTTATCAGACTTATGGAACGTTTGGTACGCTGAAATGTAAATGCTCATTCTCGCTTTGTATTTCCTTTCTTTTGTTTAGTACAACTTATGTCAGCAGGAATACTTACTCCTTCCTCAATGCAAATAAATAGGCATTACATTCTATCATGGAATCATCCTAAAACATTAGATGTTGGCCTTCTAAATGACTGATTATTACAAAGATACAAAAAGTATGTGCTGATGAAATTCAACAACATCCCTACACAAAAGACCTAAGAAGCACGGATACTTCAAGAAGGGTTACGTATCTGTATCGGATACTAATATTTCTTGGACACTCGTGGATATATATCGGATACTTCTTAATTAATTTTTCATTAATTTTCAAGTGTCAGATACTTAATTTTGAAGTATTGGATACTCCAGTCACATATTACTTCTTTTACAAAATTAGAATTGTAGCATTTCATGCATAACATTATAATATAATATAATTACAAGGATAAATACAAGACTATTTTTTTATACTTTATTTAGTTCTTTGATAAGTTGAGTATAGTGACTCAAATAATATAATTTGTCAATTTGATGCATCCTTATTGTTTCATGCATGTCCCTTACATGGAAAGTAAGGATAAACAAGAGAATATAACAATAATAAAATTAAATATCAATAAATAAATAAACAAGTAAACTTGCATAGAACATTTTTATTAGTGACAAAGGAAAAACTATAGGGACAAGTTGTAAATTACTCTATTATTGTAATATAAACATATTAGACTTAATATTGAAATGAAATATTTGTAAGACTTATTGAAAATTTAAAAAGTAAACAAGCTACTAGCTTAAATTAATAACTAATTCTTAAGGACTAGTATTTTGCATTAGAAGATTACAGTGTACTTTATCAACATTCTTTAGCTTATGTGTTCACTACTAATAATTTTAAAAAATACATATTTTTACAAATATATCCTAGTCATACACATTTCCTATTTTTTAAAGTTTTGTCGTATTAGAGTATCTGTATCCGTATTCATGCTTCCTAGCAAAAGACATATGAGATCAATCTCCATTCCCTACTATAGTAATCTATCTCTTGTAGCCAATTTACCATGACAACAAAGCAATAATATAAAGGCATATTTTGGAATGGTTTGGTTGAACCAAACAATCCTGTACCTAGGCAACAAGAGGATACCTGGCTCTAATAGCTTCCAAGAGTGTCTTAGTAGAATACAATCATTTTGACAAGGACATCCAAACTACTTTGTATGTGTAAGATTCAGATAACGCAGCGGGTAAAAGGATTCAAACCATATCTTATGTGATAGAATTCGAAACAAAGAACCTTGTGGGTAAATCACGTGCTTCACAACCACGAACTAAGAACACCCAACAATGGAGTGATACCATAGTATGAGTATCACCCACTCTATTCATAGTGCAAAGGCTTGATCGTTATTCTAATGGGAGAGAGTTAGAGAGAGAGAGAGAGTATGAGAAAAAATCATTCGTTATTTGATTTGTCCCACATCCCATATATCGTATCAGATATATAGGCTGCCTATCTAACCATCTATCCATATCTCTTGATAAGATATGATAGATATAGATATTGATAGTGGGTTATCCAAATAGGATAGTCATTAAATTCAAATTCAAATTAAGATAGGTAATCTAAATGGGTCATGGGTCATGTCACATGGGCGCCCAAATCCAGGTCCAATACCCGACCCAATTTCCAACATCTCCCACTCATACATGAGTTGGCATGACACTGCCACATCTCTATCTTAATCTGCCCAAATATTGAACAATTTCATACTAGCCAATGAACTATGCGACCGCTGAGAACACCTGCATGTGAGAGCTCTATATTAGAAACTCAAAATGAGCTAGCATAGAGACATCAACCCAAAAAGAATAGAAATAGTGTCTCATGTACTCAGACCCATCTAGTTACATCAGTCCAAAACATCTCTAATCTCTCAAAGAACATGTTTCACCCTCCTAGGTCTCGTATTATATTCACACTTAATTAGCATTTCATACAAAGCGATGTGAGTTGTCGACAGTGAATATAGAACAAAGATGTAGAACTAGATGATCTTCTCTTCACCCTCATATCATTTAACTCGGAATTGACCGTTTTCCTAGTAATGTCCCTTAAAGTCAAATCATACATGACCACAGGCAACATACTAGAGTAGCTGAACATCAACTCCTCATCTTATGACATAGTCAAAGGTCACAAAAGGCACAAAGTGAAGTCATTGGAAAAAATGACTTTTAAGACTCACATGGTGGGGAAGCAGGGATCCATTCTCTCACCTCGCTAACGGGTCGATAAGTACATGTAGTACGAATGCATGCTATAGTGGAGTAACTCTTCCAAAGAGTGATGTTAAACTCACACACCATACAGATCTTAGTCTAGTCGCTCTTAAGCGCATAAATCGCTTCCTAGCGTTTAACTCGAATTCTCTATTTGCTCACCTTTCAGGTATCAAATGAGATCTCGTATTTGGCTATCCATAACAGGCACATCATGGAAAAGTGAGTACTTTCATATCCATGGTCGGTCTTTAACAAGACCTTATCTTGGTTCCAACCAAGGCGACATAGCTAGTGGATAATTTTAGCCTCTCTCTTGGCTCCAAATACAATAAGCCACTAGTCTCATCCTTGCTTGTTATTTAGCGCTAAGGGCGATTGCTTGTGTGAGTGAGCCAATCTTGCTACTAACATCAAATTTATTTATTCTTGTGCTAATTCACAAACCATTGACAAACGTAGTAAACCATAAATGTGTAATAAGAAACAAATACTGAACATTAATGGCATATATCCCCTCCCAAAAACAAAATGAAAAAATAAATAAGAGTTCAACTGAATACACATATATCACCCACCTATGTAGTCCTAAATCCCTAACATGAGTAAGATAAACATCTCTAGCAATGGGGCTTAGTCAAGGGTCCGTAACCATGCCCACTCGTAGGGATGTGCTTTAGGATCACTTCTTCTACGCCATAATGTCTCTGATAAGTTGAACCTCACATCATGTGTTTGGTTCTCCCATGGTACTTAGAATCCTTAGTGTAAGCGAGTGCAGCCATGCTGTCACAATGATAGTCACAGGGGTCTGAAGTGTGTGTGACAATATCCAAATGCTGAAGGAATCTCCTTAACCAAACGGCTTCCGGAACGGCAGATGAACAAGCTACAAACTCAACCTCCATAGTCGATAAGGCGATACAGGATTTCTTCTTACTGCTCCAAGAAATAGCACCATCACTAAGCATGAAAGCATAATGTAATGCCCCAGATTTTTATTACTCGAATATCATTATCCAATCCCTGACTGTAGTCCATTTCCACAATAATAAAAGCGGAAGCAAGAATAAATAGCTAAACAATAAATGTTCTCTCTTGTATGCACTGTGATGAACTATTCAATTACAATAATTTGTAACATGTGCCCTTAGGCTTACATAGAAGAAAATAAAACAAAACAAATAAATAAAAAGAGATCAACCATTACTACAATAAGATGGCATTTCGCCTACAAGTAATAGACCTCATGGTCAACAAATAAGGAGACTCCATGGTCTTGAACAATATTCCAAACTTCTCACCTGAAAAATGGTTAACAACGTGGGATGAACACTAATATCCAGTAGAGATCCCAATGATTCTAAACAATAGTATAATATAGATATATAAGATCATGAATGCTCCAGCTCAATAAATATACATAGATAGTGTTGTTTTGCATATTCAAAATATATATACATACGTATACTTTTCTAAAAAAAAAATCATTCTTTATCATTTCAAGAAAAATTCTTTATTTTTTTTTTTGACCTTCGTAACTCATTATTTTCAATTCAAAAGGTTTCCAAACCGAAGTCACATCTCGAATATCACACACAATAACCATTTCGGCAACTCTATGACTCATCTTTTATAATCCAAATGATTGCATCACGTTGTTTATTTTCAAAATCAATCCATAATTAATCCTTTATACCCCTATGCTACTCATTTACATCAAACAACATTAACAAACATAACAATGATATTCTCAATAGAATCAATCCACCTCATAACACAATTTCAACTATATTCTCAATACATATTTTCGTCAATAATAATCTCTACAAATATACACACATTAGCAATAAAATCTCGTAATAAAATAAACAACTTGTGGCCTTGCCAAGCCCCACATTACCATCGTGGTCTCGCCAAGAACCATGTCTGCCTGCTTTACCGGTTGCTAGCCGGAAGGAATGCATTACCTCTATATAGCACAGCCTTCTTTACCGGGGGCTAACCGGAAGGGACGCATTACCTCTATAAAGCACATCAGCACGCTTTACCAGTTGCTAGCCGGAAGGATCGCGTTACCTCTATATAGCATAACCACATTCCATAACACGTGCACCTTAATTTCCTTCCATTCATTCACATATAATTACGTAATTATGAAGTTAATCTGTCATGACCCGAACCCGCCCCTATGGGTTAAGGACATAATCGGCCAGTAATCAAGGGATTACCTACGGCCTCAAACCAAACAAGACATAACTCATCAGAGTAAAGGGGCCAAACGGAAGCAAACTTACAAATTGTACATAGAGCTGTGCTTACATGGCACACCATAACAATTCATATACATACATGTTAATAACTCACGTCAAAATATGTAAGGACATATAAGCTTTACACAACAGGATCATTCAAGTCATGGTCAGCTAATCAAAACTATATACAACCGTAATTTAGAGTTCTCGCCAACATGACAAAATATAACAAAATAACAAAAGGGCGAAAACAAGTCTCGTGCGTGAGACGTATGGCTGACTCTTCAAAACCTTGACTGTTTCACACAACTTCACTGAGGCTGGGTTTGGACCTCCCTTGGCTCACCTACAGACATATGAATGAGCGTGAGCGAAAGCCCAGTGAATAATATCAAATAAAGAAGATACGCGAACGGTATTTAGAACATCATACATCAGACGGCCTTGGAACCAATTCATGTTTCTAGCTAGTATATATATATATATTCATATAGGTCAAGTGACTGCGGTTCCAAACACATCAAACGGCCTCGGGCCCAATTCATTTATGTCGTACGGCCTTCGGTCCATTCATTAGTGTCATACGGCCTTTGGCCCATTCATTTATGTCATACGGCCTTTGGACCATTCATTCATGTCATACGGCCTTTGGCCCATTCATTCATGTCATACGACCTTTGGCCCAATCAATTGTATCCAACGGCCTTTGGCCCAACCATATGGCATAGCAAACATTTGTCTACAATTCAAATTAGCAGACTTATAAGACATATAGAGAAATAAGCAATTGGACAAATAACATACTTCAAAATATCTTCATTAAGATATTACTCACAGTGTTCTGCCGGTGAATTCACCCTTGAGCTCGACCCTACACATTACATAACACATATGGGTCACAAACGATTCAACCCGTTCTTAATTCATACATCCCTCTTAGGCTTCTTTCTTATCCTTTTAACTCATTTATAATGTTCAATGCATGCCTAAGAGTGGTTAGAAGTGAAAGAGAATGGAAAATGAAACACAGAACACTTCTACAGAATTTCTAAAATAGGGGTCCCCGCTCGAGCGTGGGTTCCGCCGCTCGAGCGGACCCTCATGGTCTGCAAAAGTACTGGTTACCTCATTTTTATGCTTGAGCGTGAATTCGGACGCTCGAGCTGAAAGTCACTCTACATAGCTCCCCGCTCGAGCGTGAATGTCCCCGCTCGAGCGGACATCACTGACTGCAAAACTGCTAGGAGCTTGCATTTCACGCTCGAGCAGCCATTACCCCGCTCGAGCGGACATGCCGGGTTCTGGAAATTCCAGCAAGCTACTTGAAGCTTAAACTTGCATTCAAACTCACATAACTGGCATATTATGACTCAAACTTCACATACACACTTGCTAACATGATACAACACCAAATTCATCACATTATGAAGCTCAAATCTCATGAATTAATTACATGCATGCCCCAATTTACACCAAACTTATTTCCAGCATGACAAATTCATGTATTCAAAACTCATACTCTTATGAATTGTACACGCATGTGAGATATAGCTCCCATTCTCAATTTACATGATGTAGAGATGACCAAAAGCATGAACTTCAATCAAAATTCAACATGGATCATGTATCTCAAGCTCAAACATACAAATTCATGGCAATTTCCTACACGCATGTGTATATTGACTTCCAATTCATCAAAACCAACTCATTTTCATCATAATCAATTCAATTCATGTTCTTGATCACCATTCAACTTTGAATTCACAAAGTTACAAACTAAAATCCATGAATTTACTCACCTAGGAGCTTCAAACACCCAAATTCTAGCCAATTCTTGAGTTAATCTCCAAGATTTCCAAGCTTCAAGATCAAAGCTTCAATCCTTCCACTCTCTCTCTCTAACCGACCCTCACTTCCTCTCTTAGAGTGATTTTTCAGCTTTGAGCTCAAAATAATGAATATAAGTGCATTAGAGCCCCTTTATAGTCTCTCACTTAATCAAATTGATTAAGGTTAATAATAATGCTTAATTAATCGTTCTGAATCTAATTATTCTGACCTAAATCAATTTTCAATTAAATTTCACCGTAGGCTCTAAAAATTACGCTAATTACCAAGGCGTAGTCAATTTTGGTTTTTGTGGCCGATAAGGCTTCAATTTAAATTCTAAAGTATATAATCAACAGATTTTCCTACGGTGAACATATAGAAATTCAAAACCACATATATTCATATAAATGGCACTCAAAATCATATCAAACACATAATCACATTCGTAATTAGGATTAATTAGCATGATACGGAACATGGTTATCACAGTCTTCCCCCCTCTAGGAAGTTTGGTCCTCCAAACTTATGTTACCTTCGTCAGGAAATAAATGTGGATAGCGTAGTCGCATTTCATCCTCTTTTTTCCATGTAGCGTCCATCCCATAGTGTTCTTTCCATTCCACTTTCACCATCGAGATGGACTTGCTTCTTAATTGTTTCACTTGCCGGTCAATGATTCGCTCCGGCCATTCTGCGTACTCCATATTTTCATCAAGAGCTATCCGGTGATAATTAATCACATGAAATGAATCTCGAAGATAACCTCTCAACATTGATGCATGAAACACATTATGGATTTTTTCGAATCTCGGTGGCAAAGCCACTCGATAAGCAACTGGACCAAGCCTTTCCAGAATTTGAAATGGCCCAATGTAACGAGGCGACAACTTACCTTTCTTTCCAAACCTGACTTGGCCTTTCATCGGAGTCACATGGATGAATACATGGTCACCAACCTCATACTCAAGAGGTCTTCTTCGAACATCTACATAACTCTTTTGTCGGTCCTGAACTGTTTTGAGCCTTTGCTAAATAGTTTTGATCTTCTCAGAAGTGTCTTGCACAATTTCAGGCCCAAGTAATGCTCTATCCCCAACTTCTGTCCAACAAATTGGTGATCTACACCTTCTACCATACAAAGTCTTGTATGGTGCCATATCGATGCTGGAGTGGAAGCTGCAAACTCTGCTAGTGGCAAATAGTCTTCCCAACTCCCCTGAAAATCTAAGGTACACATTCTCAGCATATCCACTAACGTCTGTATAGTCCGTTTTGATTACCCATCTGTCTATGGGTGGATTGCAGTACTAAACCTCAGTTCTGTCCCCATAGCTTTCTGCAAGCTCTTCCACAATCTAGATACAAATTTTGGATCTCTATCCGACACAATAGATACTGGAACTCCGTGTAAATGGATAATCTCATCAACGTACATTGTAGCCAGTCTATAAGCATCAAATGTAGTTCTAACAGGTAGAAAATGTGCAGATTTAGTCAATCTATCAACTACAACCCAAATGGAATCCATACCTCGGGGAGTTCGGGGTAGACCAACAACAAAATCCATAGTCACATGCTCCCACTTCCATTCAGGAATAGGGAGAGGTTGAAGTAGACTGCCCGGTTTCTGATGTTCAGCTTTAACTTGCTGACATTGAAGACATTTGGACACATACTCTGCAATTTCTTTCTTCATTTTGGGCTACCAATAGCTTTGTTTCAAATCCCGATACATTTTGTTATTACCCGGATGCATAGCAAATGCTGATTTATGGGCTTCATCTAGAATTCTCTCCTTTATTTATGAAACATTTGGGACACATTCGGTTTCAAAATTTTAGCACTTCATTTTCAAGGCTGAACTCTGCCTTCGGACTTGTCCCAAATTCATCGATCACTTTCTTGAGGAATTCATCCTCTTTTTGACTTTGTTTAACTTCAGAGATTATTGCTGGTTCAACTGAAATGGCGGCTATCAATCTGCCCTGTTCACACGATACCACTTCTATCTCGAACTTCTCAAAATCTTGCAAGATCTCTTTCTGTTCAATAAGCAAACAAGCCAAATTCCCCATTGATTTTCTGCTTAAGGCATCAGCAACTGTATTAGCTTTCCCGGGGTGATACTGAATTTCAAGATCATAATCCTTTATCAATTCAAGCCATCTCCTTTGTCGCATGTTCAACTCCTTCTGCATAAAGAAGTATTTCAGACTTTTGTGATCCGTGTAGACTTCACACTTTGCCCCATACAAATAATGCCGCCAGATTTTCAAAGCGAATACAACTGCAGCCAATTCTAAATCATGTGTTGGGTAGTTTTTCTCGTATGGTCTCAACTGTCGGGAGGCATAAGCAATTACTCGCCCATTCTGCATTAACACACAACTCAAACCTTTATAAGATGCATCACTGAAAATCACAAAATTTTTTGTACCCGATGGTAGTGTCAAAACCGGTGCAATGGTCAACCTCGTTTTTAGTTCATGAAAGGCAGATTCTCTTTCATCATTCCATTCAAATGGTTGTCCCTTGCGTGTCAGTTGGGTAAGAGACACAACTATTTTTGAAAAATCTTTCACAAACCTCCTGTAGTACCCAGCTAAGCCCATGAAACTGCGGACCTCTGTTACATTTGTTGGCGTAGGCCAATTCACAATTGCTTCTATCTTCTGTGGGTCCACTGAGATCTCCTCTTTGTTGATAACATGCCCTAAGAAAATAACCTCATCCAACCAAAATTCACATTTCTTTAGTTTAGAAAATAACTTCTTTTCTCTAAGTATTTGTAACACAGTTCTCAGATGTTGTTCATGTTCAAGTCTATTCTTGGAGTATATCAAAATGTCATCAATAAAAACCACAACAAATTCATCAAGGTAGGTTTAAAGATTCGGTTCATTAAGTCCATGAACGCCGCCAGAGCATTAGTTACCCCAAATGGCATAACAAGAAATTCATAATGGCCATACCTTGTTCGAAACGCGGTTTTCTCAACATCTTCTGCTTTCACTTTCAACTGATGATACCCGGATCTCAAATCAATTTTGGAAAACACTTGTGATCCCTGCAACTGGTCAAACAGGTCATCAATACAAGGTAGGGGATATTTATTCTTTATTGTTACCTTGTTCAATTCTCGATAGTCGATACACAAACGCAAGGTTCCATCTTTCTTTTTCACAAACAACACTGGTGCACCCCATGGTGAAGTGCTAGGTCGGATAAACCCCTTGTCAAGCAGGTCTTGCAACTGTTCTTCCAGTTCTTTCATTTCAACAATAGCCATTCTGTAGGGAGTTTTAGAAATAGGCTGGGTGCCCGGCATAATTTCAATTGTAAACTCTATTTCCCTGTCTACCAATTTCCCTGGTAATTCATTTGGAAACACATCTGGAGATTCTCTAACAATAGGGATACTGTTCAATTCAACATTCACAGATTGTTCAGAGAGCACACAACACAAATAACCTTGGCACCCTTTCCTGATTAATTTACATGCTTTCATTGCAGATATCAAATAAGGTGGAGGCACTACCCCATTACCCACAAACACAATTTCTTCCTATTCCGGTGGTTTAAACACAACCCGTTTTGTTACACAATCAATGGTGGCACAATATTTAGTTAACCAATCCATGCCCAGAATTATATCAAAGTGCCTAAAGTTCAAGGGCAACAAATCTATATATAAAATAGCATTCCCAATTTGCATGTCACAAAAACGATATACAGATTCACACAATACAGATTCCCCGGATGGAGCAGATACACATAGCAGATATGGCAATAATTCTAGAGGTTTACTCAATCTAGATGCAAATGCACATGTTACGAAAGAGTGCGTTGATCCGGAGTCAATTAACACAAAAGCATCCTAATTACATATAGAAATAGTACATGAGACAACTGTGTTAGCATTCCGTGTATCGCCCAGAACAAGCGCGAAGACTCTCCCTTGCCTCACGGTATCTCCGGTGGTAGTAGATCTCATAGTATTTCCCGGTTTTGGGATCGATGCAGTGGAACTAGCAGCTATCTTCCCACTGTTCTGATTACATTCTCTGGCCATATGCCTTGTTTTTCCACACTTAAAACAAGCTCCTGACACACGGTAACAAACCCCACGATACCTTTTACTACAACTATTACACATTGGAGATGTATCTCGAGAAGAATTAGAAGTACTCGAGGAGCTCGTATTCTGCTTCTTCAAAAATTTCCTTTTCGAAAAGAAGCCTTGTCTTTTACTACCTTTCCAGTCTGTCGTTGGTTTAGCTTGCCTGGCTATGTTAGCTTCTGATATTATGGCCCGGTCTAACACCTCAATATAGGTCTCCAGTTTGAGAACATTTACCTTTTCTAGAATATCATCCCGGAGTCCCCCTTCAAAATGTCTTGCCTTCTTATAGTCGGTGTCAACCACATGTGGTGCAAACCTAGCCAATTCAGTGAACTTGGCTTCATACTCAGCTACAGTCATGCTGTTCTGTTTGAGTTCCATGAATTCTGACACCTTCCTATCACGGACACACTGTGGAAAGTACTTGTCATAGAAAATTTCCAAGAACCGTGTCCAACCAATGTCTTTATTGTTTTCACGCATTAGCATCCACCACCTTCTAGCCTCATCTTCAATAGTAAAGGTGGCTAGGAGCACTTTCTGTGTTTCTGAACAAGGAAACACCTCAAATAACTTTTCAATGCCGAGAACTCATGCTTCAGCTTTTAATGGATCTAATCCCCCATGAAACTGTGGCGGTTTCATTTTTTTAAACTCTTTGGTGAGAGCTATTATTCAGTCATCATTCTGATTATCTTGCACAGGTGGTACTGGAGGAGGAGGTGAAGGGTGTGGTTGTTGCCACTGTTGTTGTTGCCTCAATGTCTCTGCCATTTCCTGAATCAATCTTTCCATTCTATCCATTCTAGCAGTAGAAGACTCCTCTATTTCATCACCTCTTGTTCTCACCATCTGATTAGACTTGCATTATTCTTTATACAAAAGTTTCACAAGTATGCATATAATAAAGGGCATACATATTCACATAATTCGCAATGCAAGTAAATCACAAACATATAGCACATAATCATTTATTTCAGAGCACTTAAACGTAGTCTCAATGTTTACAAATTCCTACTTATCACGTGGATGCATCTTAGATCTTTTCTAGATGCTAATTGCTCCTTTGGACAAGTGTGTGAGTTATTAACTCGTGCTGTGATACCACTTTGTCATGACCCGAACCCGCCCCTATGGGTTAAGGACATAATCGGCCAGTAATCAAGGGATTACCTACGGCCTCAAACCAAACAAGACATAATTCATCAGAATAAAGGGGCCAAACGGAAGCAAACTTACAAATTGTCCATAGAGATGTGCTTACATGGCACATCATAACAATCCATATACATACACGTTAATAATTCACATCAAAATATGTAAGGACATATAAGCTTTACACAATAGGATCATTCAAGTCATGGTCAGCCAATCAAAACTATATACAACCGTAATTCAGAGTTCTCACCAACATGACAAAATATAACAAAATAGCAAAAGGGCGAAAACAAGTCTCGTGCGTGAGACGTATGGGCTGACTCTTCAAAATCTTGACTGTTTCACACAACTTCACTGAGGCTGGGTTTGGACCTCCCTTGGCTCACCTACAGACACATGAATGAGCGTGAGCGAAAGTCCAGTGAATAATATCAAATAAAGAAGATACGCGAACGGTATTTAGAACATCATACATCAGACGGCCTTGGGCCCAATTCATGTTTCTATCTAGTATATATATATATTCATATAGGTCAAGTGACTGCAGTTCCAAACACATCAAACGGCCTCGGGCCCAATTCATTTATATCGTACGACCTTTGGTCCATTCATTCGTGTCATACGGCCTTTGGCCCATTCATTTATGTCATACGGCCTTTGGCCCATTCATTCATGTCATACGGCCTTTGGCCCATTCATTCATGTTGTACGACCTTTGGCCCATTCATTCATGTCATACGGCCTTTGGCCCAATCAATTGTATCCAACGGCCTTTGGCCCAACCATATGGCATAGCAAACATTTGTCTACAATTCAAATTAGCAGACTTATAAGACTTATAGAGAAATAAGCAATTGGACAAATAACATACTTCAAAATATCTTCATTAAGATATTACTCACAGTGTTCTGCTGGTGGATTCACTCTTGAGCTCGACCCTACACATTACATAACACATATGGGTCACAAACGATTCAATCCGTTCTTAATTCATACATCCCTCTTAGGCTTCTTTCTTATCCTTTTAACTCATTTATAATGTTCAATGCATGCCTAAGAGTGGTTAGAAATGAAAGAGAACAGAAAATGAAACACATAACACTTCTACAGAATTTCTAAAACAGGGGTCCCCGCTCGAGTGTGGGTTCCGCCGCTCGAGCGGACCCTCATGGTCTGCAAAAGTACTGG
This sequence comes from Camellia japonica, assembly GCA_030407325.1. Taxonomy (NCBI): domain Eukaryota; kingdom Viridiplantae; phylum Streptophyta; class Magnoliopsida; order Ericales; family Theaceae; genus Camellia; species Camellia japonica. Next base: position 138,025,892 of record JAPPVO010000019.1, read on the forward strand.
TTACCTCATTTTTACGCTTGAGCGTGAATTTGGACACTTGAGCTGAAAGTCACTCTACATAGCTCCCCGCTCGAGCGTGAATGTCCTCGCTCGAGCGGACATCACTGACTGCAAAACTGCTAGGAGCTTGCATTTCACGCTCGAGCAGCCATTACCCCGCTCGAGCGGACATGCCGGGTTCTGGAAATTCCAGCAAGCTACTTGAAGCTTAAACTTGCATTCAAACTCACATAACTGGCATATTATGACTCAAACTTCACATACACACTTGCTAACATGATACAACACCAAATTCATCACATTATGAAGCTCAAATCTCATGAATTAATTACATGCATGCCCCAATTTACACCAAACTTATTTCCAGCATGACAAATTCATGTATTCAAAACTCATACTCTTATGAATTGTACATGCATGTGAGATATAGCTCCCATTCTCAATTTACATGATGTAGAGATGACCAAAAGCATGAACTTCAATCAAAATTCAACATGGATCATGTATCTCAAGCTCAAACATACAAATTCATGGCAATTTCCTACATGCATGTGTATATTGACTTCCAATTCATCAAAACCAACTCATTTTCATCATAATCAATTCAATTCATGTTCTTGACCACCATTCAACTTTGAATTCACAAAGTTACAAACTAAAATCCATGAATTTACTCACCTAGGAGCTTCAAACACCCAAATTCTAGCCAATTCTTGAGCTCCAAGATTTCCAAGCTTCAAGATCAAAGCTTCAATCCTTCCACTCTCTCTTTCTAACCGACCCTCACTCCCTCTCTTAGAGTGATTTTTCAGCTTTGAGCTCAAAACAATGAATATAAGTGCATTAGAGCCCCTTTTATAGTCTCTCACTTAATCAAATTGATTAAGGTTAATAATAATGCTTAATTAATCGTTCTGAATCTAATTATTCTGACCCAAATCAATTTTCAATTAAATTTCATCGTAGGCTCTAAAAATTACGCTAATCACCAAGGCGTAGTCAATTTTGGTTTTTGTGGCCGATAAGGCCCTCAATTTAAATTCTAAAGCATATAATCAACAGATTTTCCTACAGTGAACAGATAGAAATTCAAAACCACATATATTCATATAAATGACACTCAAAACCATATCAAACACATAATCACATTCATAATTAGGATTAATTAGCACGATACGAAACAGGGTTATCACATAATCAATAACTCATAAGGTTTCATATCAACCTATTTCACATCAATTCCACAACAAGTAATACCATCTTCCACCGATGGCCAAGGACAAAACCTCTAAGCATTTAATATTAATAGTATAAATTCTTATAAACAAGATAGTGTGATCCTCATAACATTTCCATACTTCAATATTACCAATATTGTCTAGAGTTAGATTAACAATTATACCATCTCGTAATGTCCACTATTGATTCCACTATTTTTGATCACCAACATTTACAACATAGGCCAATTTCATGATAATCATTTACTTCATTCTCTCTCTACTTTCCATTTCTAATTCACAATAATTATTACAATCATCTATTAATTACTTTTCAACTATCACATTTTTTTTTTTTTCAATTTACCAATGACAATACCTATCTCAACCATTCATAAACATTAACCCTTTTTCATAATACATAACCATCAAATAAAAATTAGGGTTTTTCATTTTAAACTTCACAACTAACTTTTAATAGCATCTATTCATCATATTAACCAAGACATCACAAGATCAACCACTTAAATTTCCTTCTCTTCCCATTTCACATTTCTTATTCACAAAACAAAAAAAAAAAAATAATAATAATAAAAAAATAAAATCAACATGAATCAATATATATATATATATAAAATCATCTTTTCTTTACATTCTCATAAACATTAAACTAAAAATTAGGGCTTTTTATTTCAACCATCATAAACATGTTCTATTGGCTTAAAATTTCCATAATCAACAACAAAAGATAAGATTAAACTATTTGATTCAAAACCCTAAATCTCATCTACATGTATTTAAAAAAAATCACTTAATGTTTTTCATGCAATAAAAAGTACCCCATATCCATCTATAGTGATATATTGAAGAGAATCAAAGAAATCCCTACCTCAAATATGAAGAAAAGCAAATTCGAAAATGCAAGCTTGCTGGATCAAGAATCCGAGACTATCGGTGCGAAGAGCGCAACGAGCTCTCCAACTTCCTTTTACAAAGATTGTGCAAAATCTCCCTCTAAGGACTCCCACTCTAAGCTCAAAGCTTGAGCAACAATGGTGGAAATTGGAGAGAGAGAGAGAGAGAGAGAGAGAGAGAGAGAGAGAGACGGACCAACTCTGGGAAGGAAAAGAATTACAACAGAAGGAAAGAAAAAAAAAAGTAAAAGGAACGGGTGGGGCAGCCCCATGTGGTTGCCTCCTTTTTTTTTTTCTTTCTTTATTTTTTTTTATACAAACATCTATATATATATACATTAATTAAAATCATTTTAACAACACTCTAACATTTTGGAACATAAAATAATATAATTTGTTTCATCACAAAATATATTTTTCGATTGATAAAACACATCATAAATTCACATTTCAAACATTTATTATAATACAATATAATAAATAATAACAACTCTCAAAGTGGTACCTTCCATTCACATAATTAAAAGGACCAAACAAATTAAACATGTGTTATATGAACCCAATTTAAATTGATTCTAAATTATGGCTCTTGAATCAAATTTCCACCCATAACTAAACATGCCCCAAATATATACAAAACTAAACCCAATAAGTTTTACCTCAAGTCATGATTTTAATATCAAATCTCAACACAAAAATTCTACTATAAATTAAATTGAACACTGTTCAATTCGTAAATTTTTAGGAAATAATTATTCATGCATAAACACTTCATAAATTTTCGTAAGTGTTTTTGAGCTATACAACTATAAATATATATATATATTTTTTTAAATTTTACAAAAGCAAGGTCTTCAACTCGAGAGACACAAATTTCACCCTGAACTTGTGTGACAAAAAAAAACTATTTTTTTTCAATTATCATAAACCCATTTACAAATGATCCTTTAATATAAAGCAAATATCACTAATCACGTGGTGCAACAACCATTCAATTAAATTATGTAATGATTTTTAAAAAACAAATTCGAGTCATTACACATAACTTGAAGTGGACTTATGCTAATCTAAGTCTCCTCCACAGTCACCATCTCAATAGCCAACTAGACGTAGATCTGAACTTTGGTAGCAAAGTGTGTAGTCTGCAATCCTTCTAAGATATCGTAATATCCTCTTCCAATGAGCTGGTCTTGGGTTGGATTGGTAACGACTTACCAATCCGACTGCATAACAAATGTCAGGGTGTGTACACATCATAGCATACATCAAGCTTCCAACAGCATTCGAGTAGGGTACATAGGCTATCTTTTCTTTCTCTTCTGGAGTCTTAGGACCCATATCAAGGCTTAGGCTCTCATCTCTTGCAACAGAAGTATCAATGGGTTTGCAGCTCTGCATCTGGAATCGCTCTAGGATAGTCTTAATGTAAGTCTCTTGAGACAAACCGAGAAGTCTCCTAGAGAGATCCCTAAGGATCTTAACACCGAGTACATAGCTTGCTTTACCCATGTCTTTCGGCTCAAATGTAGAGAACAACCACTTTTTAGTGGTGACAATCATCTCCTTGTCATTTCTAGCCAATAATATGTCATCCACATATGATGACAATATCAGGAAAACATACTTGGACCGCTTGACGTACACATAGTGATCTTCATCGATCATCGTAAACCCATTAGAAACAATGGCTCGATAAAATCTTAGATTTCACAGTCTGGATGATTACTTTAAGCCATAAATAGATCATTGAAGCTTGCAAACTTTGAGCTCCTAACCTACTGCCACAAAGCCTTCTGGTTTATCCATATCAATCTCTTCATCCAATTCTCCATTGAGAAATGTAGTCTTAAACGTCCATCTGATATAGCTCTAAGTCCAACTGAGCTATTATGGCCAAAATTAGGCGAATAGAGGCAAACCTGACAACTGGTGAAAAGGTTTCCTCGTAGTCCACACCCTCTTATTGGGTGTAGCCTTTCGCCACTAGGCGAGCCTTATACCTTTCTATGGAACCATCCGCCTTGCACTTGATTTTGAGAACCCATTTGTTCCCAATAGTCTTGCGTCCTGGCGGCAAATCAACCAAGTCCCAGACATGATTTTTCTTCATAGACTCTATTTCTTCATCCACTGCAACACTTCATTCTTTACTAGCAGGGGATGAGAGAGCCTATTTGAGATTCTTAGGCTCCATCTCATCACTCGAAGCAATCATGAATACTTTCCCTTCAATCTCAAAACGACGACGAGGTATAGCTCCACGTTTGTTTCTACGCAGTTGAGAGTCTTGAGAATCCTCATCCATTGGATCTAATCTATGGGCAAGTAAATCTCTCCCACTATTCCTAGGAGCTTGAGGGATTATTCCCTCATTCTCTACTAGGATACTAGGTGCGCCTTCAAGTAGATCCTCCATCTCATAGAGCTCTACATCTCTAGTTACCTCACCACTACTAGGGAAATCCTTCTCTAGGAAATCCACGTCACGTGACTCAATTTTAGTCACACTTCCATTCGGATGCTCCCCAATAAACACATAGCCCTTAGAATACTCACTATAACAAATGAAGGTACACTTCTTTCCTCTAGGGCCCAACTTTCCAAAGTTATGAAAAGTATTGTGTATGTAAGCTGCCGAACCCCAAGGCCGCAAATTGCCCATATTAGGCTTTTCGCCAGTTCACATCTCATATGGGGTAGAAGGAACTGATTTAGAGGGCACACGGTTAACGATGTAGGTAGCAGTCAACAAAGCATCTCCTCAATACGAAATAGAAAGATTAGCTTGCGCCATCATAGATCTAACCATGTTAAGCAATGTGCGATTCCTTCTCTCTGCTACACCATTTTGCTGTGGAGTCCTAGGAAAAATCAATTGCCTTATAATTCCTTTTTCCTCACAGAGCACTTTAAATTGCTCATATTGATATTCGCGTCCCCGGTCAGTCCGTAGAGCCTTAATGCTCTTGTTTAATTGATTCTCAACCTCATTAACATACCGTCTAAAGCAATCCAATGCTTCTGACTTGTGAGAAATCAAATAGACATGGCCAAAATGTGTGCAGTCATCTATAAATGTGATAAAATAAGCGGCTCCATGCCTTGCCCTCATATTCATTGGTCCACATATATCTGAATAAATAAGCTGTAATAGGACAGATGCCTTTTTGGCTTTGCCAAATGGTTTCCTTATTGCCTTTCCAGCAAGACAGTGCTTACAGGCAAAGTGACTCTAGCGAGTGGGCCTAAAAGGCCTTCTCTAGCTAATCTAGTCATCCTGTCTTGCTCTATGTGGCCTAATCTAGCATGCCATTTCATAGAATCATTATCACAAATAGATGCAATATAAGAAATAGAGCCATTGGCATTTTTATTAAAACTAGAATGATCCACATCCAAAACTAAGAAACCATCTAAAAGATAACCAAAACCATAAAAAATTATACCCAAATAAATGCTAACACCATTATTCTCAAAACAAAAGCTAAAACCAAGGCTCATCATGCTAATAACTGAAACTATCTGAAGCATAAAAAGCATCATAAAGATACAAGGTGCGCCCTCGTCGCCTTTCCAGCTTGTATGTGCCAATGCCAAGTACCTTCACACTAGACTCATTCCCCATGTAAACTTTTCTGCTCCCAGCAGGTACTTGGTGATACTCAACGAACCCTACTCTATTCCTCGCGATGTGGTCTGTTGCTCCTGAGTCTACAACCCAAAAATGAGGAGAATGAGCAATTAATGCTTGACTAGAAACAAAGCATTGAATGCGAGAAATTAAGTAAGGGAGTATTTTCTTCTGCTTAGAGCAATCTCAAGCGAAGTGTCCTTCTTTGTTACCATTAAAGCATGTCAATTTAGCCTTTACCTTCTTGCCACCTCTCTTGTCCTTGCACTTGAAATTTCTAGCGCCATTAGGCTTTAGCGCAACTACTGCTTGCTTTTTCGGAGCACCTTTTGCTTTTCCACGCTTGAATTGAGAAGTCCTATATGAGCTTGACTCAATGACCATAGCAGAACCATCAGACTTAGCCGCTTCTAGACGCTCAGCCTCTAGCTCCAAATGACACTATATGTCCTCGAATGTTTTCACACTCTCATTATACATTATGTTCTGTTTCATCTGCTCCCAAGAATTTGGCAGAGAGCAAATCACATCTTGTACTTGTTGCTCTTGAGTCAAATTGTACCCAGCGGCCGCAAGCTCACGTATCATGGTTGACATGACCCTCAAATGCTACTTCATAAAGTGATGCGCCTTTTTCTGATAAGAGTCAAACTTCATAGTCAGCCCACGTAGCTTTGCTAAAGAGGTGACACCAAACTTTTGCTTAAGAGCTTCCCATATCTCAAATGCAGTCGGGCAATGCTCAAACTCACTAATCTAGTCATTGTGCATGCTGCTCAACATGGTAAAGCGTGCACACCGATCTTTGTTACTCTAAGTCTGATAGACTTCAAGATCACAATGATGTTAAGCTATATTGCCCTGCTCAGGCTCAACCATCACTTGTTCAAGTGTGTTCAAAACTTCTTGCTCATTGAGGAGGTATTGAATCTTACGGCACCATATATCATAGTTATCGCCATCCAATTTCTCTCCCTTAGTTAAGTCTTCCACTACTGTCTTAGCTGCTATTTCTACATACAGAGTAAAGGAAGAACAAATGTGCAGGGGATATTAATGATAGCAATGCAAAATTATATTGCAGCAAAAAATCTAAAATTACATTACACACGTCTCAAGATCGAAAATTTGCTATGCTCGTAATCATCTCTTGCGTCTCTAGTGACAAGTATCAAAACTTAATTTAAATCCATGCACAAAAAACAACCTCCCACTACTTATAGCATGTAGAAAGCATGATAATTAGTTTAATTCCATACAATAGCATCTTAATGTAATTTTATAATCAACTCATGCTATATTTCATTTAATAATGGACTTGAAATAAATAAATAAAAACTAATCATGCTTCTCTAATCACAATATATATATAGCTATATATATATATATATATATATTACAAACTCTAGACAAAAATAACAATATGCTATGTTTAATATTCAGATTATGCCATAACAAAAAGTACATTACTTCTGAAGTTTTTCTGGAATTTTCTAGTATTTTTTAGAATTTTAAATAATTAATAAACACACATAAAGTCAGAAATAAATACTTCAGAATCTGGGAAAATACAAAAATCATACCAGTAAATAGTAAACCATTACAGTAGTCTATAGTAAAAATTTTAGCCCCAGAAACTTAGTCATGTAACACCAGAAGCATTTTAAAGAAAAAATAATGAAATATTATCTCAGAAAAAATATTTTTTATTTTCATAAAATTTTGAAAATTTTACGGTAGATAAAAATTTAATTCTAAGTCCAACAGTACCAACCACGCTTAAAACAAATGTATAACGAATTACTCATGACTATTTAAAGCAATTCTGGATTTTTAAAAAAACAAATAGAGCCTTAGCATCCAACACCCAAGCCAGCTAAGCCGGTGCGGAAAACGGCTTAGCTCGGCTCGGCTCGGCTCGGCTCGGCTCGGCGCGTGAGGTAACGCATGGCGTGCTTACACGCTTATGACAGTGCAAACGGCCAGCCCGTGCGAAGCGCCTGGCGCGTGCGGGCTGGGGATGACGCATGGTGCGCACGTGGCGTCAAACTGACGGCGTCATCTGGCGCGTGTGCTTCACGTGTCGCCTTCCTAGGTGTTTTCTGCTCCAATTTTGGTACTGCCGGACTTTATTTTCCAAAATAAAACTAATGGCGGTTTGAAAAATGACATTTAATAAACACAAATGATGAGATGCATTACACACTCTCTCTAATAAGAGTGGAAGTGCAGAAACTTTGCACTTCATCTTCTTCCTTAAGCTACCAAAAACTTAAAACGAACCCAATTTACGGTTTGATGTATCTCATTAACCGTAAGTCCAAATCTAACAAATAATATATGGTTTCGAAGGTCTCGAAACAAGAATTCTAAATATATAAGATTTGTAGACTGAAATTAAAGCATGTAAAACCATCATGCAAACAAAGTTTCGAGAATACAAAATGGGTCTTTATTTTTCTTGAAATCTAACCGTTGGATTTTTATGAAATTTTGCAGATATGTTCTACATGAAATGTACTGTAACATATGTGAATTTCAAGTTGATCGGAGAAATTTTGAAAAAACATTAATTTTTCATGCATATATCATATATATATATATAATTATATACACATTTTAATATAGAAAAAACAAGCACGAAAATACCCATTTATGGCTTTGATACCAATGTAAGATTCAGAGAACGCAGCGGGTAAAAGAATTCAGACCATACCTTATGTGATAGAATCCGAAACGAAGAACCTTGTGGGTAAATCACGTGCTTCACAACCACGAACTAAGAACACCCAGCAGGGGAGTGATACCACAGTATGAGTATCACCCACTCTATTCACAGTGCAAAGGCTTGATTGTTATTCTAATGAGAGAGAGTTAGAGAGAGAGTATGGGAAAAAATCATTCATTATTTGATTTATCCCATATCCCATATATCGTATTAGATATATAAGCTGACCATCTAACCATCTATCCATATCTCTTGATAAGATACGATAGATATAGATATTGATAGTGGGTTATCCAAATAGGATAGTCATTAAATTCAAATTAAGATTGTTAATCTGAATGGGTCATGGGTCATGCCACATGGGCGCCCAAATCCGAGTCTAATACCCGACCCAATTTCCAACAATCTAGAATATCAATCGTTTACTTTATAGAAACTAAAGTATTAGTCAATAGTTCATGAATTGTTCTATTTCATTATCTAGGCCATGACCAATCGTTATTCTCAATTTATTTTTTTAATTTAATTTAATTTTTTTGGTCTTATTTATAGAAATTCTAAAATAGCTATGAATTTTCCCAAGAGAAGTAAAGAGAAACATATCAGTTGATAAAACAATAGCAATGACAATTAAAGTAAACTTGTAGAGAGAGGGAGGGTGAAAATTTTAGTCTCACTATTGATAAAGGTGGTTGCCAAGTAAAAAGAAAGTTTAAAGAATTGGTCATGAAGGTGAAAAAATTGGTTGATATTAATAAAAAGGTTGAAGAGAAGAAAAATGATTGTACAGAGCTTTGTGAGACTTGTAAGAGTAAGAAGCAAAAGGGAAAAGCAAAATCTTCAAGGATGGAAATGGAATTGAAAAGGGTTAACAACTATAGGCTTAACAACTAGTTCAATACTTTCTATAACGCCTATAGAAGGTATAGTTCTAAAATAGTTATGAATTCTAAACACAGAACCTTACCATTGAATTTTCCCAAGGGAATTGAATTGTGTGTTTGGTTAAGCAATCCTATTATGGGGGAAAGGTTTTGCATAAGACACTTGTTAGTAATTTTTTCAATTTCATGGAAGAGTTCATGAGGCAATTCAAGGAGAAGCATTTGAAAATCACTTATGTTTTTGCTATTGGTTAAGTTGGTGGAGATAAATAGAAATCGATGTCAAAAACAGAGCAAGCACCTTATGTGAAGTTGGTGCAATGCTATTGCATTTTAGTTGTTAGGTCTAGATGATTTTTTGTGTCTTGTATTAAGGATGTTGAATCTTTCATTTGAATTCTCTATTGCCTTCCCCTTTCCCTTCTTTTTCCTTTTATTTGATTGTCTAAAGGTTGAGTACTCTTGACACATTCTCCCATACACTTTTCTTTGTTCAGATAAAAATAAAAAAATAAAAAAATTGCAAACAATTCTAACAAACAAACTTATGGTTTTAGCCATAGTTGTTAGAATCTTACGATTTATGATTCGACACGAGTTTCAAGAAAAACAGCTTGATTTGTGCAAAAGAATCTTAAAAATAAAAATAAAAATAAAAGATCAACCAATTATATTGATATTTGTAGTTTTATTTAAACATACATATATATAATTTAGTTATCTTGATATTTATTTCATTTTAAACATTATATGTATATAAATGTATAAAATTATATATTATGTTAAATAAAGTGAATATTATGATTCACGATTCAATACAATTCATGACTCACTATTTTAACAAAATGATTCATGATTCGATTTGCAATTTGACAAGAATGGTTTTAGCGTTATTTGTTTAATTTTCACAATCAAGTTGCAACTTGAAAAACACGAGGCAATTTAGATATATGCACAAAAAGACACCAACATTACATGTTTGAAGGTGTGTAACTTACTTGTGCATACAATATTTATACTCCTGCCTTCTCATATAATCTCTCTCTCATTCTTCTAATTGATAATAGAACATGCAACATTACTTGTTGAAGAACAAACTATATAAGCAAAAAATACCAGGGTCCTAAATGAAACTAAATAGGCTTAAATTAGTTTATCTCTATAATGGCCCCAAATAACAACAACAGATAATCCCATAAAGTACGCTAATTATGCAGAAACTAATAAGATTTTATTCTTTCATTAATTCATTTGATAATCATTACAAAAGGCACTACATACATTATACATTCACAAACCCTAAATTCTGAATCTATAGCATACGACACAAAGTGATATACAAGAGATGAAAGGAAATTCGAAAAAGTTCATGCCTTAATGGCTATATATTTCTATGACGATACTTAGTTACAGCAAAAATGGGTTAAGTCCAAGACAAGTAAAAGCATAAGCTTGTATAAAAGATATTTACATAAAAGAAAAACAAAATGAGCTTTCAGCTCCACGATCTTCCCAAGCTAAGTCATTGGCGGAGGCATACCATCAACACCTGAAAGTTGGTTTCCTCATATAGTAAGCTAAAGCCTAGTAGAGAATACTTGAACACATTATATGATGCTTGACAAAGTCATATGATGAATGCATATGCATGTCATTTACCAAAACGTTACACTTTCTCTTTCAGAATAATGTAATGCTATGATTATAAATCAATTCGTAAAGCAATACTTTCTAAATTAGAAAATAGGACAGTGGATATATAACACTGAGAATCTCTAGGTATGTGTTTACTATTAAGCTATACAAGCACTACCAATGTCATTTTATCGGTACTAGTTGGAAGGATCGGCATCTAACCGCGTAGATTTCTGAACTTTCACCAAGGACACATAGGCCAACATAATTAATACCACAATCACATCCCTAACCAGATTCACCAAGGTATTCATCTATTTTTCTCAAAATAATACTATTTCAATGTATAAGTATGAAACAATGTTTAATGCAAGATGTATGAGTAGTTGGTTTCAATTAACCTAATCCTCATGTAATTTTTACTACAATCAAAGCTATCCTCCACCGATTGCCCAAAACAGATATCTCTATATAAAAGATAAATCTCCAACAACAATTATAGTTTCATAATCTCAATATAGGAGTGATAATTCATATCCAACCCCACTTTCATCATCAACAGATACATTCATTTTATCTTTTCAAAAACTCAACATTTTTCCCTTTATTCTTAGTTTAAAATAAATGATTTCCAACAAAACATCTATTCTTTTCAAAAACATATTTAAAGGAGAAATTTCTAATGTTTCAATGTAACTTAACAATATACTCATTTCTACATTATTTTCTATGAATCCATTTGCAAACCCCTCTTTTATATTCCCAAAACCAAACTCTAAAGCAAACCCGCTACTCCTAAATCACTACACTTTTAAAGGAACACATAACGAGCTAAGAATTATACAAGGAGCTTGAAGAAATCCCTACCTTAAGAGTAAAAAGAGAGAAGAACAAGACCCAACTTTTGACAGAGCTGAAAATGAAAACCTTTCATATTAGAATGTTCATCCTTATGAGCTTTACACTTTTCTCCAAAGCACTATGGTGGCAAGACCAACATATTTGAGTATATAGGGGTGTTTAAACGAGAACCAGAAAGAGAGAGTGAAGAAATTTGGTAAATTTACCTTTTAGAGAGAGAGAGAGAGAGAGAGAGAGAGAGAGAGAGAGATACACCGCTCAAATATAAGATACAAGGAACCGCTTGAGCGACCAACTCAAGGCTCAAGTACACAATGATCCCCTCCCAGTAGTTTAGATCTACAAAGAGACTGCTTGAGTGAAATAAAGATTGCTCAAGCATCAAACACAGAATATCACTTGAGCAACTAACTCATGGCTCGAGCGAAGAACATACTACTCTAAGAAGTTCATACTGCAAACACAGATATTGAAGGAACCAAATACCACTCGAGCAAAGGAAAGATCGCTTGAGCGAACTTGAAGAGAAATATGTAGAAACTCTTTTGAAAAAACAACTCCCAACCTGTTCAAAACACAACCAACAAATCAAAACAACCAATCCCACATTACAATAAGACAACAAGGAATATAAATAGCAACCATGAGTACTAGATCCCAAACAAAGAATACAAAAGGGTCGGGTTTTAATTTGAGTCACTATAATCTCGTACCAGATTGCCCTTATAAATGATCTCAAAACAAGCAAGTAAAAGACACCGTAAAGAATAATTCTCATTTTCTATCATCAAAGACTTGCATTAGGGCTGTGCACGGGTTAGATTAAATCGGATCGGATCGGGTTTGCTATTAGACTGTTAACTAAACCGAATCTCTCGGGTTAAAAAACTTCACATCCATTCTCGACCGCACACTCCTTCAAATCGATCGAAACAAATCTTTGGTTTGGCAGTCGGTATCGTTCGGGTGCAGTGAAGAATACATCAGTAGGAGTGGATGATGATTTAAAAAAAAAAAATGTATACAAATATAGATCTAATAGATGTTAAAGTAGTTACAAATCTAAGAGATCTTATCAAAATATTTACAGATCTGAAAGAAATCAACCCCAATAGTTACAGATCTTAAAAAAACAACCAAAGTAGTCACAGATCTAAGAGAGATGTACCAAAATAATTCTCTTTCCTCTGCATAATAGTTACGAATTTGATGCTCTGCTTTCTACTTGTGTTCATTGATGATGAAGAGTATCTGACAGTGACGAGTTCGACAAAAATATTGGCGACACCATGACGTTAGTTAATGGAGGTAATCAAGAGAGGAGAGATTGATAAGAGGAGACATTATTATTGTAAGAGACTAGTGGTGGAAAGAGAAGTCTATAAGTAGGGGAAAAAAATTGAAAGAGATGAGGGTAAAAAAAAGAGAGAAAAAAATATCAAAAGCATTGAATGAATATTGAAGAAGATGAAGAAGAGAGAGAGAGAGAGAGATGAAAAATCTCAAATGCATTGGATGAATGAGAGAGAGACTGATGAGGGATAAAGATCACCAACATATGCTAATATGGTCATGTCACGTGGAAAGGTGGATAGATGATTTATTTATATAAAATTCGATCAGGTCGGGTTTCTCGATTTTGTTGACATTGTATCCGTTACTCGAGCCGAAATGTGAACGGGTTAAGGTTTCAAAACCACAACAGACCCAAATCACCTTCGAAACTGTCCGTATAGTTCGCGGTTCAGTTGGTTTCGTTGGTTTGATCGAGTTAATCAAATTTTTGCACACCCTTAACTTGCATTGCCAACCCCACAATCCACTATATTTGATTCTGTCCCCTTCTCCCAAAAAAATAAAAAATAAAAAAATTCCATAATTCACTACTTAGAATCAAAGTGGTAACTAATGTAAGAATTACACAAAGTAATCTTATAATCTTATATACATTTGCCTCTTAATTGAATATTAAATAAGAAATAATATTGTTGTTTGGTAAAAGAAAATAAAAAATAAAAAATTCAAATATCTCAAATTTGAAAAAAAAATTGTCGAGACACATTACAAATACCTCTTGATGTCTTCGTAGCACTGGTTTTTTCTTTCTTTGATCTCATTGTCCTGTGTTTCTGAGAAAAAGAGACAACAACAATACAAGAAAAAATTAAGATACTGAAATAGCACAGACGATGAATACTGTTTGGATTGATAGAAAAAATAGAGGAAAAAGTACCGAAATTGGGCAGTGAGACTTTGTAAGGGCTTGATTTGGAAGGATCGTAAAGAAAACAATTGCCCAAATACGCTGAATACTAAAATTAAGGAATTGTGATGCGCCATTAGATGAATCAAATTTTTTTTTTCGATGGAATTTGATGAATCAAATTCATATGCTTTTTTTTGGTATATTATTATGATGGTGTAACATGCCCGCGGGGACCTCGCTACAGTTCGGACTCGAATTGTCACGGTTCTTAATCTTGAACCAAAGAGTCCAAATCCGGCAAATCGTTTTGAGAAAACAGATTTTGAAAGAAGTGCCAAACATGGACTGCTTTGCCAGATACAGAGTCGCCACCTAAATATTTTATAATGAGGGAATTTAGGAAACCCTGACTCGGTGCCAAAGGCCACGTGTCCGTCATCACCAAAGTTGCCTCGGCTCGGGAACTTGGGTACGATTGGGGAAGGTCAGCTATGAGCACCCCCTCTCGCCCGGTCCGAAGACTGGCCTCTACTAACCGTGATATCCAATTTTGAAAACGTTTATGTGTTCTTATCCCGGTTATTAGCCTAAAATTACTATGTTATGCGCACAGCAAACAAGTATAGACCAAATCGCCTAAATTGGAACAAAACATTTCATGTTTGTTTTGAAAATGGTTTGCTACTCGCAAGTAGGCTAAAATACAGATTTTTGCCACCCTCAAATGGGCTTTGGAAAAGGTGGTTTTGCCACTATCCAGTGGGCTTTAAAACTTGCAATTTTAATGCATTATTCCAATTTAGGTAATTCAACCTCCATCCACGGGCATTCAAGCAGTTATATCACATAAGCAGCTAGCCTCATGGTAATCATGCAATTATGGCAACACTCACACGCATGCGGTATGCTAAAGCATGAAAGCTCACCTAGTACTCCAAGCCAAAACAGGAACTAGTTAGTAATCATATGCATGATCCTAGTTCATGTTTAAAATGGCTAATGCAACACATGCAAAGATGCAATCTAGATAGGCTCGGCAATCCTAAACATGGCATGTGAAATGCTACAACTAACACGTATTCAATTTGGAATTGAAATACAGATGCAGTTAGAATGATGCGCCGAGCCCGGTGCATGCAAAACAGATGAATGAATGCAAACATGCCATCATACTGTATACTAATTTGAATATGCCCTAAACTAACCACCGAAAGCTAGTAAATAAAAAGGAAGAAAGACGTGGGGTTGGAAGACATACACACACACGCACGCACGCTTATTACACATTTGCCCTCGCTCGGAGGGTCCAAATAAATATTACAGTCCGAACAAATAATACTGAATTAATTATTACAAATTAATTATTATAAAACTTCTAATTACTTAACAAAATAAATGTAGAAGGGAAAAGGCCACAGCCCCGCCTTGGAATGCGCGAATGATGCATGCTTGAATCCGTTTCGCCCGAAAAATCCGCACCATGCCACCGTTGCCTCTGTTTACATTGCCCTGCTTTTCTGAAGGCTGCAAAATTCTTGGAACATGATCTATGGATGCTGAGGAGTGCCACCGGCCAAGCACAAATACCACCGGCCGAAGAGGGAAGCCACCGGCCACGTTTCTTTACTACCGGCCAAAACTAATGGCCGGTCGGCACTAAATGTGGCCGGCCGGACAAAACTTCCTACATAAACTGATTTGACAGCAGCAGAGGACAATACTTGGCATGGCAATGCATTTCAAGCAATGTATGCACCAATCACACCCCATATCATGTTTATGACTCAAAGGGACATGAGCCTTGGTTCTCAGACCACCAATCGCGCATTTCCATGCATGATGGCCCAAGAAGCCAAGCATGCAACTTCAATCTCAAATGTAGTGCAATGCAAATAAACAAGCCAAGGGGTTCAACCTCTATCATGCTCAACTCAAGAGGTGTAGCATGCATGCCAATGCAATGCAATCCTAAGCATGTTGATTAGTATGCAACATGGGTAATGCAAGCAAGCATACAAGACATGCAAGGCATGAGATAATGCAACCAACAATTATGCAAGGCACAATGTGGGTGTTTAAGCATGCAAATAAGCATGTGACTTCATTCAATCATGCAATTTCAAGCATGCACCAACTCACCAATATGCTACAACATACAAGGAGCATATGCAACAAACAAAGAGATGGACTTAAACATGATTTAGGCAGTCTTAACTAGGCCTAAAACAGTGGCCAAAGTGCTCAAAAATGAGGGAGTTATGGACACACAAACATGCATGCAAACATGGACCAACATTCAAGCATAAAGAGCAACTTCTAAGCACACTTAAGAAGATACAAACATGGGCAATTAGCATGCAATGGAAGGCTCTGAAATCATGCTAAAATGGTGCCAAACCAAATGAACAAGGTAAGCATGGCATGCAATTAAGGACCCAATACTTGAGGCAAACTAAAGGGGGTTAAACCAAGGCTAAGTCAACCAAGCCTCACAAGGCCAAGGGGACTTAAAATAGGTCTAATGCAGACCTAGACAAAGCCAAGAATGTACTTAGATGGCATCTAAGTGGTCTAAAAATGCAAACATACTCCAAGGCCTAAACAAAGGGCATAAGGTAACAACCTTTAAACACATTGAAAGAGGATTAAATGCAAGCATATAGGCATGTTATAAGGACTGAAATAACATGTCAAGTGGTTCCAAATCACTGAAACAAAGCAAGGATGGCATGCTAGAAGGGCCAAAGCTTAAGGCATACAAGAGGGATTACATGGTAGCTATACAAAGCAAGGCATGAATGACTCCAATGACTTAAAACAGTCCCTTAGCACATCAAAACATGCATATAAGCTTCACAAAGCTTGGCCAAAAACATGCTAAAACAAGGGTCAACACTTAGATGCATGTTAAGGCAACAAAATGGCATTACAAGGCATGTATTCTAAGCAAGCATGGTGTACCAAAACCAACCCAAAACAGAGCTATATTATGACATAACAAGCACAAAAATTAGCTAAGGCATGGCCAACACACACTTAAGCATAGTGCTCCCTCAAGAGGCAAAAATAGCCCTTTTCAAGGACAACAAGGAGAGGGGGTGGCCCTCTCCTTCCTAGGACCTCAAGGCACCATCCTCACCTCTGAAATCCCTCAAGATTTCAGTGGTGGGGAGGCCCAAACACCAAGGTCCCGGAGCTCACACAAAATGGCACAAAACAAGGGCCAAACAAGGCTTAAGAGGGGTCAAACAACCCCAAAGCCTAAAACACTCTTAACAAACTATTTAGAGGCCTCAAAAACTGAACTTTTATATGTTATATGCAAAGCCAAAATACAGTTGCAAGGTAGGTAAAAATACAATGCAAAAATGGGGAATAAAGGGACAAGCTTCTTACCCTTGAAGACCTTCTTCACAAATGGTGGACCAGCTGCTTCCTTGAGCTTAAACCAGCCCTAAAACTCCAAGAATAGACCTCTGGTCCTTCAAGAACCAAGAAAAGGTGTAACACTATGTGTTTGTGTGCAATAGTGAGCCTAAACACACACTAAACACAAGAGGAAGAGAGATATAGAGCTAGGATATAGACAAACCCTAACCCTAGAACTCAAACCCTAAAATGTCTAACCCCTTCAACAAGAGAGAAGACCTCTCTTTATAGAGCTTTTTGTCTTGTAAAGCTTACAAGACAAGCTTCTAAAGAGAGAGATCCCTCCATACACGTGTATGGAGGGGAGCCAAATGCAAGCCAGCTGTGACAAAATATCTGCAAAAGCAGATGCACAGTAGTCGGCCGGCCAAAGATGCATTTGACCAAAAAAAGATAGCCGGCTGGCCATCTATAGTGCCGGCCGGCCAAACATTTGGCCGGTGGCCACAAAACAAAGCCGGCCTCAAGCCCTGGCCGGTGATGGGTGGGGATGGTCTACAAGCCCTACCCTGCCTCTCAAAGGCAAAACACAAGTGTTTGGTGTCAAACCAAGCACAAAACAGTCGAGTTGAGAGATCTTGAGGCAAGGCGCGTAGCCAAGTCCTCCGGGAACTCAAGACGAACACAAACATGGATGATCATCGAGTGTTCAAGCGGTGACGTCCAAGTCTTGAGGACGGTCAAAAATGGGGTGTCTACAGTTGCCCCTCTTTGACAGAACTCGAAAGTCATAACAATGACGGGAGTGAATGTCAAAGCTCAGAGACGACCCATTTTTGACAAGGCCGAAGACTTAGACAAACATGCAGGACAAACAAGATATGCGCCCGAAGGCAGGGGCAAAATGCAAGACAATGCACGAAGCCGAGCATAACTTATGATCATGCAAAGAAAGCTGTAACGAAGCACACATGCAACAGTTTTAAGCTAGCATACACCAAACTACACTACAATGCAGAAAGGATGTAAGAGAATTATGCAATTCTCGATACGTCTCACGCGGAGGATACAATACCTGCCCGGTTTGTCTGGTTCTACTAGCCACAAATGAACCGTACATACAATATCGTGCCTGCAAAGAAAACAACTTAATAGGTACGATGTTATTAGCAACATGCATGACAATGCAAAAATGAATGCAAAATGATATGCAATATATACAAAACAATGTATAAATAATGCAAACTAAAATGCGATGCAATTGAAACAATGCAAACTATATGCAAAGCAATTGAGTCATGATCCAATCATGAGCAGTTCGAAACAACACATATGTCAAATAGATGGATGGAGGTAACAAGTCTGTCTACCATAGAACGATCAACAGAACTATGAGTAATGCAAACGGACACAGGAACAAGTATTGAGGGGAATGACACAAGTGGGGAAACGACCCGTTGAAGAAAGAACAATGATCCTAATGCTGGATGCAGAGTTACACTACAATGTAATATATACAATGAATATGGCATGTAGTCAAACCAAATCTTGCCTAGGAAAGGCATGCACACATACAAGCCGCGGCTAACATAGAACGGTCTACTGAACTATGTTTTGACGTGAAAAGTATGGGCACATACCAGACCAAGCTCAACATGGAAAGGCGCAAGCCATAGATGGAAAGTGATGCAGTGAATGCATGTAATCTACAATGCAATATCTACAAATATGCAATGGATACAACGGATATGGCGCGCGGGCCAAACCAAATCTTGCCTAGGAAAGGCATGTACACATATAAGCCGCGGTTAACATAGAACGGTCTACTGAACTATGTTTTGACGCAAGAAGTATAGGCACATACCAGACCAAGCTCAACATGGAAAGGCGCAAGCCAGAGATGGAAGGGATGCAAGGAATGCATGCAATCTATAATGCAATATCTACAAATATGCAATGGATACAACGGATATGGCGCGCGGGCCAAACCAAATCTTGCCTAGGAAAGGCATGTACACATACAAGCCACGGCTAACATAGAACGGTCTACTGAACTATGTTTTGACGCAAGAAGTATAGGCACATACCAGACCAAGCTCAACATGGAAAGGCGCAAGCCATAGATGGAAGGGATGCAAGGAATGCAATGGAAATGCATGATAAGTGCAGTATTTTCTACGATGCATGACAATGCAATATTTACCATGTATGCATGACAATGCACTATTTACAATGGATGCATGACAAATGCATTATGATGCAACGGCTATGATTGCAGCTTTCCCTATTCTCCCAACAGGGCGATATACTAGGTTGGTTCAGTATCCAGAACTGAGGCGCAGACATGCTGCCTCAACCTATGGGGCTTCCATACAGATTTCAAGCCGAGGATACACCCCTGGGTATTTAAACCAGACTTTAGTCTCGGAAATCCCGAACCTTTGCGTTCTAGGCATAAGCCATTCGAACTCTAGTTTCCACCATCCCAGTTGGTCTCCTAGGAACTCACCGCAAACACAGGCGGGTGGCTTTACCAGACCACCGGAAGTCGTTCGGGCACGACAAACACCGAAGGAATTGCACCTTTAGAGGATTTAAGGTCTCCTAGACCAGGATGCAAAATGCATGCATGACAATGCATGTTTGTTTTTTTTGAAATGTTTTTGGAATGTAAATGATGCATGATGTTGAAGTGCACGTCAACGCGCGGCTTGAAATGCATGAAAGCGCATGGTGATGCAAGTGCGACCATGCGTGTCGTTGGAGATGCAGGACAATGCAAACGAACTGTGCAAATCAATGCACCGAAGGTCTTGCACCTTCCAAGGATTTAAGGTCTCCTAGACCGTTTGTTGGGGAAATGCAGAATAATACAAGTGAACTTAGAGTGCGTGACAACGCGCGACTTTGAAATGCATAACAATGCAACCAGGCGGTTTTAAGGTCTCGCCAGACCGTGGCGCGTGTAGGGCAGTGTGATGCGCAGAATAGCGCGATAGCATGTATGCTAAAATGCAATGATATGCGCAACATAGCGCGATGCGCTTAGACAACGTTAGAACAACGTAAGTGCACAAGACAGTGCGATAGAGGTGGAATGCACGAAACAGTGCGGTGCGCTAAACAACACAGTTGAGTTGAAATTTACATGGGGCAACTTTCGAATCTTGTAAAAGACAAAAGGATACGGAAAGGATACACCTTGCGCATATTCGAGTGCCACGCACATAAGACACAATCCGGGGGCAAAACGGAGGCCGGTTGAGTGTCGGAGATGCACTTTCTTGTACTCCCTTGAGCCATGAAGACCCAAAACTACAGATCTGACCCAAACAAGGCTGTAGGAGGCTCACCGGCTGAAAGGGGGGGGCCACCGGCTGTCCATCGGCTACCTAAAAGTTCCATCGGCCAAACCTTTGGCCGGCCGGCCAAAAATGTAGCCGACTGGCCAAAAGTGCCTGAATCGGGGCAATTTTGACTTTTTGCCTTGGGTTTTTTAAAATAGGGTTCCAAACCCTATTTTCTTTACCTTCCTTAGCCGAAATCTCTTACTCTCTCTTTCTAGAGTATTTTCCTCCCCTCATTCCTCCGTTTTCTTGGGTTTTTCCCCCCGTTTCATTGTTTGATTCGCGATTTCCTTCGCGTTTCGAATGTTTTCATCCGAACAAATCTCCATTTCGGTGATCCTTTCACCATTTCCGCTTTTTGGGGTTTGTTCCCCTCGAGTTTCTCTCGACCTCCGTGCCTTTTTCACTTCCCGGCTTCTTGGGCCACTTTTCACCCTCTCGGGTTGACTTTTCAGTTGACTTTCCACATTTTCACCCGGTTTTCCCTCTTCTGGTCATTTTCTCACCACTTTCGACATGGCAGACGACCTTCCACAGGGCGGGACTCCCACGGATCACGAGATGGATCCCGGGGCTGAGCTCCTACCTTTGAGCGTTCGTCCCTTCGGCCCGGCGACCTACCGGCCGGCGATTCATGTACTGCCCCCGGATGGACTTTGCCAGTTTCGGAGCTTTGACCGGAGCGTGCCACAGGACCTGCTTCTGCGCGAGCCGGCATCTCATGTATCCTTCGGTGCTTCTGAGGTAACCTCTTCCCTCTTTGTTGCTTTCCGCAATGTAGAACATTTAACTGCCATAGTTAGTCATTTCTTTAACTGTTTAGCCCGAATATACTGATGCACTGTATACCGTAGTTGACTGTAATCATACTTGCAACTAATAATCTATTTGAGACTGAACACGCGCACACACACTGCACTTGCCCTAAACCGCTCACACACAACTGACACATCAGTCACCGTAGTTCACTACGAACACACCGATACCCGGTATCTGTTTGAATCTGAAAACATGCGCACATGCTATATCTGTACTGAACCACCCAAACACGCTGATACATCACACGTTGTAGTTCACCGTAAGCACACCGGCATCCGGTATCTGTTTGGACTTGAAAACATGCACACATGCCGTATTTGCACTGAACCACTCAAACACGCTAACGCATCACACGTTGTAGGTCACTGTAAGCACACCGGCACTCGGTATCTGTTTGAATCTGAAAACATGCACACATGCTGTATTTGCACTGAACCACTCAAACACGCTAACGCATCACACGTTGTAGTTCACTGTAAGCACACTGGCACCCGGTATCTGTTTGAATCTGAAAACATGCACACATGCCGTATTTGCACTGAACCACTCAAACACACTGACGCATCACACGTTGTAGTTCACTGTAAGCACACCGGCACCCGGTATCTGTTTGAATCTGAAAACATGCACACATGCCATATTTTCCTCAATTCTGTATGTCTTACAAAACTGGTATATTTAGCATTGCTTCACCACGGTTTGTTTTTGAACAGGGAGATTCCCATACCGTCCGCGGGTATGGGAATGTTGCCGCTCGAGACTGGTATACGGAGCTACCGGACGCCGTTCGTCACATTGTGGACGAGGCCGGCTTCGGCGTATTCTGCAGGGGACTTCCCCGTCTTACCGCATGCAGACCTCTCCTTGCTGCTCTAGTGGAGAGATGGTGGGACACCACTGACTCGTTCCACCTTTCTGCTGCCGGGGAGATGACGATGACTCTCGTCGACTTCTCGGTGCTCACCGGCATCGGGGTAGGGGGTGATCCGATCCCCTTCGATACCGACATGGACGAGTGGACAGTTGCTCAGATCTATCTGCTTGGCGAGGCGCCGCCTCTCGCCCGTCTAGGCTTCGTCCGATATTCCTGGTTTGAGGTGCAGTTTAGGGTCTAGCCCGCGTTGGTGGAGGAGGCTCCGATGACCCAGGAGGCTGTGGAGCAGTATACGTGCGGCTTTTTGATGTTCCTGCTGGGGACCACTATTTTCGCCGACCGGGCGAATACCGTACCCTTGTGCTTGCTCAGCGCTCTAGTGGACGTCACCCGGATCTTTGACTACGACTGGGGGGGCGCCGCTCTGGCCACACTCCACGGGTATATGAGCTCGGCTTCCCGTGGTAGCGGACAGTTGCTCGGGGGCTACTGGCGTGCTTGGGAGGTATGTTTCCTTTTTCTGCTTTACATTTTCGTTTTTCCACTTTCTTTACTCTGTACCGTATTCTGTACACTGCACACACTGTAGTCTGCTTTACACTGGCTGCATACTGTACACACGGCACACACATACTCTTCTCTACACTGACTGTACACTGTTCACACTGTATACTCTACACAATACACTGCCTGCACAATACACTGCCCAATATATGGCTCTGTTATTTCTGCTTTATTCTTGTATTCTGCTTTGTCTGATAAGCATACCGGCATTCCCTTTGCAGTTGTGGGTTACGCCTACTTCCCTAGGCTAGCCCCGGTTCCTGATGTAGAGACCCCTCTCGTCGTCCCGTTCTCGCGACGCTTTGACGTGAGGTGTGTGCGGAGGCCACGGGAGACGTTCATCTTTTTCCGTCGCTACTTTGACACTATTACCGCCGTGGAGGTATGGTTTTACTTGCAGTTCATTTAAGCTTCGCTTTTTTTTTTTTTTTTACTGTATTGTTCGTTTCCAATGACAGTAGATAACGAATTGCATTTCATTTTCAGATCACTTGGAGGCCCTGGGCCCCATTGCCGGCCGAGATTTGGGAGCGATTCGCGGGCGCGGTAGAGACTGCCCGGTTCAGGATCCTCTTGGAGGGACCAGTCTGTCGGGCCTGGTACCTAGGCGAGCGCTTCTTGCGCCAGACCCTGGGTCTACCAGAGCAGATAGTCCCAGCTCCTCCTCCTGCGGACAAGAGGGAGACCGAGAGGTACACTCTCGAGTAGATGACTGAGTACACAGTCGATTGGGATGCGACACGCTACAGGAGCATAGGTGACTACACGGAGTTCATTCGGACCTTCCTTATGCGACCTCTGAGCGGTGGCCACCGAGCTGAGAGAGAGAGACCTGCGGTGCCGACAAGCAGGGCAGGCACAGGGGTAGGGACATCGAGGAGGGCTCGGGTCCGTGGCAGGAGCGGAGCTCAGGGAGGGCGGGGGGCTAGTTGGCCGGCACTGCCTATGACGATGACATACAGAGGGCAAGGTGGGGCGACCTACTAGATCCCCTTCGCTCCTCCGCCAGCTGATCACGAGTTAGTCGGTGTCCCCGACTTGCCTCCGGTATGTATTACTGCATTCTTGTACAGTCGTTTCATTTCAGTTTATTTGATATTCCGTAGAATATTGATGTATCCGATATTTTTGCAGGCTTCCTCCGAGTACACCCGGCAGTCCCTGGAGCTGAATGCCTCCATGATCGGGATGTTGCGGCGGACTTTCGACCTTCTGGCCCTCTATGGTATTCCGGTATGTTCTTCTAACCACAGTCTTAAACCATACATAAACTGCTTCGCATAATCTGATGCATAACACAACACTTGACAGACCGATCTCACAGCATTCATAGGCTGTACTCTGCACTGCAGTCTGCACTGATAAACCGTTCACCGTATTTACACACTGTACTCATACATTGCATTCTGCACTGATAAACTGCTCACGGCATTCACACACTGTACTCATACACTGCATTTTGCACTGATACACTGCTCACGGCATTCACTCATTGTACTCATACACTGCATTTTGCACTGATAAACTGCTCACGGCATTCACACACTGTACTCATACACTGCATTTTGCACTGATACACTGCTCACGGCATTCACTCATTGTACTCATACACTGCATTCTACACTGATAAACTGCTCACGGCATTCTGATGCATTTGTCTTTTATACTTTTCAGCCCCCCTTCCAGATTCCCACTGTAGGAGGTGCTCCAGCTGGACCTTCCGCTTCTGTCCGAGGTAGAGATGAGGAGGGCAGAGTATTTCCCCGTACTAGGGCAGGGCGCACTCATGCTGGGAGCAGCTCCCGGGTGCCAGTTCCAGACGACGACGAGTCGGAGGTGGAGGTGGAGGCGGAGTTAGAGGCGGAGGCGAAGTCGTCAGAGGAGGGGACTGGAGACGGCTCAGACTCGGGCTCAGATGGTGATGTTCCTGATGATGCTCCTGGACCTTCGTCCAGGAAGAGGACTAGGACGAGCTCCCAGGCCTGAGACCTTTTTGGCATTGATACAGACTTTTGCTGTTTTCTTATTCTTTTCTGTACTTTTTCCTTTTTGGTAGCTAGGAGTATTTTGTACTGCAGTAGGCAGATTTTTGTTTCCAAAACTATGTACTTGAAAAGATGATGGAATGAAACAAACTTTTTGTTTAAAAAAGTGTTACATTTACCTATCTCATGTATTGTATCGCATCACATCATGCTACATCTCAATGTAAGTAAAATTGATTTGTTGTCTGAAAATTGAGCACTTGCACTGTAATAATCAGATAACCAACCAGCCAATAGCAAAATAATCAAGCAAACCACAGTTTAACCTAAACACACAACTCATACTCTGTTGGGGATTAGTCTGCATACAACCCATATCACAGCACTCGGTTCGTCCTCCACACAGCAAACCCTGAACAAACAGCCCAATCCGACAAAACGGACTACAAAAGCCGAAACGGTTGAAGTTGAAACACATTCGGATGCCCCAAATTTTCCCTTTTCTTCTTTTGGTTCGCCTAAATGTAGAGAATGGCACAACACTCTGAGCATAAACGATTTTAACTTTTGAAAAAGGGGTTTTCAACCGAGGTATCGAGCTTAGAACTGAACACAGCGGGAAAGACTCAAACAAATGGTACATGACCTAGAAACAACGAGGCATGCTCGGAAAAGACTCAAAACGAAAGTTGAGGTAAATAAGAGAAAAGACACGACACACGGACGTGTTTACAAAAACGAGACCTCAGATCTCGAGGAGCTAGTTCCTCCGGGTATGGTTCCCACCCTTTCTGATTTGCGATTCTCACATCACTCGGCCCTCAAGCTCGTTTTTTTTTCTCAAAAACCCTATTCCTCACTTTTCTCTCGTCTTACACCTCTCTATTCTTTATTCTCTCATTTTTCATCCCTCCCCAGGGCGATCGATGGGTGAATAGGAAGTTGCGGGTTCATGCCCAACACTACTAGCTCGCGGCTATTTCTTCCGATGACGTCCAGTCGGTGTTCCAGACAGGAACTGGTGTATCTTTATCTGGCGAATATGGTGCCTCTCTGGCAAGTATGTTGACAGCGGGAGAAAGACAGAACACCTGACTCAACTGTGCCCCTAGTTCATCACTTTGACCATTTTTTGTTTTCTTTTACTAAAACAGTTTTGACCAAAATGAGAGTCGGATTAGCATACTCGTTCAATTTTTGATTTGAAAATCATGTAAGTCAGGCTGTGAGCACTGAAAATTTTCCTTTTTTGGGTCCAAGAAAAAGGTCCGGTTTTGGAAAATGAAATAGTTTTTCGAGAAAATAGTCAACCTTAGTAAAAATTTTCAAAAACTATTTTTGCAAACAATCAACGTTCGACGAGCGCGGAACTTACCCCCGAGATGCGCAACCTCGGATCGGAGGCCATGGGAAATTGTCCCTGGCATGAAAAAGGGCTGCACGGCAACGGAAAGTTGCCTCTGGTTTGGACGGCAACTCAGGGCAACTTATGGCAATGCATGGCAACGGAAAGTTGCCCCGTGTCTGGATGATGCCGCGGCATTTTTGTAAAAGGTCTTTATCAATGACGACTGAACTCCGAAGACGATGGTCTGAACCAATATATGGACACAGTCACTGTAAGAGCAATGGTGGCTGGACTTCAAGATGAAGTTGCTTATGTATCCCAAACATGGGAATCAAGCCTACGTAGTTCACGGTTTGTTACAACCGAATTGTCGGATGCAGAGGAGGCAAGGATGATCAAAACCATTACATGGACTGAAGCGCTATGAAAGCGTCGGGGGCTGGACTTCAAGATGAAGTTGCCTACGTATCCCAAACATGGGAATCAAGCCTTACGTAGTTCCGGTTAAGGTACACTCGGGTATTTTAACCTTCACTTTTTAGGCTCTAACTTTTGCCAAGGCGCCTGATGCGGGTTTTCGACCTTGCGAGCTTTGTTCTTTCTTTTCTTTTTCATTCCTTCTTGTTTTATTTCTTTTCTTTTTTTCTTTCCTCTTTTTTTTCAATTTTTCAATTTTGCATTTTTTTTCTTTTTTGTTGTTTTCTTGTTCTTTTCTTGCTTTAACTTTTGCCTGGCTCGCCCTTCCGAGTTTTCGGCCCAGCGAGCCTCTCAAAGGGTAAAAGTGTAACGAATCCATGCCAAATGGTTTTGAAATTGAAGCCCTCCGTATCCAGGAGAGTGCCTACTGTGTTGATTTGTAGAAGAATCCATCACGGTTGCTTCACTAGCTTTTTCCAGCGAGATCTGACCTTCTTGATCTGGTTTTGGTGCCTCTTGCTCGAGGGCAGCTTCAAATCGGGCCACACGGGCCTTACATGGCAGTTGCGGTTGACTGTTGAACGCTTTGAACGGATTCCAGGTTTGAAACAGATAGATTGAATCTTGAGGCTGAGAGCGATCCTAGGCTGCACAATCTCAAGAACGATTCCACACAGGTCTTCACAGGACCTCGCAAAACATTTTGTTTTTGAAAGTTTTTACAAAAGCGACACATTGCTCATGTTGAAGATAGTGTGGAACCAATTTGGATCAAGCCAGGGTCCTTCTCAGTACTCACGCTGACAGGCATGATTTCATTCATTAAAGGCTCAGCACGCCTCTCTTTCTCTCAAAAAAGATCAAAATTTTGCAAAACCCGAGGAATTCGTTCCTCTTCGTTTTTATCACCGCAGTGTTCAAAAAGGGTTTTTGAAAAGCTTAGGTCATTACAATGATTTTCAGGGCACAGGAGAGTAGGTAGAATGTACTGTCGTTCCATTCGCCTGCTCTGGCACAACTAGCTCAAACTGAAAGCAAGCACGAAAACAAGATAGCCACAGCGGTTTCATTTAGATTTGTTGGTATAACCGGCTCCTCAGCAGAAACAGACTCAAAAACGAAAACGGATAATTACAAGACAAAACGATGTTCGAGGGAACAACCCCGGAATCACCTGGTATTCTATACAAAGGGGACTGACTCGCTACATCAAGACAGACCCTTAAGAAAAAAAAAAAAGACTGACTCAAGACAAGGAGACAGATTCAAAACAAAAGACTGACTCGATACCCAAGCCAGAATTTACAAAACTAGTGTTCGCATATGCTCAAAAATGCGTGCCAGACGCCACATCAAAAATATACCAAGCGCCGCCCGCGGGTGGTTCGCTCTCTGATTACATACTCACAGTATCAGTATCCTCAAAGTCCAACAGCTGAGTAGTAACGGACTTGGCTGAGGTGGGTGGGAGGATAACCTCGTTGTCAATCAAATCCTGTACCTCATGACGGAGGCGGAAGCAATTATCGGTAGCATGACTAGTTTGCTGGTGGTACGCACAGTACTGAGCAGCATCATGTGTAGCAGGGAGATTCTTTGGCAGAGGTCGAGGCTCCAAGGGTTTAAGGTGCCCTCTTTCGGCCAGGATCTGAAGTGCCTTGGACAATGGCATATAAAGAGCATGAAAGACCCTGCGCCCTCGGGGCAGATACTTTGAAGTCTGAGTATTCTTGCTAGACGCACTAGCGAACGGGTCAGCAGGCACTGCCTTAGCTTTCTGGTCCTTTCCAGGTGTAGGGTTGGGAGGAACTGTTCTGGCGTGACGGGGTCTATCCCGGCTTTCTGACTGACTTGAACTACCCTCAGGTGGAGTGGGAAAAGCATCCTCCACAGCTTTTGTCACAACTGCAGATATCTGTTGCTTGTTCATCCCCCCGGCTTTCAAAGCCTCGACTGCCCACAGCAGTTGTTCGATGGGATCGGCATCTGCCTTCATTTTATCTTTACCTCTGGCCTCAGCCTGATCGAGGGTTTGGGTTGGTACATCGTTGTTATAGTTGGAGGCCATCTCCGGTTGGCTAAGTTCAATCACAATCCGTCCCAACAGCGGGGGCTCCTGGGGTAGAAAACCTCCGGCATATGGTGCGGCTGGTGGCGAGGCGGACATTCCATAGGTGAGATCCGCCACGGACCTCTGGAGATCACCTATCATCCCCATCAGTTCAAATGTAGTAGGCCCGCGAGCCTGATATAGCTGGGGGGTCCAAACCGGGTGTGCAGCAGGCGACCTGGGTGGATGCGGCATATCAACATTGGTCTCACTTTGCAAGGTGATTTCCTGATCCAATGCAGCTGTCATGATCACGATCTCTTCTGAATTTGCGTCATCATAAGTCCTGCCTCAGCAAGGGGGAACACTAACTATTCTGGGTCAATTCTCTAAACCTTGAAAGGAAAAACAAACAGCATTTCAGCCAAACGGATCAAACACAGGTGTATCTGAACAACTGTACTCTACTACTGATCACTGTTCCCCAGAATCACTGTATTACTGTCCCAAAATACTGAATCGGATATCCATAGATATAACTGATTCTCGCAAACTGATACTGGTGCCCTCAGGCTTGATACTCAATCTTGCAAACTGATATGTGTGTTCCCCTGTAGAGATACACTCTGAAAACACATAGCAAGTAAATGAGCCAAAACACCCCTATGTTGCGGTAGGGTTTCCCTGTCCTATTTTGTCAGGAGCTAGGGTTTCACTACGCACGCAGCGGTTTCAAACAACCTAACATCGGGTAAGCAACCTGTCCTAGTTTGGAATGGTCACTATGGATTCCGAGTATGCACTAGGTCGAATGGTCAAAAGGGTGCCCCGGTAAAACCGGGGTTTGTGTTCCCATACTGGCAGAGCCCGCAACCGGTCAGCCTTATGGTCATGCCTTGACAAGGCAAGCCTTCGGCAAACCGCTCAGGAATAGCAGATGGCCAACACGGTGTCCTAGGCGCACCAATGCACATGCAATGCAAAGGGACACATAAATGGAATCAACAGGATATCACGAGTTCGAGTCAAGTCTCTAAAAAATCCCCAGCAGAGTCGCCAGAAACTGTAACATGCCCGCGGGGGACCTCGCTACAGTTCGGACTCGAATTGTCACGGTTTTTAATCTGAACCAAAGAGTCCAAATCCGGCAAATCGTTTTGAGAAAACAGATTTTGAAAGAAGTGCCAAACATGGACTGCTTTGCCAGATACAGAGTCGCCACCTAAATATTTTATAATGAGGGAATTTAGGAAACCCTGACTCGGTGCCAAAGGCCACGTGTTCGTCATCACCAAAGTTGCCTCGGCTCGGGAACTTGGGTACGATTGGGGAAGGTCAGCTATGAGCACCCCCTCTCGCCCGGTCCGAAGACCAGGCCTCTACTAACCGTGATATCCAATTTTGAAAACGTTTATGTGTTCTTATCCCGGTTATTAGCCTAAATTACTATGTTATGCGCACAACAAACAAGTATAGACCAAATCGCCTAAATTGGAACAAAACATTTCATGTTTGTTTTGAAAATGGTTTGCTACTCGCAAGTAGGCTAAAATACAGATTTTTGCCACCCTCAAATGGGCTTTGGAAAAGGTTTTGCCACTATCCAGTGGGCTTTAAAACTTGCAATTTTAATGCATTATTTCAATTTAGGTAATTCAACCTCCATCCACGGCATTCAAGCAGTTATATCACATAAGCAGCTAGCCTCATGGTAATCATGCAATTATGGCAACACTCACACGCATGCGGTATGCTAAAGCATGAAAGCTCACCTAGTACTCCAAGCCAAAACAGGAACTAGTTAGTAATCATATGCATGATCCTAGTTCATGTTTAAAATGGCTAATGCAACACATGCAAAGATGCAATCTAGACAGGCTCGGCTATCCTAAATGGCATGTGAAATGCACAACTAACACGTATTCAATTTGGAATTGAAATACAATGCAGTTAGAATGATGCGCCGAGCCCGGTGCATGCAAAACAGATGAATGAATGCAAACATGCCATCATACTGTATGCTAATTTAATATGCCCTAAACTAACCACCAAAAGCAGTAAATAAAAGGGAAGAAAGACGTGGGGTTGGAAGACATACACACACACGCACGCACACTTATTACACATTTGCCCTCGCTCGGAGGGTCCAAATAAATATTACAGTCCGAACAAATAATACTGAATTAATTATTACAAATCAATTATTATAAAACTTCTAATTACTTAACAAAATAAATGCAGAAGGGAAAAGGCCACAGCCCCGCCTTGGAATGCGCGAATGATGCATGCTTGAATCCGTTTCGCCCGAAAAATCCGCACCATGCCACCGATGCCTCTGTTTACCTGCCCTGCTTTTCTGAAGGCTGCAAAATTCTTGGAACATGATCTATGGATGCTGAGGAGTGCCACCGGCCAAGCACAAATACCACCGGCCAAGAGGAAGCACCGGCCACGTTTCTTACTACCGGCCAAAACTAATGGCCGGTCGGCACTAAATGTGGCCGGCCGACAAAACTTCCTGCAGAAACTGATTTGACAGCAACAGAGGACAATACTTGGCATGGCAATGCATTTCAAGCAATGTATGCACCAATCACACCCCATATCATGTTTATGACTCAAAGGGACATGAGCCTTGGTTCTCGGACCACCAATCGCGCATTTCCATGCATGATGGCCCAAGAAGCCAAGCATGCAACTTCAATCTCAAATGTAGTGCAATGCAAATAAACAAGCTAAGGGGTTCAACCTCTATCATGCTCAACTCAAGAGGTGTAGCATGCATGCCATTGCAATGCAATCCTAAGCATGTTGATTAGTATGCAACATGGGTAATGCAAGCAAGCATACAAGACATGCAAGGCATGAGATAATGCAACCAACAATTATGCAAGGCACAATGTGGGTGTTTAAGCATGCAAACAAGCATGTGACTTCATTCAATCATGCAATTTCAAGCATGCACCAACTCACCAATATGCTACAACATACAAGGAGCATATGCAACAAACAAAGAGATGGACTTAAACATGATTTAGGCAGTCTTAACTAGGCCTAAAACAGTGGCCAAAGTGCTCAAAAATGAGGGAGTAATGGACACACAAACATGCATGCAAACATGGACCAACATTCAAGCATAAAGAGCAACTTCTAAGCACACTTAAGAAGATACAAACATGGGCAATTAGCATGCAATGGAAGGCTCTGAAATCATGCTAAAATGGTGCCAAACCAAATGAACAAGGTAAGCATGGCATGCAATTAAGGTCCCAATACTTGAGGCAAACTAAAGGGGGTTAAACCAAGGCTAAGTCAACCAAGCCTCACAAGGCCAAGGGGACTTAAAATAGGTCTAATGCAGACCTAGACAAAGCCAAGAATGTACTTAGATGGCATCTAAGTGGTCTAAAAATGCAAGCATACTCCAAGGCCTAAACAAAGGGCATAAGGTAACAACCTTTAAACACATTGAAAGAGGATTAAATGCAAGCATATAGGCATGTTATAAGGACTGAAATAACATGTCAAGTGGTTCCAAATCACTGAAACAAAGCAAGGATGGCATGCTAGAAGGGCCAAAGCTTAAGACATACAAAAGGGATTACATGGTAGCTATACAAAGCAATGCATGAATGACTCCAATGACTTAAAACAGTCCCTTAGCACATCAAAACATGCATATAAGCTTCACAAAGCTTGGCCAAAAACATACTAAAACAAGGGTCAACACTTAGATGCATGTTAAGGCAACAAAATGGCATTACAAGGCATGTATGCTAAGCAAGCATGGTGTACCAAAATCAACCCAAAACAGAGCTATATTATGACATAACAAGCACAAAAATCAGCTAAGGCATGGCCAACACACACTTAAGCATAGTGCTCCCTCAAGAGGCAAAAATAGCCCTTTTCAAGGACAACAAGGAGAGGGGGTGGCCCTCTCCTCCCTAGGACCTCAAGGCACCATCCTCACCTCTGAAATCCCTCAAGATTTCAGTGGTGGGGAGGCCCAAACACCAAGGCCCCGGAGCTCACACAAAATGGCACAAAACAAGGGCCAAACAAGGCTTAAGAGGGGTCAAACAACCCCAAAGCCTAAAACGCTCTTAACAAACTATTTAGAGGCCTCAAAAACTGAACTTTTATATGTTATATGCAAAGCCAAAAAATAGTTGCAAGGTAGGTGAAAATACAATGCAAAAATGGGGAATAAAGGGACAAGCTTCTTACCCTTGAAGACCTTCTTCACAAATGGTGGACCAGCTGCTTCCTTGAGCTTAAACCAGCCCTAAAACTCCAAGAATAGACCTCTGGTCCTTCAAGAACCAAGAAAAGGTGTAACACTATGTGTTTGTGTGCAATAGTGAGCCTAAACACACACTAAACACAAGAGGAAGAGAGATATAGAGCTAGGATATAGACAAACCCTAACCCTAGAACTCAAACCCTAAAATGGCTGTCTAAAATGTCTAACCCCTCTAACAAGAGAGAAGACCTCTCTTTATAGAGCTTTTTGTCTTGTAAAGCTTACAAGACAAGCTTCTAAAGAGAGAGATCCCTCCATACACGTGTATGGAGGGGAGCCAAATGCAAGCCAACTGTGACAAAATATCTGCAAAAGCAGATCCACAGTAGTCGGCCGGCCAAAGATGCATTTGACCAAAAAAAGATAGCCGGCCGGCCATCTATAGTGCCGACTGGCCAAACATTTGGCCAGTGGCCAAAAAACAAAGCCGGTGGCCTCAAGCCCTGGCCAGTGATGGGTGGGGATGGTCTACAAGCCCTACCCTGCCTCTCAAAGGCAAAACACAAGTGTTTGGTGTCAAACCAAGCACAAAACAGTCGAGTCGAGAGATCCTGAGGCAAGGCGCGTAGCCAAGTCCTCCAGGAACTCAAGACGAACACAAACATGGATGATCACCGAGTGTTCAAGCGGTGACGTCCAAGTCTTGAGGACGGTCAAAAATGGGGTGTCTACAGATGGTAAATGTGGCTCAATAATATTTCATCATTAATGGTGCTCATATTTCATAAATAAAATAACTTGATTTCTCAAAGTTCTTCGTTAATTGATTCCACTAGTTCAAATCATAATTATACATGACATAGGGAAATTTCACAACAATCATTTCTCTCTTTCTCATGAACAAAATTTCAATTCACAATATTTAACACAACTCTAAAATCGTTAATTCATCAACTCATTTCACTTCTCAGTAGTTTTTAAACAAATAGAAATTAGGGCTTTTTGTCTCCATCATTATAATCATGTTTTATTGACACCAATTTCTCATAATTAATACTAAAATATAAGAATTACTCTTTTGATTCAAAACCCTAATCACCATCAACACACATTTCAAAAATCTCTTCTCAAAATCACATTTTTCATGTTATGAAAAATGCCACGTATCTATCTATCAGAGTGTATTGAAGAGAGTCAAAGAAATCCCTAAATCAATGAGAGAAAACAGGTGAGAGAAGATTCAAGAAGTAACATTGAGGAAAACATGATCTAATTGCTTCAAGATGACGATCTCGCCTTGCTCTATATTTTTGCCTCAAGAACTAGGGGTAGATTTTTAATGAAAACAGATGAAATCTAGGTTAGAAAAGTTTAAAGGGTCAGAAATGGAGGAAAGAGAGAGAAATGAGAGAGAAAAGTGAAAAGAATCTGAACCAAAAAGGGAATTTAAGTGTTTGACTTCAAATAGATTGCTCGAGTGGTAAATGAAAACTTATGTCTAAATTGGAGCCTTGGAAACAAGCTTTCCAATGGTTCTAGCCTCACATCAAGATACAAAGTCTGGATAGAGAAAATGATAAAAGAGTGAAGACTCAAGAATAACTATTCGAATTTGGGATTTTTGATCCAATCTTGCCCAACAATTATAGCAATGCCTCATCCAAGGCTCAAATATTGATTTAGAATGTTCTTAATTATGATAATTGAAGAGTCCAACATAATTCTATTACACCAAGGAGTCCGAAGTGCTACAGGAGTAAGGCGAGTATTGTACTCAAGTGGTGTAAGAGCAATCTTGTTATCTGTGAAACCAAGATGAGCTAAGAGATAAAATGCATATTTGGCTTGAGTGAGATAAAAGACACTCAGAGTAGAAGAAATCTTAAGGCCAAGAAAGTAACTTACGGAACATGGATCCTTTGTCTCAAAGTGAGAGTTGAGAAAATGTTTCAACTCATGAGTGCCAGCAAGATCATCACCAGAAATAATCATATCATCAACATAGAGCAATAGGAGAGTAATACCATGTGCGGTCTTTCGAATAAAAACTATGGAATCATAAGAGTTGGAAGAGAACCTAAACTAAGCAATGGTAGTACTGAACTTTGAAAACCAAGCATGAGGAGCCTACTTGAGGCTATAGAGAGTAGGACAAAGGCAACAAACATTATTTAGAGAATGCTCATAGCTAGGAGGAGGATGCATGTAAAATTTCTCGGTAAGATCACCATTAATAAAGGCATTCTTGACATTCATTTGAGATAAACCCCATTGACGCGAGGAAGCAACAACCAGTAAAATTGCCAACAGATGTAAGACAGGAAACAAGAGTAAAGGTCTCCTCATAGTCAATACCATACTCATGAGTGAAGCCTTTTATAACAAGTTGGGCTTTGTAACGTTCAACTTTACCATCGGAATGAGTCTTGACTTTATAGACCCATTTACCATTACAGTAGAAGAAATCTAAAGGCCAAGAAAGTAACTAAAGGAACCCATATCTTTTGTCTCAAAATGAGAGCTGAGAAAATATTTCAGCTCATGAATGCTTGCAAGATCATCACCAGTAATAATCATATCATCAACATAAAGTAATAGGAGAGTAATACCATATGCAACTGTAATAACTCCGACCCATGATTAACTGATAATC
The DNA here is from genome assembly GCA_030407325.1 of Camellia japonica. Taxonomy (NCBI): domain Eukaryota; kingdom Viridiplantae; phylum Streptophyta; class Magnoliopsida; order Ericales; family Theaceae; genus Camellia; species Camellia japonica. The sequence goes on from JAPPVO010000019.1 coordinate 138,061,640, forward strand.
CATTATTAAGTATGCCTAATGAGTAGTTAAGATGAAATTTTGAATTAATTGCATGTGTGTTGCATTATTTGTGTTTCTATCTGTTTATCGTAGGAATATCTGTTGGAGATTCTGTTATATTTTGTGAATTAAAGGCCTTATCAACATCTGATCACGAAATTGACTTGGTATATGTGTTATGTGGAATTTTTAAAATTTTATGGTAGGTTTAATTAAAATTCGATTCGGAACGAACGAACAAATTAGAATAAATTAATTGTCATTGCTTAGACTAATTAGAGGTTAAGTAGTCAACTCTAACCAAGCCTATATAAGGCCACCCCCAACACCTCTTATACACTTTACACTCTTATTCCCTCATCTTTTGAGTTCAACTTGAGAGAGAGAGAGAGAGAGAGAGTATGAAGACTTGCATTCAACTTGAGGAATTGTGAGAAATTAGAAGAACTTGGAGGTTTTGGCTTGGTAACTCAACAATTAGTCATCTAGAGGGCAAATGAGAAGCTAAGGTAAGAACTCAACTCTTTAGTTGTGTAAAATTCAATAGAATATAAGACTAAAGACATGATTTAAGCTAAGGAAGAAGAAAATGAGAGGAATTCAACCATGCATGCATAATTCACTAAGATTTGTAAGTTGATTCTTAAGAAGTTTTACATGCATGTACATATCTTGGTTTTGTTCAAGGAATTCAACATGTTTTTGACCTAAACATCTCATTTGCTCATGATTTGGAAACTTGGAGCTCAAATCATTTCATGCATGTCATGTTTATGTTATGTTTTCACATTTCAAGCTTGAGTTTGTACAATTAACATGCTTATGGGCCTTGATTTCATGAAATGATATTTAATTCTCTATGTTTTACAAGTTTAGACATATTTTCTCAAGTTTTGGGCCCCAAAGGTTGCATTTGAAAGCTTTGAATTCGAATTTTGAACTTGGGAGTGCAATCTAGAAATTCTAGAATTCTGCTCTCCGCTCGAGTGACAAACACTGTGCTCGAGCGACCATTCTGTATTTTGCACTCATGCTCGAGTGACCAAAAGTTGGCTTGAGCGTAAATTGCATGTTCCCAGAAGTTTACATGTTTTATAGACTGCTCGAACGACAATAGAAGCGCTCCAACAAAGATCTCTGTCACACACTCGAACGACCGTCAAGTGATCGTCGAGCGGAGAATTCACACAACCAGTACTTTTGTAGAGTTTATAGACCACTCGAGTGAAGGAAGTCATGCTCGAGCGACCACTCACATGTTTGGACGTCCGTTTGAGCGAAGGAAGTTGCACTCCCTTGTTTTCAGCATAATTAACTAAGTGTTTACAAGTACATTTTAGCATCCTCATTGCATCCTAGGCATTCTTAAGCCAAGATTAAGACATAATAATGAGGATAAGACTTAGAAACACGCTAAGAACAAAACGTAATGAGTTAAGTATATTTCGAGTGTGTGTTTCAATCAGTGTATCTGTTATGTTTGTGTAAGTCACGCGCCATAAGCCATTTGATTAGTTTGCTCTGTCTGTCTGCATTCGGAGCCATCTGTGAGTAATAACTCTGTAAAGCTATGTTTGATTATGAGTATTTTCTGACTAAATGAAATGATCTATTTTCTGAAATGCTATTTTATGAATCATGAATGAATGTCCATTTTTTTTTTTCCTAAAATGTATTTGTGGCATCCTTAGTTTACACGGCCTTCGCCCGGGGGTAGCAATACTGTAGCCAATATGCTCACATGACCCTCGCCTAGGCGTAACAATACTGTGGCTTATATTCATGTGGCCCTTGCCTAGGGGTAGCAATACTGAGACATATGCTCACGTGGCCCTCACTTGGGGGTAATAATACCATGGCTACTTGTGCACAAGATGTGGACCTAAGTGGTCGTCAGTACCGACTAGGCAAAATTGGTATGATATGATGGCTAGATGGATGTATCACATATAACTGCTATGATTTCTGGTGAAGTATGCGAATTCGAATTTGTATCTGATTTGAAATCTGCTATGGGATATCATTCATTAAATTCTTTACCCTATTATTATTCACTGGGTTTTCACTCACTATTTATATTATGTATGTAAGTGATCAGGCGCGTGATTAGGCTCAATGATGATCGCCTGGAGCTTGTTTTGTCGGCCAACCTTTGTGCCTCCCGAGGAGGTTCCGAAAGTCATGTGGTCATATTTTGTGAATGTATAAGACTAGTTTTCATTTGGCGTATGAACAAATTTATGTCTGTCTGTACATTGGGCTAAGTCCCCTTTTGACTTTACATTTGTAAATGGGTGATGTAAGACTACTGTAATTATGACGTCATGTGTATATATATATAAGTTTTTGAAAATTTCTGTGCCATGTATGTCAGCACAACTTAATGGACTATGTTTATCTTCTATAATTTCTTCCGTAGCCCCTTACTATGTTATGATCTCCTCAGAGGCCTTTGGAAATCTAAAAATTGCGGAATCAAAAGAGTTAGAAGAGAACCCAAACTGAGCAATCATAGTACTGAACTTGGAAAACCAAGCACGAGAAGCCTGCTTGAGGCCATAAAGAGCACAACGAAGGCAAAAAAACAGTATTTGGAGAATGCTTATGGCCAGGAAGAATATGCATGTAAACTTCCTTGGTAAGATCACTATTAATAAAAGCATTCTTGACATCCATTTGAGATAAACCCCACTGACGCGAGGTAGCAACAGCATGTCATGACCCCCCTCCCCTATATGTACGTAGGTGAGCATCATGAAGATCAGCCTTAGAGTTAGCTTTGGAGTTTATTCCTTTTTGAGAAGCCTTGTTGTTGCACCTTCAAGATGATGCTTTTGTATTTACTTTTGTCAAAATTTTTATAAAGTTGAGTTTTTGGTACTTGAACTTAATGTATAAAGCTTTATCCTTTGTAATTAATGTAAAGTATCTAAGTTTATTCTGTCACGACCCTAACCTGCCTGTAGAGGTTAGAATGGTGACCCAGCAAGTAAAACTGCCAACATATGTAAGACGGGCAACAAGAGCAAATGTCTCCTCATAATCAATACCATACTCTTGAGTGAAGCCTTTTGTAATAAGTCGGGCTTTGTAACGTTCAACTGTATTATCAGAATAAGTCTTGATTTTATAGACCCATTTACAACCAATAGGAGTTTTGTTGGGAGGAAGAGCAATTATATCCCAGATAAGTGTCTTATTTAAAGCATGTAATTCATCTTCCATTACTTGCTGCCAAAAAGGATTAGTACAACCCTCACACTAAGTATAAGGTTCATGCTGACTAAGAATGGTAGAAAAACAATGATAATCTTGTAAATAACCTGACTATTTAGATACCCATTTCGGAAGAGAGACAATAAATGGATCATCACGAGAGTCACTGCTAGATGAGAGAGGAGACTCTGAAGAACTAACAATATCAGTACTCTTAGGGGATGGTAACATAACAAGATCAGCAGGTAGGGCAAGAACATCAAGAACAACAGAAGAACCATTGGATGGAGAGGCATTTCTAGGAACATCATCAGGGAAAAAATCAATGGAAGGATCAGTGAAATAGGAGAGAGTGGAAGTGGAAGTGGAAGGAAGAGAGAATTTAGAGATGGAAGAGAACATTTTGTATTGCCAAAAAATGGCATGACAAGAGATACAAAGACGGTAAGAGACATGATCCCAACATCGAAGCCTTTTATGTTCTATGCCATAGCCTAAGAAGCAACATAGGTGTGACCAAGATTGTAACTTGTTGCTTCATGGGGTGGAAGGAGAACAAAACAAGCACAATCAAAGGCTCGGAGTTCTTTGTAGGAAGGAGATGTACCATGGAAATGTTCATATGGGGTTTTATTCTCTATGATAGGAGATTGGATATGATTAATAGTGCGAACAGCTGTAAGGGTAGTTTCACCCCAAAAACACTCAGGACAAGAAGAAGAGATGAGAAGAGCTTTGACTATATCTAGAATGTGCCTATGCTCGCGTTCAGTGTGATTGTTTTGTTAGGAGGTGTAAGGATAAAAGCGATGAGGAAGTGTACCATACTTATAAAGAATTTAAAAAAAATTGGATTCTTTGTATTCTTGGGCATTGTCAGACCGAAAAACTTTGATAGAATAACCAAATTGAGTTTTAATCATTTTAGCAAATTAAACATAAGTTTGGGGCAGTTCAGAACGTTGTTTTAAAATACAAATCTAAGTGAATCAGGAATAATCATCCATAAAAATGTCAATGTATTTGGAGCCCCCTATAGTGGTATTGGAAGAAGAACCCCAAACATTAGAATGAACCAAATCAAATGGAAATTTTGAAATAGAATCACTTGTATTAAAAGAAAAAGCTGGCTATTTAGCGAGTTGACAAGATGGACAATCATTATTATAATTAGAAAAAACATAGCCTAAATTTCCACTAGATATTAATTAACGTAGCCAACCAAAAGAAACATACCCTTATTTAGAATGCCAAAGATCAAGAGAGGTAGTGGATACGACATGCTGAGTGGTAGGTGCATAGGATAGTAAATAGAGACTGATGAGCTTAAATAGACGTCTAGTTTTATGCCTTATCCTAATAGTCTATCTTGTCCGTGGATCTTGAACCGGGCAACCAGATGGGGAGAAGAGAACAGTTAAACCAAGTTAACAAAGTTCACCAATAGAGATAATATTTAGGGTGAGGGTAGGAATATTATAAATATCAGTGAGGGACACAATGGAGGTAGAGATAATACCAATACGCCTAATAGACATGTGAGTGCCATGAGTAGTATGAATAGTAAGCAAAGTACTAGAAGAAATAAAGGATGAGAAATCAATTGAATTTGAGGTCCAATGATTATAACATGCAGAATCAAAGAACCAAGAAGAGATACCTAAGGTGACAAATAGGGCAGTGTTATGAGAGGTACTAGAATGAGCATGTTGAAACATGGCCTCCATAACCTTTTGAGAATAATATGGAGCAGATGGATCTATAGGAGGGGAAGAATTCTCGGGAGCAGTAGTAGTAGCAACAACAAATCGAGATATAGATTTATGCCAAGACCTTGGTTTGTAATGACCCCTTCTTAGGTTCCCAGATGATTGATTCTTCCGAGATTGTTTATGGGGACAATGATACTCAAAATGACCAGGCCCTATTTAGTGACAAATACGACAGTCCCTAACTAAATAGTGAAGAAAAAAATGTTTAAAACTGAGACCTCAATTTTTACAGTACTTACTAATCTGAATGAAGGAGCCAGAAGAATTCTACGTGTGAGGAGTAGCAAGAGCAGTGCCACTATTGGTCTTAAGAGTACCAAGACGAGTCTCCTCAAATAAGAGTGCAGTCACAACCTATTCTAGAGTAGGTAAAGGATCCAGGTGTAGTAGAGATGCTCGGACATGCTCAAAAACAAGAGTAAGAGCCACTGTAGACATCCCATTTTTTACGGCCATTATGTAACATGCTCGGGGGGTACCCGCGCACGTTAAACAGTTCGGACTCCCGAGATCTCTTTGATCTTGTCTCACAAGTGCAATGTCAAACATATATGAGAGTCCAGATTTGGCAACTTTTATTGAAAATCCATTTTATTGCAACTTTGTCAAAAATGGACTGCGTCATCAGATCTCAGAGTCGCCACCTAATATTTTGGGAAATTAGGAAACCCATGACTTGGTGCCAAGGCCACTGTTCGTCGTAACCAAGGATGCTTTGCTCGGAACCTTAGGTATGAGAAGGGAAGGTCAATAATGAGCACCCCGCTCACCCGATCAAAGATCGGCCTCTACTAAACATGATATGAATTTTATTTTCTTTATATGTTTATGTTCTGATTTTATGTGAAGCAACAAGTATAGACTAGTTTGCTCAATTTGGAACAATTCAACTTCATTTGTGTTTTTCGAAAAGGATTTGAATTTGCCACTTGACAAAATGGCTTAAAGTTTGTGAATTTGCATTGCAAAATGGGCTTAAAACGTACATTTATTGAATTATTCCAATTCAAGCAACAAGCCTTCATCACAAGGCATTCATACAGTTATATCAAGTAAGAAAGTAGCCTCATGGTTAGAGTGCTAACACATAGTAAGAAAAACACACACAAACGGGATGCTAAAGCATAAAAACTTACAGATTGATTGACGTCCCTCGAACAGCTACAAAACAAAGTTAGTAAAATATGCATGATCTTATATACAGAAGCCTAATGCAATTCACTCATGAGATGTAACTAAAGATTCGGCTTCTAAAATATGGCATGTGAATCATCTCAATAACATAAGGTAGCGCATAGAATCACAGAAGAATTGATTAAATCTACACATATAAATTTAGCCGAATCTTAATGCATGAAACATGAATGTAAAGCATGGATATGCATGGCATGTTAGATATATACATATGTACATGTAGGGAAAGCGATTAAAGAATGGGATAGAAAGGAGCGGGGTGAGGAATTATTACAACACTTGAATTATTACATATCCAAATGAGGGAGAGAGGAGAGAATAATAACAAAATAAAATAAAATCTCACAAAACACTCAAAATCAAAATAAAAGTTTTAAAACCCCCAACCACTCATCAATTATCAAAGATCTATGTGTCTTCAATCCAATCCAGTCTGCACACCAGCAAATTACCGTGGTCCCAATAACCCACTTGCAACTCATCAGCACATGTTATGATATATACAAATCCAGCCCATGTACTCATCTTCAATGGAGGGCCACTGCCCAAAATAAGTCAACTTGCAAGCCCAAAGAGGTGAGCTCACTTTGATCTGCTAAGCATCTGTAAGACCATAGCCAAATTGGCCCAAGTCTGCAACAACCCAGAAGGCCATGGGCCCACCAACCATGCATCCCTCAGCAGCATAGACTTTGTAGCTTGTAACCCTTTTCTTTCTCTGCAACTCTGGATCATTCAAACTCCAACTCTTTGATGACCCAACACTAGTGCTTTTCTTGATTTCTTGATCTTCAATTCTTTGCCATCTGGGTTGGTTGTGCTTGTCAGATGATGATGTGGCATAAGAAGTACTGTAACTTCTCAGATCATGCATGCTAGTAGGATGACCTGGCCTAGTAGGCCTACCCCATTGAAGCTACTCTTTGTCTGCATCCTTCCATCCCTGCATGATTTGGATCCTTCACAAGATGATTATTAGGCAAAAGAGCTGAGATGGTGATGATGATGAGAGCTTTGAGCATTTATTTCGAAGAAATAGAATTCGAGAAGAAAAATTTATATATATATATATATATATCTGCATTGTTTCAAAAAGATATGCCATGTAGCTTCTGCTTTTTTTGCAATTGTCATTTTTGTTCTTCTTCTGAACTCAGTTCCCGAGGTCACCTCTCTCTCTCTCTTTTCTACTGGTATGTGTGTGTAGATATAGAGAGAAAGATAGAAATTGTAGAATGGAGAAAGGGGGCCAGCCCGAGAGAGAGAAAGAGCAACCCGTGTATGTATGGTGTCTCTTGTTTTGTGTGTCTCCTGTGCCTGTGTTGGGTGTGCATGTGCTAGCCGTGTGTGTGATGAGTGCATGTGGGTGTAAAGGGTGTGGGGTGGCTGTCAATATGTGGTCTACCGTGTGTGCATGGCTACTGGGTGTTGTGTGTTGTGTGAGTATGTGGTCTGCCGTGTTTGGCTGCGATGCATGGGTTTCGAGAGAGAAATGGTGTGTGTATGGTGTATGTGTTAGCTGGGTGTGTTGTGTGCTGTGTGCGTGTGTGGGTGTGTTGTGTGCTGTGTGTATAGGTGGTGTGGTGGGTTTGCCGTGGCTATGTTCAGATCAAGCCCCATGTCAGTGTGCCGCGTGTATGCATGGTGAGCGTATCAGTGGGTGAGGATGGCAATGTGCATGAGTGTTGCTGCCGTGGTGTGGTGAGAGTGGATGGCGTGTGTGTGTCATCGTCTCCTCCCTCTCTCTACCCGTGTGTGTTCATTGTAGAGAGAGAGGAGAGAGATGGCAGTGTGTATGTGTCCCCCCTTCCCCTTGAGTGGTGTTGGGTCTCTTCTTCTAGAGAGAGAGAGCCCGTGCCTCCTCCCTGTATTCTTCTCTTTTTTCTTTTTCTTTTTTTTTTTTATTTTCAATCATCCAGGCCCATTGCCCATGTGCCCTCTTTAATCATACACTCCCTTTCTCTCCCATCTTCTCACCTGCTTTTTTTTTTTTTTTTTATCAATCTTCTCCCCCTACTTTCCACCGAACCCATACTCTATATTATCTCTACCCAAAAGCAAAGCACACCACCTTTTTTTTTATTTTATTTTATTTTTGTTGTTGTCCCACCCCCAGATCATGTCCTCCTCTTTTTATCTTCATTCATTTTTTTATTGATCTCTGTCACCACTTTCTTCTCTCTAAAAACTAACATATCTTGCACCGCCCTAAAAACAAATCATCATTCCAAACCCATCCTGACCAAACTATTTTTTTTTAATTTTTTTATTTTCTATATATATATATATAATTTTTATCATTTTCCTTTTTAACAATATCAAAAATTATTTATACTAGATAAAAACATCAAAAACTATGTATAACACAAAAATTATATAAAATATAAAATACTACAAATTCCAAAATAATATAAAATAATTGGCCAAAATGGGTGAGGTTTGGGACTAAAGCTTCAATTTGATTTTTCTGCTGAGGGTGTTACAATAAAGTGCCCAAGTCTTAGGACATGTCAAAATGGGGTGTCTACACATTATGACTTGGATGCCATCGCTTGCACACCCAATGATGAGTCTACATGCTTATCAAGTGCTCGAAGTCCTCAGCGAAATGCCACAACTTTGAGCCCTTCAAACCCTACACCTCTATTTCCTCATTCTTGGACCAAACCTTGGTTCTTCAAGCCTGCAATCCTTGGTGGCCTACCGGCCACATTTTTGGGCTGCCAGCCATTACTCTTGGTTGTCGGCCACTGATGTGGCCTGCCGGCCACCAGTGATGGTCAGCCGGCCACTAGTGTCTTTTGTAGATATTTTGTGACAGTTGTGTCAGCTGTTTGCACAGATGCTTGCATCTGCTCCCACGTATAGGGTTGGATGTTCTTGAGTGGAATTTATGTTTTCTATATATAGAGGGCCTCCCTCTCATGTTTTAAGATTAGAAAAATTTTCGAGCAAAATTTTTCCTCTTTCTCTACAATTCTCTCTCTCTCTCTAGCAAATTTCTACACTTTAGCCTACATATCCTTCATCTTTATCTATACACTCTTAACCCGATCTCTCCATACTTGAGATGAGGTCTCTTTGAGCTTTGTTTGAGCTCTTGAGGGTGTGTGTTCTTGGTTTTATTGCTTGGAATTGATTTACTCTTCAAGAGGTATAAGGCTTTGCCTCTTTACTTACTTTATCTACTCTTTTTCTTGCAATTTTCCAACTGTTTTTGGGTTGTAAAAACTCTGTATTTTTTAGCTGAAACTTGGGTTTTAAGGCCATTAAAGGTTGAGGGGTGGTTCACCCTTTTTTGCACCTTGTTTTGAAGGCCTTTTCCTTTGTGTTTCCCATCCTTTTACTATCTGTTTTTGAGCTTTTAAACATTATTTTTCAGAGTTATTTTAGTGGCTAAAATCATGTTTTGAAGTCTAAATTTGGAGGGGTTAGCCTCCCCTCCTTGTGTCTTGCTCACTAGCCTAGCTTGTGCTATGTTTTAACTTATTAATCTAGCTTCTTCTTTTTCTTTTTTTTTTGTGTGTCTTCATTCTAACATGTTTTAGGACTTGTTTTAGACTATTTTAGCACTATTTTTGGTTGATAGTTGCATTTGAGCTTTGCTTTGGATGCTTATAGTGTAATTGTCCTCATGAGTTTGGTGTTCTAGGCCTTAGACACCATTTTATTTTAGTTGCTTGCATTTATTTATGGCTTTCCATACTTGTGATCACTCTTAATCATCTCTGCAACCGCCCTCCTTTCTTGAATTTTATTTTTCTTGAAAGTGGTTCAAACAACTTGTTTGTTTAAAGCACGAGATTGAGATGTCATGCTTAATGGTTTAATCCCTTTGGGGGTTCATTACCAACGGTATGATATCTCTTTCATGCCCAAAACAACTTTTGGTTTGAGCCTTCTTTCCATTAGAGGACTTAAACTCACCATTGGACTCAATGAACTAAAGGATGGATGGTAATCTAAAATGAAGTAATAAAATGGGGCTAAAAAGGTGCAAGATAATAAAAAGTGTTCTGTTCAATCGGACGTTAATTGAATACATGGAAGCTTGAGGCATTTCATACTCATTGGTGATGAAATGATTCAAGTTTCCAACATTACCACTTCCCTTGATCAATTCATGAAAGGAAGGAGGTTAGAGTCTTATTTTGTTGCATTTATTGAACTTGCACACTTTGGTTCATGCCCCATCATACAATGAAATTCCTTGAGTTGATGGTTTGTGGATCAAGTTTACTACTCCTTTGATTTGTTCATGAAAAGAAGGGGTGAGTTGTGCAGACAACCCTTGAGAATACCCTGTGCATGCTCTGTTTGTTCTTTGTTGTAGCAAGATGAACCCTGTAGCAGTGGCCGGCAAGCCACCTTTGATGGCCGGCCGGCTATCACTGGTGGTCGGCAGGCCCTCACTCCTGGCCGGCTGGCCATTAATGCAAAATTCAGTGGTGTGTTTTTTGAGCAGAGCAGAGCCGAGCCATTCTAGAGGTGGACAAAGGTGTAAGTGTTCTACTTTGCAACAGAGACCTTTTGGAAGCAAAACAGTTGTTTTTCGGATGGAAACTGAGCACGTGCATGAGCATTGCTCGCGTATCGAGCATGTTTAAGTTTAAATATTTAGTTCAGATATTTGTTGTAATTAATTAGTTGTAACTAGTTAATTTTGTAAAGTGTTGTAATTAATTAGTTAATTAACTAGTTGTTTGATCTCGTCTTGTAATTATTTTAGTTAACTAGAATAGTTAATTCATTTGTTGTAATAATTAGTTAAGTAGTTTAGCTAATTTAATTTGTGTTGTAATAATTAGTTTAGCTTAGCTAGTTAGCTAATTAGTTTATTTGGACTCTCCTTTGTGAGAGCGCAATGTAATAATGTGTATGTCTTCCAACCCCACGTCTTTCTCCTTTTTATTTACTAGCTTATGATGGTTAGTTTAGGGACATCATGTTTTGTTTAGCATACTTTATGTTTACATCTATTTGTATTGCATGCACTGAGGTTCGGTTCATCATTCTAACTTGCATTGTTAGCTTAAAACTTCTTTGAATATGTGCTTAGACCACATGCTATTAAATTTATTCATATGCCATATTAGTAGCCGAGCCTATTAGTTGCATATCGCATGTGTTGCATTAGTCATATTATATAGTTAGGATCATGCATTGTTCTAACTCTTTCATCTTTTTGGCTTGGAGTACTAGGTGAGCCTTTACTCGCTTTAGCATATCGCATGTGTGTGATTGTTGCCATGAGGCTAATTGCTTAATCAATATAATTGCTTGAATGCCTGTGGATCAAGGCTAAGTGCTTGAATTGGAATAAATTGAGTAAATGTTCATATGTTATCATTTTTTCAAGTGGTACATATTTCGAAACAACTTTTAAAACAAACATGAATCGAGATGTTCCAATTCTTGCAAAATTAGTCTATACTTGTGTGTGTGCGCATCACATAGTAATGCTAGCCTAATAATTGGAAAAAGAGCATATAATGTACATAAGATTCATATCATGATTAGTAGAGGCCGATCTTTGATCGGGCGAGCGGAGGTGCTCAATTCATGACCTTCCCCTCTCGTATCCAAGTTCCTGAGCCAAGACAATCTTGGTGATGACGGACACGTGACCTTTGGCAAGAGTCATGGGTTTCCTAAATTTCTCAAAAAATATTTAGGTGGCGACTTTGTATCTGGCAAAACAGTCCATTATTGGCAATTTGAGTTAAAATCGATTTTTCCAAAGATTTGCCGAATTGGGACTCTTTGGTAATTATCTATTTCACATTGTACTTGTGAGATCAGATTCAGAACCGCGGGAGTCTGATACTGTAGGGCTTATTCGCCTTCCAAAGGGGGGTGCGAAAAAGTTGACCTACAACCACAAGAAACTCAACCAAGTGGTCATCATCTCGATAATCAGCAAATGACTGGGCATCTTTTGCATCAACCCAAACAGGCGCACAAATAGAGAGCTGATCCCATAAAGTATACATGGATGATAAAAAATTATTGATGAACTGTCCTGGTGCCTAGCATTTACCATGAAGATTGGTTTGAATCTATTACCAATGAGAATAGGGATGACAATATGAACCCGGTCCGACGGGGAGTTGGACCGCCCAGTCCCGATAAATAAGGTTTTCCCTGAAAATTATTCCCCATAGGGCTGGGGCTGGTATTAAAAAATACATCCCCAATGATTTTTGGGCCGGGGACGGTGATAGGTTTCCTAACCCCGGCCCCGCCCTGAAATTTCCCCGCCTAGATACATGTGTTTAGGGCTGTATTATTATATATATATATATATATATATCTCACCCTTTGACTCTCTCAATTCTCTCACTCTCTTGTTCTTTTCTCTCTCAAACTTTCTCACTCTCTGAACTCTCTTCACTCTCTCACTCTTTCGCTCTCTTATTCTCTTGTTTTTCTCTCTCTCTCTCAACTCTCTCACTGTTTCACTCAACTCTCTCACGATCTCGATGGTTTTGCAGTCATGCAAGCGCCAGAAATCACCTCCTTCGTCGCCGATTCTCTATGGCCTTCACACCTTTCATTCGCGGCTTTCATCTTTGGATCCAAATCCAGAATATATCGCCTCCTTCGTCATCTCCGCTACCACCGATTGTGAGATCTAGATCCAAATCAGAATAGAGTTTTAGAGAGAGAATCAATGACTGTTGATGATTTTTTTAGATTTGTTGATGATTTTTTCAGATCTTTTTTCCTTCTTCAGATCTCTTTTTTTTTTTTATTTTTTTTTTTTTTAAGTTGATGATTGTTGTTGTTGACGATGATGAATTGAAACATACAGAAAACAGATTTTTTTTTTTTGTGTTGAACAATTTAAAAAAAAAAAAAAAAATGGTCGGGGTTTTTCTGGGGTTGTGGAAACCCGATCCCAATTAGGGGGTGGGTGTGATGGCGTCCCTGCCGGGGATGGGGGCGTAGAAGGAGATTTTTCTACTTTTGGGGATTGGGGACGGGGAGTGTAATCCCCGGCCCCGGCCCGGCCCCTTGCCATTCCCAAATGAGAAAGCCCAATAATACGATATGAGTCTTTGAGAAAGTCCCATATGGATTTAGTAGGAGTGGGGTTGATATTAGTTTGGAATCACCCAAACTGAAGATGAATAGAAATTGTAGAGATGTTCTGAAACCAGGTAATAATATGATAATTTTTACTATCCCATGTATCATGACGATCGATAAATTTGGCTTCAGATTCATTCTTGGCTTCGATTGGTTTCTTTAATTCTCTAGTAATAACTGTCATAATTGTCAGCCTTTGAGAAAGTTAGATATAGGTTAAGACCAGAGGAGGTAATTGGTGCCATCAAAGATTACAAAAATTGGCTAGGTAGAGTTGAAGCAGTCCATTTGGGCAAAAAGAAAAAAAAGCAGAATGTGGAAAAAAAAATATTTGACCACTGAACGTAGAATACAAAAAAAATTGGGAACCTGTCCAAACTCACTGAGAACAGGCCTGAAACAAGGTAAATCGACCAAGAAGAAGTTGAGCCAGTTTGAATGAACTGGCTGAGGCAAAGGCTGGTTGGCATGCATGTTGATATGGGCACTAGGGCTAACATTAGTGATGCAAAGAGAAAATGCACTAGGGTTGATGTTAGAGAGGAGCTGTGTAACAATGTGAAACTAACGTCATAAGGTGCGTAAGGAGGGACGCGTTTGGGGCTAACGTCAGTAGAAGTTAGTGAAGAGACATGCGTATGAAAAACGCGTGGCGTGTGGCATTGGAGAAGACGGCACATGACGACACGTAAAAGCTTCGGTTGGGTCGAGGTTGGTGAGGACAGGAGCATTGTGAGGAGACAAAGGGACTGGTGGCTTGACTTTGTGATTATGACCACTGGTGAGAGAACCAAGGGAAGTAAGGAGCAAAGTTTAGAACTTTAGTTCTGATACCATGCTAACACAATTAAGAGAATATAAACGAGTATATTCAACATTGTGTAATCTATTACAGTATAATGAAGAAGCCTATATATATATATAGGCAATGAAAGAGTAGTCAACAAGAAAGCTAATATCCTAATATAGTAAAACCTATACATGTTAACATATAATATATATACAATATATAATATTCACTTACAATTATAATCAAAATAAATCTCATTTTCATTAAGGTTGAAATTTTACAAAAGATCACATGCAACTATACATTCACAACTATCTAAGCCTGAATCAATAGTATGCGGCAAACTATTACAAAGCTATATAAATATTAAAATGAGATGCCTTATTAGTTTACATATTTTGAGGGTTAAAACCCTATTACAAAAAGATGGTTTCTACCCTAATACATAAACCAAAGCTTTACAAAATAAAGCAACAAAGATAAGAGACTTCGTGCTCCAAGATATTACATCTCGAGGCTTCAACGAAGTGGAGGCATATCTGCAGTACCTGAAAATAGCTTTTAACGAAGGGATGATCACTAATGTCCAATAGAAATAATATTAACAATGTATATGAGATTAACACGATTATAATCATGAATGCAAGTGATGTCATTTCATGTCAAAAGGTATACATTTCTTATGAAGTAACTATGCAAGTTTTTTCAAAACGACACAACTTCCACTAATTTCAATAAGCAATTATTAAACTGTAAATATATAATGCATTGGAAATCCCTAGGCATATGTCTACAAGTAGTCTAATATAGAACTACCAAAAATATCTACATTCTCTAGCTATTAACCAGAAGGGCAATTGGATACCTACATCGTGTAGGTTTTTGTACTTTTGCCGAGCACCTCAAGCCAACTTATTTCTATTTGCAAACATTTTCTACACACATCGGATTTGACCACGTTATTTACTTTAATAATTCAAGCCAACTCAATTGTTATCAAACTCACCTCAAAGACCATTTCTCAAAAGGTTTCAATGATACATGTGGGCATAGTGTCTTTTTCGAGTCTAAGGCATGCATCCCATACCAACATGCTTTGACCAACAAAAAGTTGCCACCTAATTTTTCGAGGGAAATTAAGAAACCTTTAACGATGAAAACTAAGTTAAGGATCAGTCCATCGCAACCAAGAAAATTCAGATTTTAGGAGTTTGGGTGTAAGAGGGGAAGGTCATTGAATGATAGCACCCCCCCTTGCCCAACCTGAAGATTGGCCTCTACTCACTTTCTATTTTATAATTTTAGTGGTTAATTATTCACATAAATTCATTTTAGGCCCTAAAACCCTTAACTAACCTAAAACCATGTAATTGGAATAAAAATGAATATCATATATTTTAAATTGAATGAATAAAGCCATATTTCTATAAAAATAAATAAATAAAATAAGTGGTTTTTCATTAAAAGGGGATTTTTGACAATCCATGGCCTTAAATACAAACTAAAATACACAATATTCATAAAAAATACAAAAGATACAATTTTGCATATAAAGAGCATATAGACTTGCATAATTGAAAAACAATGCAAACAACAAGCACATGCGAAGGAGGAAGAGAGGAACTTACTCGAACATCCACTTACGCATCTTACATGCAATACTTAGAATAAACATGACCTAATCATGCAACTAACACATACAAAATGCAATCTTAAGCTCGATTTGAGGCTACTAACATGATTACTATGCAAGAAAAACAAGTAATGCATAAAATAATGCAATTTTAATATACATGCTACTTAAATCGGGCCATATGCATGCAAAGATAGAGACTAGAACACCCTAAGCATACTGTTCTAAGGAAAATATAGGAAAAATGCAGAATAAAGTGAAAAAGTAAAAAAACTAACACCGTACATGATGGAATGATAAACTAACACCCTAACGTGAATGGATATTGAAAATAAATAAAGAAAAGGTACTAAAATATGAAAAATAGAAGGAGTTTACCTTCTAGTTTTCAAGAACCAAAGAAAATGCGAAGAAAAACGCAAAGAAACTCAAGTTTCTTGCTTGCAAGCCTCCTTTAAGTTTAGGTTTTTGATTATAGGTGGGTTATTTTCCATGCTAAGGCAAATGAGGGAGAGAAAGTGGGTGCTTTGTTATTAAATGCTCATAAAATGGCTCAATCTCTTAACCTCTTGAAAGGGAGGGGGAGGAGGCGCTTATATAGGCATTGAGAAGCATGGAGGGCAAGGTAGGGTAACTCATATCGCTTTCTCTTCTACCACTCATCCGAAATGCACCAAGATTGAGTTTCTATAACTGGCTCTGCCACGTTTAGATGTGCCCACGCACAAACCTTGTGTGCACTCACATTTTTGCCTTGGTACATGTGCCATGCATGAATGCATAAGAGCAGGATCCCCTATCCTTGGCTTGCTTATAGTCTAAGTAAGCCCAAATTGCCTTTCAATTGATGTTTTTGATAAAATCGGTTACTAAGTTTTGGAAAATACGTTCGATCAGAGTACAACCAGGCTTCTCTCTCATTCTTAGGGTTAAAAGGTTGGTTTTCGGCTAAAAATGGGTCTAGGGGATGGTCATTTTTGCAAAATGTTAATTTTTAACTAAAACAGGTTTATACAACAACTCCAAACAACTTTAAACATTTCTAAAGATGAAGTAATTATCATTTCATCATCAAGAGACTTACAAGTGACTAAAGTTTTAGGGTCAGTCAAAATGAGGTGTATATAATACATATGGGAAAGGCATGAAGATGTCAATGCGATGCATGATTTGTGCAAATGGTTTCTGTTTTCCTAATTTCCAATTCATTTGTACAACAAAATAACGCAATCCATCAGCAATTGCCAAAAATAGTTATCTTTATCAATGGTATTCCATCAAGGCAATACAAGAGCATAACTAACAACAATCTCCAACAATGTCCCATAAATCCAATAAATTCTAATACTGTCAATAATTTAAAAAATTCCTATATTTCTATCAATCATTCACAATTTCCCAATAGTTCTGCACATTGATTTTTCACTTCAAATTCCCAAATTTCTAGGTTTTTAGGAAAAATTTAGGGCTTTCTCCAATTGCGTTCAATACTTTGAAAATTCATGTCTCGCTAGTCATCTAAAGATAGAATATGAGAATTTGACAAAATGAGAACAAAACCCTAATTTCTTTTATATAATATAAACGATAAAATCTCAAAATTCACCAAGTAATGATAACTATAAAATACCACATAACCATGATAGAACAAATATAGACAAGTAATAGAATCCCTACCTCAAATTAGATAGAGAGGAGAGAAAAAGCCCAACTTTTGAAGATGCCGAAACGACGATCGACTCTAGTTAGATTGAAGCTCTCAATGCGCTTTATTCCCTAAATATCAAAGGAGTAAGGGAAGATTTTGACTTTAGGCATGGTAGATCGAAGGATTTATAAAATTTTGTTATGTTTTTAAATAGAGAGAAGAGAGGTTTTTGGGTAGAGAGAAAGAGAAAAGAAAGAAGCAAAGTAGAAGGAGAGAAAGGAGTAATAAATCAGATTTTATTCAACGCGATCGATCACACTTCCAAGAGCAATCAATATCTTAAGTGAGATCGATCGGCTATCGATCGAAGCATTATGTTGAAATTTAAACCAAAATAAATAAGTAGAGCGATCGATCGCACTATCAGGAGTGGTCGATCACCCTAGTGAGATTGATCCCCTTTCGATCAGAGCATTCTACTTAAAATCGGCCCAAAATAAATATAAAGAGCAATTGACCGCTCCCAAATGCGATCGATCGCGAACCTAGATGTTTGCTTAGAAAAGGCTGGAACAACCTTCAACCAAGCGAAAAAAACTCAAACAAAAGAGATTTTTTTTTGATAAACAAAATGAAAATTTATTGATGAAGAAAGCAATACATGCGAAAACTTACATCAACGAAGAGGGAAGTGCAAAGAGCATCAACGCTGACCTTAACAATCCCAACTAGGTTGACACCATTAACGAAACACAATCGTTTGCAAGCACTTAACCCAAAGATTGGTGAGGAACCAATCAAGAAGAACCAAAAAAGACAAGAAAAGCAAATAAAACAGAACAACACCAGAAGAAGCTGCACAGACCATTAAGACATCATACACCATAAGAAAATAGGTTGAGCATACAGCAGTAGCTGCACAAATCCAGCAGCATACGCCTCAGCAAACACCAGTAGCATAGACCAGCAGCATATTTCAGCAGCACAAAAATCTTTGAGCAGAGCAGACCTTACTCTCTTCAGAAGAAAAACCAGTAGCACACTACAACAGCATAGACCAGCGGCAACTCTATGAGCAGAGCTTTCACCAGATCTTGAGCAGGCCTTAGACACAACCCTTTACCATGCCAAACAAACAGCCCAAACCAATCCACTAAACAACAGCATACAAACCTTGCACCAGGCCACTAACATCAGACCATACAGCAACAAACCTTACACCACAACAGCAGACCCTACTCCACAGCTGCTATGCAGACATAGTTCTAAATATCGGCCGGTATGGTACGTACCGGCCGATTCGTGCCGGAAAATCATAGCACCGATTCGGATACTCACCGGTATACCGGTGAGAATGAAATTCATGACCGTAGCGTCCGAGTCCCGGGACGTAACGGCGTGAATCCGATATATGCGCCGATATGGGCTGATACACCAGTCTCTGTTTCTGTTGTTGTGCCGCGGCTCTGTTTTTCTTCTTGATGTGCTCTGTTTCTGTTTCTGGTTTTTTTTTTTTTCCCGTCGATCTAAAGCTGAAGTTGGAGAGGGCCTTGATCTGAGCTAAAACACACCCAGCAGACACAGGCAGATGCATACACATGCACACACGGCACACAGATACACACTGAGATACACACAGGTTCTCTCTCTCAGCGGGGATGGTTGAGGAGGATCTGCTAAAAAACCCACTGTAGACGTCCCCGAACGCATCCCGGGCGAGGAGTGCGAGTCCCCTCCGTTACGGTTCGATATTGGGTCACTACAGTTCGAAGGACTCAAAATGTCACGGTTCTTAATCTTGAACCAAAGAGTCCAAATCCGGCAAATCGTTTTGAAAACAGATTTTTTTTGAAAGAAGTGCCAAACATGGACTGTTTTGCCAGATACAGAGTCGCCACCTAAATGTTTTTTTATGGGAAATTTAGGAAACCCTGACTCGGTGCCGAAGGCCACGTGTCCGTCATCACCAAAGTTGCCTCGGCTTGGGAACTTGGGTACGATTGGGGAAGGTCACTTCGTGAGTACCCCCGCTCGCCCGGTCAAAGACCGGCCTCTACTAACCATGATATCTTATTTTGAAAACATTGTGAGTTCTTGTTCCGGTTATTAGCCGAGGTTACTATGTGATGCGCACAGCATACAAGTATAGACTGAGTCGCCTGAATTGGAACAAAACATTTCATGTTTGTTTGTTTGAAAATGGTTTGATGGTGCTACCCGTAGGTAGGCTAAGACATGGATTTGCCACCCTCGGGTGGGCTTAGAAAACATGATTTTGCCACTATCTAGTGGGCTTAAAACAAACAATCAATGCATTGTCCCAATTCAAATAACCCAACCTCCACCCACAGGCATTCAAGGCAGTTATATCACATAAGCACATAGCTTCATGGTAAGCATGCTATTCATGGCAGCACTCACACGCATGCAAGGATGCTAAAGCATAAAACTCACCGAGTACTCCAAGCCAAAACAGAAGCTCATTAGAAATCATGCATGATCCTAAATATACAGAAATGCCTAATGCAACACATGCAATAATGCAACTATAGCAGGCTCGGCTATTCTAAACGTGGCATATGGAATGCTACAGCTAACATGTATTCAATTTGGAATTGAAATACAAATGCAGTTTGTATGATGCGCCGAGCCCGGTGCGTGCAAAACAGATGAATGATGCAAACATGCTGTCATACTGTATGCTAATTGAAATATGCCCTATATCTAACCATCATAAGCAGGTAAATAAAAAGGAGAAAGACGTGGGGTTGGAAGACATACATCACACTCACCCACACTTATTACAATCATACCCTTGCGCAGAGGGTCCGAATAAATAATACAGTCCCGAATGAAAGAATAATACAGTCCACATAATACAGATCCCTAATTAATTAACAAATCAACTAAAAAAGACTGTAAACTGGCATGCAAGCCCGGGGGGGTGCCTTGATTCTGATGAATGCTGCATGTTTGGGCTGCTTTGCGCGGAAATCCACTGGGATGCCCCAATTAGCCTCTGTTTGCAATGTTTCTCGAAATGCGTGCCAGACTCCGAAAAGTTGCTGATTCTCCATTTTGCTGCAACAGGGAGCAGGAAAGGGGCATAGCAATGTATTTCACAAATATATGCATGCCTCGATCCTCGTGCCACCAATCACGCATATCGATGCATGATGGCTGAGGAGCCGATTTGCACAACTCAATATAGAATGAATGCGCATGAATGCTACAACAAAACCTAACTCCATCATGGATAATCCGGAGTGTCGGTGACTTGGGGATTGAGACCCGTTCCGTCGCTCGGAGCACGAAACGTGCCTCATTTCCCGTGCCCGGGCTAACTCCTATCCCAAACACGATGCGATATGCATGATATGCATGAAATGTAGCTAATATGCAACCCTAACATACACAATGTCATGGAATGGCATACACGCTATACGAGGTAATATACAACCGGGCATGCACAATGCTATGGACGAAATGGCATACGCAATGCAATAATGGGCTTACACTAACATGAGAGAGCCTCAGCCACACTCACATAGGAGGCCATCAGACGAAAACAAGACACCTCGAAGTGAGAACGGACCCTCAGGCACCGAAATGCCACTCTAATGAGGCATAGCAAAGACATGGAATATGGTATGCTAACATGCAAAAATCAGTGGCAAAATGAGGGGCAAAACAGCCCCGAAATGAGGCGAAATAATACCCGATGTATGAAATGATCCCGAAACATGGATTTCAATGCATAAAATGGCCTATAGCTATACCATACATGCATAATTGATACATGACATGAAAAGGAAGAAGCAAGGAAGCCCCAAAACTCACATTTTTACAGTACAAAACAAGGCCAAACAGCAATCACAAGTAGGGCTAAGATGGCATGCAAAAATGGCTCCGCAAGGGAGGCAATGAAGCAAGTGGTACATGCAATGCCCAAACAGAAAAATACCCTTCTAAAACACTGAAGAGGGACTAAAAATATGAACATTTACAGTTTATGACATCCCCCAAATCAGTATGCAAGCATGCTCAAAATGCAATGCAAGATTGAGGCCACAAGATGGTATAACATGAAGTAGGCAAAATATACACCAAACAGCCAAGGACCCTTAATGAGATATTCCAATAAGGTCAAAATATAGCCATTTTCAGTTCTGATCATGGCCGAAAACAGAAGTTAGATAAGCCTAAAAAAGCATGCAAAAATGGGGGCCAAAGAGGGGTATAATGGTAAGTGCTACATGGAGGCCCCCAACAGTGTTGAGCCCTTCTACAATGTTGTAGAGGGGCTCAAAATAGGCCTATCTACAGTTTACATCAGGCGCAAAAACAGATCACACACAAGCTAAAAATATCATGCAAAATAAAGGCATTCAAGAGGGTATTGAAGCAAGTGCATCATGGGGGGCTCAAACAGTGTTGAGCCCTTAATGAAAGATGAAAATGAGCTCAAAAGAACACTACTTTCAGTTAGGGTCGGAGCCCAAAACAGCAATAAAATAGGGTAGAAGAATGGTGCAAAAAAGTGCTACAAAAGAGGGAAAGATGAACTTACCCTTGAAGACCAAACTTTTGCTTCCTCTTGGACCAAGGAATGTTGCTTCTAAGCCTCTGAAAACCTCTCCTTGCTGCTGGAAATGGAGTGGTGGTGGTGGTGCTTGGTGGTAGTGAAGAAATGGAGCCAAAACTTGAGAAAATGAGAGAGAAATGGAGAGACATGTATCTATATGCTCAAACCAAGTTTTCCCACCCTTGAGGGAGAGCTAGAGCTGCTGTGTGTATGCAAGGATGGAAAGCAATGGAGGGAAAAATGTGTAGGGTCATGGGATTAAGTTCCCTTTTCTACCAAAAGTCCCCCGAAATCAGATATTTTGGGGGAAAAGCTATACAGCTGCAAGGCACACCTCCCAAGGATCATGGCTGGCCTGCTGTTTTTGTTGCAGGTGGCCGGCCGGCCACCCCCTATGGCCGGCCGACCAAGGGGCAAAATGGTCCAAAACAATTTCTGGCCGGCCACCAGATATTGGTGTCCTCCCAGGTCTCCTCAACACAACCTGTGGTTCAAAATTGGCAACTCTAAAACAGGAGAGAGAATAGGCCACTTTTAGGAGGGGTTCAAAAGTGAAAAAAGGAATTAATGGCCGGCCATCGACTTTTAGGGTCCTCCCATGTGTGTACAACACAAATATGTGGTTTGGGCTTGAAGAAAATGCTCCTAGGTGGTCAACATTAGCTCGGAATTGAGAAAAACGGGCGTCGGAGGGCGCCGGAGGAGCATAACTGATTGCTGAGACAATTGCTGGCCTCCCACCCTTCAGTGACCTTCCTGGTGACAAAACAGAGGTACCTGCCAAAAATGAACGAAAACCGATGCCAAACGAATGCTCGGGGGCCAAAACACACAGTTCGGGGTCCCGAAAATAGGCTGTTAAGCACTGAAAGTAGCATTCGACCACGAAGTGGGTTTCTCAGGCCTCAGTGTCCCTCAAAGGGGAGTAAATGAGATGCATGCCAAAAACCGGAGCAGTCGGAGATGGTTAGGCGGTCCGAACCGAGGCACACGGCCTGACGGCTCCGAAAATCGGGAACCGGGCTCCGAAATGGGCAAAATGGCCTACGGCCACGAAATGTAGCCCACGGCCACTGAGATATGGTCTACGGGACCTCTCCCTCCCCTCAAGAAAAGAAACAGAGAAAATCGAGTCTGGTTCATAAACCGAGGCAAGGTACAGAAGAGGGTTCGGAAGTCCGGAGGCAGGGCTCACGGCCGCGACTCTAAGACTTCTGAACGAGCACAATATGCAACATCACCGAGCGCTCAATCGGTGACGTCTGAGTCTTAAGGTCGGTCAAAAATGGGGTGTCTACAGTTGCCCCTCTTTGACAGAACTCGGAAGTCACAAGTGACGGGAGTGAATGTCAAAGCCCAGAGACGACCCATTTTTGTCAAGGCCAAAGACTTAGACAATCATACAAGGTACACAGAGATACGCCCGCAGGCGTGCCCGCAGGCGGGGGGCAAAATGCAAAGCGATATGCACAGAGCGAGATGTAACTTAAAAGATCATGCAAATGCAGCAAGCTGTAATGAAGCAAGTATTCGCAAATAGATGCAACAGTTTTAAGCAAGAATGCAAAGCAAGCAAGTAAACTTGAACCAAACTATACCTCATGCAGAAAGGATGTAAGAAAATTATGGAATCTTCACGAACATGTGCGATAGATACACAAAGGTGAACGAAGTGTGTGATTGATGCACGAAGCGAACGTGTGTGATAGATACACAAAGCGAACGCGTGATAGATACACAAAGTGAAGCAAGTGTGATGGATACACTATATAAAGCAAAGTGTGATGGATACATTAGGTGAGTGTGTGATAGATACACAAAGCAAGCGTGTGATAGATACACAAAGTGAAGCGAGTGTGATGGATACACTAAAGGTGAACACAAAGTGTGATAGATGCACAAGGTGAACAAAGTGTGATTGATACGCTAAAAGTGAACACAAAGTGTGATAGATGCACCATGTGAGCAAAGTATGATAGATATACTGAATGTGAACACGAAGTGTGGTAGATGCACTTAGTGAACAAGTATGATTGATATACTTAAGGTGAACACGAAGTGTGATAGATGCACTTAGTGAACAGAGTATGATTGATACACTAAAAGTGAACACGAAGTGTGATAGATGCACTTAGTGAACCAGTATGATTGATATACTGAAGGTGAACACGAAGTGTGATAGATGCACTTAGTGAACCAGTATGATTGATGTACTGAAGGTGAACACGAAGTGTGATAGATGCACTTAGTGAACAAGTATGATGGATACACTAAAAGTGAACACGAAGTGTGATAGATGCACTTAGTGAACCAGTATGATTGATATACTGAAGGTGAACACGAAGTGTGATAGATGCACTTAGTGAACAAGTATGATGGATACACTAAAAGTGAACACGAAGTGTGATAGATGCACTCTGTGAACAGAGTGTGATGGATACACTAAAGGTGATGATGTGAATACGTGCATGATAGATACACAAAATGAGGATGTGTGTGATAGATACACAAAATGAATGAAGTGTGATTGATACACTAAGGTGAAGAGAGTGTGATTGATACACTAAGCGAATAAAGAAAGTGTGATAGATACACAAAGTGAGCATAGTGTGATTGATACACTAATAAATGAAGTGTGATTGATACACTAACTGAATGAAGTGTGATTGATACACTAAAGTGAATATATGCGTGATAGATACACAAAATGATAATGTGTGTGATAGATACACAGAACGAATGAAGTGTGATTGATACACTAATAAATGATCTCAAACGGAATTCCTTTGAATGAACCGTACATACAATATCGTGCATGACTGAGAAAGAGACTTGATAGGTACAATGCATTATAATACATGATGCTTAAGGAAAGCAATAAATGGACAAAGCGGCGCTTTAGAAAGCACCTCATGAGGTGAGTGGCGGTGAACCGCTCTTCTCCGACGGGGATCTCCCCTCGTGCTCTTCGAACACTTTACCTTTAACTCGCAGTACAAAGGCTCTGAAATGCTGACAAGTAACAACATCTGTATGTAGGAGCCACGGCTGCTGCTTGTCTTCTTGATCATATTCACAAATTTCCCTATTCTCCAACGGGGTGACATACTAGGTTGGTTCAGTATCCAGAATTGAGGTGCATACACGCTATCTCAACCTATGGGGCTTCCATACAGATTTCAAGCTGAGGGCATGCCTCTGGGTATTTAAACCAGACTTTAGTCTCGGAAATCCCGAACCTTTGCGTTCTAGGCTACAGCCATTCGAACTCTAGTTTCCACCGTCGCAGTTGGTCTCCTAGGAACTCATCGCGAACACAGCCAAGATGCCTTTGGTAGGGAATGGTACTCAGGGAGAGCACTTCTGATCGCTATTCTGGCTTGAGGCAGACTTGATCTTGAGCTTGAGGTAGAGGCACACTCATACTTCGGAGCATTGACAAGACCTGACAAGGTGTATACGGAATGCGATCTCGGAGCTTACTGAAGTTGAAACAAACTCAGATGCTCGACATTTTCCTTTTTTGCTTCTGCTTTGCAGTCCGGAACCATTATAGCTTCAGATAGGTCCTGGTTCCACTATTCTCATATGACCTGGGTTGAACCCTGCGGTTTTATGAAAGAACAAATACTGTTTTGAACAAATGTGGAGAACGGCACGGCACTCGGAGCACAAAATGATTTTATTTTCGAAATTGAGAGATGAATTTTCGGCCAGGTATTGAGCCTACGACTGAACACAGCAAAACGACTCAACAAGGAAATAAAAGGCACACAACCTAGACACATCGAGTAACACTCGAAACGACTCAAAACAAGAATCGAGATAAAACAAAAGGACATGATACTCAGTCTTGCACAGGGAGCCTGTTTCACCGGGTAGTGTTTCCCACCCTTTCTCATTTGTGATTCTCATATCACTCTGGCACTCAATCTCTTGTCTTCTGAAAAAGCCCTTTTCTCACTTTTTCTCTCATCGCACATCTCTCTATTCTTCAATCTCTCATTTTTCATCCCTTCCCTGGGTGGTTGATGGATAAACAAAAAGTTGTGGGCTCTTGCCCCTAGCATTCTGCTCGATTCTCTTTCTTCCGCTCACAGCTAGTGAATTCCTCCCACAGAGGGGTTGCGCTACATTTGGGTGTGTAGCAAATCTGCAGTTAACATCGGTTGATGATGCTTTGCTGGAGAGTTTGGACGTGATAAGATCTGTCCAGATGATGGGTGGAATATCTGCCCCATTCCAGTTCGTGCTTCGCACTTGGCTCGACACCTCGTTGCTCGGAAGGTGTGAGAGCTTTTTCGACCTTTTTGGGTTAGCTTCAGTGGTGCCCTTTTTCGACAGGTAGAGTGCCTTGCTTGGCAAGTAGAGTGCCCTTTCCGGCAAGTATTTTGACAAAGGGGAAAGACAGAGAACCTGACTCAACTGTGCCCCTAGTTCATCCTTTTGACCATTTTTTGGTTTGGTTTTAAAACAATTTTGACCAACATGAAAGTTAGATTAACATGCTTATTCAACTTTCTGATTTTGAAAATCATGCAAGTTAGGTCGTGAGCACTGGAAATTTTCCTTTTTTGGGTTCAAGAAAAAGGTCCAGTTTTAGAAAAGATGGAATAATTTTCGAGAGAATCGGTCAACCTCAGTAAAAATTCTCAAAAACTATTTTGCAAACGGCCATTTGCTCAACGAGCATGAAACCTACTCCTGAGATGCGCAACCTCGGATCCAAAAGAAAACTGCCCCGTGCTTGGAGAGAGCTATATGGCAACGGAAAGTTGCCCCTTGTCTGAATGGCACTGCGGCGCATTGAATGGCAACGGAAAGTTCCCCCTTGTTTGAATGGTACTACAGCACATTGTAGTTAGTCCTCAGAGCGACGAACACAACCAAATCCTCAGATATAGGGAAGACAAAGATGACCAGAACCATCGCATGGACACAATTGAATTTTGAATTGTTTTACGGCTGGACTTCAGAATGAAGTTGCCTACGTATCCCAAAGATGGGAATCAAGCCTTACGTAGTTCGGGGCTAAGGTACACTCGGGTATTTAACCTCTCCTTTTTATGCTCTAACTTTTGCCAAGGCGCCTGTTGCAGGTTTTCAACCTTTGCGAGCTTTGTTTTTCTTTTCTTTTTCATTTCTTTCTTTTCTTCTTTTTTTATCTTTTCTTTTCTTTTCTTTTCTCTTCTTTTTTTTTTTTTGTATTTTTCCTTTTTTTTTCATTCTTCTCTTTTCTTCTCTTTTTTTTTCTTTTTTGCTTTTCGTATCTATTTTTCTTGCTCTAACTTTTGCCTGGGTCGCCCTTCCGGGTTTTCGGCCCAGCGAGCCTCTCAAAGGGTAAAAGTGTAGCTTGGTCCATGTCAAATGGTTGTAAGGTTTTGAAGCCATCCGTATCCAAGAGAGTGGCTGTTGATTTGCAAGAGGACTCATCTTCGACTCTTCGAGCACATCGGACATTTTTTGCCCCTAGTTCGAGGGGTGCTTCTGATCTAGCTTTGCAAGCTTCTTCTGATGAGGTCTGACCTTCTTGATTTGACTTTGGTGCCTCTTGTTCGAGGGCTGCTTCAAATTTGGCCACACAGGCCTCACATTGTAGTTGACCGTTGAACATTCTGAATTCAAGTTCAAGGTTTGGAAGCAAAGGGGTTGAGTCTCGAGGCCGAGAGCAATCCTAAGCTGCACAATCTCAAGAGCGATTCCACACATGTCTTCGCCGGACCACGCAAAACATTTTTTGAAAGTTTTTAAGAAAGCGACAAATCGCTCGCGCTGAAGACAGTGTAGGACCAATCTGGATCAAGCCAGGATCTTTCTCAGTACTCACATTAACAAGCATGATCTCAATCATTAAGGGCTTAGCATGCCTCTCTTTCTCTCAATTGATCAAAGTTTTGCAAATCTCGAGGAATTCCTCCCTCTTTGTTTTCACCACAGTGTTCAAAATTTTTTTTTGAAAAACTCAGGTCATTACAATGACTTCAAGGCACAAGAGAGCAGGTAGAATGCATTGCCATTTCATTCAAATCCCGACACAACTAGCACACGGCAGAAGCAAATGCGAGAGTGTGGAAGTCACTGCTGTTTCATTCAAAATTTGTTGGCACAACTGGCTCCCTGGCAGAAACAGACTCAAAACAAAACAAAAAGACAAACGCAAAACAAAATGGTGACGCCCGAGGTAACACTCCCGGAATCACCCGACTCCTATACAACAGGACTGACTCGATACAACAAGACAGACCCAAAACAAAAGATACTGACTCAAAATAAAAAGATAGACTCAAAACAAAACAACAAAACTGACCCAATACCCAAGTCAGAAAGCACAAAAACTGGTATTTGCACATTGTTCAGAACAGTGCGTGCCATTCCCACGTCTGGAGTAAATTGAGCGTCATCCGCAGCTGGTTCATCCCCCGATCACATATCACATTATCCCCCACAAGTTCACTGATCAAGTGCCGATAGACTTTGCAGGACCTGGTGCAGCAATGACCCCGTTGTCAAACAGATCTTGTACATCATGGCGCAGACGAAAGCAACTGTCGGTGTCATGACCGGTTTGCTGATGGTAGGCACAGTATTTAGTCTGGTCATGCTTTGCAGGGATAGGATCGGGTAGGGGCCGTTGTTCCAACGGTTTCAGATGTCCTTTCCGGAGTAAGACTTCTAGAGCCTTTGACAAAGGCATATGAAGTGGAGTGAAAACCCTCTTGACTTGGGGTGGATATTTGGCCGTCTGTGAGCTACTTCTGGACACACCGGTGAATGGAGTAGCCCTTTTTGATGTGGTGGTGGTGACCATGCCCACTTTAGAAGATCTTGCAGTTGCATCACCGCTGGTGGTCGCATTCGAACTGCGAGAAAACGCCCGTCTAGGCTGCTCTTTCTCCTGGTCAATAAGGCCCTGCTTCATGGCATCCTCGATCTGTACTCCCATCTCATGCAAATCTGAAAAGGTAGGGAAGGGGAGCACGATCATTTTCTGCATTAGTTTGGGCTGAGGTTGCGCACAACCATCCGTATTTGATCCTTATCCGTTGGCCTACTGGTCATCATTGAGGCCTTGGCCCTCCAGCGGGTTACAAAGTCAGAGAAGCCCTCTTTCGGCTCTTGCCTGGTCGTCTCGAGATCACGGGTCGTAATCTCGATTTGGGTATTGTATGAATATTGTGCGACGAAGGCCTCGGCCATCTCCTCCCAGCTTCGTTTCACCGAATCCTCTAATTTGGCGTACCAGATGGCCGCAACACCCGACAGGGTCCTGCCAAAAAGGGAGAGCTTCTGTAATCTTGTCAAGCCCATCGGGCGCAGAACATCTGAAAACAAACTCAGGTGGACCATAGGATCTTCTGACCCGTCAAAACGGTCGATGTGAGGCATCTTGAACCTGTCCGGCAGTGTCACAACTGCGTTGGTGTACCCGTCCTCAATGTCTGGGATGGACTTTACCCCCTGGGATTTCTTGAACAACTTCTCAAGCTTGCTCAATTTCAACACTGTAGGGTCGACCTCAGTCTCGAAGGGTGAGTCCAGTAGATTGGTAGGTGTTTTGGACAGCTGGGGTAAGATCGGGGGCGGAGCTGCCCCTGTAGGAATGTCTGTACCCTCCTGGTATTCTGAACATTCATCGTTTCCCTGGGTGCGGGAGCTCCTGCTGGAGGAGGAACTTGTTGAGAAGCAGACGCGCCGCTTTGCTGTTGCAACCTGGTGATGAGCTCAGCCTGCTGAGCCATGATTGCAGCCTGCTGCTTGGAAAATTCCGCTTGGCGGACAGCGTCCTCCTGCATGAGCTTCATACTTTCTTGCATCTGACGCATCATTGCCTCCATCCCTGACGTGTTTTGCTGATCCATCTGACTGACTGGTATATCTATCCCTGCAGTAGAAACTGAGACCTCAGCCTGACTGTTCACTGGTTGAGTGGATAAGGGCCACTGATCTGGTAACTACTGAACTGGTGATCTGTGCCTGACTGGCCCTCTTCACCCTGCCTCTGGCAAAGGAACACTGATGACCCTTGAACTGAATCTCTGACCTGACAAAGTCTATCAGCACAAGTTCGATGAACCTCGGGGATATCGGAGCCTTCTGAAGCTATGGTTCCAGGACTACCTAGCAAAAGAGAAAACAGATAGCACTCAGCTCAACTTCATCAAAACAGATACGAGGATAACAGGATGACTGTGCCTCTACTGAATTCTGCCCCCAAAATTCTGCCTCAAATCTGATACCCTCGGGTAAAACTGAACCCCAAAATATTGAACTGGTGCCCGCAAGCCTGATGCCCAAACCTGCAAACTGATACATGCATTCCTGTAGAGACGCACTCTAAAAGCACATAACAAGCAAGTGAGAGCCAAAACACCCCTATGTTGGGGTAGGGTTTCCCTGTCCTATTTTGTCAGGAGCAAGGGTTTCACTACGCACGCAGCGGTTTCAAACAACCTATAAACGGGTAAGCAACCTGTCCTAGTTTGGAATGGTCACTATGGATCCGAATATGCACTAGGTTGAATGGTAAAAAAGGGTGCCCCGGTAAAACCGGGGTTTGTGTTCCCATGCTGTCAGAGCCCACAGCCGATCAGCCTTATGGTCATGCCTTGACAAGACAAGCCTCCGGCAAATTGTTCGGGAATGGCATATGGCAAACACGGTGTCCTAGGCGCACCAATGCAAATGCAATGCAAAGAAACACGCAAGTGTAGTCAAAACCAGATATCATGAGTTCGAGTCAAGTTCTCTAAATCCCCAGCGGAGTCGCCAGAAACTGTAGACGTCCCCGAACGCATCCCGGCGAGGAGTGCGAGTCCCCTCCGTTACGGTTCGATATTGGGTCACTACAGTTCGAAGGACTCAAATGTCACGGTTCTTAATCTTGAACCAAAGAGTCCAAATCCGGCAAATCGTTTTGAAAACAGATTTTTTGAAAGAAGTGCCAAACATGGACTGCTTTGCCAGATACAGAGTCGCTACCTAAATGTTTTTTTATGGGAAATTTAGGAAACCCTGACTCGGTGCCAAGGCCACGTGTCCGTCATCACCAAAGTTGCCTCGGCTCAGGAACTTGGGTACGATTGGGGAAGGTCACTTCGTGAGTACCCCCGCTCGCCCGGTCAAAGACCGGCCTCTACTAACCATGATATCTTATTTTGAAAACATTGTGAGTTCTTGTTCCGGTTATTAGCCGAGGTTACTATGTGATGCGCACAGCATACAAGTATAGACTGAGTCGCCTGAATTGGAACAAAACATTTCATGTTTGTTTGTTTGAAAATGGTTTGATGGTGCTACCCGTAGGTAGGCTAAGACATGGATTTGCCACCCTCGGGTGGGCTTAGAAAACATGATTTTGCCACTATCTAGTGGGCTTAAAACAAACAATCAATGCATTGTCCCAATTCAAATAACCCAACCTCCACCCACAGACATTCAAGGCAGTTATATCACATAAGCACATAGCTTCATGGTAAGCATGCTATTCATGGCAGCACTCACACGCATGCAAGGATGCTAAAGCATAAAACTCACCGAGTACTCCAAGCCAAAACAGAAGCTCATTAGAAATCATGCATGATCCTAAATATACAGAAATGCCTAATGCAACACATGCAATAATGCAACTATAGCAGGCTCGGCTATTCTAAACGTGGCATATGGAATGCTACAGCTAACATGTATTCAATTTGGAATTGAAATACAAATGCAGTTTGTATGATGCGCCGAGCCCGGTGCGTGCAAAACAGATGAATGACGCAAACATGCTGTTATACTGTATGCTAATTGAAATATGCCCTATATCTAACCATCATAAGCAGGTAAATAAAAGGGAGAAAGACGTGGGGTTGGAAGACATACATCACACTCACCCACACTTATTACAATCATACCTTCGCAGAGGGTCCGAATAAATAATACAGTCCCGAATGAAAGAATAATACAGTCCACATAATACAGATCCCTAATTAATTAACAAATCAACTAAAAAAGACTGTAAACTGGCATGCAAGCCGGGGGGGTGCCTTGATTCTGATGAATGCTGCATGTTTGGGCTGCTTTGCGCGGAAATCCATTGGGATGCCCCAATTAGCCTCTGTTTGCAATGTTTCTCGAAATGCGTGCCAGACTCCGAAAAGTTGCTGATTCTCCATTTTGCTGCAACAGAGGAGCAGGAAAGGGGCATAGCAATGTATTTCACAAATATATGCATGCCTCGATCCTCGTGCCACCAATCACGCATATCGATGCATGATGGCTGAGGAGCCGATTTGCACAACTCAATATAGAATGAATGCGCATGAATGCTACAACAAAACCTAACTCCATCATGGATAATCCGGAGTGTCGGTGACTTGGGGATTGAGACCCGTTCCGTCGCTCGGAGCACGAAACGTGCCTCATTTCCCGTGCCCGGGCTAACTCCTATCCCAAACACGATGCGATATGCATGATATGCATGAAATGTAGCTAATATGCAACCCTAACATACACAATGTCATGGAATGGCATACACGCTATACGAGGTAATATACAACCGGGCATGCACAATGCTATGGACGAAATGGCATACGCAATGCAATAATGGGCTTACACTAACATGAGAGAGCCTCAGCCACACTCACATAGGAGGCCATCAGATGAAAACAAGACACCTCGAAGTGCGTGCCCCGAGAACGGACCCTCAGGCACCGAAATGCCACTCTAATGAGGCATAGCAAAGACATGGAATATGGTATGCTAACATGCAAAAATCAGTGGCAAAATGAGGGGCAAAACAGCCCCGAAATGAGGCGAAATAATACCCGATGTATGAAATGATCCCGAAACATAGATTTCAATGCATAAAATGGCCTATAGCTATACCATACATGCATAATTGATACATGACATGAAAAGGCAGAAGCAAGGCAGCCCCAAAACTCACATTTTTACAGTACAAAACAAGGCCAAACAGCAATCACAAGTAGGGCTAAGATGGCATGCAAAAATGGCTCCGCAAG
This sequence comes from Camellia japonica, assembly GCA_030407325.1. Taxonomy (NCBI): domain Eukaryota; kingdom Viridiplantae; phylum Streptophyta; class Magnoliopsida; order Ericales; family Theaceae; genus Camellia; species Camellia japonica. The sequence continues at coordinate 138,094,573 of JAPPVO010000019.1, forward strand.
GGAGGCAATGAAACAAGTGGTACATGCAATGCCCAAAAAGAAAAATACCCTTCTACAACACTGAATAGGGACTAAAAATATGAACATTTACAGTTTATGACATCCCCCAAATCAGTATGCAAGCATGCTCAAAATGCAATGCAAGATTGAGGCCACAAGATGGTATAACATGAAGTAGGCAAAATATACACCAAACAGCCAAGGACCCTTAATGAGATATTCCAAGAAGGTCAAAATATGGCCATTTTCAGTTCTGATTCATGGCCTAAAACAGAAGCTAGATAAGCCTAAAAAAGCATGCAAAAATGGGGGCCAAAGAGGGGTATAATGGTAAGTGCTACATGGAGGCCCCCAACAGTGTTGAGCCCTTCTACAATGTTGTAGAGGGGCTCAAAATAGGCCTATCTACAGTTTATATCAGGCGCCAAAACAGATCACACACAAGCTAAAAATATCCTGCAAAATAAAGGCATTCAAGAGGGTATTGAAGCAAGTGCATCATGGGGGGCTCAAACAGTGTTGAGCCCTTAATGAAAGATGAAAATGATCTCAAAATAACACTACTTTCAGTTAGGGTCGGAGCCCAAAACAGCAAGAAAATAGGGTAGAAGAATGGTGCAAAAAAGTGCTACAAAAGAGGGAAAGATGAACTTACCCTTGAAGACCAAACTTTTGCTTCCTCTTGGACCAAGGAATGTTGCTTCTAAGCCTTTGAAAAACCTCTCCTTGCTGCTGGAAATGGAGTGGTGGTGGTGGTGCTTGGTGGTAGTGAAGAAATGGAGCCAAAACTTGAGAAAATGAGAGAGAAATGGAGAGACATGTATCTATATGCTCAAACCAAGTTTTTCCACCCTTGAGGGAGAGCTAGAGCTGCTGTGTGTATGCAAGGATGGAAGAGCAATGGAGGGAAAAATGTGTAGGGTCATGGGATTAAGTTCCCTTTTCTACCAAAAGTCCCCCGAAATCAGATATTTTGGGGGAAAAAGCTATACAGCTGCAAGGCACACCTCCCAAGGATCATGGCCGGCCTGCTGTTTTTGTTGCAGGTAGCCGGCCGGCCACCCCCTATGGCCGGCCGACCAAGGGGCAAAATGGTCCAAAACAATTTCTGGCCGGCCACCAGATATTGGTGTCCTCCCAGGTCTCCTCAACACAACCCTGTAGTTCAATATTGGCAACTCTAAAACAGAAGAGAGATAGGCCACTTTTAGGAGGGGTTCAAAAGTGAAAAAAGGAATTAATGGCCGGCCATAGACTTTTAGGGTCCTCCCATGTGTGTACAACACAAATATGTTGTTTGGGCTTGAAGAAAATGCTCCTAGGGTGGTCAACATTAGCTCGGAAGTGAGAAAAACGGGCGTCGGAGGGCGCCGGAGGAGCATAACTGATTGCTGAGACAATTGCTGGCCTCCCACCCTTCAGTGACCTTCCTGGTGACAAAACAGAGGTACCTGCCAAAAATGAACGAAAACCGATGCCAAACGAATGCTCGGGGCCAAAACACACAGTTCGGGGTCCCGAAAATAGGCTGTTAAGCACTGAAAGTAGCATTCGACCACGAAGTGGGTTTCTCAGGCCTCAGTGTCCCTCAAAGGGGAGTAAATGAGATGCATGCCAAAAACCGGAGCAGTCGGAGATGGTTAGGCGGTCCAAACCGAGGCACACGGCCTGACGGCTCCGAAAACCGGGAACCGGGCTCCGAAATGGGCAAAATGGCCTACGGCCATGAAATGTAGCCCACGGCCACTGAGAGATGGTCTACGGGACCTCTCCCTCCCCTCAAGAAAAGAAACAGAGAAAATCGAGTCTGGTTCGTAAACCGAGGCAAGGTACAGAAGAGGGTTCGGAAGTCCGGAGGCAGGGCTCACGGCCGCGACTCTGAGACTTCTGAACGAGCACAATATGCAACATCACCGAGCGCTCAATCGGTGACGTCTGAGTCTTAAGGTCGGTCAAAAATAGGGTGTCTACACCCACACACACAGAATAGGTGCATTGGGAGTCTGAGTTGAGATGGGTAAAGAAGAGAGTTACTTGGGTACATGGAGGTGCATGGGTTTATGGTGGATTTGTAGATTCAAATGTTTAATTTTTTTTTTTCTTCTATTTATTTGTTTATAGTATGATATAAAAGAGGGAGTTACTTGGATATTACTTGCAGTGAAGAAGTCAAGGACAAAGTTTTTTTTTTTTTTTCTTCTATTTATTTGTTTTGGAGGTGGTGTGGCTGGCTACACCTGTTTATAGACCAGCACCTCTACTTATATTAATATATATATTTATGTTTTTCTCAGTACAAGAAAAAATAAATATTCAAATCAATTTTTTTATTAAAAGTTTAACATATGTCAAAAATAAATACAAATTATTTAGTTGAAAATGAGTCAAAAATGTTCCTACATAACGAAATTTTGATTGAAATGTAACAAATTAAAGTTAAAAGAGTCAAAAAAAATGCATAAAATTTGGTTTTAGAGGGGTTGCTAATGATTTTTAAAATTTCACGGTTGCGGCATCCGATTCCCGATACGTACCGGCCGATACTACCGATACCAATACTCCGCGATCGATACCGTTACGTTAGCCGATACCGCGATTTAGAACTATGTATGCAGACTTCAGAAGAGCATCATACAACACCAGCAGCAAAAGAGATAGTAGAAGAAATAAGACAAATGCCAACAATGTGTGAACGATAGATAAATTCAAAGAGTCGATATAAGCATACAAATGAGTCTATAGGGTTGGGTCTTGACCTGAGCTGTCACATGAAAAGACTGTATGCTGTAGAAGATAGCTTTAGGGATCCAAATCTTCTTAGATTTGTTCAACGATGAACCTTGGATATCTGTTCTTTTGCAATTTTATTATGATTAGATTTTTGTTTTGCAGGTGGTTATTAACTTTTTTCTTGGGAAGTTTCTTTAGTTTGACAACTTGATTTCTTGCTTATTTGATGTTGATTGTGGTCTGGGATTTCTACTTGTGATAGTTTCTTGGCTCTAACGCAAGTTTTTATTCTCGTGGTTTTCTCTTTCAAACTCTGTTTGATCTCTCTACCTGCTTTGATGTTTATTGCTTTTCTTTTATTTTGGTGAAATTAGCATTATGAAACTCTATTGTATGTTTTCTTTTACATATGAATGAAGTTCTTATCCAAAAATAAAAAAGGGATAAAAGAAAAAGAGAAAGAAAAAACTTTTATATTGTGTTTGGTTGAGGGACTTGGGGAAAGATTTAGAAAGAGAAATGGAAAGATATGTGAAATTAGGTAAAATTTAGGTATATTTTATTTTCATTTCACTTATTTTTTCTATTTTCATTTTCATTTCTAAATTCCTCCTTAAATCTCCTAATCAAATTACTCAGAGTGTGCTTAGTTCTAGGGGTTCTAATAATTTCTCAGAATTGAGTATTTTAGCACACCCCCATTTAATGCTTCTTTTTGATTTGTGAAATGTTGTGTTTGTCAGATTTTTAATTCATCCTCTTTACACGAGGAGTCTTCTAATATATTAGATAGATTAATCAGTTCACAGTCTGCAACTTCTTACTTTGTTTCTACCGTTAAAAAAAAAAAATTAAATAAATAAAAAAAATCGAAAGCAAAAACAAAAACAAAAAAACAAAAAAAACCAAAACAAAACAAAACCTTCTTACTTTGTTTCTTCTATTGTTGATTAAATGAGGAAGTGTGGTTGAGATGGTGGTGTAATTGGGAGTTTTTCTATACTGTCCTTTTATGGTGCAATATACTTTATTTTTGTTGATTAAAAAAAAAAAAAAAAAAAAAAAAAAAGAGAATTAAAGCTCCAAGGATGAGTCTATGGATAATTTTTGTCATTATATGATTTCCACTTATCCCATTATTTTGAGAATTATATAATAGAATACAGTAGTGATTGGTAGCTCGAGAGTTGAGGCTCGAGATTTGGCTCGAGGGTCAAAACGACGTCGTTTTGACCCTTTTTTTTTTTTCTTTTTCTTTTCTTTTTCTCGTTGACCCCTCCTTCTCTATATTTTTTTTTTTTTGACAGAAGAAGAAGAAGACGGGCAGAAGAAGAAGAAGACGGAGGGGGAGGGGAGGGGGCCCTAATACAGGGGAGGAGGGGGAGGGGGAGGGGACCTAATACAGGAGAGGAGGAAGCGGAGGTGGAGGCCGACGATCTGACGATCTGGAGCTGGGCGACGACGGCGGGCGGCGAGGCCACGACGGCGGTCGGCGAGACGATCGGTGGCTGGGCATCGGCGTCTTCTCTCTCTCTCTCTTCCCGTCTGCTTCTCTCTCTCTGCCTCTCCCTCTCATTCTCCCTCTCTTCCTCTTTTCTCCCTCTGCCTCTCCCTCTCCCTCTCTTCCTCTTTTCTCCTCTCTCGAGCTAAATTCGAGCTTATTTTTCGAGCTACCGCTCATTTTCCAATAGAATAATTCATATGAAAGATTACATCAGCAGATGTTTACTTGCAAAAAGGTTCAGTTTTTCTCTAGTTGAAGAGAAGATTGGATCTATTTGGACTCGAATAGGAGCCCTATTTTATAATTTTTCTTTTACATTCTTGAGTATTGATCAATTATGAAAATTTTATAGTGATACTAAAATTTTTCCCATATGATTTCATCATATTTAATTTCAAAAAAAAAAAAATTGCAATTTAAAAAATAAACCTTTTCATTCTTTCACAGAAAAATTTGATAAAATTATAAGATACTATTATTGGATCAAAATAAATTTTGGGGGAAACTACAATAATAATAATAATAATAATAATAATAATAGGGTAAATTACATTGACACCCCCTAAGGTTTAATCCAATTATATCAACCCCCTGACATTATTGAAATTACATTCCTACCCCTATAGTTAATAGTCTCATTTCGCAAATCCCTTTATTTATATAAAAGACAATAACTTCTGATAGAAAAATGAAATACATTACATTAAAAAAAAAGTAAAGTAAAGGAAAGGAAAAAAAGAAAAAAAAAAAGTGTAAAACAAAACAAGAAAAGAGAGTATGAATTTAATATATTTTTAATACCAATGTTAATTCTATCTAAATAATTAGAATGATAGGGGTCATTGTAATTTCTCATACGTCTGAGGATAATATGTATTAAATTCAAACCTCAGGAGGTGTAAGTGTAATTTACCCATAGTAATAATAACGTTGTTTGGTTTCAAAAAATTAAGTTTTATGTTTTCTATGTTAAAAATTTTAATATTTTAAGAATTTTTATAATTTTTTAGGTGCACCTAACCTAGATACACTTAAAAATATAATATTTATGGTAAATTTTTTAAAAAATTCATCAAATACAAAAAATACAAAACATTTAGTACATTTTTATATTATTGTGTATTTATTGAATTCTTAAAATATTTTTCACAAATATTTTACTTTGCATGTGCATCTAGAAAATAAAATAGTTACTTAAAATATTAAAAAAATTTACTAAACTCAAAAAAATACAAAAAAATAAAAAACTCAATTTTCAAAAAATTAATCAAAACCAAACAAAGTGAATAATTCATAAGATTTTACGTTGCAAGAAAATAAATATTGAATTTTTATTTTTATTAATTTAACCATAATCCTTTGATTTGTTTTCAATTTGAAACATCTGTCTACTTTTATTAAGTAAAATTGATGAAAAAAATTTGTATTTTAGTCATTAACTCAACAAGAAAATATATTTTATACATTTTATGTATACCTACATTGAGTTTAATGATTAAAATATTATTTTTTCATTAGTTTTATTTAATTGAAATAAACGGATTGTTTAGATTGAAAATAAATTAAAAAATTTAAATTTAAATTGAAAATTTTAAAAACTCAAGATTTATTTCGTTACAAAGGTTAAACTTTGGGATTTTATTTAAAATTTCACACTAATTTTTTTTTTTTTGTAAATAATCTATATACTAGAATTTATAGTAAATGGAATAAATCATGAAAATAAAATCTCTTGTAAAAAGACCCATAAAGCCATGGATCAAAAGCAACATACAAACAAGCAAAATCATAGCCAAGCCATTGGTGTGTAAAAACAACCCCCCGCTTTCAGCGCTCTTTTCTTGTTTCTTTTTGGAGTTCGTCCACCACATGCATGGTTGGCTTCCTGCAATTGAAACCTAAAGAGACAAGAGGAGAGAGAGAGAGAGAGAGAGAGACACACACACACACAGAGATTGTTGAATCCCTTCAAACCGTACCTCCAAGGAAGAGAAAGAGAAGGAGAAAGAGAAAAAAGAGAGAAAGAAGGGAATAGTAGGGAAGGGAAGGGAAGGGAAGGGAAGGGGTGGTGGGGGGAGGTGGGAAGGGGTGTTGTGTTGCATGTAACAACAAACAACAATGGAGAAGGAAAGACAAAGAGATCTAAGAGTCCCTCTCATCTCTGGGTTGTTCTTCGTTACTTGTTTAACTGGTGGAATACTCCTCTTTATGTGGCTTCTTGATGTTCAAGGGTCCCAACATTGGTTTCCTATCGTGGCATTGGTTTTGATAAGCTTCCCATGGATTTTCTGGTTCCTCACGTACATCTACACCTTAATCAAAGTTTGCTTTCGAAGAAGCGGGGGAGGGGGAGGCAGAGGTGGTGGTGGTGGCAGTATCTCGAGACGCGAAAGCAGTCAATCAAAACTTGAGTCCGCTTCCACAAACAAGATGAACCGTACATTATCCAGCGGCAAAGGGCAAGTGGAAGTTGTCATGGATGATGGACACAATGACGGTGCAGATGAAGCATCGGTTACCTCCTCCAAGGAATGTGAAATGCCATTAACTCAATCGGTCTCATCTTGACAAGCGCATGCAGTGCAAGTGGGCATATATATTTTTATTTTCACGGCCTCTTATAAATCAATCTCCCTCAAACCCATGCTTGCATGTACAAATATAGAAAACAAAATCAAAAACAAAAAAAAAAAAAAAAAACAAAAAGTTCACATGTACTCCAAATGCAATGCGTGTTTTGGGATGGACAAAAGGTAGTGTTCGACTTATCAGAAAATCATTCAAATTGGGAGATGATTTGACAAGTATATAGCTTGACGTGATGATTGTGACGACGATGATATAGGAGTAACTGAAACAGAGAGATTTCAATTTTCCTCAGCACAGAAAAAGGAAAGAAAATTTATTTGTAGTTGTAATTGTTGTGAACTCTATGCATATTGAAAACCATGATCCATACATGTAAGATACTAATCTGAAGTGAAAGATAGCAAGAACCATTTTTTCTGCTCAAACATTATTGTCATTGTGATTTTCATAGCCACATAGAATCCTGTATCTTTTTATAGGGAAGATTTAATTTCAAACTGTGAATAAAAAATAAATGTGTATGGTCTAAATGGAAGAAAAACTTGTTTATTTGTGTGATCACATATATGATATATTGTTTTATACATGTATTATTGTTGGGTAGATATAGTGATTGAAGCATAATAATGTTGTTATTTATACCTCCATTTTGTAAATGAAGAAATGCATCCTTATAAATTCGTTAAATTACTTTGCCCTAATTATTGGATTAATTATAACTAAACCTATGAGTTTAACAATAGTGCTTGGGCCCCTTGAATTTTAGATTTGCCTAACAATTTCCCACACCATTAGAAGACTCTTAGTAACTTGACTGAATAATGTTGTTACAAGCTTTTTATGAAATTAAATTCCTATATTTCTTTGTATATAAAATATTGTTACCAAATTTGTAAAATAAATAGGTTGAACGATTTGTTTAAGCGAGTTAAACCACCATAACTCTTTTCCCTTTCTTTTTGCACATTCTTGTTTTTCTCTATCTTCCACTTTTACCACAATCACAAACTCCTCGAACACAATGTGAAAGACCACAATGGAAAAACACTTGTGGTGTGGCCATAAATGGCAGACCTCCTCTACTACTTACGGAAAAATACAATCATCTCAAACAAATTGGAGAGATGGAGAGAAATATTGGTAGATGTGGAGGTAGTGTAGTCATAGAGGACATCGAAGGGGGGGGGGGGGAGAGAGAGAGAGAGAGTAATACAACTCAGTTCTCTCTCTCTCTCTCTCTCTCTCTCTCTCTCAATTTTCTTCCTATTCCTATACTCCAATAGCAGTTCCTCAACCAAATGCACTACCAACATGATAGTATGGCAATTCCTCACCACAATGATATCTTCAGCCTAATCCCCAATTCAATTTTAGCCCTTGTCATTTTCTCTCTTTTTGTTCATTTTATCTCTACTACAAACACTACAATTGTGTGGTTGTTAATTTTTTGACCTCACAACCAAACAGATCTCCTTATCGAGATTTAGAGAACTCAGCTGGAGAGCACATGGAAGAATAGATTAAGCCGATCACTTGCGTACAAGAAAGTGAGGAATACCGCTGTGACTCGTCCACCAAGGGGCACTCTGACGATCAAATCAGTAATTTATCTTTCAAAGATATCGAATCAAATGAATAGTGCACCAGTAAAAATATATCTTAGACCCATGAGGGTGCCTTACTTTTATAATGATCAATATCCAACATCCCCTAGAAGTCTTACTTCATAGGACTTTATCCTTTACAAGGATATCACTTATCCATGACTCATCTTATTTAAATTATAATCAACTCTCTCAAGAGTCTAATCTTACCCAAATAAGTAGTTTAACATCATCTAGGACTCTTGTCCTCTATCTGAATATTTCAGATTCCTATATGGTCACACCATATCTCAGTGACTTGGTTCATCCACGTGACACCTCAGTAACCACCTCGGTCATGTGGACAACCCTAAAAATGTCTCCACAGCTGCCTCCTAGGTTCTATTATCTCGGCAACATGAGGTGATGGAATCTATATTATCTAATCTACCAACAAGCCGACCAACCTATATGATGGAGGACACCCCTCCGACTAAGATCATGACTTGTCAACATCAGGAGACAAGGACTCATGTGTCCACTCGTCAAAAATCAAGAACTAAAATGTTATTCCTTATCCAAGTCCAACATCTTAACAAAGATCGCACTACTAGCCGAGATCGTGGCTCGCTAGTTCAAGAACATCAAGATTCGAAATATGTCATCTCAAAATAAACTTAACCATCATACCAATATCATGACGTGTCACCTCCTCATTGATTATATTATCTCTGACTCGATCTTCTTATCCGATGTTAGCCATCTATTCTTACAAAATTTCCACAGATGGCGCCAAATTGTATGTGTCGACTTTTGACCTTACAACCAAACATATCTCCCTATCGATATCTAAGAAACTTAGCTGGAGAGTATGTGACTGAATAGATTATACCAAATATTTAAACCAAACCAAACCAAACCAAGCCTTAAGTCTCATCAAATGGGGTCGATTGTATGAATTCTTCTTCTCCACTCAACTCTATCAAAGGCCATTTCATTAGTAAAATTAAGGAGATTCATATCTCTATTCACTACACTAGTCTACGTCAATTTAGGTCTATCAAGCCCCCTAACACGACCATCTACTGTCACTGTATCGCATCTCTTCACTACTACCTTTGTTGGTCTCTGTTGCATATGACCAAACAATCTCAATCTATCTTCTCTCAACTTATCTTCTATCGGTACTACTTCTACCCATTCTCGAATATACTCATTCCTAACTCTGTCTTTTCTACTCTTCTCTCACATCCACCTTAGCGTCCTTCTCTCAGCAACACTCATATTCTTTACATGCTGTTTCTTAGTTGCCCAACATTCCGTCCCATACAATATCCCTGGTCTAATAGTCGTTTTATAGAACTTTCTTTTAGTCTAATGGGTACTCGTTTATCGCACAGTACTCCAGATGCACTCCTCTACTTAAGCCACCTTGCTTTAATTCTGTAGCCCACATTTGCTCCAATCTCCCCAGTCATTGTGATAATCAATCCTAAATAATGAAAATGTTCACTCTTAGATAGTTCTTGACTCTCAATCTTCACTTCTCTCTACTTGCATTGTGACTATTACTAAAATTACACTCCATATACTTTGTCTGAGTTCTACTTATCCTAAATCCTTTAGATTCAAGTGCATTTCTCCAAATCTACAACTTAGTGTTAACTCCTTCTCTAGTCTCATAGATTAAGGCCGAATTGGGCAACACTGAGGCCATTAATTAGGATCTCTTAACTTTACTTGCTTGTCAAACTATATACTTTATGTCTGTCTAATGTCAATCAGGTTGTACATAGTGGGAGCATAAAATGAGCAAAAATGCAAGAGTTGTGAAGAAAAGTGCTTTCCGCACGTGCATTATACATAGTGAGAGCATAAAATCGTACCGCTATTTTAAACCTGTTTGAAAGACAACAGAGGTATAAACAGTAGAGAAGGAGTCTAGATTAGGGTTCTGAAATTTTGAAGGAGAAAGAGGAGGCTAGGGTTTGGAAAAATGTGGTTCTCAATCTTCAAAACAAATTCCCATGGAGGGTTCCATCTCTTCCACCTCCTCTTATTCCTCCATGAGTGGCTAGGTTCTTATTTTCTAGGGTTTTGATGAAACCCTAGCTATGTAATTAGGTTTTCATTTTGATTTTTGATTATGTAAAGGTTTGAACAATTGTATGGTGTTTTAAAAGTTTCATATATATATATATATATATATATATATATTTTCCACTATTTCTTCAAGTATTCGGCTTTCTATGATTGTTGAATGCTTTCCATACAACGGTTTTCTTTTCTTTCATATTCAAGGTATGAGACAAGCCATACTACAAGGGACGAGTCGTTTTGCTACCCTAGTTTAGAGCAAACGACTCATACTACTTGAGATGGTTCGTGGACCTATACATTGAACATGATAACTCTCTTGATAAGTGTCCCGATCTTGTAGTTGCGAAGTATTATTTAGTTCAAACTGTAGCATAATTGATTTCAAATTAAAACTTTATTTACGTAACTAGTGGTGAACTCATTGCCCTAGGTTTTTTTCCCAAATCAGTAAATTCATCTTTATTTATAATTGCTAGTTTATTCGCTTTGTTTAATTTAATTTTTATTAAGTTATGACCAATCAATCTTTTCATCAAAATTAATTTAGGAATTTAACAATTAAATTAGTTTAATTTTCCTTTTGTCACCGTGGATCGATACCTGGACTTACCATTATTCTAAGGAATTTGGTATAGTTTAGTGTTTAATTTTGGTGTGTGAAACGACCCATCAAATTTGGTATAGTTTATATTCTTATTTTAATTTTTAATTTAGGATTTCATATTTTAGTGTTGCTAAGTGTGCAAAGTGTTTTCAATTGGAGTCATCACTGAAGTGCGAGCGGAGCACAACTGAGCTTTAAAAACAAACTGTAGCACCAAAGTGCTTTAAAAAAAATAATACAAAGGCAAATAGTTGCAAGCAAAGCACCAAAGTGCTACAATTAGAAAGCTTAAGTGGAAATTGGGGATAACGTCTACACGTCAAGCACTCGCAAAATGAGTAAAGCATTTTCGTTAAATCGCTGTGAGTATTCTTTTCTTTGGTATTTTGCTTTCATAACTTAGTGCACAGAGTCGGAACTTAGTGTGTGTGTGTGTGTGTGTGCACAGGCGCCGTTCTTGTCGCCCTGAATTGTGAAATTTGGACCTTGAACTAGAAAGGACTCTTAAGAAACTTAGAGCCTCTTCCCGTGCCTAGGCTTGAATACCCTTATCCATACTTCGAACTAATAGAGATGGAAAACCTGAGTGGCCTAAATGGGCCCAACTTGACCGTTAAGGATTACTTCACACCCACTGCATATACATCACCATCATGCATCCAGTTACGCGATACCACTGCTGCTCATTATGAGATTGTCCGACACCATCCAAATGCTTCCATCATTCCATAGACTAGCTCATGATGACCCTTACAAACTTCTGAATGAATTTCTGAAAATTTGCTCTACAGTGAGGATCCAGAATTTCACCAATGAGGTCCTAATCTTGCGTTTGTTTCCATTTTCATTAAAGGACAAAGCCAAACATTGGCTAAACTCCTTACTTGCTAATTCAATCACAACTTGACACCAATTACAGCAAAAGTTTTTAGAGAAGTACTTTCCCATTAGTAAGACAAACCAACTCAGGCGAGCCATCACCAATTTTGCTCAAATTGATGGCGAGCAATTTCATGAGACATGGGAGAGACTTCGTGACCTTCTCCAACAGTGTCCCCACCACCAAGTGCCTGATTGGAAACTTGTTCAGACCTTTTACTATAGCTTAACTAAGCCTCACCACGAAATGGTGGATTCTTCTTGTGGTGGGACATTCATGTCCAAAAATGACGCCGAGGCATGGCAACTATTTGAGAACTTAAGTGATAATTCTCTTCACCATGCCTCTGTAGCTCGGCAAGTCCGGCAACTGGTAGTTGAAGTCCCGAAAAGAGGGGGCATTTATGAGGTAGGGCAAAACCTAGAGTTAGCCCAACACGTAGAGACATTGTCCAATAAGATGGACCAATTATTAGCTTCAGAACATGGCCCTACATAGCAAGATCAGCCTCAATTTCATAAAACACATGCTATTTGTGCGAGCCCTGCTCATGACTTGAGTGAGTACCCTTCGATATCACAATTTCCGGAATTAGTCCAAGAGCATGTGAATATGGCTCAAGGATTTTGCAACCCAGGTAATGACCCATATTCCAATACATATAATCCGGGATGGAGAAATCACCCTAATTTTTCATGGAGACCTCATTCACAAGGCACTTCTTACAATCCTCCACCACTAAGGCAAAATTTTAATAATTTTACCAGCCAATCTTCTTATCGACCTCTCCAACCTTACCAACCACTATAACCTTACCGGCAACCACAACCCATGCCTGTTCCTCAAGACAACTTAGCCTTTGAGACTCAGGTGTTAGAAGTTCTCTTAGAACTTAAGGGGTTACCACCAGTAGTTCACTTCCATACTCACTCTATTGCCAAGCTAGAGGCCCAATTGGGTAAAATGGCTAATAATATGAATATGAGAGATGAGGAAAAATTACCGAGTCAAACTATGGTTAACCCTAAGGGTCAATATAGGGCAGAGGGGTCGAGTGGGAATGGAAAACACCATGGACAGGCGCAAGCGGTGATTACCTTGAGAAGTAGGAGGGAGTTAGAGCCTCGACTAGTTGCGTCTGATGCAATTAAGGCTAAGAAGGGTGATCACTGTGGTCAACCCAAAGAGAGCAAGGGTGAGGGAGAAACACCTAAGGGGAATGACTTAGCCCCTAGCACTTCACATGAGCCTAAGGTACCATATGTGCCTAAGGCACCCTTTCTCCAATGTCTTGATACACCGTCCTCTTTTAATAAAAAGGCGGCATCTATGGATGTTGAGGTTTTTAAACAAGTGAAAATCAATCTCCCCCTATTGGAGGCGATTAAGCAAGTACCCTCCTATGCTAAATTTCTGAAGGACCTTTGCACGCAAAAGTATAAATCTAGGACGCACATGTCCCAAAAGGTCATACTCATGGAGCAAGTAAGCTCCATTTTGTTGAATGACACACCCTCTAAGCTTAAAGACCCGGGTGCCCCAACCATTGCATGTATTATAGGGGACCATTTCATTGACAGGGCCTTGTTAGATTTAGGGACTAGTGTTAATTTGTTGTCGTACTCTATGTACGAAGAATTCAGGCTTGGCAAGTTGAAGCCCACTACTGTTACTCTGCAGTTGGCTGACCGGTCCCTCAAGATAATTGAGGATGTGCTAGTAAAGGTCGATACGTTTTATTTTCCTGTTGACTTTTTGGTTTTAGATATGGAACCGGTAGCCAGCTTTAGGAAACAAATCCCGGTGAGCTTAGGCTGACTTTTCTTGGCTATGGCCATTGCATGCATAAATTGTCGTACCGGGGTTATAGAATTTCATTTGAGAATATGTAAGTGAAACACAATGTTTTCCAAGCATCCCAACAACCCCATGAGAAAAATGAGTGCCTATTTGTAGATGTTGTGGATGGGATTGTGGAGGAGGCTTTACCATCCATTCTTGTAGAGGACCCTCTAGAGGCTTGTCTAGCTTATTTTGGGTTTGAAAATTTTGATATTGACTGGTCGGTTGAGGGGGTGAATGCCTTACTTAATTCTTCTTCTACACCGGATTTTCCTCCGTAGAAAGCCCTGTTTGAGTCCCCTCCTCCTCTGTCTAGAGAGCCTGCCATACCATCCTTAGTCACACCACCTACAATTGAGTTGAAACTACTCCTGACCACACTTAAGTGTGTATTTTTAGGGCCTCAAGATACTTTACCTGTCATCATTGCATCTGACTTAACTACAGAGCAGGAAAGTCAATTAATGAGTGTTTTTATGGCATATCAGAGTGCTATAGGGTGGTCGGTGGCCGATTTGCAAGGGATAGATCCCTCTGTGTGCTTGCATCATATACATTTAGAGGTGGATGCCAAACCTTCTAGTGAAATGCAACGGAGACTTAATCCCAACATAAAAGAGGTTGTGAAAAGGGAGTTGTTAAAATTGTTGGATGCAGGTATTATATACCCCATCTCAAATAGCAAGTGGGTGAGTCGTACGTAAGTGGTGCCCAAGAAATCGGGCATCAATGTTGTAGAGAATGTGCAATGAGAGTTGGTCCCCACTAAAACCACTACTTGGTGGCAAGTGTGTATTGATTATAGGAGATTGAATTCCTTGACTAGGAAGGGTCATTTTCCTTTGTCATTTATTGATCAAATTCTTGAGAGGTTAGTGGGGCAGGATTTTTATTGTTTTCTTGATAGCTACTCGGGGTATAATCAAGTCCCGGTGTACTCTGTTGACCAAAAAAAGACCACGTTCACTTGCCCTTTTAGCATTTTACTTACATGCACATGCCCTTTAGGCTATGTAATGCACCGGCGACTTTTCAACGTTGTATGATGGCCATTTTTTCTGACATGGTGGATAAATTTTTAGAGGTTTTCATGGATGACTTCTCCGTGTTTGGGCCCTCTTTTGAGGAATGTCTCCAGAACTTAAATAAAGTCATTATTCGTTGTGTGGAAACAAACTTGATTTTGAGTTAGGGAAAGAGCCATTTTATGGTTCGTGATGGTATAGTGTTGTGACACATTTTGTCCCCTTGAGGCATAGAGGTAGACAAAACTAAGGTTCACCTCATTGCAGCCTACCTCCAACCACTTTTGTGCGTCAAGTCCAATCTTTCTTAGGGTATGCAGGTTTTTACCGTAGGTTCATCAATGACTTTAGTAAAATATCACGCCCTTTGTGCAGTTTACTTGCTAAGGACTCACCTTTTATCTTTGATGAGGCATGTTTGAAAGCCTTTGAAACACTAAGAGTGGCCCTCACTACCGCCCCAATCATGAAATCACCGGAATGGTCGCTTCCCTTTGAAATCATGTGTGATGCCTCAGATTATGCTGTCGAGGCTATGTTGGGCCAAAGGATCAGTAGGGCACCATATGCTATATACTATGCTAGTCGCACTCTCTCGGATGCACAATTGAATTACACTACTACTGAGAAAGAGTTGCTAGCTGTGGTCTTTGCCTTAGATAAATTCTGTTCCTATCTCTTAGGCTCCAAGGTCATAGTCTTCACTGATCATGCCGCTTTGCGGTATTTACTATCAGAGAAAGAAACCAAGCCTAGGTTAATTAGATGGATATTGTTACTTCAGAAATTTCACTTAGAGATCCGACATAAGAAATGATCTGAGAATGTGGTGGCGGATCACCTCTCCCGAGTCCTTGTTGAGTATAATAGTGACCCTTAACTTTGCATGATTTGTTTCCGGACGAACAACTTCTTGTGGTGTCACGAGTGAGCCCCCAGTGGTTTGCACATATTGTGAATTACTTGGCCATTGGGCAAATTTTTCAAAATTGGTCTAAGCAAGACAAAGACTGATTCTTTTCACAGGTCAGGTATTATTTTGGGAGGATCAAGAGTTGTTTAAATATTGCTCTGACCAAGTAATCCGATGGTGTGTGCCGGAGAGTGAGGTGCATAGCATTCTTATATTTTGTCATTCTTCTGTATGTGGCGGTCATTTTGGGGGCATAAAATGGCCGCCAAGGTTTTACAAAGCGGTTTTATTGGCCCACCATTTTTAAAGATGCCCATCAATTTTGTAGAACTTGTTTACGTTGTTAGCAAATGGGTTCGATATCTCGTCGTGATATGATGCCAATGTCCCCTATTCTTGTGGTAGAGATCTTTGATGTTTGGGGGATTGATTTTATAGGCCATTTCCCATCGTCGTTCGGGTTTGAGTATATTCTCTTGCCAGTGGATTATGTGTCTAAGTGGGTGGAGGCAATAGTTACCTTATCAAACGATCATAAAGTAGTAATCAAATTGTTGCATGAAAACATCTTTAGTCATTTCAGGTTTCCTAGAGCCATAATAAGTGATCAGGGTACGCATTTTTGTAACCGATTCTTTGAGTTGGTAATTAAGAAATACTTTATCACTCATAAAGTGGGCACTCCATGCCACCTTCATACTAGTGGCTAAGTGGAAGTCTCTAACAGGGAGGTGAAGCACATAATAGAGAAAACGGTGAGGCCAGATAGGAAAGATTGGTCAAAACGCTTAATTGATGCATTATGGGCCTACCCTACTGCTTATAAGACACCCATTGGGATATTACCATATAGGGCGGTGTTTGGCAAAGCTTGCCACCTCCCGATTGAACTTGAGCACCGAGCGTTGTGGGCCATAAAGAAATTTAACTTCGATATGGCCGTGGCTGGGCTCAACTGAAAATTGCAACTCAATGAGTTTGAGAAAATTCGAAATGATGCATATGAGAATTCAAAAATTTTTAAAGCCCGAACTAAGGAATTCCATGATAAGTACATTAATGGAAAATCCTTTGAACCCGACCAAAAAGTATAGCTTTTTAACTCAAAATTGAGACTCTTTCCGGGGTAAGCTTAGATCAAGATGGGATGGTCCCTTTGTGGTTGTAGAGGCATTTATTCATGGCGTCGTTGAGGTGCATGATCCAAGGAATGGCCACACTTTTAACGTGAATGGCCAAAGACTGAAGTCATATATAGACGGGATTGGGAGTGGAGATATGATTGAGTCCATTGGTTTGATGGACCCTCTTTACTTTGATTGAGAGATTGATGTCTTGTTCTCTTTTCTTTCCTCTCTATTCTATTACATTTTTATTTATTCTTGTTGTGCTTTATTAGATGTCTAGGAGACTTTAAATCTTCTAAATGTGTAATTCCTTTGGTGTTTGCCATGCCTGAACGACATCTGATAGTCTAGTATAATCACCTAACTGTGTTTGTAGTGAGTTCCTAGGAGATCCACTTAGACGGTGGAAACTAGAATTCGAATGACAAAGCCTAGAATGCAAAGGTTTGGAATTTCCAAGACTAGAGTCTAGTTTAAATACCTAGGGGTGTGGAGATTGCTTCAAAACCACCATGGCTTGAGCTCTGTAAGGCAGCCCCATTGGTCGAGTTAGCTTTATGCACCTCGATTCTGGATACCAAATCAACCTAGTCTATCACCCTGTTGGAGAATAGGGAAAGTTACAAACGTTGTTAGGGAGAAAAGTAGTACCCGTGGTTTTCATGTGAAGATTATAACTTTGTTAAGCATTCCGATATTTTCAAAGTGTTATTTTTATTTCGGATCTGTATTGCAGATAGAAATGGTTCGAAATGTTTTGGGTGGTTCTTGAGTTAAGAAATGGTTTAATCTCTTTAAAAATAATAAATAAATAAATAAATGAAAAGAAAATTTCCTGCACGTGCGGCAAAAGTTTCATTTCACAAGTTGAAGACTGCTTTAAAAGGAGGTGCGCGGGGGGGAGGGGTAGTGCAGCTCATTCGCCGCACGTGCGGCATGGGACTCACACGTGTGGGAAAATTTTGGGGAAAAAAATTTCGAGCCTGCTTTATATGCAGGTGTGGCGACGTAGTGCGAGTGCACGTCTGCATGTGTGGTGTGCACTCTGGCATGCGCAGTACGTCGGAAAAAAAAAAAAAAATTCAGATTTCTTTGTACAATTTTATTTATTTATTTATTATTATTTATTATTTTATTTTATTTTCGTTTTTGAAAAAAAAAATTTTGTTTATTTTTTATTTATATATTTATTTTATTTTATTTTCGTTTTTGAAAAAAAACAAATTGAATATCTAACCTAGAGACCCACTTTTCCTTTCACTCTCATAGATTCTCTCTCTCTCTCTCTCTCTCTCTCTCTCTCTCTCTACCTTATCAACTTTCTCATCCCTTCCTCTTTCACTCAAACCCCACCACCACCACCACCACCAACTTTCTTATTTTTTCTTTTCCACCATCACCAACCTTCACCCAACCTCTTTTCACCACCACTCTACCACAGGAGCTTCACCGTCAGCGCCTTACCTTCTCTCCATCCGGCGATCTCCGGCGACCACCATTTTTTTTCGGCGAATCTCCATTCTTTCTCTCTCTCTCTCTCTTTCTTCACTATTTTAAGGTAAATCCTTCTTTTTTTTTTTTTTTAATAGATTTGTATAGTTCTTCTTTCAATCTTCACTTATAGTTGGGTGTAGGGGTAGATTAACTTGTAAGATTCAAAAAAAAAAAAAAAAAAAAAAAAGAAGAAGAAGTTGAAAACGTTTCTGGGTGGTGCGCTACCGCACATGTGGCCCCTATCGGCGCACGTGCGGATATTTCAAAATAAAATAAATAAATAAATAAATAATTTAGCCTATTTAATTATTTATTTTATTAGTTAATCTATTGTGCCTTTTATTTCTTCTAATTTTTTTATTATTTATTATTTTGCTTGCTTACCATAGTTTAGTTTATTCAAATAATTTAGTTCTGTTAGTTTTAATTATTTAGTCATTAGTTACTTAAATAAAATAATATTGTTGTTTAATAGTTAGTTTAATATCAATGCCTATAACTAGTTGTGGTATACTAATTTAGTTGTTGTTTCTTTTATTTTTATTTTTATTCATATTTTATTTCAGTTTGTTTATTTATCTATTCAAAAATAAATAAATAAATAAATAATAAAATAAAATAATAATTCGTAATTGCATTTATTTATTTATTTTTTGTGTATGTTATTTAGTTTATTTCTTTTATTCTATTTCTGAAAAAAAAAAAAATTATTCGTTTAGTTGTTTATTATTTATTATTTATTATATTTATTTTATTATTTCATTATTACTTGTTAGTTTAATTCATTATTTGTTAGTGCAGTTCATTTTTATTTGTTTAGTCATTAGTTTTTAAATAAAATGTTAATGTGTCTAGTTTATTTTATTTAATTTTATTTTAGGTTTCATTTATTACAAAATAATTTTTTTTAAAAAAAAGAACAAGAAAAAGAAAAATGATGAGAATTGCAAGTGTGCAGACTTGTGCTTTAATATCTTATTCTTATTCGGTTCCATGGATATGTGTGTATTTGCTTTTGGTATGTATAGCATATGAGTAGACGGCTATCCACCCGGGCCTCCAAAAAGGCCAGAGGTTCGTCCTCCTCAGCACCACCGCCACCACCGTCACCACTATCCTCGCCACCACCACCGGTTGAGTTGCCACGACTGAAGTGGGCTTCACGCCCACTTCACAAGCTCACGCAGTTCACCCTTAACTATTTTCAGAATGACCCAATCACCTCTTGGGCCGTTGAACAGCTCCGCCTCCGGCAACAGTTGGGCCTTTGCAGTGTTACGGTGCCCACTTGTCCTTGTCTGGTAAGGCTTTTTACCACAACATGTATGAGTCACTCACTGAGGTAGGATTGTTGTCCACTATTGATGGCCACCTTGTCAGCATCACTGAATCCATGATTGCCCAAGTGTTAGGGTTCTTTTCCAAGACGAACCACTAGTCCTTCCTAGACGTTGAGGGCTGACAACCCATACATAGCCTCATCTAAGAGTACTTCCAGGGGGCCCACGGTGATGTAAGTTACACGCGCTTGCGTTGGAGTAAGCTGTCTAGCCACTCGTTATTCATTGACTCAGTAATATATAAGAATGTCCTTCCACTTGGGCATAAAGCTGAGCGCCGCCTGGAGTTTGTCCGGGTCCTACATACTAACCAACATGGTTATCAGGACCGGCTTGCGCACGTAATCTGGATACATATGCAAAAATTTATGTAGGAGGCCGTTTAGCCTCAACCTATGCAGAACCGAACTTGGCCCCAGCCATTTGCCAACTTGCTCACACTTATCTTCAAGCTGAACGACCTCCCAATTGATCAGACCGAGGAGACTGACACTGCTTATCTGACTTTCGGGTAGCAGGAATGGCAGCGTAGCTGATCCCATATCCCGCAACAAGTTGGTGCCCCGGTTGATGAGGCCCATGACCTCGTCCATAACCACCCACCTCATCCTGCCTCCATTGTGCCTTCCCAAGGGGACCCATCCTATATGACTAGTGAGGAGTACTTACAGCAGTCAGTTGCCTCACTGCACACTGACTTTTATACATGTCGAGAGTTAAGCTAGCAGCATTTTGACCAGCTCGACGCTCGAGTTCAGGACGAAGCATTTGAGACGCGGTTATTGATGAATGCCTTGTTTTCCTAGCATTTCCCCCCACCGCCACCACCAGATTCTTAATAGTACTAGACTATCATTTTCTTAGTCTCTTTTATTTCTGTATTTACTTTTAGTTGCTTCTCTTTCTGAAAAAAAAAAAGAGTGTGTATGTGTGTGTTACTATTTGCCTACCTGGATCTGTACCTATAATCTCTGGTAATATTCTCTCTTGCCTATTTACTTAGCATTTGCTTCCATTGAGGACAATGTCATATTCAAGTTGAGGGATGAGGATATTTTATTTTGTGCATTTCTATTTGGCTCATAATTCATGCTTATACCTGCTTTACTTGATTGCATTACTTCACTTGATGTTGATTTGTTACTAGTAGGGTGATGATATTTGCATATGTTAATTGGGGAGCATAGTAGACTTGTATGAAAAAGGTTTATTGGGTAAACACTCATATGTGATGTTTGCACTAAGATAGTTGTTTGTGGATGTGATATTAGTACGCTTATCATGAGTATGCCTTGACTCACATGAACACACTATCATAGCGATGACCTCTCTATTATAATCCCTGGTGTACATCATTAATAATTGCTAGTGTTGCAGGAAAGAATAAATGACTAGCCTTGATTCTCAAAATAAATAATAATTAAAAAAAAACACTTGACTCGTTTAGGTTTGTAGTCTCTTTAACTCGAGTTATTAAGCCCGTAGGGGTGTCCTCACACCTAGTGCCCTAAAACCGTCTGGTTTGGGAGTCATTGGCCCAATGCTTGCAACAAAAGTTTAATCTTGTTTGTATATGTTGGGAGTTATTATGAGTTACACTGGGTTATTATAGTGGTCAGTTAACTAGTTATGGAGATTGGACGTTCCATCGAGGTTACTGATGATGTGTTCTACTAACATTCACAAGTACATAGAACTTGATTTGTGTAATACTGAATTGCGGTCTTTACTCAATAGATTCCTTCATACTTATCTACTGTGTCTTCAATGACTCATCATCTCTATATTGCACTATAGTGGCACATGAGTTAATTCTTGAGTCGTGTAGTATGATTGATTGTTGCTGGATAGATGTGAATATGTTAATGTTTGTGGGTATCATTTCTGGAAACCCTCACGAAACTTTACTCGTCCATTTGGAGTAACTTTGTGGTTTAAAGGCTTGTTGCATATGCTAAATGCAACCGTTCTTCCCACGAAAGAGGAGATAGCTAGATTTTGTTTAATTTTTTTCCCCTTCTTTATTCCTTGCTTGAGGACTAGCAAGTTGTAAGTTGGAGGATGTTATTAAGGCCGAATTGTGCAACACTAAAGCCATTAATTAGGATCTCTTAACTTTACTTGCTTGTCAAACTATATATTTTATGTCTGTTTAATGTCAATCAAGTTATACATAGTAGGAGCACAAAATGAGCAAAAATGCAAGACTTGTGGAGAAAAGTGCTTTCCACACATGCGTTGACTTTTTTCTGCATGTGTGTGGACTTTTCCTGTACGTGCAGCAGCACCTCAAAAATCGTGCCGCTGTTTTAAACCTGTTTGAAAGACAGCAGAGGTATAAAAAGAAGAGAGGGAGGTTGGATTAGAGTTTTGAAATTTTAAAGGAGAAAGAGTAGACTAGGGTTTGGAAAAAAGGTGATTCTCAATCTTCAAAGCAAATTCCCATGGAGGGTTCCATCTCTTCCACCTCTCCCCATTCCTCTATGAGTGGATAGGCTCTTCTTTTCTAGGGTTTTGATGAAACCCTAGCAATGTAATTAGGTTTCTTTTTGGTTTTTGATTCTGTAAAGGTTTGAACAATTGTATGGTGTTTTAGAAGTTTCATATATATATATATATATTCCATTATTTCTTCAAATATTTGGCTTTCTGTGATTGTTGAATACTTTCCATACAATGGTTTTTTTTTTTTTTCATATTCAAGGTATGAGACGAGCCATACTATGAGGGACGAGTCGTTTTGCTACCCTAGTTTAGAGTGAATGACTCGTACTACTTGAGATGATTCGTGCCTATACATTGAACGTGATAACTCTCTTAATAAATGCTTTGAACTTGTGGTTGCGAAGTAATATTTAGTTCGAATCATAGCATAATTGATTTCAAATTGAAACTTTATTTACGTAACTAGTGGTGAACTCATTGCCCTAGGTTTTTTCCCAAATCAATAAATTCATCTCTATTTATAATTGCTAGTTTATTTGCTTTGTTTAATTTAATTATTATTAGGTTATGACCAATCAATCTTTTTATCAAAATTAATTTAACAATTTAACAATTAAATTAGTTTAATTTTCCGTTTGTCCCTGTGCTTCGATACCTGGACTTAACCATTATTCTAAGGAATTTGGTATAATTTAGTGTTTAATTTTGGTGTGTGAAATGACCCATCACTCATCCACTAACACGATATCATCTGCAAAAAACATACACCATGGCACATCATCCAGAATATTGCGCGTTAACTCATTCATAAATAAAAAAGATAAGGACTTAAGGTTGATCCTTGGTGTAACTCTAGAGAAATTGGAAATTCACTCGTCTCTTCAGCAGGCAATCTAATAGTGGTCACCACACATTCATACATATCCCTAATCACATCAATGCAACCTTTTGTCACATCTTTCTTCTCTAACACCCACCAAATTATATCCTAAGGCACTCTATCATATGCTTTCTCAAGATTGATAAAAATTATATGAATGTCTCTTTTATTTTCTCTATATTTTTCTATTACTCTCCTCAAAAGATAGATCGCTTCCATTGTTGACCTACCAACCATAGAACCAAATTAATTTTCTGACACCTCTATTATATCTCGCAATCGACGTTCCATCACTCTCTCTCACACTTTCATTGTGTGACTTATTAACTTGATTCCTCTCTAGTTGTTACAATTCTGGACATTTTCTTTATTCTTATATATTGGCACTAAAATACTCTTTCTTCATTCCTCTAACATTTTTCTAGTCAACAAAGTCTTGCTTAATATCCTAGTCAACCAAACAATTCCCTTCTTACCCAAACAGTTTCACGCTTCAATAGGCACATTATCGGGGTCTTAAAGCCTTATTCAATTTCATCTTCTTAAATGCAAACTCCACTTCAAAGTCCCTAATCCTACGATAGAACCTATAGTCCTGATTTTCCTTATTACTTCCTACTTCTTCCCTTTTTGACCTACCTCTATGTTTCTCATTTAATAATTTCTCAAAATAGTTCTTCTACATCTCCTTAATCTCTTCATCCTTCACCAACACTTTAGAGTCCTCACCCTTGATGAACTTAACCTAATTAAAATCTTTTGTTTTCCTCTCTCTTATCTTAGCAAGTCTGTATATCATCTTCTTTCCTTCCTTATTATCTAGTCTAGTGTATAGGTCATCATAGGCTTTCAGCTTATCTCTCCTATTACTTTTTTGACCTCCTTATTGGTCAATCTGTATCGCTTAAGGTTTTCCTCAATTCTATCATTCTGTCACTTTTTAAAGTTCTCATTTTTAGTCTTTATTATCGCTTGGACCTCCTGCCTTGACCACTAAGTTTTTCTAAAGTTGGGTCTCATTCATTTCAACTCTTCAAGAACTTCCCTTGAGATTCTCCTTATGCAATTGGCCACCGAGTTCGACATAGTGTTAGCATCATTTCTCAAGTCCCAAGTTCCTTCTTTATCCACTTTATCCTTAAATGTGTCTAGTTTATCCCCTTTTAGGTCCCACCATCTAGTTCTGCGACGCCCACTATCTTTTCGAGTTTGGTATTGCCTTTTAGAGCATAAATCTAGCACCAAAATCCTATGTTAAGATGTCACCTTACAGTCGTTGCATTTTAGACGGTCCCCTTTTCTTACTAGAAAGTAATCTATTTGGCTCCTAATTGACCGACTCTTGAAGGTTATCAAATGCTTTTTTCTTTTCTTATACATAGTATTGGCCACCACTAGGACAGAAGCCAACGCAAAATCTAAAATACTCTCTCCAGTCTCATTTCTGTCACCAAAACCATACCCACAATGTACTCTCTCATACCTTAGTTTATCTACTCCTACATAGCCGTTGAAATCACCACCTATACCTGGGTTCTCTCCTACAGATATCTCATATAATACCTCATCTATTTGTTCCCAAAAAACTCTCTTAGTTTGATCATCTAATCCTACTTGGGGGGCATGTGCACTAATAATGTTCATTATATTTTCTCTAATAACTAGTTCAACTGACATAATCCTATCACCTTTCCTAATGACCGCAACTACATTTTCTACAAGACTCTTGGCAACTATTATTCCTATCCCATTTCTGTGTCTGTCCTTGCCACTATAATATATAGCTTAAAATTAGTATCTTCTACTTCTCGAGCTTTCTCACTTGTCCATTTAGTTTCTTGTGCCCAAGCTCTACTAACTCTTCTCCTAATCATGACATCTACCAATATCATAGTCTTATCAGTTAAAGTTCCTATATTCTATGTGGCTACCCTAAACCTATAATCTTGGACTAGCTTCTTTATCCGTGCTCGTCTAGAAAAATGTGGAAACCTTTGCCCATTTTTCACCGCATCCAGACATCGATACGGCGCCCCTTGTTCACTTTTTGAAACACCCAAAGGTAGGCAAAACTCGTCCACCCAAGGACACTCCAACGATCAAGTCAGTCACATATCTCACATGATATCAACTCAATTAACGATGTGCAAGTAAAAGCATATCTTAGACCCATAGGGATGCCTCACTTTTATAATAATCAGTGCCATTGTCCCCTAAAAATCTCACTTCATAGGACTCTTGCACAACACTTATCCCGGACCCTTAGTTAGATAAGAATGATCCCATTTAAGAGCCTCATCTCTATCCGAACTAAGCACCTCAACTTATCTAGGACTCTTGCCCTCTATCCGAATATCTCAGATTCTGACATTATCGCACCATATCTCGTCAATATCACGACAATCTCAGCATCATAGCTTGTCTACATGGCACCTCGATCACGTGGCACGACCCTAAAAATATGTCCCCACACAATATTTGTGACCATAATAATAGGCATTGTCCTCTACTACTTATGGAAAAACAATAATCATTTTATACAAATTAGAGAGAGTGAGATTACGAAGGTGGTACAGTTGACTACTTATGATCATTTTATATAATAATCATTTTAAACAATAATCATTTTAATCATATGTTGTATGGGGACATATTTTGAGAGTCGCGCCATGTGGCTAACATATTGATTGAGGTGCCACGTAGACGAGCCATGATGCCGAGATTGCCATGATATTTATGAGATATGGTGCGGTAATGTCAGAATTTAAGATATGCAGATAGAAGGCAAGAGTCCTAGATAAGTTGAGACGCTTAGTTCGGATAGAGATGAGGCTCTTAAATGGAATTATTCTTATCTAACTAAGGGTCTGGGATAAGTGTTGTGCATAAGTCCTATGAAATGAGACTTCTAGGGGACAAGGACACTAATTATTATAAAAATAAGGCACCTCTATGGGTCTAAGGTTTGCTTTTACTTGCGCACTGTTAATTGAGTTGATATCTTATGAGATAAGTGACTGACTTGATTGTTGGAGTACCCCTAGGTGGGCGAGCCACCATGGTATATCTCATCTTCTTGTGTGTAGTGTAGACGTCCCCGAACGCCCCGGGAGGATGAGTCCCGTTCTATTCATTTTGGGCTCACTACAGTTCGGACTCAAATTGTCACGGTTCTCAATCTGAACCAAAGAGTCCAAATCCGGCAAATCGTTTTGAGAAAACAGATTTTTTTAAAGAAGTGCCAAACATGGACTGCTTTGCCAGATACAGAGTCGCCACCTAAATATTTTATTTTTGGGAAATTTAGGAAACCCTGACTCGTGCCTAAGGCCACGTGTCCGTCATCACCAAAGTTGCCTCGGCTCGGGAACTTGGGTACGATTGGGGAAGGTCACTTCGTGAGCACCCCCGCTCGCCCGATCAAAGATCGGCCTCTACTAACCATGATATCTAGTTTTGAAAACATTATGCGTTCTTATTCGGTTATTAGCCTAGATTTACTATGTGATGGCACAGCATACAAGTATAGACTGGATCGCCTGAATTGGAACAAAACATTTCATGTTTGTTTTTGAAAGATGGTTTGCTACTCGCAAGTAGGCTTAAAATGCAGATTTTGCCACCCTCGGGTGGGCTTAGAAAATATGGTTTTGCCACTATCTAGTGGGCTTAAAATTCACAGTGGATGAATTGTTCCAATCCAGATAATCCAACCTTCACCCACAGGCATTCAGGCAGTTATATCACATAAGCACATAGGCTCATGGTAAGCATGCTATCATGGCAGTCACTCACACACATGTAAGGATGCTAAAGCGTAAAAACTTACCGAGTACTCCAAGCCAAAACAGAAACTATGTTAGAAATCCATGCATGATCCTAACTATACAGAAATGCCTAATGCAACACATGCAAGAATGCAACTAAGATAGGCTTGGCTATTTTAAACATGGCATATGGAATGCTACAGCTAACATGTATTCAACTCGGAATTGAAATACAATGCAGTGAGTATGGTGCGCCAAGCTCGGTGCATGCAAAACAGATGAATGAATGCAAACATGCTATCATACTGTATGCTAATTGAAACATGCCCTATTCTAACCATCATAAGCTGGTAAATAAAAGGGAGAAAGACGTGGGGTTGGAAGACATACATCACACGCACGCACACTTATTACAATTGTGCCCTCGCTCGGAGGGTCCAAATAATATACAGTCCTAAATGAATAATTACAGTCCGAATAAATACAAAATCCTAATTAATTAACTAATTAATCTAGGAAAGCAGTAAATTAGCATGCAAGCTAGGGACTGCCTCAACTCTGCTCCGGATGATAAATGATGCATGTTCGGGTTACTTGCACGGAAATCCATTGCGACGCCCCAATTAGCCTCTGTTTACAATTAAGCCCGGAATATTGCGCGAAGCCCCAAAAGATTGCCGGTTTCTGATTTGCTGCAACAGAGAGCAAGAAAGGGGCATGGCAATGTATTTTCACATATATATGCTTGACTACTCTTCAGGGAGTGTAGTCCTCGATCCTTGTGCCACCAATCACGCATCTCGATGCATGATGGCCGAGGAGCCGATTTGCATGACTCAATATGGAATGAATGCACATGAAAACACAACAAGGCCTAAACTCCATCATGGATAATCCGGAGTGTCGACGACTGGGAATTGAGACACGTTCCGTCACTCGAAGTACGAAACGTCCCTCGTTTCCCGTGCTCGGGCTAACTCCTATCCCAAACACAATGCAATATGCATGACATGCATGAATGCAACTAATATACAACCTAGCATACACAATGCTATGAAATGGCATACACAATGCTCGATGTAACACGACATACACAATGCTCTAACATGCAACCTAGCATACGCAATGCTATGAAATGAAATGGCATACGTAATGCATGATGGACTTATACCAACATGAATGGACCTCAGCCACACTCGCATCAGCAGCCATAAGATGAAAATGAGACTATCGAAATGCGCGCATACATGCACGCAAACCGAGGACCGAACCTAAGGCACCAAATGCCACTCTAACAAGGCATGGCAAGGCATGAAACATGGCATTCAAACATAAAAATTCCAGCAGTGAATCATGATGCAAAATGATCCCGAAATATGGATATATGTCATACAATGCATGGAATGGTCCCGAAACACAAAACTAGGCACATGTATTGACCGATAGCTATACAAAGCATGCATTATTTGATCATGAAGCATAATGACAGAGCCAAGGCAGTCCCAAAACATGAACATTTCTAGTTCAAAGCATGGCCAAAAGATGCTAGCAAGATGGACTAAAATAGCATGCAACTTTGACTAGCAAACATGGTTTACATGGCATGTATATGAAGCATATGAAATCTCACTAAACCAGCAAAAATCAGTGAACAAAACATGTGAAAATATGCCCAAATAATCACTGAAATGCAGCCAATGCATGTAAAAATGAGGGGCTCCTTTGGAAGGGCATACAAGGGGTTATTAAGCACATGCATCAAGGAGACTTAGCATGGAAAAATTAACTCTGGAAATCAAATATGATAGCCCTAAAACTCATCAAATTGGCCCTGAAATCAGTCAACAAAGCATGCAAGATAGGGCCTCTTTGGAAGGCCAAAAAGACCATCAAGCAAAACAAGGTGAGAGGGGGTCACCCCCCTCTGCTTTTGAGGCTCAAAACAGTGAGTTAGCCACTAAAAATCCACTGGATTTCAGTGGCTAGAAGGCCAAACAAAGCATGCAACAAGGGCTTAGTTGTAAGGCTCAAAATAAGAGGCAATCAGGCATACAAGGAAGCATATGACCTCAAACGAAGGAATACCCTTAATCAAACATCAAGAGGGCCTCAACAAAAGACTTTTTCCAGTTTATAACAAATCTCAAAAAGGTTTACAAGTGAGGCTAAAACATGGTGCAAAAATAGCCCTAAAAGAGAGATAGAGGACAAGGGGCAGTAGCTGGCCTCAAACAGCAAAAAGCCCTTCAACAAAGTTGAAGAGGGGCTCAAAACAAGGCACTTTTCAGTTGATGGAAAATCTCGAATATCTCACAAGTAAGGCTACAATATGACACAAAAATGGCCCTAAAAGAGAGATAAAGGGCAAGAGGCAGTAGGTGGGCTCCAACAGTAAAGAGCCCTTTAACAAAGTTGAAGAGGGGTTCAAAATAAGGCTATTTTTAGTTCAGGCTGAAGCCCAAAAATGTAAGCAAAAGGAGCTAAGATATAGAACAAAATAGTGCAAAAATGAGAAAAATAGGAGCTTACCCTTGTAAAGCCGACCTCCAGCAGCTTTTGGTCCAAGGAAATGAGCTTTCAACCTCTGCAAATGACCTCCAAGGGGCTGGAATGGATGATGGAGGTGGTAGGCTATGGGTTGTAGTGAAAAGTGGCCAAGAAACTAGGGTTTTGGAGCTTGGATGAGGGAGATATAAGGTTGTATGTATAATGGTGCCTCAGCTGGTTTCTAACCCCTAGAAATGGAGGAGGGGTGCTGGTTATATATAGGGAGAGGAGTGAAGAAAAGGGGGGAAAAACAAATTCAAATTTCCCCCCCAAAAGGGCAGACCCTCGGGCAGGGGTCTGGTGCAAAACAGCTGGCATAGCTGTAATACACCAGGAGAGAGAAACATGGCCGGCCAGGTGCAGAAGGTTCAGGTGGCCGGCCGGCCACCTCCCCTGGCCGGCCGGCCAGGTGCAAAAGGTTCAAGCAAAATTGTTGGCCGGCCACCCCAAGAAGGTGGCCTCCCAGGTGAGTGCAACACAGCTATGCGGAGAAAAACCAGAAAATGTAACCCAAGAGAGAGAAAAACCAACTTTTTAGAGGGGTTCAAAAGGGTCAGGAAGAATTACTAGTCGGCCTACCCATATTGGTGGCCTCCCAGGTGTGTACAACACAATGGTGTGGTGGAAAGTCAGAAAAAGTGGCCCGGGGTGGAAAAATCAGCTTTCTAGTGAAGAAAACGGGCGATGAAGAGCGATGAAGGAATAAAGCTGGTTTTCAGAACAATTGCTGGCCTCCCACCTTCCTACGACCTTTCTAACAATGAAAATAAGGTCTCCGCCAAAAATGAACCCAAACCGATGCAAAACGAAGGTTTGGGGGCCGAAACGCGCATCTGGGGCCCCGAAAACTGACTATTAAGCACCGGAGGTGGCGTTCACCACGAAGTTGGTCTCTCGGGCCACAGTGTCCCTCAAAAGGGAGGAAACAAGATGTATACCAAAAACCGAAGCAAACGGAGGTGGTTAAGCGGTCCCGAACCGAGGCACACGGCCGACGGCTTCGAAAATCGGGAACCGGGCTCCAAACGGGAAAAATGGCCTACGACCACGAAATGTAGCCTACGGCCACTGAGAGGTGATCTACGAGACCTCTCCCTCCCTTCGGGAAGAGAAAACAAAGAAAACAGGGCCTGGTTCGCAAACTGAGGCAAGGCACAAAAGAGTCCAGAAGTCCGGAGGCAAGGCTCGCAGCCGAGACTCTGCAACTTCAGAACTAGCACAATATGCAAAATCACCAAGCGCTCAATCAGTGACGTCTGAGTCTTATGGTCGGTCAAAAATGGGGTGTCTACAGTTGCCCCTCTTTGACAGAAGTCGAAAGTCATAAGTGACGGGAGTGAATGTCAAAGCCCAGAGACGACCCATTTTTGACAAGGCCGAAGACTTAGACAAACATACTAGATAACAGAGAAATGTGCCCGCAGGCATGCCCGCAGGCGGGGGGGCAAAATGCAAGACGATATGCACAAAGCCGGATGTAACTCAGTGACCATGCAAATGCAGCAAGCTGTAACGAAGCAAATATTCACAATAGATGCAACAGTTTTAAGCAAGAATGCAAAGTGATACTACATTTCATGCATAAGAATGTGAAGAATTATTCAATTCTCGTCGTGTCTCACACGGAGAATAGACGATACCTGTGCAGCACGTCTGGTCGCACCAGCCTCAAATGAACCGTACATACAATATCGTGCCTCGGCAATGTCCTATCTCATGCTGATGTGGGAATCTTTCGCTTCTTCTTGGTTGAACCACAGGTACTACTTTTCTCCCTGACTATGGTCGCAGCTTTCCCTATTCTCCAACAGGGTGACAGACTAGGTTGGTTCAGTATCTAGAATTGAGGTGCATACACATGCTATCTCAATCTATGGGGCTGCCATACAGATTTCAAGTCGAGGATATAACTTTGGGTATTTAAACCAGACTTTAGTCTCGGAAATCCCGAACCTTTGCGTTCTAGGCAAGAGCCATTCAAACTCTAGTTTCCACCGTCTCAGTTGGTCTCCTAGGAACTCACCGCAAACAAAGGCAGGTGGCTATACCAGATCACTGGAAGTCGTTCGGGCACGACAAACACCAAAGGAATTGCACCTTTAGAGGATTTAAGGTCTCCTAGACCAGAGAGTGCACAAGACAGTACGAATAAAGATGCAGGATTTAAGGTCTCCTAGACCAGGTGAGTGCACAAGACAGTGCGAGCTAGAGGTGCACAAGACGGTGCGAGTAGGGTGAATGCACAAAACAGTGTGATATAAGTAAGGTGCGCAAAATAGCGCGATGAAATGCATGCACAATGCAAGACTTGGTACACAACTTACGACATAGCATTCCATTCATTTGGCTCACAGCTCACAACACAACATTCTGTTCGTTTGGCACGCAGCTCGAAACACAACACTCTGTTTAATCTGGGCACACAACTCTTTTTTCGGGCACACAGCTCATTTTTTGGGCACATAGCTCATTTCGGGCACACAGCTCGCTTTCGGGCACACAGCTCCATTTTCGGGCACACAGCTCATTTTCGGGCACATGGCTCGTTTGCGGACACACAGCTCATTCATCGGGCACACAGCTCATTTTCTGGGCACACAGCTCATTTTTCGGGCACACAACTCGTTTTCGGGCACACAACTCATTTTCTGGGCACACAGCTCCTTTTTCGGGCACGCAGCTCGTCTTCGGGCACACAGCTCCTTTTTCGGGCACACAGCTCATTTTCGAGCACACAGCTCATTTTCGGGCACACAGCTCCTTCTTCGGGCACACAGCTCCTTTTTCGGGCACACAGCTCATTTTTGGGCACACGGCTCATTTCGGGCACACAGCTCGCTTTCGGGCACACAGCTCTTTTTTCGGGCACACAGCTCATTTTCGAGCACACGGCTCCTTCTTCGGGCACACAGCTCCTTTTTCGGGCACACAGCTCATTTTTGGGCACACGGCTCATTTCGGGCACACAGCTCCTTTTTCGGGCACACAGCTCATTTTCGAGCACACGGCTCGTTTGCGGGCACACAGCTCCTTCTTCGGGCACACAGCTCCTTTTTCGGGCGCACAGCTCATTTTCGAGCACACGGCTCGTTTGCGGGCACACAGCTCCTTCTTCGGGCACACAGCTCCTTTTTCGGGCGCACAGCTCATTTTCGAGCACACGGCTCCTTCTTCGGGCACACAGCTCCTTTTTCGGGCGCACAGCTTATTTTCGAGCACACGGCTCGCTTTCGGGCACACAGCTCCTTTTTCGGGCACACAGCTCCTTTTTCGGGCACACATCTCATTTTCGGGCACACAGCTCGTTTGCGGGCACACAGCTCATTCTTCGGGCACACAGCTCCTTTTTCGGGCACACAGCTCGTAACACTACTCAATTTGAACACTCAGTCCATAACGCAACATTTGGTTTGCATTTTGA
Source organism: Camellia japonica (assembly GCA_030407325.1). Taxonomy (NCBI): domain Eukaryota; kingdom Viridiplantae; phylum Streptophyta; class Magnoliopsida; order Ericales; family Theaceae; genus Camellia; species Camellia japonica. The sequence continues at coordinate 138,127,364 of JAPPVO010000019.1, forward strand.
ACACACACCTCAAGCACTTGAATTTCTGAACACGCAGCTCATGCTTTTGGTTGTGAACACGCAGCCCACATTTTTGAAATCTGAACACGCAGCTCAAACTTTTGTCGTGAACACGCAGCCCACATTTCTGAAATCTGAACACACAGCTCAAACTTTTTGTCGTGAAAATGCAGCCCAAACTCTTGATGGTGGACACACAGCCCACAGTTTTTGAAATCTGAACACGCGGCCCAAACTCTTGATTATGAACACACAGCCCATAGTTTTTGAATGTTGAATGCGTAGCCCAAACTCTTGTGGTGAACACGCAGCCTACATTTTCTTGAGATCTAAACGCACAACTCAAACTCTTGCGATGAACACGCAGCCCACATTTTCTTGAAATCTGAACACACAGCTCAAACTTGTTGTCGTGAACACACAGCCCACAGTTTTTGAAAGTTGAACACGCAGCTCAAACTTTTGAATTTTTGAACACACAGCCCATATTTTGAATGTGAACACGCAGCACACACTTGTTGAAAGAAGTTGAACACGCAGCTCATTCATTTCATTTGCACGCAGCTTATACATCCCACTTTGAACACACAGCTCAGACATTTGAATTTGAATACGCAGCTCGCAGATTTGAATTTGAACACGCAGCTCATACATTTGAATTTGAACACGCAGCTCGAAGATTTGAATTTGAACACGCAGCTCACACTTTTGGATCTGAACACGCAACTCAAACATTTGAATTTGAACATGCAGCTCACTCATTTGAATCTGAACACGCAGCTCATACATTTGAATTTGAACACGCAGCTCGCAGATTTGAATTTGAACACGCAGCTCACACTTTTGGATCTGAACACGTAGCTCAGATGTTTGAATTTGAATACGCAGCTCGCAGATTTGAATTTGAACACGCAGCTCATACATTTGAATTTGAACACGCAGCTCGCAGATTTGAATTTGAACACGCAGCTCACAGATTTGAATTTGAACACGCAGCTCATACATTTGAATTTGAACACGCAGCTCGCAGATTTGAATTTGAACACGCAGCTCACACTTTTGGATCTGAACACGCAGCTCAGACATTTGAATTTGAACATGCAGCTCACTCATTTGAATCTGAACACGCAGCTCATACATTGGAATTTGAACACGCTACTCGCAGATTTGAATTTGAACACGCAGCTCACACTTTTGGATCTGAACACGCAGCTCAGACATTTGAATTTGAACACGCAGCTCACTCACTTGAATCGGAACACGCAGCTCATACATTGGAATTTGAACACGCAGCTCGCAGATTTGAATTTGAACACGCAGCTCACACTTTTGGATCTGAACACGCAGCTCAGACATTTGAATTTGAACACGTAGCTCACTCATTTGAATCTGAACACGTAGCTCATACATTGGAATTTTGAACACGCAGCTCATATCACAACTCTGCTTGACCTGAACACACAGCTCATAACACAGTGTTCTTTTAATTTTGAACACACAACTCATTCTGAACATACAGGATGCGACGATGAAACTTGCAGAAGTTGAAACAAACCCAGATGCCCGACATTTTTTCCTTTTTTCTTTTGCTTCGAAGTTTGGAACCTATATAGCTTCAGATAGGTCCCGGTTTTACTGTTTTCACATGACCCGGGTTGAACCTTGCGGTTTTTGAAAGAACAAAATCTCGTTTTGCACAAGCATAGAGAATGGCACAGCACTTTGAGCACAAAACGATTTTTTTTTTTGAAATTGAAATTGAAATTGAGAATGATTTCTCAACCGGGTATTGAGCCTACAACTGACCACAGTCAAAACGACTCAACAATGGAAAACAAAGGTAGAACAACCTAAACACATCTCAACAAAGAAAAAAACAAGGTAAAACAACCTAAACACACCGAGTGACACTCGAAATGACTCAAAACAAGAATCGAGAGAAAGCAAAAGACACGACAGTCAGACGTATTGGAAAGATGAGAGAACTCTCAGATCGCGAGGAGCCAGTTTCTCTGGGTATTGTTTCCCACCCTTTCTCATTTGTGATTCTCACATCACTCGACCCTCAGGCTCTTTTTTCTCTCAAAACCCTTTTCTCGCTTTTTCTCTCAGCGCACATCTCTCTATTCTTCAATCTCTCATTTTTTTAATCCCTCCCCTGAGTGGTTGATGGATAAACAGAAAGTTGCGGGGTCTTACCCCTAGCATTCCGCTAGATTCTTCTTCTTGTTCACAACAATGAGTTTTTTCCACAAAGGGGTTGCGCTACAATTGGGTGTGTAGCAAATCTGCAGCTGACATCGGTTAATGATGCTCTGCAGGGGAGTTTGGACGTGATTAGATCTGTCCAGATGAGGAAGTGGGACATCTTGATCCATTCTAGTTCGTGCTTCGCACTTGGCTTGATACCTCGTTGCTTGGAGGATGTGAGAGCTTTCAGCCATTTACTGACAGCTTCAGTTGTGCCCTTTCTGGCAAGTATGCTGGCGACGGAGGAAAGACAGGAAGCCTGACTCAACTGTGCCCCTAGTTCATCACTTTGACCATTTTTTTGTTTTGATTTTCTACTAAAACAGTTTTGACCAAGGTGAGAGTTAGATTAACATACTTGTTTGATTTTCTTATTTGAAATCATACAAGTCAGGCTATGAGCACTGAAAATTTTCCTTTTTTGGGTCCAAGAAATGGTCTAGTTTTTGGAAAAGTGGAATAATTTTCGAGAGAATTAGTCAACCTCATTAAAAATTCTCAAAACTGTTTTTGCAAACGGTCAATGCTCAACGAGCACGAAACTTACTCTCGATATGCACAACCTCGGATCTGGAAGAAAATTGCCCCTTGCTCGAAGAGAGCTGTATGGCAACGGAAAGTTGCCCCTTGTTTGAACGGCACCGCAGTGCATTGAATGGCAACGGGAAGTTGCCCCTTGTTTGAATGGCACCGCAGGGCATTGTAATCAGTCTTCATGGTAATGATCACAACCGAACTCTCGGATACAGAGAAGGCGAGGGCCATCAAAAACCAATACATGGACACACTTGATTTGGAAGTGTTTGTGGCTGGATTTCAGAATGAAGTTGCCTACGTATCCCAAACATGGGAATCAAGCCTTACGTAGTTCCGGGGTAAGGTACACTCGGGTATTTTAACCTTCACTTTTTAGGCTCTAACTTTTGCCAAGGCGCCCGTTGCGGGTTTCCGACCTTGCGAGCTTCTGTTTTTCTTTTCTTTTCATTTCTTTTCTTTTTCATCTTTTCTTTTCATTTTCTTCATTTTTTTTTCTTCTTTTTTTTTTCATTCTTTGCATTTTTTCTTTTTCTTCTTTTTCTTGCTCTAACTTTTGCCTGGGTCGCCCTTTCGGGTTTTCAGCCCAGCGAGCCTCTCAAGGGTAAAAGTGTAGCTTTGTCCATGTCAAATGGTTTTGAGATCCTGAAGTCATCTGAATCCAGGAGAATGGCTGTTGTTCGCTGACGATGCAGGATTCCATCCAATGGAAGGTGAATTTGCCCCTAGTGTTGCAGATAGGAACTCGGCTGTCCTTCAGCAATGTCTTCTTCTTTCCTCCCTTCTGGGGTTTGTCATTCTTGCCGATCTTCATTGATTTGTGGGATGATCCATCTTCGGCTCTTCGGGCACAATCTGGCATCTTTTGCCCCTAGTCCGAGGGGTGCTTCTGATCTAGCTTTGCAAGCTTCTTTTGACGACGTCCGACCTTCTTGATCTGACTTCCCTGCCCCTAGTTTGAGGGCTGCTTCGAATCTAGCCACACAGGCCTCACATTGCAGTTGACCGTTGAACACTTTGAATTAAGGTCCAAGGTTTGAAAGCAAGGGGTCGAGTCTCGAGGCTGAGAGCGATCTTAGGCTGCACAATCTCAAGAGCGATTCCACACAGGTCTTCGCAGGATCGCGCAAAAACATTTTTTGAAATCTTTTAAGAAAGCGATAAATCGCTCGCACTGAAGACAGTACGGAACCAATCTGGATCAAGCCGGGATTCTTCCCAGTACTCACACTAACAAGCATGATCTCATTCGTTAAGGGCTTAGCATGCCTCTCTTTCTCTCAATTGATCAAATTTTTGTAAATCCTGAGGAATTCCTTCCTCTTTGTTTTCACCGTAGTGTTCAAAAAAAAGTTTTTGAAAAACTTAGGTCAATGTAATGAATTCAAGGCACAAAAGAGCAGGTGAAATGCATTGCCGTTTCATTCAAGTTTGCTGGCACAACAAGCTCAAAGCAGAAACAAGCGCAAAAGCATGAAAACCACAGCTGTTCCAATTAGATCTTCTGGTGTAATTGGCTCCCCGGCAGAAACAGACTCAAAAGAAAACAAAACGACAAACACAAAACAAAAATGGTGATGTCTGAGGTAACACCCTTCGGAATCACCTGACTCCAACGCAACAGGGCTGACTCGAAACCACAAGACAGACCCGAAACAAAAAGACTGACTCAAAACAAAGAGACAGACTCAAAATAACACAACAAGACTGACCCAATACCTAAGTTAGAATGTACATAAACCAGCATTCACAAATGCTCAAAACAGTGTGTGCCATACACCACATCTAAAATAAACTGAACGCCGCCCGCAGGTGGTTCATCCCTCGATCACATAGTCACCTTATCCCCCATAAATTCACTGATCAAGTGCCGATAGACTTTGCAAGACTGGTGCGGCGATGACCCTGTTGTCAAACAGATCTTGTATATCATGGCGCAGACGAAAGCAACTATCAGTGTCATGATCGGTTTGTTGATGGTAGGCACAGTACTTAGTCTGGTCATACTTTGGAGGGAGAGGATCGGGTAGAGGCCGAGGCTCCAGGGGTCTAAGGTGCCCCCTTCAAGCAAGGATCTGGAGCGCCTCAGACAAAGGCATATAAAGGGCGTGGAAGACTCTGCGCCCTCGGGGCAGATACTTCGAAGTTTGCTGACTTTTGCCGAACGCACTGGCAAAAGGATCGGCAGGTGCCGCCTTGGCTTTCTGATCTTTTCCCGGTGCAGGGTTAGAGTTGGAGGGAACTGTTCTGGCATGACGGGGCCTATCCTGATTTTTTGTCTGGCTGGAACTCCCCTCGGTTGGAGTGGGGAAAGCATCATCCACAGTTTTAGCCACCACTACGAATATTTGTTGTTTACTCAATCCTCCAGCTTTCAAAGCCTCGACTGCCCACAGCAGTTGTTCAACGGGATCGACATCTGTTCCTACCTTATTCTTACCTCTGGCCTCAGCTTGATCAAGGGTTTGGGTTGCTATATCAGAGCGAAACTCGGTTGCTGTTGACACGTCATTGCTATAGCTTGAGACAGCCTCAGGTTGGCTGAGCTCGATCACAATTCGCCCCAATAGCGGGGGCTTCTGCGGTACGCAATTCCCGGCGTAGGATGGGGTTGGTGGCGAGCCGACATTCCATAGGCGAGATCAGCCACAGATCGCTGAAGATCAGCAATCATTCCCATCAATTCAAACGTGGTAGGCTCACGAGCTTGACACAACTGGGGCGTCCAGGCTGGGCGCGCATCAGGCGACTTGGGGTGGGTATGGTACATCAACATTGGTCTCATCCTGCAAGATGATTCCTTGGTCTAGTGCGGCTGTCATAACCACAATTTCCTCTGAACTTTGCGTCATCATAAGTCCGCTGAACTGATCGGAGGTGATGTGACTGGTGACTGACGGATCGGATGAACTAGTGAGCCCTAACTGGCCTTTCTCTGCCTTGCCTTAGCGAAGGAGAACACTGGTTGCTCTGAATTGAATCTCTGAACCTTCCCCCCTAAGAGAGAAAACAGGCAGCATCTCAGCCCAATTTTACCAAGACAGATACCCGTAGATATAACTGACTTACTGTTCCCCAAATTACTGCCTCAAAACTGAATCTGATACCCGCAGATAATTGATTTCCAAACACTGACTGATGCCCGCAGGCCTGATGCCCAAACTCGTAAACTGATACATGCATTTCCCTGTAGAGACGCACTCTAAAAGCACATAACAGATAAATAAGAGCCAAAACACCCCTATGTTGGGGTAGGGTTTCCCTGTCCTATTTTGTCAGGAGCTAGGGTTTCACTACGCACGCAGCGGTTTCAAACAACCTATATCGGGTAAGCAACCTGTCCTAGTTTGGAATGGTCACTACGGATTCCGAATATGCACTATGTCGAATGGTCAAAAGGGTGCCCCGGTAAAACCGGGGTTTGTGTTTCCATACTGGCAGAGCCCGTAACCGGTAAGCCTTATGGCACACAGCCTTTGGCAAACCGCTCAGGAATAGCAGATGGCAAACACGGTGTCCTAGGTGCACCAATGCACATGCAACGCAAAAAAACACATAAGTGTAATCAAAACAAGATCTCATGAGTTCGAGTCAAGTTCTCTAAATCCCCAGCAGAGTCGCCAGAAACTGTAGACGTCCCCGAACGCCCCGGGAGGATGAGTCCCGTTCTGTTCATTTTCGGCTCAGTACAGTTCGAACTCAAATTGTCACGGTTCTCAATCTGAACCAAAGAGTCCAAATCCGGCAAATCGTTTTGAGAAAACAGATTTTTTGAAAGAAGTGCCAAACATGGACTGCTTTGCCAGATACAGAGTCGTCACCTAAATATTTTATTTTTGGGAAATTTAGGAAACCCTGACTCGTGCCTAAGGCTACGTGTCCGTCATCACCAAAGTTGCCTCGGCTCGGGAACTTGGGTACGATTGGGGAAGGTCACTTCGTGACCACCCCCGCTCGCCCGATCAAAGATCGGCCTCTACTAACCATGATATCTAGTTTTGAAAACATTATGCGTTCTTATTCTGGTTATTAGCCTAGATTTACTATGTGATGCGCACAGCATACAAGTATAGACTGGATCGTCTGAATTGGAACAAAACATTTCATGTTTGTTTTTGAAAGATGGTTTGCTACTCGCAAGTAGGCTTAAAATGCAGATTTTGCCACCCTCGGGTGGGCTTAGAAAACATGGTTTTGCCACTATCTAGTGGGCTTAAAATTCACAGTGGATGAATTGTTCCAATCCAGATAATCCAACCTTCACCCACAGGCATTCAGGCAGTTATATCACATAAGCACATAGCCTCACGGTAAGCATGCTATCATGGCAGTCACTCACACACATGTAAGGATGCTAAAGCGTAAAAACTTAGAGTACTCCAAGCCAAAAGAAACTATGTTAGAAATCCATGCATGATCCTAACTATACAGAAATGCCTAATGCAACACATGCAAGAATGCAACTAAGATAGGCTTGGCTATTTAAACATGGCATATGGAATGCTACAGCTAACATGTATTCAACTCGGAATTGAAATACAATGCAGTGAGTATGGTGCGCCAAGCCGGTGCATGCAAAACAGATGAATGAATGCAAACATGCTATCATACTGTATGCTAATTGAAACATGCCCTATTCTAACCATCATAAGCTGGTAAATAAAAAAGGAGAAAGACGTGGGGTTGGAAGACATACATCACACACGCACACTTATTACAATTGTGCCCTCGCTCGGAGGGTCCAAATAATATACAGTCCCAAATGAATAATTACAGTCCGAATAAATACAAAATCCTAATTATTAACTAATTAATAGGAAAGCAGTAAATTAGCATGCAAGCTAGGGACTGCCTCAACTCTGCTCCGGATGATGAATGATGCATGTTCCGGTTACTTGCGCGGAAATCCATTGCGACGCCCCAATTAGCCTCTGTTTACAATTAAGCCCGGAATATTGCGCGAAGCCCCAAAAGATTGCCGGTTTCTGATTTGCTACAACAGAGAGCAGGAAAGGGGCATGGCAATGTATTTTCACATATGTATGCTTGACTACTCTTCAGGGAGTGTAGTCCTCGATCCTCGTGCCACCAATCACGCATCTCGATGCATGATGGCCGAGGAGCCGATTTGCATGACTCAATATGGAATGAATGCACATGAAAACACAACAAGGCCTAAACTCCATCATGGATAATCCGGAGTGTCGACGACTGGGAATTGAGACACGTTCCGTCACTCGAAGTACGAAACGTCCCTCGTTTCCCGTGCTGGGCTAACTCCTATCCCAAACACAATGCAATATGCATGACATGCATGAATGCAACTAATATACAACCTAGCATACACAATGCTATGAAATGGCATACACAATGCTCGATGTAACACGACATACACAATGCTCTAACATGCAACCTAGCATACGCAATGCTATGAAATGAAATGGCATACGTAATGCATGATGGACTTATACCAACATGAGTGGACCTCAGCCACACTCGCATCAGCGGCCATAAGATGAAAATGAGACTATCGAAATGCGCGCATACATGTACGCAAATCGAGGACCGAACCTAAGGCACCAAATGCCACTCTAACAAGGCATGGCAAGGCATGAAACATGGCATTCAAACATAAAAATTCCAGCACTGAATCATGATGCAAAATGATCCCGAAATATGGATATATGTCATACAATGCATGGAATGGTCCCGAAACACAAAACTAGGCACATGTATTGACCTATAGCTATACAAAGCATGCATTATTTGATCATTAAGCATAAAGACAGAGCCAAGACAGTCCCAAAACATGAACATTTCTAGTTCAAAGCATGGCCAAAAGATGCTAGCAAGATGGACTAAAATAGCATGCAACTTTGACTAACAAACGTGGTTTACATGGCATGTATATGAAGCATATGAAATCTCACCAAACCAGCAAAAATCAGTGAACAAAACATGTGAAAATATGCCCAAATAATCACTGAAATGCAGCCAATGCATGTAAAAATGAGGGCTCCTTTGGAAGGGCATACAAGGGGTTATTAAGCACATGCATCAAGGAGACTTAGCATGGAAAAATTAACTCTGGAAATCAAATATGATAGCCCTAAAACTCATCAAATTGGCCCTGAAATCAGTCAAAAAAGCATGCAAGATAGGGCCTCTTTGGAAGGCCAAAAAGACCATCAAGCAAAACAAGGTGAGAGGGGGTCACCCCCCTCTGCTTTTGAGGCTCAAATAGTGTGTTAGCCATTAAAAATCCACTGGATTTTAGTGGCTAGAAGGCCAAACAAAGCATGCAACAAGGGCTTAGTTGTAAGGCTCAAAATAAGAGGCAATCAAGCATACAAGGAAGTATATGACCTCAAACGAAGGAATACCCTTAATCAAACATCAAGAGGGCCTTAACACAAGACTTTTTTTCAGTTTATAACAAATCTCAAAAAGGTTTACAAGTGAGGCTAAAACATGGTGCAAAAATAGCCCTAAAAGAGAGATAGAGGACAAGGGGCAGTAGCTGGCCTCAAACAGCAAAGAGCCCTTCAACAAAGTTGAAGAGGGCTCAAAATAAGGCACTTTTCAGTTTATGGAAAATCTCGAATATGCTCACAAGTAAGGCTACAATATGATGCAAAAATGGCCCTAAAAGAGAGATAAAGGGCAAGAGGCAGTAGGTGGCCTCCAACAGCAAAGAGCCCTTCAAAAAAGTTGAAGAGAGGCTCAAAATAAGGCTATTTTCAGTTCAGGCCGAACCCCAAAAATGTAAGCAAAGGGAGCTAAGATATAGAACAAAATAGTGCAAAAATGGGGAAAATAGGAGCTTACCCTTGTAGAGCCGACCTCTAGCAGCTTTTGGTCCAAGGAAATGAGCTTTCAACCTCTGCAAATGACCTCAAAGGGGCTGGAATGGATGATGGAGGTCGTAGGCTATGGGTTGTAGTGCAAAGTGGCCAAGAAACTAGGGTTTTGGAGCTTGGATGAGGGAGATATAAGGTTGTATGTATAATGGTGCCTTAGCTGGTTTCTAACTCCTAGAAATGGAGGAGGGGTGCTGGTTATATAGAGGGAGAGGAGTGAAGAAAAGGGGGGAAAAACAAACTCAAATTTCCGCCCCAAAAGGGCAGACCCTCGGGCAGGGGTCTGGTGCAAAACAGCTAATACACCAGGAGAGAGAAACATGGCCGGCCAGGTGGCCAGCCGGCCACCTCCCCTGGCCGGCCGGCTAGGTGCAAAAGGTTCAAGCAAAATTGTTGGCCGGCCACCCCAAGAAGGTGGCCTCCCAGGTGAGTGCAACACAGCTATGCGGAGAAAAACCAGAAAATGTAACCCAGGAGAGAGAAAAACGAACTTTTTAGTGGGGTTCAAAAGGGTCAGGAAGAATTACTGGTCGCCCTACCCATATTGGTGGCCTCCCAGGTGTGTACAACACAATGGTGTGGTGGAAAGTCAGAAAAAGTGGCCTGGGAGTGGGAAAAATCAGCTTTCTAGTGAAGAAAACGGGCGATGAAGAGCGATGAAGGAATAAAGCTGGTTTTCAGAACAATTGCTGGCCTCCCACCTTCCTACGACCTTTCTAACAATGTAAATAAGGTCTCCGCCAAAAATGAACCCAAACCGATGCAAAACGAAGGTTCAGGGGCCGAAACGCGCAGTCCGGGGCCCCGAAAACTGACTATTAAGCACCGGAGGTGGCGTTCGACCACGAAGTTGGTCTCTCGGGCCATAGTGTCCCTCAAAAGGGAGGAAACAAGATGTATGCCAAAAATCGGAGCAAACAGAGGTGGTTAAGCGGTCCCGAACCGAGGCACACGGCCGACGGCTTCGAAAACCGAGAACCGGGCTCCAAACGGGAAAAATGGCCTACGACCATGAAATGTAGCCTACGGCCACTGAGAGTTGATCTACGAGACCTCTCCCTCCCTTCGGGAAGAGAAAACAAAGAAAACAGGGCCTGGTTTGCAAGCCGAGGCAATGCACAAAAGAGTCTGGAAGTCCGAAGGCAAGGCTCGCAGCCGAGACTCCGCAACTTCAGAACTAGCACAATATGCAAAATCACCAAGCGCTCAATCAATGACGTCTGAGTCTTATGGTCGGTCAAAAATGGGGTGTCTACATGTAGGTGCTTAATTTAATCTATTCTGTCGTGTGCTCTCCAACTAAGTTCCCTAAATCTCGGCAAGGAGATCTGTTTGGTTGTGAGATCAAAAATCAACACCTACAATTTGGCGCCGTCTGTGGAAACTTAGTAAGAATAGATGGCCAACACCAGACAAGAGTTAAAAGTCTGGGACGACATGCACAGTGAGGATAGGGAGTACTTCAATCCAAACATTTGAGGAGAAAACAAGAAGAGGATGTGCAAAAATTGAATCTAGAAGTAAACAATGCCACCAAGAGCCATAATGGCCCAAGGAGGGGCAACCGAAAGGAATACTATAATGAGAGCAACTTCTAGGTTTGGAAGGATTGGTACCTGCGAAGAGATAATGAGGTAAAGGACTTGGAAAACAAGTTGACGGACCTGCAACCCATGGTGAACTTCATGATCCAGAACAAGGTGATGCAACCGGCATTGCCATTATTAGCAACACCAACATCGGCTGCAAACGTCGGCGTCCAAAAAGGAGGGCATACGACAATACCAACCGTCCTAAAGCACAGAAAGAGACCTAACACTTCAAATCGAAGACCACAGAACATCGGACGAATGAAATCGCATTGGGGAGATTCTAAGAGAACTAGAGGGACACAGATTAGAGGATCTTAGCATATTAATGGAGCAGGCCCTTGCCTCGATGAGAAAGTAGACGTTGAGAAGTCTAGAAAGAGAAATCTCAGCATGGGAAGCTACGTGCCAACAAGATTAAAGTCAATGGATAGTTGAGCCCCAGAATGAACTAAGGAGGACCTATGAGATTATTTCCAGAGAAAGAAAAATGATGTCGAGGTTATGTCCACTGCGCAGCTAAGGTTGCCGTTCTTAGGAGAGTTAGACGCATTCAAGGTGTCTGAAAGATTCACCATACCGATGTTTTAGATCTACAATGGTAAGTCTGACCTTAATTTTCATGTTGGTTTATATTTGAATGTAATGTCCTTATAGAGTGAAAATGAGCAGTTATTGTGTAAGGTGTTCCTGTCGACATTTGGGGAAATAGCGTCAAACTGGTTTTTCAAATTGTTGAAGGGATCTGTCAAGAGTTGAGAAGGCCTGGCTGAGATGTTTGTCGCTAGGTTTGTTACGAACAGATTGCAGCTATTGCAGATTGATTCCCTATTGGCATTAAAGATTGACAATGGCGAAAGCCTTAGGGCTTATGCCAAGAGATACCACGAGGTTTACAATCAGATTCCAGCGTGTAACTAGGAGCTTGCAATTGTATCTTTTAAGAACGACTTGGAGAATGATTGCCCACTTCGACAATCCCTTGCAAAGACCCTCCCAAAAAATATGGAGGATCTCATGGCAAGGATGAGAAGTACGCAAAGGTAGAAAAGGACAAGAAGGCAAAAAAATGAAGTATAGTAAAGTAGGAGAAGAGAAATGGCTCACCAAGCGTAGCCGAGGAAGTACCAGCATAGATAAATCGGGGCTAAGATTGAAGGCCTGCAGGCCATGACTACAGTTTTTAAGATCCTGATCTATAGAATCTTGGAAAAAATCAGGAACCAGCCTTAATTTTGGGCTCTGCAAAGGACCTTAAGAGAATACAAGGGCAAATTCCCCGGGAAGAATTGTATATACCACGATAAGTAGGGGCACATGACCCAGGGATGCCGGGCTCTGAAGTAACATCTGAAGGATCTTGTCAAACAGGGACACCTGACGGACTTGGTGGAGGAGGAGAAGACAAGGGAGGAACAAGAAAAACTGGCTCAGGTGCCGACTGCAGTAGCACTACCATTAGCACCACAGACAAATGAACCACAGGTTATCAACGTGATACATACCAAGGTCAGTATGAATGAAATCTGGAGAGAAACATAAAGAGTGAGACACCTTCAACACGTGTTCTAGGTCCAGCAGAAGAAGCCTCGGATGGAGGGATACTAGAGGACGATGATCATATTCACGAACAAAGATTTGGAGATGGTCCAGGATCCACACAACGATGCTCTGGTAGTGATTCTGAAGGTTAGAGAGTGTCAGGTAAGGTGGATACTTATTGACCAAGGCAGCTCCTGCTGCATTATGTACGTCAGATATTACAAAGAACTTGGCCTTCATAGGGATGACTTGGAGCAGTCTGACAGTCCCATGGTTAGATTTAATGGAACGCCGACGTGGCTACTGGAAACCATGAACTTGGAGATTTAGATGGGAACAAAGACTATAACCACGGAGTTCATAGTGATCACTACACCTTTCTCATACAATATTATGTTTATGTTGGGAAGACCTTGGTTGCATGCCATGAGGGTTGTTCTCTCGACCTTGCACCAGTTGTTATGGTTTCTAACTGAGATTGGGATTGAAGAAGTAATAGGAGACCAAGTGCAGCTGAAAAATTACTCCATGGCAACCATGAAGTACACCTGCAATATCAGAGAATCAGAGATAGCTGAAGTAGGACGATGAGCAAGATGTCTCGGATGATATTAGCAAAGAACTTGCCGACAAGGGCCAGGAACCTTTGAAAAAGATTTTGGTACAAGAGGGAGATGATAAGCAATTCTTTCTCCTCGGCTCTGGTTTAGCCGAGGAGGAAGAAAGAAAATTAGAAGAATTGTTAAGGAAAAATATAAAGGTGTTTGCTTGAACGCCATACAAGATGCCGAGTATCAGTCCCGAGGTCACCTGCTACAGATTTAACGTGGATAGGTCGGCTAAACCTGTGATCTAGTGAGCTGTGCGACTGACTTTAGTCCATGTAGAGGCTATAGAAAAGGAAGTGGAAAGGTTGCTGGAGTCATAGGCAATCCGAGAAGTGAACTACCCAACCTGGTTGTCCAATATAGTGGTAGTCAAGAAGAAGAATGACAAGTGGAGTGTTTGCGTGGACTTTACAAACCTGAGCAAGGCTTGCCCGAAGGACTACTTCCCTTTGCCCAAGATAGACCAGCTCGTGGATGTCACATCGGCATGTGGAATGATGAGCTTCCTTGATGCATACAGAAATTATCACCGCATAGCCATATATGCGCCAGACGAAGAGAAAACGACATTCATCACTCCAAAGGGACTCGACTGCTATAGAGTCATGTCTTTTAAAATGAAGAATGTTGGGGCAACATACCAGAGGCTTGTAACCAAGATGTTCAAATATTTGATTGGAAAAACCAAGAAAGTCTACATTGACGACATGGTTGTGAAAAGAAGGGAACCTTCTGATCATTTGGCTAACCTCAAGGAGGTATTCGACAACTTCAAGGCATACCCGCTTTAGCTAAATACCTCCAAGTGTGCTTTTAGAGTAGGATCTGGTAAGTTTGTGGGATATTTGGTAACTAAAAGAGAAATTGAAGCAAGCCTCAATCAAATCAGGGCTATCATTGATCTGAAAAGCCCAATAACAGTTAAGTGTAACATCGTCCCGGAGGGTACCAGAGTGCGTTAAATTGTACGAACCCTCGATCTCTCTGATCTAATCTCATGAGTGAAATGTGAAACACAGATGAGAGTCCAAATTCAACAATTTTTATAGAAAATCCATTTTATTGCAAAACCATTGCTAGAAATGGACTGCATCACTAGATCTTAGAGTCGTCATCATATATTTTGGGAAAATTAGAAAATCTGTGACTCGTGCCAAGGCCATTTTTTGTCATAACCAAAGATTTCTTAGTTCGAAACCTTAGGTATGAGACGAGAAGGTCATTAATTGACCACCCCCACTCACCCAATCAAAAGATCGGCCACTACTAAACCATGATATGAGTTTTATTTACTTAACAATGACTCAAGTGTCCACTCATTAGGAATGAAGAACCAACATCTCATCCAAGATCGCACTAAACAGCCCAAGACGCATGAGCTGTCACGCCATAGCTGCCTCAACCGTTTCATCTACGTGTCGCTTCTTCATTGGATTGTACCTATCACACCTCATATGCATCGCTTCACCTTTGAGCCATACCGCCTGATGTCATCTAACGTCAGCCAAGTACGTTGCCGAAGCTTTGAAATCATGACCCTTGCTGCCTTTTCTATTTTTATCAAAAATTTCCCCCTTTCTTCCCGTCTCCTTATTTCTCCAAATCATCTCTCTCTACCTTCAGAGCTTTCTCTCTCTACACATTCCTCTAATCGCCATTAATGTCTATTTGTATTCTATGCAACTGCTATGTTCTCCTTACTCGGCTATCATTTCTTCAATCTGTTTCGATCAGGGCACCGCCTAACACTGACAAACACGACTCTATCCCTCATTCCTGCAACTTCAATTTGCAAGTCCTTCAATCATTCCTTTTTGGTTTTAGTTCCTTATTATTTTTGAATATATGCCCTATGAAATTCTATTTTTCCTCAATAACGCGAACACCGCATGCACTATACTCGTATTGCATTTCTATTTATGTTACTACTATGCCAAGCTCATATTCTCTGTATGAAATTCAAATTTTGTTCTTCATGCTTCTGTGCCAAATTTTGAATTCATATGTATTGTTTTTTCGTGTTTCTACGTTTGAATTTATTCAGTCATGATCTCGGCCGGAGAGCATATTCTAATATTTTGTTAAGCTGACATGTTCAAACGGTAAACGATGTAAGTTCCATTACCTCAGGTGGCCGAGGTAATAGAACCTAAGGGCAGTTATGGGGACATATTTTTAGGGGTCGTGCCACGTGGCCGAGGTATTGGCAGAGATGCCACGTGAACGAGCCATGATGTCGAGATTGCTGTGATAATGACGAGATATGGTGCAATAATGTTAGAATTTGAGATATTCAGATAGAGGGCAAGAGTCCAAGATAAGTTGAGGCGCTTAGTTCCGATAGAGATGAGGCTCTTAAATGGGATCATTCTTATCTAAGGGTATAGGACAAATGTTGTGCATAAGTCCTATGGAGTGAGACTTCTAGGGGATGAGGGCACTGATTATTATAAAAGTGAGGCAACCTCGTGGGTCTAAGGTATGCTTTTACTTGTGCACCATTAATTCAGTTGATATCTTTTGAGATAAGTAACTGACTTGATCGTCAAAGTGCCCTTGGATGGATGAGCCACCGTGGTATTTCTCATCTTTTTGTGTGTAGGTGCTTGGTTTAATCGATTTTGGCGCATGCTCTCCAGCTAAGTTCCCTAGATCTCGGCAAGATCTGTTTGGTTGTGAGGTCAAAAATCAAACCTACAGGGTTTTTATGAAATTAAATTCCTATTTTATTTGTATATAAAATATTTTTACAAAATTTACAAAATAACTAGGTTGAATGATTTGTTTAAACGAGTTAAACCACCAGAACTCTTTTTCATTTCTCTCTTTTTTTGCACATTCTTGTTTTTCTCTATCTTCCACCTCTACCACAATCACAAACTCCTTGAGCACAATGAGAAACAGCACAATGGAAAACACTTGTGGCCATAAATGGTAGACCTCCTCCTCTACTATTTATGGAAAAATCACAATCGTTTCATACAAATTGGAAAGATGGAGAGAAAGATTGGTGGATATAGAGGTGGTGCAGTTATAGAGTACATCGAAAGAGGGGGGAGTAGTACAACTCAACTCTCTCTCTCTCTCTCTCTCTCTCTCTCTCTCTCTCTCTCTCCAATAGCAATTCCAAACCAAATCCACCACCGGCACGATAGTATAGCAATTCGTCAACCAAATAAATCCACCACCACCCTGGTATCTTCAGCCAAACCCCCAATTCAATTTTAGCCCTTATCCCTTTCTCTCTCTTTTTGTTCATTCTTGTTTCGCTGTATCTTTCATCTCTACTACAAACACTATAGTTGTAAACATTTGTGATCATAATAATAGGCCTTCTCCTCTACTACTTATTGAAAAATAATAATCATTTTATACAAATTAGAGAGAGTGAGATTAGGAAGGTGGTGCAGTTGTAAAAAGTAGGAGGGAAAAGGAACTTATGCACTCTCTCTCTCTCTCTCTCAATTTTCTTACCATTTCTACACTTTAATTGCAAATTCTCAACCAAATCCACCACGACTGAGATATCTTCAACTTAAACTCCAATTCAATTTCAACTCATCAATTGCTCTTGTTGGGGGCTATTGTTTCATTGATTCTGATTGCTTTGGTTAGGCCACTAGTTCAATGTTGGTAACAACGATTGCTCTTGTTAGGTTACTAGTTAATGTTGGCGATGATGATTGTTTTCCTTGTATAATGTTGATTGCTCGAGTATATGCAAAACAAGAAAGTATAACTATTGTTTCAACATATTACTAATCAGTGGGACTATTGATTGGCGATATCAATTACTCTTGTTGGCGGCTACTTTTTAGCAAGCTAAAGGTGGTGGTAGTAGGAGGAGTAATGTGTTGAAGTCATGACACAAAGGAATATACACAGGAATTAGATATCATTCTACTAGATGAAGAGTTTTGAATCCACTGGGGAAAAAACCTTAAAACTACAAGGAAGAAAAAGAATTCTCAAAGAGAAATTGAAATATTATTGATCAAAAGTCGCTTGTTCTAAGGTTTACATATGTATTTATACTAAACTAAGTCTTGGAGACCAAGTAATCTAACAATAAGGAAACAACGTAAATCTTGCTAATTAAGGGAAACAATAAAAAAAAATATTTATTCTTGCTAATCAAGTAAAACAAATAAGGAAAGTTTTACTCTTGGTGATCAAGCCAACCAATCTTGATTTCTATCTGACTGCTCCTAGAAATTTTGAGCCACTTCTTTTACATTAAGTCATTTTTAGATCCATCGAGGAAGACCATGCCAATAATGGGGAAATCAACATCCATGACCGCCATTTCAAAGCTCCATTTCTAGCTTCCATGGTTCCACCATTACTCTGCACTTGCTGATCTTTTAATTAATTTATTTTTTTCCTATTGGAAGTGGTATTATGCCTTTTGTGAGTGATTTGTGAAGACAATAGTTTGTCAGTATAGTTATGAGGGAGATTAGGGATGGGGAGGCTGACAATGGTAAATGAAGAGATTGGGAAGGGTTGGTGTGGTTTGGTTTGTAATCTAAATGTTTTCCATGTTCTAAGAAAAGAAAAAAAAATAAATAAATAAAAAAAAAAAAAATCTAGAAATACAAAACAAAACACAACACATAATCAATCATAGAAAATATAGGCGGAGCAATTTAAGTAAAATAGTTTCTTTAATGACAAATGCACTATCAAATTTGTATGGTTAACGTTATTTTTTATTATTCACCTGTGCACCTAGATTTTAAATTTCACAAGCAGTTCATCAGTGGAATGTATGAGATAAATATTTTTCTTAAATAATATTTTTTAATATTTATTTAAATTATATATATGAATTTATATTTAAAATATGTTGTAAAGTATGCAATGCAAGAAAACATGTTACAAAAAATGTATATAATAGTTTAAACTAAATTATTCATGTGCATATCTATGTACGCATAAAAACTTATTTTAAAAGAATATTGTGAAATATGCAGTGTATGATAATAATCTTAGTCTTATTGTGCTATAAAACAGTAACTTAAAAATTATATATGATAATTTTACATAATAAATTATAGGATAAATTCTACATTTGATCCCTCTAGTTTGAATGAAATTTCACTTTAATTTTTGTAATTTCAATTTTAAATTTTATTTCAATGTAATCACTCTATCAATTGCTATTAGAATTTTGGATAACAACAACGGCCATATGCAACTTATGTGAAAATTTTAGCAATTTCCACATAAAAATGAAAGTTGAATAAATTACACCAGTATTCTTTATAGTTTCTTCCTAATTTCACTTTAATCTCTCTAGTTTCTTAAGTGTTGCTCTTCATCCAAAATTGTAGGAAAAAATAAAAAATAAAAAATAATACACAACAAAGATAAACAGATTTGGGCAAACTTTTTACACTCAAACCGAATCCATGGAGATCATCATGTGGGTGAATCACATGTCTCCATTGATATCTTCGAATAATTTCCAGCAGTGGGGTAATACGTAATATGTATAGATGCAAGAAATGTAACCATCCACAGTTCTATCCCCCCCGGAGATGAGATCGTGGGTTATTCACCCTTATTCCTAGGATAAGGTGGCTTAAAATTCAAACCAATAAGGTCACTACATGGGTCATGAATCATGGCACCATTGGCGCCAAACCTGGGTCTGAAACCCGACCTGATTTCCAACATCTTCCACTTGCACATGAGTTAGCATGACAATGCCACATCTCTATCACAATCTCAATTTGCCTAAACCTCGAACAAACTCGTTCTTGTCAATGGACCATGCGACTGCTGAGAACACCTGCATGAGGGAGCTCTACACTAGAAACTCAAAAGAGACAGCATAGAGACATCAACTCGAAGATCAAAATAGTGTATCATGTATCATATACCCTAGACCCATCTAATTATACCGGTCCAAAAACATCTCTAATGCCTCACAAGAGCATGTTTGACCCTCTCAAATATTGTAATATATTTACACTCAATCCACCTCTTATACAGAGCGATGTGAGTTGCCAGCAGTGAATATGCAACAAAGGTGTAATACTAGATGATCTTCCCTTCTCCCTCATGCCATTTAGTTTAGGATTCACTGCTTTCTCAGTAATGTCCCTTAAGGCCAAATCATACATGATTGCAGGCAAGATATCAAAGTAGCAAAGCATCAACCCCTCACCTTATGACATAGTCAAAGGCAACAAAAGGATACAAAAATGAAAGTCATATCACTAATGACACGTAAGACTTACATAGTAAGGAAGCACTGATCCATTCTCTTACCTAATTACTCGATTGCCAAGCACATGTATTATGAATACATGCTGTAGTGGAGTAACTTTTCCAAAGAGTGACGTTATACTCGATATACCGTACAGATCTTAGTCTAGTTGCTCTTAAGCGCACCAGTCGCTTTCTAGCTCCTAACCCTGAATTCTCTATTTGCTCGCCTTCTAGATGCCAAATGAGATCTTGCATCCTGCTAATCATAACAAACAGAACATGGAAAGTGGGTACTAACATCCATGTTTGGTCTTTAATACAACCAAGGCGACATAAATAGTGGATAATTTTAAGCCTCTCTAGGCTCCAAATAACACCACTAGTCTTATCCTTGCCCGTTCCCAAGTGCCAAGGACGATTGCTCGTATGAGTGAGCCAATTTTGCTTGCTAACATCATCATCTGCTAATCATTATGCTACAAACCATAATAGCGTAAATATCTTACAGTCTCACAAAAGAAAGCGATCGACAAAACATAACCACAGTTTGCACAATTTTAGATTCCAAACATAGGCCCTATCTGCACCTTTTGTGATAAGCATATACAATAGAATCCACCATGTGTGCTTCATATAAAGTGGTTCAAGATCACTACCTCAACTGAACAATCTGCTACTAACTATGGCATATATAAAGCATGATAAAATATTAATTCCATACAATAGCATCTCAATGTGAATTCATGAAAGAAAACATGTTAGATTAATTTAATCATGGAATTTAAATTCACCAATATAAATAAATCATGCTATTTAAAATAACAACATACTAACTTGCTGTGCACAACATTTAAATAATGCCATAATATATTTTTATAATCTCTGCAATTTTTTTTGGAATTTTCTAGAATTACAAGTAATTAATTACACAACAAATCAGAAACAAATATTAAAGAATTTGGGAAAATACAAGAATACTACAAATAAATAAAACATTATTATAATAGTATGTTGTAAAAATTTCAAATCCAGAATCCAAATTATGCTCTCCCAAGAGCAATTTAACATAAAAATATTGACTTATTTATTAATGAAAAATATTTTATTTTTCAAAAGATTCTGAAACTTTAAAATATTGTATAAAACTGAATTATGAGTCTAACAATACTAGCCATGCTTCATTTAGAATAATAACAAATAAAAGCAATTAACGTAATTTTTTTAAATTAAAATCAAACAAACAAAGCCTTAACTGCGCCTGCATTAGCACTTACCTCAGCAGATGACGTCAGTGCTTGCATTAGCGCCTTAGTCAGCCTATGGAAGCACGTCATCATGTGAAGCCAACGATTGTGTCAACGCATGTCAATCAGGGCGTGGGCTAATGTGCCAGTTCGCTGTCAGCGCGTGGTAGCGCAAGCCGCAGCTATACGCACATGAGTCCTAATCGCCAGCTTCCATGTTTCGTTTTGACTCCATTTTGACAATATTCGACTCGATTTTTTGAGAGGAATCTAATAGTGGTCGCGGTTTTTTATTTTAACAAGTCTAAAATAGGAAATTTAATCCAGTTTCTCTAGTGAGAGTGAGGGTGTTATTGTAATGATTTGGATTCTAATTCGTATTGGATTGGTGTAAATTAGTACCCGTCACCTTAAAATTTGTATGATTGTTGGACTCTTGACATTGATGGGTTGGAAAGTGAACTCTAAATATTATAATTGATGATCCTTGGGGGATGTTGGAACCTTGATTGAAGCCTTAACAAGGTATTTAGGCAAGAATAGATCAAAAGCCCCAAATTTGAGTTTTCGTTTTTGACGAACTTTCATTCTTTATCCTTTTTCTCCTTCCATACTTTGAATTTGAATGTGAGGCTGAAACCATTGGAAAGCTTTTTTCCGGGGCTTCGATTTAGACACAAGAATGACCTAAAATGGAGTTTGAATGAGAGAGTTATACCTATTTGAATTCTTAGTGCCTTTGCTGGTTTTCTCTGGGGTCGACACCCGAGTTTCAAGGGTCGACCCTTCCCTTGCTGTTTTGTCCAGGATCACATTCTGAAATAAAGGGTCGACACCTGAGTTCCAAGGGTTGACCCTTGGCTGCAGAAAACATTAATCTTCCAGCTTTTCTTCATAAGGGTCAACAACTCAATGCTAAGGGTCGATCCCTGCGTGTTATTTCCAGAATTTTTGGATCCGAATGGGCCCTACTTTTGGGGGTTTTGGACTTATTGTTTGTAATGACCTTAGGGCTACTTTTCTACTACTATAAATAGACCCAACAGTCTTCTCTCTTATGATTTTCTCCTCTTCTTTCCTCTCAAACCGTGAGCCTCTCTCCTCTATCTCTAAACCCAACTTTTTCCCACTTAGATCGCTAGATCTACTCATCTAGAAGCATCTTCTCGCCTAGGTCCCTTGAGGAAGGTTGGAAAGCGCGTCAAGGGCTTTGTTTTGATCCAAGGACTTCAAGATTTCATCAACTTTGGGTTTCTCCAAGTTTTCTTTTCATTTCTTTGAGGTAGGGATACTTTTATCCTAGTATTTCTTTATTTTGAAGAGATTTCATGGTATTGTTGTGACTTATAAGCTAATTTGAGGATCTTGTTGGATTAAACCCATGTTTTACATAAATAAATCATTTTGCTTGACTTTTGCTTGAAATTTCCTAATTTTTAAAAAAAAAACATATATATAAATGTTGTTAGAATCTATATCTATAATGGAGGAGAAAAACCCCTAAATTTGGTAAAACCCTAACTTTTCAATTTGAGTAGAAAACACTAAATTGAGTGGAATTTCCTTTGATCCATGGAATATTATGAACAACCAAGAGATGAAAGATGTGGATGTTGATATGGTAAAGGAATTGTGACTTGAATGTTATTATTCTTTGAATATTATGTGGTGTTTCATCTATTGTGATGATCGATGTTTGTTGATGGAATTAAAATGTGATGGAATTTTTAATTGTGCATGAGTCCGGGTAAGAGTCGGTTTTGGAAAATGTGGTATTGTGTTAGTACCTGCGCACGGAGTTTAAAAGGTGCCCAAATGCCCTGTCTAGGCTTATTGCTGGACGAATGTGGGAAAAATATTTGGGTAAACTACCAATAGGTCCTACTTTGGAGACTTATTACCCAATAGGTCCTACTTTGAAGACTTATTACCCATTAAGTCCTATTTGATAAATTTATTAAGTGATAAAGATAAATTTTATCAGTCTTTTTTTTTATGAATAAATTTATAGTGATAAATTTTATCAGTCTCTTATTTTTATAAATAAATTTTTAGTGATAAATTTATCACTCTCTTATTTTTATAATGTTAAATTTATTAGTTAGGGCCTGTAGGTAAATAAGTCTAGTTAATAGGACTAATTGGTAAGTACCCCAAAATATTTTTAGGTGTCCACACAGTCTTGTTGTACAACAGCAGGCGAAAGTGGAAAAACGGATGGTTTTCTTGGGTGCCCACTTCTTGCCGTATAATAGCCGGGAAATGTGGGGGATGGTTTTTGAAACTAAAGCAACTTATGTTGAACTCTTACATGGGACTCATGGTTTGTTTTCCATTGATGTGATTGTTTAATTGTTTTGTTATAAAGGTGTAAAATATAATGGTCCATGCTTAATCGTTATGTATTTACATAATTAATGAAGATTACATGTGTTCATAACTCCTTATTATGTTTTGTCTCAAGGGCGCCATAAATTTATTCGAATGATTAAATACTTGGTTAAATGTATTCCTACTGGGCATATAGCTCACCTCTATTCTACTTTTCAGGAAATAATGTTTGTACAACTATAGTGGTGACTTGAAGTAAGCGGTTTTGGGATTGACAGTTGAGAATATTTTACTGTAAAGACTTAGAGTTTTCTAATAGGGCTGCTAGACTTATTTTGTTGTTGTCTTGTACAACCATGGGGTTCTTCTTGTAATTGTCATCATGTTTGTAGAACTTGGAGTTGGGTACAAGGTTTTAAGGACATGTAAATAGAGAAGTTGTAAATTCTAATTCTTAGTTGAGTGAAAATGATGGCTTTGAGGTGTGTTGTTATATTGGTTGTGATGGATTCATGTATGAAATAGTAGGGCATTACAGTTATTTTCTATACTTCATCTTCGACAATGAACTACCAAAAAAATAAAAACAAACCAAAATTAGAGTTTATGATTTCTCTCGATCTATCGGGTGGAATCATGCCCATAATATATCGTTTCAAATGTCTCAAAACAAGGATTCCAAATATGTAAGTTTTACAGCATAAAAACGAATCATGAAAAAATAGTATGTAGTCAAAGTAATGAAAATCAATTATAGATCTCCATATTTCTCAAAATTTGATTGTCTAATTTTTTCCAAAACTTTGTAGATATACTATATATTATATGGACTACAACATATATGAAATTCAGGATGATCAGAGATGGTTCGAAAAATATCAATTTTATGCATAAATCATACCAATATATATTCATACCAATATATAACAATGGCTCTAATATCAATGTAGGAAAAAAAAAAAAGAAATAATACACTACGAAAATAAATGGATTTAGACATACCTTTTATGCTCCAACCAAATCTATAGATCATGTGAGTGAATCACGTGCCTCTCCATTGATGTCTTCAAATAATTCCCAACAGTGGGGTAAAACTACTAAAGAACTACCCACACTGTTCACAATATAAAGACGTGGTTGTTCTCCCATGGCAGAGAAGTAGAGAGAGAAAAAAAATTCTAAAAGAACTATTCGATTAAAACCCATATCACATTATACGTAATATGTATAGATGTAAGAAATATAACCACCCACAATTCTATCTCCCCAATAAATGAGATTGTGAGTTATTCACCCTTATTTTCAGGATAAGGTGGTTTGAAATTCAAACTAATAAATCTTCATTTAGCTCCCCATTTATGCATGATATTTTAACTTCAATTTGGATTTGGCTCATCAAGGTTATAACTTATGAATTGATTGGTGTTGCCTAATGACGAGTGCATCTTTCTCATCATCCAAGGTTTTTTTTTTTTTTTTTGTGGTCATTTCTCAAAATTGTCTAGATGGTTTCTACAAATTTTCGAAAAGGCAATTATAAAACGTTACTTGAAATTTATGCATTTTTGTGTTGAGAGTATCTCACTTAGGTGTGGTTTGGAATGTGGTTTGAGATTTGACTATTTTAATAGAATTTTTTTAAAGATATTTATACACAAGTTCTAATTTATGAACTTATACTCCATTAAGTCCTAACTAAGATTTTTTGAACCTTCAAGTCCCATTAAATTTTTACTAGTTGGAATTACCCTTCAAACAATGATTGTTCATCATTTATGATTATTTATAAAGGTAACATGATGATTTGACATTTATTTTGTAACGCCCCAAAACAATTACATTAAACCATCCAAACGAATAGTAAATAACAGTATAAACCAGAGTAAAGTATCCTTCTATTACATCAAATTCAATTGTACAAAAGGGTGACACATGCGATATACATTCATAAATAGGACATCCTAAATCTACAGCATGTGTTACCAAACCACAATAATGTAATAAAAGCTAAACAAGTAGTCATACGCCCTAAAGGCTTACATCTTTCCAAGTCAAGGCTTAGGAACATCAAAAGTGAGTCATAGGCTCAATACAAATAAAGCCTTAAGCTTGTACAAAATTTAATACAAAATAAATAAAATTGAGCCGTTAGCTCAACAGTCCTCCCAAGCTAAGTCTGTAGTAGAGGCATATCACCTGTACTTGAAAATGATTTTCCCAAGTAGGGTGAGCCAAAGCCCAATAGAGATAATCTAACACAATATATGAATCTTAACAGAGATATAAGTATAACATGCGTACACGATGCCCCACGATCAAATCATTTATGACTCTTTTACAAAACCACACTATGCCAAGTTTATATCTCAATCCGTTTTATCTCAAATTATGAGTCCTTTCCATTTCATACAGACAACCAAACTGAGGGTATAACTTAATGGGTCTCTAACCAACACAACCATTACACAAACAATTCTATTTGCCATTTTATGGAAATTTCGTCTGTGGGAATCGGTACCCATATATACGTGCGGTTTTCGGGACTTTCACTTAGGACACACAGGCGAACTTAATTTAATGAAGTCCATCCCATTTTTTCTTCCAAACATCATACATTTATAATGTATTAAAGACATAGCCATATTCGATGACAACGAATAAGAGGTTAGTTTCAATTCACCTAATCATCATGCAATTTCTACAACAATCATAGCTATCCTCCACCGATAGCTCAAACCAGATACTTTTAAATAGATATACAATCTCCATGACAGATAAATTATCAAAACTTCCATAGTGAGTGGTAATACACAGCCAACTTCACCATTTATATAAACACCCGTCCCATTTCACATTTTGAATACCAATTTCATTTATTTATACAAAATAACTATTTGAGGCATTTTAGGGCAAAACTCTATTTTCTTTCCAAAATTGACCCCAAGTATCAAAATCAACAAATTTACCACAACATAACCTCCCATTTACTCCCATAACCATTTTTACCACATACATTTGAAAACCTCTCTTTTAATTTTAAGCCAAAACCCAAGGTTTGTTCAAAATCATCCCAAATTTTAACATTTCTTACACATCAACAAATAACTAAGTTAAGAACCATAGAAGAGTGTAGAAATTCCCTACCTCAAGCTTAAGAGACCAGGGAAGAAATGGATGAACTTCAAAGACACCGAAACCAAGCTTTATTCGGATCAAAAGAGAGCCCCTAGAGTGTTCTATCTTTTTATCAAAGAGAGTAGGGTAGAGAGATCCTTAGATCTAGGTGTATTTGTAGAGAGAACTTGGGTTTTAGAGAGAGGGGGTCGATCTAGGGTTTTGAGAGAAAAATATATGAAAAAGTGATGTAAAAAGGTGCTACTGTGAACTGATATACGTATAGCTCGCTTGAGCGCATGAGTTGTCGCTCGAGCAACTAGACATAATAGGTTGTTCCGCTTAAGCGCAAGAAGCTTCGCTCAAGCGCAGAATGCATGCTCCCAGAAGTTTTACAGACAGAAGAGCGTCGCTTGAGCGAAGAACACTACCTCCCTAGTATCTTTGCAGGCCTACAAAATACTAGGAGCTCACAAAGCTCGCCCGAGCGCAAGAAGTTTCGTTTGAGCAAAGAAGCCAAATTCTAGATAACAACAGTTTGAACCAACTAGCAACCAACCTGTTTTAAACACACCAAAGACACTTCAAAACTCAAACTCAATGAGAAATGAGGGAAAAAGACATGAACAACATTACGAAACCACGAAGCCTGAGTCCAAAATATAAAAAAGGGTCGGGTAAAAATCGGAATCACTATATACTTTGATTTTCAAAACTTTAAAACATCAACTTTCAAATTGAAAAAACTTAAAACTTAAAAAAAAAAAAAAAAAAAAAAAAAAAAAAAAAAAAAGACTAAATGTTTTTTTTTTTTTTGGAAAAAAACTGAATTATTTTTTTGTGCAAAACTGAAAATTTTGTGTCCATAAAGGAGCATGATAATGGAACATTAATGTGCAAAATTGAAAAAAAAAATTAAAATAAAAAAATCGATAATGTTCTCAGTTTAAAACTGGAAAAGACTATTAATGTTCTCGATTTTATTACATAGTTGAATCATACCAATAAATAGAAAGGCAAAAACGTTTAATCTCATGCTTTGTTTTTTTTTTTTTTCCACCAGTTAGTGAAACAATTATTTGAAACATTACTATGCAAAATTAATAATGTTCTTAATTTTAAAAATTGAAAAAAATTGACAATATTCTCAATTTTACTCGGCTCATTTGGGATAACCTACAAAAGCCAAAATGCCAAAAAGTAAATAAAAAAGCCAAAAAGTCCATACTATTTGGGGGAAGCTTGTGCAGGAAACTTAAAGGGCAAAAAGTTAAAAGTCAAAAATTCAACAAGGGTAGAATTGTCATTTTGATTTTATTATGATATTCTATTACACATCTTTTCATAAAAAGTCAAAAATTTATCCCAAAATATATATTTTTTTCTCTACATTTTTACCCAAATAGTCAAAAAGTGCACTTATATAGCACATCCCAAACAACTCTAGACTTACTGGTTCAAAAA